>JARGCV010000052.1:23820000-24545000 GCA_034064705.1 Bothrops alternatus | reverse complement strand
AGTGTTACAAGGGGATTAGAGATGGTGGACTGTATAGCTGTTTGGCTTTGTGTTCGTGGTCGTGCCTCATCTTCGTGGTGGGTGTCAGTTTGCTTCTTGTATGGATTGGAGGGGTTTAAGGTGGCTAATGATGCAGCTGTGGTCTGGCTTCTGATTTGTGGTCGTGCCTCATCATCGGTGTGGGTTTGGGTTTGCTTTTTGCCTGGATGTGTGGTGGTGACATTGTGTGTGGTTTTTGTGAGTGTAGGTCTGGTGTCATTCTTTGTGTTATGGACTCTTTTGTCAATAAGGGCGGGTTTCCAAATGGCTGGTAGGCGGGAGGTATCATCTCGTTTGTTCATGCTGTGAGGGCATTTTTCTATCTCGATGGCTTCTCTGATTATTCTGTTATTAAAGTGTTCAGTTTTGGCAATAGTTCTGGTCTTTTTGAAATCAATTTCATGTCCTGTGGCTTTAAGGTGTTGGACCAGGGAAGAAGTTGGTTCCTCTTTTTTGACTGAGTTTTTGTGTTCTTCAATGCGTGCACTTATTCTTCTGTTGGTTTGTCCGATGTATGTGGTGGAGCAAGCAGTACATGGGATTTAATATACTCCTTGATTTTCTAACTCAATTTTGTCTTTGGGGTTTCTTAGGATGGTGGATATTTTTCTGTTTGTGCAGAATGCTGTTTTGATGTTATGTTTGTGCAGGATCTTGCTGATTCTGTCTGTGGTGCCTTTTATGTATGGGAGGAGGGCTTTGCCGTTTTCTTGTTGCCTGTCTTGTATTTTAGTGGGAGTTTCTTTTTGGATTAAGTTGGAAATCTTATTTCTTGGAAATCCGTTGGATGTTAGTACATTAGTGAGAGTGTGTAGTTCAGTTTTTAGGTGTTGTTCGTCAGCTAGGCATTTGGTTCTGGAGATGAGTGTCTTGGCTACGGAGTTGATCTGTGCTGGGTGGTAGTGTGAGAGTGCGTGCAGATAGCGGTTTGTGTGTGTTTTCTTCTGGTAGATGGTGTGTTCTACGTGGGAGAAAACCCGAAGAACCAAAGACCTACATACAAACACCCGCGAAAACCTCAGAAAACAAATATATATATAGAGAGAGCTAGTGGCAATCCTTGAAGAATCTAAGCAATATTTACATGTTATTTAATACTGTCCTTTATTATCACATTTAACATATTTGAATATCTCCTCTATTTTGGAAAAGCAATAAAACTTTTCTGTGTGATTTTTGATTGACCTTCTGAATCAGTCTCCTTAGAAAATGTAATCTGTTTCTCCAGAAAATATTGTAGCAGTCATTATTTGCCTAAAATATAGACTCTGTGTGTGTCTCTGTGTATAGAAATTAATCTGACAAGTTAAGAAAGTTTTTTTTCTTTTAAATTGTTACTAAATTTATTATTAAAATTATTATTATTATTTATTATCACAAAACGTCAGGGATTTTTATTATGTGGTTTACTAATACTGTATCATGGAGACCAGTAGAGTTTATTTGCTTGTTTATTTTCTTATAATTATTTTATAGTGTGTTTGTAATTTATTTTTGCATTAATTGTTGCTTTAAATACGTCCTTTTAAATGGGTCACAAAAGTAATTATTGTGTTCCTTGATTAAAAATGTTGTACTTATAAAGAGCAGTTTGTTTGCTTTATCAGATATTGTATCTGAAGATCAAACAAAATTTATAGCATGTCTACAGGTGTGGGCTAATAAACTCTGCCACTATAGGAGCTAATCAGTGATTGAAAAAAAGTACTCAAGCCTACATACACAGAAAATCTTCCAGGTTGACCAAAGCTTCAAAAACAAATGCTATCAGCTATTTTGCAGCCTACGGTATAAAACTGAGGTCCTGTAGTAGGGGTCCTGTGATATAGGCCAGACATTTGCTCACTTCAAGTTATCCACCCCAATCCAGCAATTGTTATATAATAATGCCTTTTAATTCTTTTAAAAGGATTAAAAGATGAAGAATGGGAAAACTGTGGAATTAATGAGAGCCACTTCAGGGAACCACTTCCCTGCTATTTAATGAGGTACTGAAACTGACAAGATTAAACTGGATTGAAGCTGATTGTTGATATAGTCCATTTCACTCCAAATGAAAATTTGAAGGGGCAGAAGAAGGAAATTGAAACTAAATATAGCTTTAGATACATTGTATAATGACATCTGTCAACTCTACAATGAACCTGGCTGCAGCCATGATCATTCTAGGTTGCCACAAGAATTGGAGGGGTTGTGGAGGATTTCTACTAGTCTAAACATTTTACTGTCCAATTGGGAACCAAGGTCATTTCTGTCTGTTAGATGGGGGGGGCGTGAGCATTTGGTTACAAAGCCTGCCAAACTGTTATATTAGGAAACGTAGCTAATTGCATAGCATTGGGGTGGGAAGTTCAACTTTGTAATATTGTTTCTCTTTGAATGGGATTTCAGACCTGATTTCACTTTTGACCGTGCTGATACTATGTAACCAATAAACATGTTCTTTGAGGAAATTTCAAGCATCGGAGTTCTGATTTGTTTGGTCTTGTCTATTGGAACCTTGACAACATCTGGATTATGTAAATAAAAACTTTTTTTTACTATAAGAGGCAATACTGCAAGAAATAGCTATGCATATTGTCCTTCCTTCCTTTCTTCCTTCCTTTCTTCCTTCCCTCTTTCCTTCCTTCCTTCCAAACAAAAAACAAAAAACAATGGGCAGCCATGAAGTATGAGCAGTTTAGTCTAAATATCAGCCAATATTTCATAGTGTCTCAGTGTCTCTTTCTATGATCATGTTTCAATATAGAGGTTTACTACATGCTGCAAAAATATTTCAGTTAAAAATTAGGGGCTCCCTCAGGAATCTCACAGGGCTTGCTTATGGCAGCCTGTTTCAGAGTGTTACACAAGGTGCCACCCTCAGAGAATTATTTTCTTTACATTCTCTTTGCCTCATGGTCAAAAGCAATGTGTCTGCTACTTGATTGTTCCTTATCTTTGCTCACAGATTGGAAATATGGTGTCTAGAAAAGTGTCTACCATACCTCTGTCTTCCTAGGAACAGAGTAGTTTTCTAGTTGTTCTGGATGGGATTGTCAAGTGAGATTGTCAAGTGAGAAAAGGCTCATTATTTTGGTAGCAGGAAAGCTATTGTAATGGTGCTGTTCCCCATGCATGAACTGGGACAAAATATAGGAGCCATAAGAGACTATTATCTATTCTGGAAAAGAGCAGTTTTGGCATGAGTAGCTGATGCAATGTCAGCCAATCCCATCAAATTTTCATTATTACGAAAAACAACTATAAACAAACCCATATTATATTATACTAGTTTATATATTAATGAAACACAACCAATGGACTAAATATTTTTTCAATCATTGCAAATATTATTAATTTCAGAGCAATGAATATCTGAGTTCAGGAATATAATGAATACTTCGGATTTTGACTGCTAATTTGAAAATAAATCTTTTATCTCACATTTGGTTTCCAAAATTTAACAACCCTTGCTGGTTACCAAGAATCACGCTGAGAGTTAGAAAAGTAGAACTTGATGAAAATTAGGATATTTCTCATCTGGAAATTTACTCTACAGTTTAGATTTCAAAGTGATATCTTGCCATCCTACCATTTCTTTTCATTCTGGATTTACTTTACTTAAAGAAATGGACAGGAGGGTTAGATTGCATTCTCTTTGATGACTCTAAATTAAGTAGGCCATTTTGTTTCAATAATTAAATTAACAGTCCTGAACAAAGTATTCCTCTTTCTGAAGGATTAGAGCAGTGGTTCTCAACCTATGGGTCGCGACCCCATTTGGGGTTGAACGACCATTTCGCGGGGGTCGCCGGACACCGCGGTCCGCCATTTTGTTTTTTTGTTTTTTGAATTTTGTTTTGATTTTTTTTTATTTTTTTTTAAAAAATTTTGGTGTGCGCGTGCCATGCATGCGCGGATCAGCCCATCACATGCGCACACCGCGCATGCACGGATCCGCCCGTTGCGGTCTGCCTTTTTTTTGAATTTTTTTTATTTTTGGGGGGGCGCGCACGCACCGCACATGCGCGGATCGGCCCGTCACATGTGCGCCACGCATGCGCGGATCCACCCATCGCGGTCTGCCATTTTGGGGTTTTTTATTTTTATTTTATTTTTTTATTTTTTTTTTTTTGGCGCGCGCTGATCGGCCCATCGCCTGGGTCGGGGTCGCGGCACGCATGGGCGGGGCAAGTGGGGTCTCAACCTGAAAAAGGTTGAGAACCACTGGATTAGAGCATTCTGAGGGTTAAAACTCAATAGGTAGTACTTGTTATGTCTGGCCTCTCTCAGCTCATTAAAATCCACGTAAATATGTCTTTAAGAGGTTTATTTAACACATTTCCAAAGGATTCATTTCAAAGCAAGCTGCTGGCATTTTTGTTGGCCGGAACGACCAAATCAGATCTATTTACATTTAGATTAAACATACTCTCCTCCTCCTACTTCCCAATTAACTTACTCTTTCTTTATCACATTGTCCAAGACCTCATTATTCTTCGGTAGGTTTTCAAAACACCAGAATTCCAATGCACTGCAAAAGTTTTCAAGCCTCTCCTTGATTAACGTTGCTCGTGACAAGGGCGTAGTCTCCCTTTCCCCTTCTAATATAGTGTCCGATACGTCACTTCCCCCCACTACTTCCTTTTTCCAGTTAACTGACACCTTCGCTTATCAAACCTTCGGAACCTCGGATCAATCCATTTATCTTCTTGTTCTAAATCTGACTCATCATTTTGAGAGTCTGATTCAGAATGCATACAAAGCTCCTCATTGTCTGACTCGGCTGCCGGGAGGGGAAAATACCCAGAGGGGCCTGCTTGTGCTTCATCATCCTCTGATATGTCATCATCCAGTCGTGAGACACCCACAACAGTACTTAAGGCCAATTTTTGTGAATTATCTTTCGTGAATTATCTTTTATGAATTATCTTATCTTATGGATAGATATCTAAGCACCTTGTTATTCCTACATTCCAGGCCCTTCCTTGGCAAAGACTTGTATGTGGTAAAAAACATTTTGAGAAGGGAAGAGAAAAAGAACAAATGAAATTCTTCCCAAATGGAAAAACAAGAACTCATTGTCATCTCTGGCCTCAATTGTTCCCCAAAATCAAAAGTGATTATATTGTAAAATTTCCCTATACTTGCTGTATCTGCACCAGGCAACTGCTAAATGACAGCAAAGTGATAAATAAAAATAGTAATTCTATGCAGACAGCATCCCCTTCTATCATCTCTCCAATATGTTCTACCTTGCTGTCTGCTTGCTCAAACACTCTCATTCCTTCTTCCACGGAATCTTTAAGGCAAGGCTTTATTAAATCCCTCTTCAGGATTCCTTTTGATCACATGTTTCTGCACTTCCTGAAAATAGCATTGTCATATTTAATTGTTGGTACCAAGGAAGAGTTGAACAAAATGATGAAATTCTGAAGTGAACACATCAGGATCATGTGCTGTCCTAATCTCTGGATCAACCTGCCTGGTACATGAGATACAGGCTTAGAAATTATTGTGGCAGGTGGGTTCAGACAAGCAGAAAATCTCTTAGATTGACTTAATTAGCATCATGCTGGCTCCAATGCTCCATTGGCTTTTTCCAGTTCAGACTCCAGCTCTAAGGCAGGGGAATGAAACTTTGCTGGCTTGCATTGTGAGACAAGTTCTTATCTCTTGGCAAGACACCATAGACCAGAGATCGCTCCAGTAAAGCCAAACTTATTTCAGATATGCTGAGACATTAGAGGTGTGATTAAGTACAATCAGATCCTTCATTTTCATCAAATGTTGGACAGTGTGGGATGCATAATAAAAGTGCTAATTATCAATGATTTACTTATCACCTTGGTTTTAAGGAAGAGTGTCATTTTGTGGCATATTTCACACCAATTACATAAAGGTCAACTCACAGAATATGGTTTACTGTGAGAACACTTGATCTGGAAACAGAGGTATGTGCTCCACTCTTTCTACTGTAGTTGCTATTGTTTTCTTTAACTTAAAGCTCATGATCACAAACCAAGGCAAACGTAAAATGAAGATGGACACAGAAAACTGTAGCTATAATTTCTGCACATGCTAAAACATTTTACTCAGGGCCCCTAATGTTTAAATTAGTCACAAACTGCACTGTGCATCTTCTCATTTAACTGCCATTTGAAATATTGGGGAGGGGGTGGGGATATATGTTTGCTTTCAGCTGTATTCCTTCAATAATTATGGGGGGAAGGAGAAGAGGGAAGTCTGGTGAATTCAAGAACATTCATATAAGGAATAACTAATAACTGTTTTTCTCATCTCTTGATTTTGATCATGTAGTTTAACGAAGAATAAGACAATTGTAAAAGGCAAGAATGTATGCTATAAGCAATGTTGATATAAAAGGATGAGTTTGAAACAGTAACTCTAGCTAGTCCTGAAGAAGTTAATTTTTTTTCAGTATTCATGTCTACTCTCTAAAAGCAGCAGTATGAGCCATGATCTTAATTAATTAAGTAAGGTTTGTTTGTCTGTTCTTGCTTTCTAAGTTTCCAGTTTATCCCAAGACAGTTTTCTCCCTCTCTTAAACTTTGCTATAAAAATCAAATGAAAATTGCAGTTAAGTGGAGGATGGCAATTCATGGGCCACAGCTTTACTAACTGTGAGGTTCCTAGGGGTGAAAATTCAACTGATTCAAAAGGTAGTTTAAAATCTACTGACCATTATATCACCTGAGCCAAGACAATGCCACACAATTTCTTTTCTATTTTCACAGTGGATAATGCAGTTCTCCTAATAACTAAGGTTTTGACTTAAAGAATGCTCTTCTGTCAGAATTAGAAGCCTTTTTAGATTTCCAAAGGCTTCAGTTCTTGTTCAGAGCTTAAATGAACTCTCCAAGGTCCTGATATGGCCAGTCCTCCTCCTGCTTCCTTTGCATTTTGTGATTAAAGATAAAAAAAAAAAGAACCTCCCTCCTTTTCCTCATCCACCTAACATTGGCCAATCTCAAAACTGTGAGTCACATTTTGATGGAAGAGATTAGGAAATCACAGGGCTGTATATTAGACTGGAATATTGAAAAGCATCAGGGGAAAATGGCAGGGGCAAACCTCTTTACATTTCTCAAAATAATATGGAATATCAATAAAGTCAAGAAGGTGCCAAGCTCAATTTAAAAGAGGTGTTATGCTTAGTTTTGTGAATATTCTTTTTTTTGTTCCTTGCAGTTCTTATATCAGGACATTAATAAAGGTATAGGAGAGGAATCTGCAATGTTGTAGTTGTGTGGGATATGTTCAGGTTGCTAGGATATTCATTCATTCATTTATTTAAAAAGATAAAATAGGGTGAGACCACTGAATCTCATGAATTGGCCAATATTCTTATGGAAGACCATGCAACTTTAAGGCAAGACAATAAAAGTCTCATGATCCCCCTCCCATTCACGAAAAGTTGTCTGATTACTTTTGATTTGTTCAGCAATTGCATATTCTCCCTTATTTAATTCTGTTTAGTGGAACTGAATGTGTATTTAAAGCAAAAAGAAAAAGCAACTTGATTTTTACCATTTTGATTGTAAATGTAAAAGAAATATTATTGCACAGAATTCACATAACAGCATTTTCCATGAAATATTAGTACAATACCATACCAAAGTAATGTAGTGTCATCTTGCCAGCTTCTAATTAATTATCTTTGTTACTGTTCATGGACACTTACATGAATGATATGGAATAAGACTTATGTATAGCTATCTTTGATAACTTGCCCAAGTGAGAGAAAGATGGCTTGACTATGGGATATGGATATATATATACAGTATACATTGTCCTGAGGTAAAACTGATATGTAGAGAAAATGGGCATGAACCAGATATTTATTGCATATTTACCTTGGGTAAAATCTGCCCTCTACTTCATGGAGATCAAGTTCAGAATAAATGACTTATTTACCTTTTCTTCAGCTGGATTTAGAATTATCCCTTTCTAAATTGCAATTTTTAATTTTCTGTCAGAGTACCTCAAGGGAAGAATACCATACATTTAAAAAGACATCTGAGAAACATTTTTCATTCCCTCTTGTAAGATTTTAAATAGAAAAATATAAATCCCACTTATTTCAAAGGTACAAGTAAGTATGTTTAGATTCTTCCTGTCAAATTGTTGGAATTTTAAAGTAATTCAACCTTGGTAGTATTGGCCTCTTGAACACTTAAACAAGCTTTAACTAAAAGGGATTCTTTCCTAATTTAAATAAATTAGCAGGTTTAATTCCCATTGTATAATATTTAAAAGCACAGGTTTTTTTGCAAAATTCCATTAAGTAATTTACCTTCTTAATGCAAAATTATGATAACAAGTTTTATGCTCACAAGTTTGGGGCAAAATCTGTATAAATATGAATTCTGATTTCAGTATAAATGATTTAAGCCTTTGCTTAGTGTTCTCTGAAATTATGGTAACTTAAATTTGGTTGTATTGTACCCATTTGTTCCAATCTTGTACATATATCACTTTGGACTGCAGCCATTAATCAAAATCTTCTACAAAAGATTTGAGTCTGTACAATACTAAAATAACATTTTTGAACCATAATTTGTCCTTAAAACTGGACAACAAACAGATAATTCAGCTGTGTTTCAAATAGACCATGATTAGATTCATTCATTTTTGAAGGACAGTCACTTGGCTATAAATCATAAGGTATGTCATAAGAAGGTTGCTAGATGGATGATATTCCATCACCGAAATGTTACACTTCAGAAGATATGTCTAACAGTCTAAAGTATGAGAACATCAGAACTTAAAAAAATAAAAAAGCCAAGGAACTTGCTTTATACTAATGAAACTAGCACATTTCTCCCGTGATCTTTTTTTTCTGCCATGTCCTATGACACGGGTGTCAAATTTGCCATGTCACATGGTGTGTCATGATGTATCATGATTTTTTTTTGCATTGCCGGAGCTGGGATGGGCGCAGCATCTGTATGATGCAACCGGCCTGTGTGCCAGCAGTTTGACACCCCTGTCCTATGACATTGCCGTCATCTCATTCTCAAACCATGCCTGAGGCAACTTAAAGCCATCCGTACCCATTCTAGTATTAAAGTACATTCCCCCCCCTTCCACAGTCAAAATATCATGGTAGTTTTACCAGCGATACAGTCTGATACGTTTCACATCTACTTGATTGACAGTACCATTGGGTTATCATCCCAGAATATGTTAACCTCTTTTCACTAATGTGGACATCCTCCTCCCACCTTCTCTAGTTTATAAGCACTGAATTTCATTCTGGTTTGAATAGTGGGGGGGGGGAATTCTTCAAATCAGATTCTCTCCTTGAATCCGATTGGTCCTAAGTCTGATTCCTGATGGGAAACTAGGACTGGTCCAAATATCTGGTGTGCTGTTCATGGAGAAAGTCTCTTTACTACTTCACAGCACACCCATACCTATATAGACTATTCTTCAGGCTGATCTTGAAGATTTGTTTACCACTCTTTCATAAAAGTGCTAAACCCATATCCAAATACAGCCTAAAGAGCTGACAGATGTGAAAATTGTGTGGTAACTGGCCATATGATAGTTCTCTCTCTCTCTCTCTCTCTCTCTCTCTCTCTCTCTCTCTCTCTCTCTCTCTCTCTCTCTCTCTCTCTCTCTCTCTCTCTCTCTCTCTCTCTCTCTCTCTCTCTCTCTCTCTCTCTCTCTCTCTCTCTCTCTCTCTCTCTCTCTCTCTCTCACACACACACACACACACACACACACACACGACTGTCAGCTATTTGAGGTGATCCAAATCTCTGAACTGGGGATCAGCTTAAGACATGGTGGGCAAAGGGTTTCCTCCCTGCTCCACCAGCTACCACACTTACGTAGAGGCAAGTTGACACAACTGGCAAAGTGGTTATTAGAGGAGAATTTTGACAAATAACTAAGCAGCAGTGCTGTGATTAGCAAATGATTTTCACATTAGCTGATTATATTGGTAAGTATGTGTGTGAGGGGGGATGCATAGGAAATGAAGACACTATTTTCCGGTTGCAAATCAGAACAAGATTGACTAAGACTGGCAGTACCTTTATTTTATTTCTTTGTTGGCTCACAGATTGGAGAGCTATGCAGAAGGGTCCTTAGATCCTTAGATATGTTTCTGGTATGAAATAACTAGATTCATGGATATGACAACAATGCCAACTAAGATATGCAGTATTTCATGGAAGTGGAGAGAGTGAAAGAGAGAGAATTTAAACACTGTGGTCATGTACACATCCCCATTGCAACCCTAATCCTAACCTAATCCTAACCCTAACTCTATAATAAAAAAAAACCTATTCTAGCCAAACTAGGTCTATACATTTCTACCAAGTCTAGCTTAGGAACTAAGCTAAGCCCTGGAGTGTCAGATGTTCCAATTAATTTTTGTCAAGTGCTGACTAGGGATTCTGCAACATATTAAACCTTATTAAAATGGTTTCCTTTGTAAAAAAAAACATACTTGCAAGAAAAAAGAGTTATATATTTAATTCCTCTTTTTTCAAATGACCTCCTATTCATGTTTTGAGTGGCCAGAATAACGTAAGTAGTAGTGAAGGTGATGGTGATGATAGTGACAATATTATTGATTGCGTGTGATTCGTTATTCTTTCTAGGACCTATAAGTAATATTGGCCCCCCATCTTTGAAGGATGGAAAGCCTGATTGCAAAACAATGTCCTTCCTATGACCATAAATCCATGGCAGCTTGCAAAATCCATAATTAGAACTCCCAATTCAATGCTCTATAGGGTGAAGTAACTATACTACAACCAATTCACCAGTCAGCTAGGATTCTTTTGTCCTGCTAGAGAAAAAATACAGGTGAAATTGAATTGTCTCTGGGATATTATGGAAGATCTGAGAAAAATCTTATTAGTCTAAAGAAACTTGATCTATATAAAGAGGGGGAGACCTTATTAGAAGCTTAGTTTATCAAAGGAAGCATGATACGAGAAAATGTTCTTATATGGATTATTCAAGTAATAAGATTAGTAATTATCATTTCAAGATGACAACAGTATAATTCCAATTCACCAGTCAGCTAGGATTCATTTGTCTAGGGTGGATACAGTCACTCTTTTATCATTGTTTTCTTTCATTGTGATTCCATGGAGTTAATTCTTGCCATTCTTAGTGGGGAGTTCTATTGGGATATTTACAACATTCAACCCTGAATCAACAGATACTCCTATGCTTTGGGCAAATTTAATCTAGTTGAGTCATAGTTTTGTAGGCTGACAAGAACTGATGCCAAAGATGAAAGATTTTTGAGCAGTACAAAAATGTGTAACACATGGTAGAAAGAAAATTAAATGTTCCGGTCTAATGAGTCACACTTTCTGAAGATGTGGCATTTTCTTTGTTGACAGGATTCCTAGAAGCTTGCTATGGATTCCTTTTTTAACTGTTGCAATGTTCAATAAAAATAAAGTTGAAAGAAAGCTTCTATTGTGATATTCCAAACTAGTCAAACAATATATGATACATACATATGAACAAATGGCATACTTTATCTATTGATCTTTCTATCTATTGCAGTACAGTTGGACTTGTTAATAGTATGGATAATATTCCAGCATGTAACTGGTACAGAGAATGAATTAAAGAGAATGAGTAACTTGCACCATGAGATGAGTGGCATATAAATTTGATAAAGAAAGAAACTGAGCTTATTAAAGGTAGAGTTCCAGTGCTCCAGAAAAAAAACCAAAGATTAGCAAACCTAGAAGGATAAAGCAGATACAAATATTCTTGATAAAAAAAATATAGAATGAAAATGAGACACAGTGGAGCATTTATCTTCTTTCCACACTTCCAAAAAGTATCAGTGTTACCTCCTTTTGATTCTTTTGATTTGTGGTTGCAAAGAAGCAGGTGAAAGTGCTTACCTGGTCATGCTTTGCAGGTTTGTCTTTCTAGGATTACAAAACTCTGTTCAGTTGTTTTTGTACCTGGATAATACCCTCACTCCCTTGTGAGATCAGATTCAAGTACTTATCACCAAAAGCTCTCCCTAGCTGGACTGCTGGACCTCAGACAGCTTCTTGCACAAGGTATTTCCTTCAACAGAACCCAAATACATCTATTCTAGGCCCATGGGAGGTCTGCAAAGACTCAGCATCAAATAGGGATTATTTCTTTGGCATTTTAAAATTCAATATATGTGCCCACTTTAGACTGTCACATCAAGATGCGGTTTTGTTGCCATTACCAGTAGGCTGAACCAATGTTATAAAAACTCAGTATAATGACATTGATTTTGTTTTGAAAGATGGAATATCTACTACTAATTTTGGATCTAAAAGGGAAGAGGCGGCTACAGCCTTGGACAAATAAATTGGAAAATCATCCTGGTTATATTATAGGTGCAAACACAATTTTCAAGCACCTGAAGTTGATAATGTAGCACAGAGAAGGTGTTTCTTCACTTCTAGACATAAATCACTGTTCACTGTTTGCTCTATTTCAATTGAATTCCAGTTGGACTAACATTCCAATTGAATGTTAGCCAAGCCTACAGAATTTATTCAATCAGATAGATGGGAAGGAGATGACATTCTAGATGGTTTCTGTCTTCTGAAGATATCAAATCACTTGTGCCTAGCTACTTATTCATTCTGAGTCTGCCATTAACAAAGAATAGGAACAAGCTAAAAGCTGGCTGTATGACAAGTTTGTATAGTTCAGCAGTTTACAGTGCAGAGCCATACATGTTTCCACAAGAGTAAATCCTTAGAATTTTATCTTCTGGTTCCAGTAGCGCCATTCAAATAGTTGGAAGGAAAATTCAACTGTTCTATCACTTTGAATATGAAGGGAAGACTATCCTCCCTCCCTCCCTCTCTCCCTTACCCTTTCTTCCTTTCTTATCCTTTCTTCTTCCTTCACGTCTTACTAGAAATCTTAAAATCATGTTCAACATGAAATCTTCTCTTGTGTTCAAATGCTTATCTCAATCAGAATCAACAACAATGAAAGCTTCAGGTATACCTCAAATTTGTTCTTTTGCTAGTCAAAAGGATGCAGTCTAGGGGTTTCATTGACATAATAGTTTCTCCAACAATTCAATCTCACATTGAATTCCATCATTGTGGTGTATATCCATTCTCAGTTCTGTGCTGTACTGAGAATACATGAATTACATTTGAATCATGTTGGTTGGTGTCTGGCACTAAATGTTTGATTTAATGATGGATTTGCTGTTGCATAATCACAGAAGTACTATTCCTTGTTGGAAAAGCTTCTTTGGCACTAAAGGATGCTATTTGGAGGAAGGGGTTTCAGTTTCAGAGTAGGAAGCCATTGAAAAATTAAGTGAGATGGGCAAGGGTTGCAGTATAGTGACTAATGTATTTGACTGAGTAGAAACACGGTGACTTCAGCCCAATCTACCTCACAATCTACCTTGTTGTAAAAAAAATATAGGAGGATACAGCACTATGTATGTGCCTTGAGTTCCTGGACAAAGATGGGATATTGATACATATGCATGTTTGTATGAAAGGGAAGGAGCATATAAGCAGTAAAAATATCCAGATCTTACTTTGTGCACCTTAAAGTTGTTGCTTCTTTAAGAGCCACTTGATGAGTCAATTCTTTGCTCCTGGGTTGTGGAGGAAGCAAGGATTGCAAGAATGACTGGGAAACTGTCATGGAACATTAAAAATGAAAATCATGTACTAGTAGCCCAGCAACACAAGAATAGCCAGTAGCCTTGAAGCAGCCATTACTTCCCCAAATTTCATTCTCTCAGGAGATATGGGTCTTGAATTTTGGACACCTTCTTTAAGTTAACCCATTTGAGCTACCTTGGTTCAAAAATTGTTGCACTAGGAAGCACTATTTTGCCCAGATAAATATCACAACAACAGGAATTTTAGTGATGATAGATAGATAGATAGATAGATAGATAGATAGATAGATAGATAGATAGATAGATAGATAGATAGATAGAGACAAAGACTCACACAAATACGCATATAGGTATACACATACACTTTGGCCTGCCCTTCAAGAGTATATTCTCTATCAAAAGTATGAGTGCATGCAACACATCGTTTGTTGGGGCTTCTTTGCCAACCTATTTTAAAGGGGATGGGGGGAAGAGTTTGTGAAATTTCTAAATAAGTGGAATGTTCATAAACACTCTAAGAACGTAGTGTATAAGTGAAAACTACAGAGAGTCTTTTCTAGAGCTTTTAAAGTTCATAGCTCCAGAGTCTTCATTATTATTGTATTATTCATTTATAATCTGCTTTCTTCCAATGCATTAGTACTCATCTCTTCTTCCTAAACTTGCATAGAAAGAGAAAGGTACTTGGGGTAGAAGAATGTTGATTCTACAGGACTATATTGAACTGCTATGTATTAGCGTAACCAAATATTCCAATTGGTCCTATTTTTTTAGATTGGTAGCAAATGAGCAGTAACACAATATCCAAGGTTTCAAAAGGATTTAGATTTAGATTACACAAAACATCTGCTGTCTGAATGTAGACTATATGAATGTGCCCAGGAAGCAGTTTTAACTAAGTTGCATTCACAACACACTGACTTCCTATAGTAGTGAAGGTTAGGGATGGAAGAGAGATTTATTCAGTTCAAATCTGAATCAAAATAAGTGGAATGTAAATTTATTTAATTTCACATTACCAACTTAATTCATGAGCCAAAACTGAGCTATCTTCAACATTTGAACTTCTCTGAATTTTCCATTACACTTTGCCTACCAACAATAGTTTATGTTTGGGGAAAATTTGCACAACAATGCATATATTCATGGGAATAATGTACAATAAAGCATTATATGAGGGAATGTGGTTTATTTTGCCTAACAGACTCAATTTTTTGCAAACAAAAATGCAAACCTTTGGAGATATCTATACTTATTTATTTTTTATTAAGCTTCTTTGCCACCCATGTCACCAAGACAATGAAAATATACCAGAAATTTTAGTGCACATTCTGTTTAAAAATTATAGACATTACATTATGGAAGCTGAATTAAGATGAACTGAAGATATGATTGGAAAAATATAAGAAATGATGAGAATAAAACATATAAATTACCAGGAGCACTGTAATGATGTATTATGCCATATGGTCTACTTAATCAAGTTGTGGCCTATTTAATTCTAGTTATTGCTTCCTCTCTTTCCGTCCCTCTGCAATTATTATTTTTTTGCATATTTATACATTTGGCACTGTATTAAATGCATTCAGCAGAACTGTGATGAATGAAGAGGTAAGATCTGTAGGAAGGGCCATCTGCTTGCCTAAGGCAGCCTGGGAGAAAGAACACTTGCTGCATTGTTGTTGATAAAATGGCTGCTTATAGCTGGGACTCAACTGTATATCAGTACAATAAAATAAATAGTTTAATTAACTTCCAAAGACTTTGTATGTATTCCACCAACAGGAACTTCAGTATAAATTTGTATTTCAACTCTGATGTTATAATTTATAAACACAGGGATATCTGAGCGTATTTTCCACACACTTTTCTTTTGGGGGTAAGTAACATTATGCAGTGTTGAAAGGGTTTAAGAAACTGTAAGAAAGAAATTAAAGGCATGAAAAACAAAGAATGCTTGAGATATTGTTTTTAGCTGTTTAATCATTGGAAGACTTCCTTGGTCTTCCCCACTACTACCTATTAATGACCACATCTGTTTCCCACCTTCGGGAAAGAAAGAAAGAAAGAAAGAAAGAAAGAAAGAAAGAAAGAAAGAAAGAAAGAAAGAAAGAAAGAAAGAAAGAAAGAAAGAAAGAAAGAAAGTTCTCTGTTTCTGCCTGAGTGATCAATCAGAATGGGTGCAGTGTAGATCCCATAAATTAAGAAGTGTTCTGCATTCAAACCTACATACACAGATTCACATATCACCAATCACCACAATGATTTTTTTATACTTTTATTCATAAATACATTAAACAACCAAGGGACATCATCCATCCTTGACTTGCTTCCTTCTCAGTGTTGAACCATTTGCTCAGCACTCCGTTTTTTTCTTAATAATGCTCTACCTTTGTCATCTACTGCTCTTTTCTAATTCAGCAACCACCCTACATATTCACAGATCATTCCATAATTCAACTCTATTCACTTTCTTTTAATCAATAAATGTATAATAAGCTTTCTTTCTTGCATTCCTACATTTCCCAGGACCTGCTGAAGAGCAATATCTAATCCTTATACCTTCTGATCAGCATAGCTCTTTCTGAATTTTTCTCATTGCTATTTCTCATATTGAGAAATTGAATCCAGATTCTACCAAAGACATTCCTTGATACTTAACTCCCTTATAATTTTTGCATTCAGTTTGTCAGTTTTGCTTTTGTATAGGAAATAATAATGATACTTGTCCAATCAACAGGAATAGTAGCAGTCTTCACAATACATGTTATATTTGTTGCATGATACTCCATAGACATACTAGATCCATATTTTAGTAATTTTTCTATTACCCTCTATACCTTCAATCATACCATATTTCAATGTTCTCACATTATTTATTTCTCACTTTTAAATCCCCTTTTTTCTTAGAGACTTAACGGTTATACAATTTGCTACCATACTTCTGCTTAATATATCATTATTACCACATAAATCTCTAAAATATTCCTGCCACCATTCCCTCATTTCAAGTTCTTCTCAAATATTTTCATTATTTATATCCATTCATTCTGCTAGAAGCTCTTTCTTTAACCATCTTTATTCCATTTCAAACTAGCTTTTTTTTTAAAAAAAAATCCATCAAAATCATTATATTTTGGCTGCAACTTTCAATCTTAATAAATCTTGCTTTCTTCTACTACATTCTTTGCAATTATCCTTTTAGTGAATATATTATTATATGGTAGCTCTTCTCTTACCTGAATTTTATCTTCAACCCCTCTTTCAGGATACCAATCCACTAAAATCTTTTTTCCTATTTTGCATTAATATAATTCTTCACATTTTTGAAAGACTTTGTAACATAATTCTTTTCATTCTGTTTCAAACTGCTTTGATATTCTTTTTTTTCTTTTTTTTCTTTTCTTTTATTTTCCATAAACTTTGATGGTATCTAGAAATCTAATATTTGACTTCAGAACTTACACCTTCTTGCAAACTTTCTATTTTCATTTTGTTTTTTTTATTCTTTCCTTTTCTTTAATGTCCACCTTTTCCCCCCAATCCACTTTTGTCACCAAAAAATTAGAACTTGCTATTATTCTCGTATCCCAATTCATTCTTTCAGTCTTCCACCGTAAACTATAACATCAAGCTTTTAATATTTATTCCCTTGTGTGACAAAGGATTGACATGCTTAAAGCATGTATCTGAAGGAAATAAAACTTTTTCTAAGGATGTTTTTTTTTTCAAATAATCATCCTTCTCACTCATTCTTGGGTTTCTGCATAGTTCAATCACTTTTTACTGTATGTACACTTTAGTTTCATGCCCATCTATTCATGTTACCAACCTTCTTCTCCCCTCCCTGAGGTTGCGTCCATTTTTTCCTAAAGCTTCTATTATTACAATTCAATGGAGTAAAACATACAACTCTCACATATCTATAGATCCCTACTTTGATATCATCCCCCACAACTTAGATAACATTGATTCATATTATCTGAAAAAGATGTTAATGCTTTATTCATAATTAAACTTACACTATCACTTTGTTGAATGTTTTCGTTAGTTCCACTCCACAAGATCAAACTATCTCTATTAAAATCTAACACACCTCTCCCTTTTCTTGTAATTTCATAGACATATCTAATTTTCTTTTTTGAATTTTCATGTATTAGTTTTAAGTATTTATCATTAGGCCTCTTATAGCAAAATTGGAATATATTGAAGTAATCACCAAATGGGGCCATAGGACCCATGCTGTTCATCATATTTTCACTCAATGCTTTCATAAAGCTGAAGTCATTACCAGTCTTACTCATACCCTGGCCACATGAAGCATTTCCTGATAATAATAAGAACATATTATTCATCAGTTTGGTGCATATTAGCCAATATGCCATAAGGATAGCTAAAGCCCAGTTTTATCCAAAGCACATTTAGGATCTCTAATTTTGTTATTTTTTCTAATCTAAAGACAATTTTGCAAGCCAGCATATTACTGCCCATAGTCTATCCATGCAGTTCACCAATGCTCTTAGGATGCAATAATGTGTGCATATTGCATGTAATACATTCAAAAATAGATTTGATTTAATAAATAGATACTGTGGATTCACCTGATCCATTCTGAAATGGTCAGCCATGTACTTTCAAATCATTTGGATGGAAACAAGCTAATGATTAGAAGAATATATGCTAAGGCATTTCCTCTGCTAGAATCCTTAGATATGTATACAAATATATGTCAAAATTCTCATAATTTCCAACCAACAAGAATGTGTCCAAACCTAGTTCTTATCTTTATCATAGGCATTCAGGTATTAATTTGTTCCATCCAGTTTTCTGCAATTTCTTTTATCAAAGTAGGGGAAAGGAGGGTTGGTGGGGGAAGGGTGAAAAAGAGCAAAAATTATTGTTCTTAAAATAATATTTGGTATACAGTTCTCATTAACATATCAATTTGGTATGCAGCTACATTCATTTTCTGTGCCCAACTTTCTCCAATGTATCTTTTAATGTAGTTTTCGAAGTGAGAGATATTTTCAGACAGACATTAGCAGAAAACATGAATTATGTGTCTGTTCATCCTTAATGGATGCCACTCTGCCAAATAGCACCCATTTTATCTGAAAAGAAATACACAGTGGTTTTCTTTTACCTTTCTAGAGCCACAGTGGCCAACAGCCATCCCAACTGGAAATTGCAAGAACTCTAGCCAAATATAAATAGGAAAGTAGAGACCCCAAGTTGGAGGATTTGTCTTCAAAACAGCAGCAATTGTTTCAAACTGTTATGGAAACAGAACTGGCAAAATTTATTGAATTGATAACTTGAATTGCATTTCATGAACAACAATAAAAAGAAAAGATTGATAACCTGATTCTTGTTTCCAGGATCATGTGAATAGCTTATTGTTTACATTAACTAGAATGCCAAAAGACACAACTAAACTTCAGCACAGATTAGCTGATAATGGATATTCTGGGCACTTCTTTTTGTTATAGACAAAGGACAGACAAACAATTTCATTATTTGGGGAAAGAATTTAGGTCTTCAATTTTCAGACTGCAGAGTTCCCTTGTTCCTACCACATTTGAAGGAAGTGCATCAGTTAAATGCAGGGCTATCAAGTGCTTTTTTGGTTTTAAAAAAAAAGGTGCCAGAACTCATGCACAGCTTTGGCTCCAGTCAAAATCCCTTTACGGAATGTGGGGGGAGAGAAACCGCTTTAGGGAGCTTCTGAGGTGCAGATCATGTGAGCAGCATCAGCTGACGGATGCCATTGCCATGGCTTTTGAGAGGGCACTTGTTCGGAGCCGGCATGTCTTCTGCCAACTCGTCCTCCTTCACCTCTGATGACACAGAGGCTTCCTCCAGAGCCAGAGTGACCAAGGCAGCAGCGGCACTGCTGTTTTGGGAGCACACCTGGTCCCTTGAAGAGATTCGCTCCAAGAGTCAGTCCTGGTCCCTGGTGGCCAACACGGGGGTGAGGACGGGTGGCGGCATTGGGGGGAGCCCCATGAACCAAGGCAGATAAGAGGGTCTGCTTTCAGGGCCGTGGAAGTGTTTCCGGGTTGACCTTCAATTCCCCCGATTTCCCTGAGCAGCTTCCTTTCACCGAGCCAGAGCTTTACTTGCACTGGCTGCTTAGAAGGAGATGGTTCTTCTGTTCAAAAAAAGATGCTGGAATGCCGTTCCATGCATTCTATGACAGAAAAAAGCACTGGGGCTATCTATTGTTACTAGTAGTACTACTAAAAACAACAGCAAGAACAACAACAATGGATCATTGGATTATCTGCAAAAAATTCCATTTGCCTGCAAGCAAGAATTGGAGGAACACTACATTGACCAAGTAATCGAGAATGAAGAAGCTAAAATTCTATGGAATCACTGCTGCACAACTCTCTGGTTTTTAAAATGTTAATAAAAACAAAAACAAAAAAGTTTGGACAGTTGATATTACAGTACATGAGACAGCAGAACAGAAAAAAAAACTGGAGAAAATCACAAATACAAAGACCTACAAATATAAGCAGAACATTTGTGGCAAAAGAAAGGAAAATTCATACCAATATTAATAGGCAACCTGGTTACAAACTGAAAACAACTGAAGCACCATTTGATCATCAACAGTATTACCAAAATCACCAATTGCAAAAGGCAGTTTTACTTGGAACAGTTTACTACCTATGATGATAGCTTAAACAACTTGAAACCTAACCCAAGTCCTTGGAAAGGACTCAATAGGTGAGTAAAAATGCTAAATCCAGTCTAAAGATCTAGCTGACTGTGCAACCAACCATAATAACCTACAATATTTAAGATTTTAAGATTTATCCATTGCAGTGTCTATCAACTCTCTATGTGAAATCAGATTTTATGAAAAGATCATGTAGAAAATTGTATTGGGTTATGTTCTAAAATCATCTGTTATAACCTGAGAATAATCTCAATTTTTTTTCAGGAAATGTGCAACTCAAACTTTTCTTCCAGTAAAACAATGTTAAATAGAACATATCTTTGAAGAGAAAAGGTCACTCCATCTGAAGAGAAGTATTTCATGGATTCAGGAGAAGTGAAGGCCCTATGTCAGCCCTAGATCCTGTAGACAAGAATGCAGGTCATTGATCGGTACTCCAGAATAGGGGCAAGTAGCATTTTTGCCATCATCTTATAACTGTCTTATGATTTTATGGGTCACAAAATCTTTTTCTTATTGTTATTCTTTTTTTTAATTGTTGTTGATTTCAGATAATGCACACATATGTCGTTCACGGGGACAGGACTGAAACATTTCATTCCTCTGGGAAATGAGAATTGGGAAGACTACCTATATCGTCACACCTACCTAAAATTTAATATATCTATTGGGGAGTTTCTTTTTTATTTTTTTCTAAATTGTGTGGTGAAAATTTTGCAGTCAAATTCTGGTAATGGAGTTTTAAATGATTCAATGGCGATAAAAATGAAGAAAGGGAACTGGATAATTCTTGCGAGTCAGATTAACGCTCTTATCATATAACTGATTAACGCTTCCAGATTAACGCTCTTATCATATAACTGACATCAATACACTCATTTAAACATGTCAACTACAGCAGTCATTTTAAATCTAGGGTGGTTTCTGTAAATTCTACCCAAGCTCCATTCAACAGGCAATGTTTAGAACAGTTTTCAATACTTGCTTCTGTTGACATTTGCAGTAAAATCTCTTCTGAAGAACATATTGACACTGGGTCTGTGCTTACAACAAAAAAATTAATAGCCAAAGACTTCCCTCTTTTCTTCTTCATCTATTAGTTATCCTAGAAAACATATTTTCCAAGAGGATTGATATAGTAGATTCAAAATGTCAGATTGGATCCAAACTTTTGTGATAATTCAGACACAGACTGAAGTCTATTTCCCTGGCCTTGAACAATCTCTCCATATTACACTGCCCTGTGCCTTTGGATTCAGGATTTGACTGAACCTGGGGCATGTCCTCAGTATCTAACTGAAAATAAAAAGCACTGAAACTTTATCAGTTGTTTAAGGAAAGGAACAGGGACATATATTTTGGGGGATCCTTTTCCTGAAGGCTTTTATGGTTTTCATCATTGGGCCCTTTAAACATGTCTGGCACTGATGAGGTAATGTCTGGCTATAATGAAACAATAGCCTTGCTTGATCTCCAGGGATAGTCAAACCTGAAGCATTCACATACATTTACATTTTTATGTTCCACAAGGCCAATTATTTTGTCTCCACATCATTTTACAAATTCCACAAACCTCCCTCCCAATATGATGCTCATATTTTCCTGCACATTTCTTATAATATTAAAATCTGTATAAATATTTATTCTAGGAAGAACAGCTCTTGAAAGTTATTATTTTATAATCCAATGCATTGTTGTAATTATGCTGCTCTGATACACACATTTTTGTGCACACCTTTTCTTTAGATGCATTTTAATACTTTTTTTTTAAAAAAAGCTATATTATAAATTTCAGATTTTTTTTTAAAAAAATTTACATATATACTTTACTTTGTTTAGGAGACTGGATTTCAAAAGATGTCGAGGAAAAAGACAAATAAAATGAATTTGTTATTCATCCCTTGTTTTTGGACTATTACTGAATATTACTGATATCTATGTTTCTGCAGGCTAGCTGGATATAAGTATGGACTGACCAATTTGTAAATGAACAGGAGATGAGTCCATGATTGAGTTTCCAATTATACAAAAAGCTTCCCATGAAATTTTCTCCTTTGTTTCTAAATTGGCTCAATTTAGGGAGATCTCCTTTAGCAAAGAAGCTACACATTTGCCAATAAATGTGCACAGCCGAGCAATGCAGGGGTAAAATGTATCCTATTTCTTATAGCCATGTAGATTCTTCTCTTTCCAATTCTGCTGCAGGATAATTCAATAACTCTGGAAGCTGCATGAGTTTTGATTCACCAAGATCTCAGCTTTTCATTTTAAATTTACAGCAATTTCCTTTCAGGATTCATTAATCTGGACATGAAATTGCTACCAGACTAATGTAAGGGTGTTCAAAGATTCAATTGCACCATTGTGTAACCCTTTATCCCAGTAATTGTGCTAGAGGTATGGAATATAGCAGAATAAAGGGATAAGCCCTGTATATCTTACTGTAGATTCCTAGCTGATTTGGATACAAATCAATAGAGTGTGTATACATTTTTGTTTTAATGATTTTGTATTCATGGCTGTGTAACATCATGTTAATCAACTACTTTCAGTATCCCAAAGAAAGGTGAATATTGTCCAAGTGAGAGCCAAGGGCAAAGCAGCAATATTTGTCTTTGAGAAAATGTAGGCAAAGTTGTAAATGAAGCTGAAATATATTAAAAGAACCATTATTACTAAATAAGCTTCTCTGCTAAGCCAATATTAGAAAGAGGTTTGTGTAGAATCAAATTTTAAGCAAGAAATAGAAACTCCATTACTTTGTAGGGCTTAATATTCCTACAGAATACTACTATTCAACTAATCTACTTTCCACTTGGCCCAAATACACTAAACCCCATGCTTAATCCTTTTGCTTCCCTCAATTAAACCCTTCCACTTGTCTTCCTTTTTATAATCTCAGGCATTCCTTTCTCTGCCCCTACAAGGAATTTCATCATTTCTATTCAGGGACATTTCATATAGAAAACCTCTCATCAAATCTTTTAATTTTGTCTTCCACAGAAGGGTTCCTCAAAGCCTCATTTACTGTCCATGTAGCTTAGAATGTCTCACACATATTCCCTCTATCACAACTCTCTGAACATTGAGTCTGCCTATAGTAGTGCAACTCTATCCAGAACTAAGGATGAAAAATCTCAGGATCCAAGTATCTCCAAAAAGTGAAGCGACTTAGTTTTGTTGTGGTCTTCCCCATACAGACCTCCACAGGTTCCAGAAAACTGAGTCCAGAAGTATACAACAACATCAAAGGCCACCAAGTGATAAGGGAGTACCATGTTGAACTCACCACTTCATTCCTGTCCTGCAAGACATAAGTGCGCCCAGACTTGAAACCTGCCTGGAAGTAATCCAGATAATGCATTTCCTCCTCTGAAGCTGAAGCCAGCTAATTTTCTCAACAACGTTCCCCAGAAAGTAAAGTTTGGGAAAGAGTCAAAAATTGGCCAACACCACGAATCCAGTTATAGCTTTTTGAGGGGCCACACCACTCTCTCCTTAAACATAGGCTGAACCACCCTGGAACCTTGTGAATGTATCCAGCCATTTATCATCCTCCAAGGATCCTTAACCAACCAGGTTGGATGTGGATCTAAAGATATTCATCCGTATGATATTCATGATTCCAAAAGCTCTGTCTATTTTCTGAACCTCAAACCTTTCTCAGATTACTATGGCAGGTCATGCCTCAGCCAATTCATCAGAACATGGAAAGTTGGAGTGCAGCTCAGAGCAAATATGAGTGAATTTATTTAGCACATTTAGCACATTCCTCAAAAAGTTCTCACAGCAGCCCTTCAGGTGATCTTATGACCCTGCTTTCAGAGAAGAACATAATGTCAGAAAACTTTCATGGGTGAAGTGAGTATGATATTTTCTCACTTCTTTATTTACAAGGTTTTGTGGTGCAAACATCTCTCAAGAGGATTGCAGCTTCCCATATTTCCATTCAGTCAAAAAGGATAGCTTCCTTGCAGAACTTTTGTTACTGGACTTTTTCAGATTAGAAAGTGTGGGTGGCCAGAGAGTTTTCTATAAAAGAGGTACTTGCTGCTCCTAATGGTGCTTCACTATTAACCCAGACATAGTAACAGATTGAGTCAATTGGGTTATGTGAAAATAAGCATTTAGTACATCATCCTGATAGTTAGAAAAGAACTCTTATTTTTATCCAGTCAGTTATTCTTCAAAAGACAAGTGAGTGTGAAGTTCAGAAACAAAATGAAAAAGGAAATAATCTCTCCTAAAGATGTCAGTGAGGCTCAAAAATCTTTCATTCTAACTGGATTCTATAAAAGATTACTAGTAGCTAATGCTAAGTATCTAAGAACTGAGGCTTAGTTAAAGAGACAGATTGTTTGTTCGTTCATTCATTCATCCATAAATATGATTTAGTTCCACCTGACACTAACTGACTTTGGGTAGCTCACAGTCCACCAAAGAAGATAAAAACAATATACAGTCAGAAAGAGAAGTCAGAAACAGTGAGAAATATCACAGCAAGTCATTGTGAAATATTGTAATTTGTCTGAGACTCCACATTGCAGTGATGCACTATAATATCAGATTTATTAAATTAAGTGATAACATTTGTAACGCCTCAAACCAAATTCATTCAGTGTTCAGTTACAAATTATGGGCAATTACATAGGTTTTTAATCCCAGAGAATAGCAGAGTTTTAATAAACCATGTTCCTCATTTACATCAAAGGCTCAGGTTTGTCCAGAGCTTCTTTGCAATATTCTCTTTTAATGAACAAATCACAGTAATATTATTTATGTATTTATTTTGTCAGTGAATCAAATTGAGCCCTGGGAAAACAATTGATCATGGGTAATGATCCAGCAATTGGGAAACATTGTATGTTACTAAACAATTAATATTAAAATATGTTATTGAAATACATATTTCAAAAGAAATTTATTGTATTGCCCTTTAGGGTGCATAGTTAAAATTTACTGAGGTTGAATCTGAAATATATATGAAAAGCAATAAAGTTCATTGAACAGAGTGAGATTTATTTCTGAATAAAAATTATATATGATTATACTATGAGGGTTGAATGGGAAGTAATGTTTCCAATGTTAACTGGCTTATATTAAGTGATAGGATTGATGCACTAGAACCTCTGACATGTTCTTTAGTATGTGGTCTTTTGCTTCAGTTGTCAAAAAAATCCTGTAAGAAAAGGCTGTGTTGGTAATCTACATGATTAGGGCTAGTTAAATAGAAGATAGATGGAAGATGGATGGATGAATGGATGGATGGATGGATGGATGGATGGATGGATGGATGGATAGATAGATAGATAGATAGATAGATTAGATAGATAGATAGATAGATAGATAGATAGATAGATAGATAGATAGATAGATAGATAGATAGATAGATAGATAGATAGATAGATAGATAGATAGATAGATAGATAGATAGATAGATAGATAGATAGATAGATAGATAGATAGATAGATAGATAGATAGATAGATAGTAAACTGGGAAGAACTGATGTGTGTGACCAAGAATGAACTGGGCAAACTGACTTCAACTAACAAATTTCACATGGAAAAAGTTGATGAACTGTTTAAAGACAACTGGTGGAATAATCAAAGAAAATTGTTGTCAGCATTGACATTTCACAAGGACATATGGGTCACCTAAGATTTGGATTCTCTTTGGTATCAATAAGTTTTTGTAAGATGAATTTGCTGCAGAGGTAAAAGTTTCAAGCATTGACATTTACTTGTAATTGTTGTTACACTGTGAAAAAAAAGATGATCAATTCCTTCATAGTATCATAACAACCAATGAAATGTGAGATGATTGTTATGAGTCAGAGATGAAGCATTTGTCCATGGAATGTCATTGCAAAGCTTCATCTGCAAATCAGTCAAGGCATCAATCAATAAATTTTTGAGAGAAAAATTTGGTCATGGATTTTGGGAATGTAGATTGTGTTATACACATGGATTTCCTTGAATCTGGGACCACTATCAACATACAATGCTACATGCAACATCCAAAACTTTGAAAGAACAATTAAACTGAATCTGGAAACAGAAAAAGGGACTTTTGTTGCAATATGATAATGCTAGGCCTCACACCTCATAAGCCACCAGAAGAGGCAATTTCCAAGGTTGGATTTCCTAGTCTGATCATCCACCACAGAGTTCCATGTAAGTTTCACTCCCCCCCACCCTCAGAATTATAGTAGTATCTTTGTTTGACACAAATAAAGAGATGGAAAGAACTGCTGGGACCTGGTTGAAAAGAGATTATTTCAAATATTACTTTTCTGTTTCATTTTTAAATTTTCATTTTCTGAATTTTGATATTTTTTGATCACTTAGTTGATAGATTGATAGACATTTGAGCCACACAAACCTTTAAAAGATTTGCTTCAAAATGTGCAGAAGTGAAATACATGAAGGCACAGACAAATGCAGCTTACAAAACTGCTATCTAAGCCTGGGAAAATAACTGTAGCTGCTTTAATTGATTTGAAGAGAAGTGCCTTTTTATCAACCTGGGTCTTTAAATCATCTTTTTGAAAGGATGTGAACTGTTCTAACATCAAGGAAAAACTTTACAGTCTCATCTAAAAATGTGGATTTTCTTCTCTCATATCTTTACAGGAATGTAACTAGTCCCTTCCAGCCTTGTTATATGGCTTCTGTGACATACACCTGCCCCAGATCTGGTATTTGCCAGATCCCCAAAAAAGTGCCCTTAGGATATATTGGACTCACCAAAGACTGTATTTGAAAAGATGGGTATCAAATTTGCTGTGTGCTGGTATAAAAAATGTGTGGGTTCAATTCATCCATAAGATATGGTCATGTGATTATTTGATATCTCCTTGAGGTGTGGGGTAATGTATATAAGAAGATTTATGGAAAACTCCTTAAATGTTAAAGTGTAAATGAAATGTTGAACTATATACCAAAGCTTTAGAATCTATTTATCAGGAATTATAGTTATATCAAGCATGGTATAGTAGTGAATATATTATTAAACTAATTGATAAGAATAGGACATAAATTTTTTTCTTCTTTCATCTTTTTTTCATCTGCCCAAGATGGCGGTGCCTTGCTTGGCTGTGGTGCTTCAGCTCTCAAAAGTGTCAGAGTTTATGGAGGGGAATGAGCCATCCAGATTGAATGACTTTTTAAGAATAGAGACAAGAAAGCAGAATTGTAATGCTAAACTGCAATATGATCATCAGTCCATATTGAATATGGAGATATTTAGCGAGAGAGGAACTGTTGAGAAACTGTTTCATACCTTTCTTAGTATTTCCCATGATTACCAGAGCATTGGCCTATCCTTTAGTGCAAAAGCTCCCAACCTTTTGGGCACCAGGGACTGGTTCTGTGGAGAGAGGTTTTTCCGCAGACTGGAGGGTGTGTGGTTTTGCATACTGCCTGCATCCCAAAAATGGGGCTTCGCTTGTTTGTGCAGCCCAGTGTCTGGCACAACATGGCCCAAGCCCAATCCACAAAACTGAGGTTAGAGACCCCTGCTTTAATGTGACCAGCACATAGTGATGATTCCTCAAAGTATATGTTTATATATATTCAGCTCATAAAAATAAATGGGCGCATTGAGTACATCTGTTGGTGCCTCGGGCACTTGTTTTAAAGAGAGATTTAAAGATAGTTTGAAAATGGGGTTGTTAGGCTGTGCACATTAAACCCATATCTACCTCTGGCAAACAGATCTGCAAGATTTTGGATTGTTTCAAACATCTTGACAGCCACAGGCGAGTAAGGAATAAAACTAATATGTCATCACTAAAAGTGATGCCTCTCAAATTACTCTCAGCTAGGGTCAGGGAGAAATGCATTTTGTTCATATTTTAGCAGGAATCAACCTAATTTGCAGTTCACAAACTAATATGGAAAGCAGTTATCTTTTGGTTTTCACACTTTTTAAAATAATGCAATGTATGTTCTCATGGAAACAAAATATCTGCAAAAATGCATACATTTGGGAAATCCATACCAAAGGGCATATATTACCAAACTTACTTCCATTTATACTGCTCAGTCATTGTATAAATAAATAAGGAAAAAATGTGTGGAAAAATAAGTATAGATTTTCACATACCCATTGAAAAGGAATCATATACGGAGGTGGAAAGGAATTTTGTTGGGAACAAATAAAAGACTATAGAAAGTAAAATATGTAATGTTTGCATCTTTCTTCCAGCTTTCTTAAAACTAGTGATTTTGATGTTTTTAATTTCTTTCTCTACTCAGATCATTTTGTCTTCTCCATCCAAACCTGGCAACTCTCATGGACACAAGCTGGGTATTAGTGGAAACAACTATTCAATGAAAAAAACTTGGCCTCTTAGCCAAAAATTATTATTGTTTGGTTGGGTCAACAGATTATTTTAATAAAGAATGTGAAGTCAAGACAACCAGATATATCACTGACATTGCAATAGGAGGACAGCAGTTTCCTTGTCTCTTTGTGTTGATCAAATTACTTATAAAAAAGAATTACATGGCTAGGAAAAAAGTAATGTCCTTTTTTTCCTCAGGTTCAGACATGTCCAGTTCTCAGAGGTAGCCTGGACAAGTGCCTGAAATTGAGTTAGCAAGATTTTTCAGAAGTGGTTTGCTCTTGCTTGCTGCCTAGGGCTGAAAGAGAATGACTGGTCCAAGGTCACACAGCTGGCTTCATGTCTTTAATTAATTAATTAATTAATTAAGATGTATGTGCCACCCATTTCCTTAATAGATTGACCAATATTCATATATGTTTGCCTGCTAAACGAAAATAGCACTAAGGTGACATATGGATTTCTGGTAAACACATATGAGTGAATGAATGAATGAATGAATGAATGAATGAATGAATGAACGAACGAACGAATAAGATATAAGTTGGGATAGAATACCCTTGCAGGCTTAAGCAGAAAATGGCTGGCTTTTCTTATCCTTGAAAGTAGAATATCAAGCTACGGAAAAGTCTTCACAGAATCACTTTCAGGACAACTTACAATTTTACGACATGTGCACAGGGTACATGTAAACCAACCACTTGCATGTGGGGGAAAGGAAAAGCATCTGTCTCTGTCTCACATTGTGTGGGGGGCTCCCTCCTGAGACAGATGAATCAGCCACTTGGAAATGAGCAATTCCTTTCATCAGACTTCTAAGCTTATGTGAAGTCTGCGAGAGGATAATTATTAGTGGGGAAAGGATGTGGAATCAGAATATTATGCACTTTCCCTTATGGGCAGAAAAACAAATCTCTTTGTTCTTCCAGAGAAGCTAAATATAGCTCTTGTCAGTGAATCATATTTATGAACATGATGATATTAAAATGCAGAAGAATGGTCTTCCCTGTCATTCTTATCTCTTTCCTTGCAAAGAAATTTGCAGTCTCCAGTGGGTGGGGGTAAAGAAAAAGAAAATGTTAAAATGTTGCATCTTCAAATAATGTATTGCCACATATCAAATGACCTTTCCCAATCTGATGTCTTCCAGATATGCAGGACCACAACTCTGATTGCCCAATCATACTGGCTGAGGATAATAGGAACTGTAATTCAATACAGCTGAAAAGTAACAGGTACAGGGAGGCATTTATTAAATACAATTGGTTAATTGGTTACAAATCTTTTTCTCTGAACCTATAAGTATAAAATGGAGAAGCAAGTATAGAGATCTAAGTGCAGCCTACCTTGAATCTCATTGACTCTTATCTGCTGCCTATTTGCTTTGACCATTAATAGTTCAGAGTCTTACAGAGAGCATAAGCTTGCAATAAACCTATGTATTCTTTTGAACCTCATGGACTTCCTGATTTTCCCAAACTTGACAAATGCATTTAAAATATTGTTATATGGAGTTTGAAAGGCAAATGCTTATTTAGAAAAGTTAGCTCTATCTCCATGGTTTGGGAGGAGATTCAAGGATTGATATCAAAGTATGGATCATATAAAAGAGACTAGGGATTATTGTTTTTCCATACTAGGAATAGACATTTACATGAGTATATTGCACCACAGAGGGAAGATAGTGACTAGGTGAACTGGATGTCTATCCAGATGCTTACATTTGATACTGTGAGTATTTTCAAAGCTCTTGATTTTCTAGGGCAGAGGTCCCCAACCTATGGGCTGCAGCCCACTACTGGGCTGTGGTCTCTTGGCCATCGGGCCACGTGAATGGCTTGCCAGTGTGCAGGCACATGTGTGTGCATTCACCCCCCCTTGCTCGCACATTAGCTTCGCCATGAGCCTCATGCCTGTGCTATAAACATCACAGTGGTGCTAGCAGACCCATTTGCAGAGCACATATGCTCACAGCCCCGTTCACGTGCACACACGTGCAGCCACATTTGTGTGTGTGCAAGCACCGTGACCCAAGCACCGTGCGACAGGGTGAGTTCCTGTTACTCGCTCCAGCTCCTACCCACCTAGCACTTTGAAAGCATGCAAATGTGAGTAAATAAATAGGTACCACTTCAATGGGAAGGTAACAGAATTCCATGTTCCTTGGCATATAGTCATGCTGGCCACATGACCATAGAAATGTCTTTGGGTAGCACTGGCTCCCTCAGCTAGGCAATGAAGATGAGCATTGCCCCCTAGAGCAGTGGTTCCCAATCTTTTCTATACCCTGCACCCTTAGAACACTTCTGATATATATTTTCACACCCCTTACAAAAGTTCAAATAATAGCAATGAATTATGTATCTGCACTATAATTTTGAAAAACCAAGTTTTCACACCCCCTGCAATATAGTCTTGCACCTCCAGGGGGTGCGAGCACCCCTGGTTGGGAACCTCTGCCTTAGAGTCAGACACAACCAGATAGGGAAAATTGTACCTTTCTCTTTAAGTCAGGCAATTAAGTAATTTTAGATAGAATTTTGTGACTTGGATTCGGTTTTTTCTTTTTTCCCCACTATTTCAGGATAGATGGTGTCCTATTCATAGGATTTGAATGAGAACTTTATCCAGAGAAAGAAGGCCAGCAACCTATCCAGGTTCAAGGAGACATAACAAAAGCTCCCGCTGACTATAAAACCATAGCAAAGGGCAGGACAGTATTTGTTCCTACAAGAAGTCAATAAAAAAGAGGAGAGTGAAAGGTGAAGAGAAAGAAATGATCATCATTAACCATCCCTGTATGAAAAAGCATAGCCAACATGATGAGCCCTCTAAAAGGTCGAAAGATATGACAATGTGTAATTCATTTCCATTTTTGTTTTTAATCTGAACATAATTCAGAATTTTTATAGTACTATTTTGCATGTCATTTTTATCACATGGCAATAAATAATGCAAATGCTATTACCCATACTTTCTTTTAAGAAACAAGTTATTCCTGACAATGTTACCTCTCCATGAGCAGGCCATGTCAAATATAAAATATATATCAAGTTTGTCTAATTAGTACATGAGTAATAATGAGTTGAAAATGATGAGAAGAATTATAACTTCATGTTATAATTATTTAATCTATTTTTAATAATTTTACTTTTTGTATGTTGATGTTTTTTAATTGGGCTGTACACCGCCCCGAGTCCTTCAGGAGGGGGGCGGTATAAAAATCGAAAATAAAAAAATAAAATAAAATAATGTGCATATGTTTCTAAGAAGCAATCCCTGGCATCTCCAAAAAAACAAAAACAAATCATATAGTAGGCATAATACTCCTGCTAATAATAATATGGGGGTCAAGGGAAAGGGAGGGTTTTGCCTTCTCTTTCTGCTCAAGATCCCCATGTACAATTGGTGGGCCCCTGTGTGACACAGAATGCTGGACTCGATGGGCTTTGACCTGATTCAGCATGGCTCTTCTTATGTTCTTATGTTCTTAATGATGATGATGATGATGATGATGATGGAAGGGACCTTGGAGGTCATCGAGTCCAACCCCCTGCTCAGGCAGGAAACCCTACACCATTTCAGACAAATAGTTGTCCAGTCTCTTCTTAAAAACTTCCAGTGTTGGAGCATTCACAACTTCTGGAGGCAGGTTGTTTCACTGATTAATTGTTCTATCTGTCAGGAAGTTTCTCCTTAGTTCTGGGTTGCTTCTCTCCTTGATTAGTTTCCATCCATTACTTCTTCTCCTGCTCTCAGGTGCTTTTGAGAATAGCTTGACTCCCTCTTCTATGTGGCAACCCCTAAAATATTGGAACACTGTTATCATGTCACCCCTCATCCTTCTCTTCATTAAACTAGACATACCCAATACCAGCAATCGTTCTTTATATGTTTTAGCCATCAGTCCCCTAATCATCTTTGTTGCTCTTCTCTGTACTCTTTCTAGAGTCTGTTTTTTACATCATGGTGACCAAAACTGGATGCAGTATTCCAAGTGTGGTCTTACCAAGGTATTGTAAAGTGGTATTAACACTTCATGTGATCTTGATTCTATCCCTCTGTTAATGCAACCAAGCACTGTGTTGGCTTTTTTGGCAGCTGCAGATCACTCTTATCAATCTTGTCCTCTTCAAAGTTCCAGGTGGAATTGCAGTTCCCAGAAACTCAACAACCTGGCCCATCTGGAGAGGGCAGATGAGAGATGTTGGATTTGGAAACTGTGTTAACCTGAGCACATCTGAAGGGTGGCAAGTTGGAGAAGGATGACAAGTTAGATGAACAGAGGGCCTAAATATTTATGAAGAACTATCCTTTCATTAGGTATTGCCAATACTTGCATAAAGCAGGTTCTAATGGTTCGTTATGGGATAATGATTCAGATCTATTTTGCAATTGCTTGCACACCAAAGCTATACATAAAGACTTTGTTACTAGATATGTTTTCTTTTTTATTGATTATCAATACTCAATTCATTCATTAGATGTTTTGGAGTTAACAGATTAGTACATTTGGAATGCTTCACACAAAATCTTCAAACCTCTGAATGCATTAAAGAAGACAAGAAAAAAATCTCATCAATCACTGATCCAAAAGTGAACATTGTGCCTGGGATTTAATCCCCCCAACAACTAATAGGTAGATTTTGGGTCTTCCCCCTTTTATTGAAAAATTAGCATAACTGTGTCTACATACATTCAGTCTCAGCTGCTCTGAACACACTTTGTTGAATGAAAACCATTATGTGGATAACTGATAAGCAACACAATTTGATATCAGCTCTCACTTTGCTCTTCTGGAAGTTCTGTTTCAGAATTAGTTTTGTACTGTGCCCACAATTTGTGGCATTTTTGTTACATCATATTTTTATTAACTGTTCATTAATCTGCTTTATAGGACATTGCATTATACCATAGTCTTTCAAAATCTAAGCTATCTCGTAAACTAAAGCTGAAGAACAGGATATAAAACTTCAAAATAAAATTATAAATAAAATAGGCTTCAAGAGGATAAATTGTGGGTCTTCCCTTTTGGTGAAAAAAGAATGGCAACACCATAAAGTGGGAGACTGATTTATCCAGATACTTCAAGAAACATTAACCAGAGTGAAAATGCAGCGTTAATGGAATTTTCATACAAAATACCATGGGAATTAATAAACTGTTATTAATCACCATAATGAAAAATGATTAAACATATGCTACGATGTCATAATGCAAACTGTACCTTTCACACCTACATACCAATTCCAGAACATAATAACAGAATTAAAAAAAACATACAGACACCTCATATTGCAGGGGTGTCAAACTCACCATGTCATGTGACATGTCACGATGTATTGAGACTTTTTTCCCCTTGCCGGAGCTGGGGTGAGCGTGGCTTCCACGTGACACATCCAATCGCATATTTTAATAGATTACCTAGGAATCTATGTTCTTGTGTATGGCCATGCTTCTTCTTTTCTAGGGAATACATCCTTCCTATACTTGAAAATATATCCAGATTAGCAACAATTAATTTAAAAATATGTTATTGTGAATACTGCAAATTCTTTTGCAGGCTGGAATATTAATGAATAGTGTATTAATTGCCTCATGAATAGTCTCTTCATGGGATCATGAAGAGTGGGAGTGAGTTCATTTTTATGATTGATTGATATGAAGATTTTTAACAACATTAGTTTTATTTTAGTTCATAATAATATCTATTACCATCCAATTATCACAAGAATGAAAGCATTTTGATGGTAAGAAGGTCTACTTATCATTAGGGGATGAAAGGCCATTGTGGGTGATGTATTTATGCAGAAGGGGAAGAACCATATTATGCCTGTTTATTTCCTAGTTCTTTTGTGGGAGGGAGGAATCTTCTTTTTAAATTCAAATTATGCCCATGTTAGGATTTGGATTTCAATTTTTGCATGTCTGGTGCTTTAGCAATGACTTCTCTGATTTTCAAAATGCTAATCAGAAGAACAGTATAGATTTGCCTCCCCCTAACAAAAAACTATGTGGAAGACCTTATTGGAACCATCCACTAACAAGTTTTTGTTAAAGACTATTTGTTAAAGACTATATCCCAAGATACCTTAAAAGATAGGAGCATCTAGTTGGCCTTGACTCATCTTGAGGGTTAAGCAGGATCAGTTCTGGTTAGAACTTGGATGAGAGACCTCTTGGAAGTCCAGGACTGGAGGTTAGATTGGGAAGTTTAAACAACATCTCAGAAAAAGGCAATGGCAAATCACTTTGATAAAACTACTTAGGCATATTCAACAGGAACCCAGCTTGACTTGAAGCAACTTTACTTCAGTATTATGCAAGCAAATTTACAATCATAATTTTCCTTCCTTTCTCCCTCCCCACCACAAACCCGCTCCACAGGTGTGTCCCAAACAAACTATAGAAAATATTCCCAACTTTCTGGAATAGATTTGGGAGGGCAATAGCAGGCCCCAAGTTAGTTAGAAAGGCTCTGGTCTGCTAGCAGGGCTGCAGATCTTGGACTTCTGTGGGATTTCTCCCAATTAACTGAAATAGTTAATAGGCATTCAAGAATTTGAGAAGTTCCAATTAACAGATTTATTGTAGTAGTATCAAGATCTGGAGGAGGAACAGGAGAGGATGTGTAAAGTAAAGGCCAAAGTGGTCCTAGTGGTGGTAAGAGCACTTGGAGATCTGATTCCTAAGCTGAGAGAGTGTCTCCAACAGATTGCAGAAACAACATCGGAATTTTCTGTCCGGAAGAATGCAGTGCTAGGAACAGCTAAGATCCTGCTCAAAACCCTCAAACTCCCAGGTTTCTGAAAGAAGACCTAATTGAGGAAGACACAGACCAGGGTGAGAAGAGAATTTTATATCTATAGTTCAATATATTCAATATAGCAAAAGTATACAAAACAAAACAAAAGATAGAAAGTAAGAAAAAGAGTATAATTTAAAAAAAAAAGATTCTGGCAGAATTTGGCTCTCCTCAGCTCCTATTCACTTTAATGTATGCTGAGAAAAGTCCGCATGTGACGGAAATTGTGCTATTGTACAGGAAATTGCTCAACTGTTTCGCATTAAACTGTTTCTGTAGCTTATAAATTTACACAACATCCTCCTTGTGGTCTTTTAAGATTAGCAAAGTCTGCTTTATATTAGGAGGTATATTACTTTTTTTCCCCAGCTTAACTGCATTAAATAAAATATACTAGTGACAGGCAGGAGGGAATGAAGCTTATATACCCAACATATGTCTGAAGTACTAGGGGAAAAGTACATTATTAAAACAGCCTCACTAAAGTGTGGAGAAATACTAGGTAGGAGATGCTGAAATAGACTTAATCACTGAAACTATATTATACAGCATACAGTACTAATGAATTCTTTGCACATGGGTGAAAACTTGTCCTTAGATGTCTTTTTAGGCTAACATTGAAGAAGTCTACAGACTGAGAGATGGGGGAAGTGAGTGTCTCCATCATCTGATTCAACTTGGAATGGTTACATTCTAGAGAGCTATCTGTGCTGTCTGATTTTATTGATACAGGTAACTATGAAGGATACAGAAATCCAGCAGCATGGCATTCCAGAACAATGTTGTTGTACAAAAACTCAGTGGGTCATAATCAGGTAGAGGAGATAAATTCAACTGCATTATACTTTAATGTCACCTAAGTGAGTTTGCAATTCTCAAAGACATAAATGAAGCAGCAATCCGATGTCTATCAGATTTATTTTTTATTCCTCCCTAAATTTTCTGATGAAATTCTCAGATCAAAACACACACTTACAAAATCCACCTATTAGAGAAATTTCAAATAAGAAGTGCATACGTTAGGAAATGGCTATTGAAAATAGTTACATTTGGGTTAAACACTCATGGATGTATATGAATATGTAATCAGGATACATTAGCAAATTCTTTTGCTTGCCTTTTTTTAATTGTGTTTGCAAATGAAACGGACAGAAATACATATAATTCCTGATCATAGCCTTATAATTTTTACAACAGTGGAAGGAACATTTTTAAGTATTTCAGTACTCCCAAAATGGCACAATAGGATATCTTTTCTGCTTTAAATCCATCTTTCTATTCCAAAATTGTTCTACAGCCTGAGTATGGAAAGTTTGTACATAAAACATATCCCAGAAAATGAAGAACTGGATCCAGCCTCTTTCTGAGGTCCTTTTAAAGTCATAAAATGATAAACAAACATTGATATTTCTATTTGTGACCTGAGAGGAACCATTGAGGTATGAAAGTGGTTTTTAATAAATTAGAACAGTAGCTCATCTACCCCCAAATTTTCTATGTTTTGAGAGACCACAGCCCTTCAAAGGTTTTGGAAGTTCTCATTCAACAGAGAAAGACAACCTAGGACAGACATGTCAAACACAAGGCCCGGGGGCTGGATGTGGCCCGCAAAGTGGTTTCATGTGGCCTACAAAGCCATCCTGAAAACAGTGAGGGAATGGCCCCTGCTGCCTTGGCCCTGGCCCAGGCCAGCTGGGAGGTAATGTACAATTTTGTGGTGGCCATCTATGCTGAAATGCATTTAGTCTTAGCTCCACAAGGCCGTCCAGAAACAGCAAGAAACCAGCCCCTGCTCTGTTGGCCCCGCCCTCTGGGTGCATGCTGGGGAGGTGTCACCCTTTGTGAGGAATGAAGAAATGCACCATGCCTTGGCACTTGCCCTGGTCCCACCCTCTTCTGCCAGAGACACTCAGATCTGTCCCACTCCTACCCAGGCTTCCACAGGCACCCTTGAAGCAAACAATGTAGAGCTGGCCATGCCCACCCAGTAGACCACACTCACTCCATCCACACCCACCCAGTAGGCCGCACCCACCCTGGCCACCCCCACCCGGCCCCCAAGGGCAACCGCAATGCTGATGCGGCCCTCAATGATATTGAGTTTGACACCCCTGCTCTAGAAAGAATGCAGAAAAGAGCAACAAATATGATAAGGGAACTGAAGACTAAAACATGTGAAGAATGGTTGCAGGAATTGGGTCTATCTAATTTAATAAAAGGACTAGGGGTGAAATGATAGTAGTGTTCCAATATTTATGGAGAGGGAATGGGCCTCCCTCTGACTTTGCCCTCGTACCCATCATGAGTAAACTGAGTAAGAAGATCAAGCACAGCAGCAGCAGCCTTGAGGAGGAGGTAAGTGCAGCTGGGCGCCCCCTTGGTAAAGTGTGGCTGGGCTTGGTGCTGCAGGTGCTCGAGGGCCAGGCTGGGCATTTGACCTCTGCTGTCCAGGGCTCCCATCAGCCCGCACCACCATCCAGCCCCCCCCCACATGGCCTGAGAGGAACAGTGAGGATCTTCCAGTGAACCATGCCTTGACACTTGGTCCACCTCCTTCTGCCAGAGACCCTCAGATCTGTACCACTCCTGCCCAGGCCCCCACAGGCACCCTTGATGCGAATGATGTAGAGCTGGCCACACCCACCCAGTAGGCCACACCCACTCCATCCACGCCCACCCAGTAGGCCATACCCACCCAGCCCCTCAAGGACAACCACAATGCTGATGCGGCCCTCAATTAAATTGAGTTTGACACCCCTGACCTAGGAGCTTCTCCATACAAAGCAGAGGCTGCTTTAGGCAAACATTTCTGGCAAAAAAAAAAAAGAGAGAGAGAAAGAGAGATGAGCAAAGACTCATCTGAGAGATGTCAGTACTGTTAATGTAAGTGTTTTAACATGACTTGAGAGTCTGACAGACAGGAAACACACTGGCAGGGCCATGTTCTGACAGACGTTCAGTATCAGAAACGCTCGTCTACATTCACAAATTCCTCTCTGACTTCTGTGTTATTTGGGTAGGCAATAAAAGGAGAACTGGTTGTATATTCCAAATATTCCTTCCCAAAGCAGGGAGTGCAGATGGCACAGGATCCAAGATTGTTTGGAGAAGTCAGTGAAAGTTACAGGCCATGTTTCTTTAGAGCTTTAATGAAGGCACAAAAGTCAAAAGGTTGGAGCCAAGCAAAAGCAAGGTCATTTCACGTATGTATATAGATACACAAATACAAACACACACACAAACACACTTGAATCCAAACACAAATGCAACATTGAAGGCAAAGGTAGAAAAAAACCCGCTGTCCCTATTAAATATTAGCCTTGAATCCTGAAGACTAACAGGGGAGATTTGTCCTTGAGCAATAATAATTTTGTAACAACTTTCAGGCTGAGGATTCTGAAATCTTACTATTTTCTATTCATGAATGGATTGAGCAAAAATTATTTAAATAGGAGAAAATGCAGACATGCAGCTATCTTTTACACACTGAAACATGCAAATATGTATTCTTACTGTAATAGGCGAATGTATTAAAAGTCAATATATTACATTTTATTTTTTTTAAAAAAATAATGGAGCTGTAACTGTGCTTCACAATGAATAAGTATATTAATTATGAGACCAATAAGTCAGATAATGTTTCCTGCTCAGTTTCCTTTGCATTTCAATGAATAAAATTTTACTTTAAAATTAAGGAACTTTTGTATGTATCTGGCAATGAATAAATGAACTAATTAGAGATAATAAATATATTTTTATTGAAATCCAAAATGATTACACTTGTCATTGGCCCACGGTGGTGGATTGTATGCCTTTGAATTATGCACCTCTATGCATATTAATTATACAGTTTTCTTATTACTAACTTAAATATCCAGTTTCTGCAAACATTCATGACTTGAGTCTCAGACATAAAGTTCCCTTTTACTTGTATTATTGAATCTGTCTATAAAAGGTAAAAAGGTTCTCTGTGCAGTCATGTCCAACTCTAGGGGATGGTGTTCATCTCCGTTTCTTGACCAAGGGAGTCAGCGTTCTCCAAAGATATTTTCCACAGTCATGTGGTCAGCATAGCTATGCACCAAAGTTGCATGGCGTGCCGTTACTTTCCCACTGAAGTGCTACATATTAATCTACTCACAATTTGCATACTTTTGAACTGCTAGGAAGGCAGGAGCTGGGACAAAAAAGAGGGTTCACTCCATTGCATGTCCCTCAGATCTTGAACTCAAGTCTGTCATCAGCTTTCCAGCTGACAAGCCCCGCACCTTTAATCGCTGAGTCACCATGCCCCCCCTATTGAATCTGTCTATACGTTGCGTTGATTGGTGTATTTGATACAGTTTAAGGTGTCTTTTAATTTTTTCAAGACAACACAGAATTATAAGATGAATGTGAATTTATTTAAATTTCATGCTATATAAATGAAAGGAGAATGCGAATGAATGGGATCTTTTTGCAAATCAGTAAAACGGCTGAGTTCCGTTTGACACAGAACACCCCTTTGGCAAATTGTGCCTTGAAATATAGCATTCAATAAAACCGCCATAGGTATTCTGCTCTTTTGGGATTTACTTTCCCAGTTGTCCCAAAGAGTTGAACAAAGGTGTCTCTTTTGGACAATCCTACCATTTGGCAAAGTGACACAGATGTTTCTGGGCATCAAAAGCATGCTACTTATATCATCATCATCATCATCATCATCAGGAATGAACAGAAATGGATTTTTTCCCCCTCAGATTTGCCAAAAACACTTCAAATCCTTCAGGACTGGACCCAAACAAGGTTGGCCAAGTATTACATCTAGTCAAACTGCTTTCATAGTTCTATGTAGACTTTAAAGATACTCTGATCTGTTTTCCTGACTGATTGCTTTTCTTTTTTCATTATCTTGCCTATAACGAGATATTAATTCTGAACAGATGCAGTCATGGATCTCCAGTGTTGGCCCTTAGTCATATTATACAAATGCCAAGACCCATTTACAGTTTTCCTACTGACCCTTCCCTCATTGCTATGATAAAAAAAGAGATTCAACACCCTGTGACTGTGGCATATTGCTACATGTGGCACTTCATCAATGGCCTTCTTATTCATGACAGATAATCAAGTCATTAACAGCATGCTGCTGCCATTCCACTTTATATCCATCTCTGCTGGCCTGAGCTGAATGTCATTGGCTATGAAAGCTTTTCCTTCCAGCTCTGCTGTTCTTCATGGTTCTATGCTGTCCTTCATATCCTGAAAGCAGGAACACAGCAGGCATGTTGTAGAAATCCTTATATTCCTAAATATGTACTGTACACATTTGTGCACCTCTTCTCTCCACTCCAGTACTGCTCTACGGATAGAAACATAATACAAAATAAATATTTTGATGGAATTTGACTCTGGTTCACTTGCTTTGATCACTTCTTTCTTTTGACTTCTTCACAATTAAATGTCCCCACAGTTATTATGCTATGCCTAAGTAATTGTTTCCAAAAGAGAAGGACGATTTACAGTGTGGCAAGTAAGATGCAAGAAGTCCCAGGTTCAAGGCTACATGTGACAGACTGTCTGACAGCTCAGAAGGCTTCTTCCATTCAGAGTGGGAAATGCTTCACCAGAAGAGTAAAGGAATTTCTCTTCTACATATTTTATTCCTAACTGGAAGTCAAAAGTTCAGAAGAAGATACCTTTTAGAAGAGATGTTAGGTATACAGAGTAGAGAATAGAGAGTTGGAAGGGATCTTCTAATCCAACTCCTGGCCCAAGCAGAAGACTCTATATACCATTCTGGAAAAATGGCTGTCCAATCTCTTCTCCACAACTTCTGGAGACAAGCTGTTCTCACTGTCAGGAAATTTCTCCTTAGTTCTAAGTTGGATATCTCTTTGATAAGTTTCCATCTGTTACTTCTTAGGTGCTTTGGAGATACATTGTATCCCTCTTCTTTGTGCAGATTTAGGTAGGTTTAGAATCTTCACTCATTATAATATTCAATATAAATGAAAGAATCATAAAATTTGGGATCTGATTTCTACATTAACCTTATTTTTATTCATTGAGGAAATATCTTTATTCATTAACCCATATGTTAATAAAACTGTTCTCCAGTTTTATGGTTTTTAATTTCTGCCTACAATTATGCACTTCTGTTGAAAAAGGAAAACTGGCAGCATGATCAGCACAATCCAAAGAAACTACAGATGGAAGAAATGTCCTTTAAAATGGACTGCCCAGTGTTTGCTTATGTTTATTTCCAGGAAATATTACTGTGATTTTTGAAGGATTTATTTGTGAATTTGGAATTGCCATACGCATGACTGCAGTGAAATATGATGAAGTAAATACTAATTTTGAATTAAAAACTGTGTATATATCAGATTCAACTGAGAATGTCAGAACACTGCTGTATAAGCATGCTGATGGCGTTCAAAACTATATCCCTGTCTATGAGCTAATCCTTATGTCTCCCTATTGTGGAATAAATATATGTCCTTGTGGTATTGCCTTTCCATCATCCCTAGTCCAAAGAAGTCATCTTTAATTTATACAGTAGTGTTTTCCCACTTTTTCTGACACAAACTGTACCATTGACATGATTGGCTATGCTTCATCAATGATGTTGGTTGCTGATGAAATCAAGAGCTGGATCTGCCCAGCTCTTATTTGCCACTTTAGGCTGGGCATATAGCTCTCCTCCCCCCAATTATTGGCAGCTGCCCTCCAGGATCATTTGACATATATTGCAGGAGAAACCAAACACCTGTCCTCTGCTGAAGCTTCCACCTGCAAAAGGGATGTTTCCAAAACGTTTATATAGTTTTTTGAGGGCTCCTCATAAACATGGATTTAATGCAGCACAGAAGGTTGATTTAATGTGAGAAGGAGAGCCATGTTCAGCCAGCTGTGTGTTGTTCATTTTGCCATGGGGTGCATTGCAGTTTTCTGCTGCTTCTGCCAATAATTGTCTTCATATGACCAATTCTTTTTATGACTTAGAGTGGCAGGGAGTACAGTTCTATTTCACCAGCTCCTTTCTGACTCCATGGCTGTTGATGTACTTCCAGATGCTTCTGGCTATGAGGGAGGACTTGGACTTGCTGCCAGCACTGGACAAAGGTGTACCTCTCACTATTATTCATTCCTTTATGTTTCATTCAGAATCATTCCTCATGACTTATTAATCATACTCTTTGTAGGCATTAGTTTGTGTCTAGTTTAATGGAACATTAGAGCCATGTTCAGAAATAACCTGACAAGCTGCAAACATGGGGCATTTGACAGGAAATTAAACACACTGTTGCAATTACCCACTACACTGTACAATTCCACTCCACCCCATGTAAGGGAGAATGATTGGTGGTTGCTTTCCAACCAGTAGGTGACACTTGGCAGGAGGGAACATGAAATTTGAGGTGCCCACCAATCACTTTCCTTAACTCGTCCTACATTAAATCAATAAAGATACCACTTGTCACTAGTTTCATTGTCTGTGTAAGAACAAAGCTTGGCAATCAGAACAGCAAAAGTTATTCATATACCTTTCTGCTAGCTTAAGAATTGGTGGATGCTACTATGTGTGAAATTTGACTATTGTCTCTTTATTTCTCTCTCTTTTCTTGTAGTCAGAACTGGGGAAATCACCCTGCTCAAAGTATGTGCAGCAGAAGTATTTGCCCTTCATGTTTCATGTAGTTTTGAAAACTACTCAAATTATACCCCACGTGGAATAAATTGATGCTGTGAGTGCATGCTGTTTTCCCAAAACATTTTCCATAGAAAATCTAGCTTGTAGGCAAATGGTATTTCTTGCAGATCTTCTAATGCACCATTACTGCTATTTTGTCATGCTATTGTATATAGTCAGTTTCTACATTTTTACTCACAACTGCTAATCAGGTGGTCCACTGTTTCTTCAGCTTCTTTGCAGAGACATCATTTGCTCTCTGTTTCTCTCTTCTCAATTTTTGTTTTGTATGCATTTATTCTTAAGCATGGTCTTATGCAGCCAGAATTAGCCCCTCCATCTCTTTCTTCAATTTTCCTGCTCTTAGTGATTGTCAGGTCTTGTTATTATCTGCTTGGTCTGCTAATATTTTTCCACCTTGGTCTCTCCCATTATTATTTTAGTTTTTATAACTTCTTTACAAAGCTAAGGAGGGGAAGATAGAAACACACCTTTTAGGTCTATAGAGTGATGCAGATGAGATTTGCTTTGCCAAAGTGCCTAAAGAAAACAACATAGATGTTCTACTCGTTTTGGACACTCTCACAATATTGCAATCTATATAGAAAAAGGGTGTGACTTGTATTGTGCTACTGCAAGTCAGTTACAGCATTTGAAGTCCTGTAGTTCCTCCTCCCCCCAAGTTGCTGCTACAAGGCATTTCAGACCAATCTCCTTTGTCTTCTTTTCTGGTGCTGGGTTAAGGATTTCTAGGGTGGCAAAATTGGGATCTCTGCCGTTACTTATTTATTTAAATGGCCACCCATCTCCAATGCATGGCCAGCCAAACTGAAGAACTTTAGCACATCTTTAGTGGGCTATAGCATAGTCATCCCTCCAAGTCCTGCATAGTTATTTAATCCTGGATGTACTTCACCCAGCATTACCAAAGATGGCTTCACTTCTCTCAGTTTCCTCCCACGCTATGAATTTCATAGGAAAAACATGAGCAGGACTCCAAGTGAGGTGAAGCAGCATATATATTTCACTTTAAAAAAGTGAGGTGAAGCAGCATAGACATTTCACTTTAAAAAAAATCTGTTGATGCAACTTGTGTAGCTGTTGATTTCAGAAATGTATATAAAAAACAAATATATTTGTTTTCTGAGGTTTTCGCGGGTGTTTGTATGTAGGTCTTTGGTTCTTCGGGTTTTCTCCCACGTAGAATTTGAAGTGTCTTGACGATGTTTCGACAAAGTCCCATTCGTCATCTTCAGGCTGGTGCTTTCGGCTTCGTGCTTCTAGGAGCAATGTGTGATTGCTCCCCCTTCGGGAGAGGGGCGGTATAGAAATTTGATTAATAAATAAATAAATAAATTGTAGCTGTTTCTTCCTTTTAACTGTCAGTGGGGGTTTGAACTGATTGGCTGGGAGCTCGGCTGTGTTCTGATTGGGTGGAAGTGTGTTCTGATTGGTTAGGGGCTTGGCTGTGCTCTGATTGGATGGGGGTTGGCTGTGCTCTGATTGGCTGGGGGAGTGTTCTGTTTGGGTGGGGGCTTTGTTGTGCTCAGGTTAGTCTGAGTTACAGGGGGATTAGAGATGGTGAGCTGCATAGCTGTTTGACTTCACGTTCATGGTCGTGCCTCATCTTCATGGTGGGTGTCAGTTTGCTTCATGTATGGATTGGAGGGGTTTAAGGTGGCTAATGATGCAGCTGTGGTCTGGCTTCTGGTTTGTGGTCGTGTCTCATCATCAGTGTGGGTTTGGGTTTGCTTTTTGCCTGGATGTGTGGTGGTGACATCCTGTGTGGTTTTTGTGACTGTAGGTCTGGTGTCATTCTTTGTGTTATGGACTCTTTTGTCAATAAGGGCGGGTTTCCAAATGGCTGGTAGGCGGGAGGTATCATCTCGTTTGTTCATGCTGTGGGGGCGTTTTTCTATCTCGGTGGCTTCTCTGATTATTCTGTTATTAAAATGTTCAGTTTTGGCAATAGTTCTGGTCTTTTTGAAATCAATTTCATGTCCTGTGGCTTTAAGGTGTTGGACCAGGGAAGAAGTTGGTTCCTCTCTTTTGACTGAGTTTTTGTGTTCTTCAATGCGTGCACTTATCCTTCTGTTGGTTTGTCCAATGTATGTAGTGGGGCAAGCAGCACATGGGATTTCATATACTCCTTGATTTTCTAACTCAATTTTGTTTTTAGGGTTTGTTAGGATGGTGGATATTTCTCTGTTTGTGCAGAATGCTGTCTTGATGTTATGTTTGTGCAGGATCTTGCTGATCCTGTCTGTGGTGCCTTTTATGTATGGGAGGAGGGCTTTGCCATTTTCTTGTTCTCTGTCTTGGATTTTAGTGGGAGTTTCTTTTTGGATTAAGTTGGAAATCTTATTTCTTTGGAATCCGTTGGATGTTAGTACATTAGTGAGAGTGTGTAGTTCGGTTTTTAGGTGTTGTTCGTCAGCTAGGCATTTGGTTCTGGAGATGAGTGTCTTGGCTACGGAGTTGATCTGTGCTGGGTGGTGGTGTGAGAGTGCGTGCAGATAGCGGTTTGTGTGTGTTTTCTTCTGGTAGATGGTGTGTCCTAGGGAGCCATTGGATTTCTTGTAGACTAAGACATCCAGGAAGGGAAGTTGGTTATTAGCTTCTGTTTCCATGGTGAACTGTATTTTGGGGTGTAGGCTGTTGAGGTGTGTGGGGAAGTTGTCCAGTTTTTCTTTCCCATGTGGCCAGATTACAAAGGTGTCATCTACGTATCTGAGCCAGAGTTTGGGTTTGTGATCAGATTTTTCTAGAGCTTGGGTTTCCAAGTGTTCCATGTAGAGGTTTGCAATGACAGGTGAGAGGGGTGATCCCATGGGTGCTCCTTCTATTTGTTTGTATTTTTGTCCGTTATAGATGAAGTATGTGTTGGATAGACAGTGGTTGGTCAGATCTAGGATATGTTTGGGGGGGGGTTATATACAGATACAACAACATTAAAACCACTACTGAAACTTAAGTCAACATAAACATAATAATAGTCAATTATGAATATCACAATACATCCCATTCAGAGTAACCATTGCCAAAGTCCACCACCACTGCTAAACAGACCGTCTAGCATGGCGTTCAAGGGCAAACATAATTTAGGTCCACAAATGACACAAAACATTTGGAAGAGGCTCAGAGTGGCACTTCTCTGGAACCTAAGAAAAGGTAGGAGACGTAGCGCAGACTTGCAAGATTCTGTCATTACAAATAGCCAATGTCAATAAAAATAGTTTTAGCCTTCTTGTGGAGTTGAATTCCTCAACTGGTCTATTTAGTGGGGCTCACAGGATTATTGAACGTTTAGTACTGGCTCACTTTGAGGAATTATGAATAAGAGGATGCTCAAATAAGAAATATAATGGGCCTTATAAGTCAAGAAGAGATAAACTATTTCCCACAATTAGCAAGTTTTTGGCTCCATTAAAATAAGGAGTGGACAATTCTAGATTTCTGTGCGTGTATGCATATACGTTACATATGTAGGTGAATTTACCTCTATTTCTCTATCTCTCTGTATTATTCCATCTGATATTCTATCTGCTGCAGTTTTTTACCATAAAATTCTGTCAGTTTTTTTCCTTTTTTACTCTTACCAATCAAAATTCCACACATACCCAGAGAGAGGGAGAGAGGTGGGAGGCTACTGAAAATTTAATGCAAGCATTGGTAGTAAGTGGTAAGCAGGGAGGCATGAAGTGTGTCTCCTTAATGCCATGAAGGAAGTGCATTCTGCCATACCACTTCAATTAGCAGCACTAGGTTGAGAAAAGTGGCATCCACACATACACTGTGTGTGCCCAGAAGCTGCTTTGGCTGTTCATCGTGTGATATTAATTAATCAATTAATAGTTAATACTGAGCAGTTCAAAGAGCAGGTCAATGAAAATCTAGTCCAAGGGAAATGCCCTGCATGACCTTAGCGGGTTTGTTCAAAAGAGACCTTGCTTCAAAAGAGCTGGCATTTTAAAACCCCACACAACGGAAACATATGCACTTAAAATAAGCCAAAGAGAATGATTTGTATGGGTAATGTACTGTATGCTGGCAGTAGGCGTCTATTATTATTAGAGACTGTGATATTGTCATAAGGGATATTGTCTATGTGTTTGTATAAATCCATCCAAAGAAATGACAGAATGGAACCCTGATCCACTAACATTGGCAGTAAACCTTACCTTATAGTTTTTGCAACAATGCCCGCATCCTTAGGGAAGGCAAAAAGGATTGATACATTTCTTAGATGGAAAAGAAGAGGATTGTCATGGTTGACGGCAAATGTGTTAATAGTTCTGAATCAGCGAGAGATCATCCAGGTAAGAATGGTATTTCTTTCCCTTGTTCTATAACAGTATTTTGTGCAATGGGTGGGAGGATAATTTGCCACATGTCACCTCTCCAGGAATAAGAAGTGATTGGACAGACAACTGCAAAAGGAGAAAATGAGGACCTTCCTGATGTTGCTGGACTTCAATTTCATGCTAGATGAAACTAATGGGAATTGAAATTCAGCAATATCTAGCGGACTACAAGATTTCTACCCATGGACTCCAGTTACACCAAAAGGAAAGGAAAGGAGAAGGAAAAGGAGAAGGAGAAGGAGAAGGAGAGAAGGGAAATAAAAGAAAAAGAGGCTTCATGTAATTTAATTTAATTGGCACTGCATATGCAATAACCAAAGCCTGTCTGACTATTTTTCTTATTTTGAAAAGGGAGATCAAAGTTAAGAGAATGAAAATTATGCAAGTTAATATCGGTTTACATAGGTGCAATTAATATCCAAGGTTGTTTATCTACATTTTGACACTATTAAATAAAAAGTAGATACTAAACCATGCACAACATGACATGAATTGATTTTTTTTAATCCTCTGTGTTTTTAATTTTACATTATGGACATCGATTGGCACTCCTAATAGGGCAGTTAATAAGAAAGGAAAGAAACAACAAGCTAATTCTCTTTTTATATATCTATAATAAGCAATAATATTTGTTATCTAATGCTATTAATTTGCATCCAGCATTGATTCCATGTAAATATCTGAATTAAGGTTTCATGATGAAAATTGTTTGGAAAGTGAAAAATACTTGGCTGCTATATAGTTGCTATATATGCCCATTGCTACGTTACTGGTTCCCAGTTAAGATAAATTTCTTTGTCACTTCTTCCTAGTTTTTCACCTTCCAGAGTCATGACATCAGCCTGACTCTCTTTTATTGTTTTTTAATGATAACTGTACCATAGTTTTATCCCTAGATACTAATTTCTCCTAAGGAGACCAAGCAGATTCATGATCTCCTAAACCCTGGTACTAGTTCTCATCTTATTGGGTAACAGACTTGTTCTGCTCTGTTAACTTTTGAGCAATTAAGACAATTGCCAAACTAAACAGCATCTTAATTATTACTGACACGGAAAGGAGATTGCAGTTAACAAGGAAGCATCTGCTTAATAAAACAGCAGATGGTTAAAGAGAATAAAACAATATTAATATTATTAATAATAATGTATTAAACCTGCATGTCCCTTGACTCTGAATGACTCTTTCCCAATTATTGTGATGACCATTGATATGTTCAGGGGAGGTTCTAGTCTGTGTTCCATCATCTGTGGTTGAACATATAGAGTAGATTTGTGTCAGTTGCAAAACCATTTGTGGGATCTCTGTGTGGGAATTTCACCTATCCTTATCAATCTGAGAAACTGTGAAAACTACTTTATTGTCAGGGTCCAAGTACAGAGGTGAGACTGAAATTCAATTAAGTCTAATCCTTATTTGATTATACCTAATAGAAACTTGAATATTCCAGATAAATATTCTAGAAACAAGATATTCTACAGTGTGGTTACCCAGAACTTCTTCCCCCTCGTCCCAGTACTGCACAATGTCTGGATCTGGGTCCCTTTCTGGAAAGCAGCTGGCAAAATCCTCCCCCTTTCTGTTGCAGGTGCATATTCCATTACACTTATTTTAATAACATTTCAGGGAGGAATAAATACATTTGCCTCTTGGGTAAATAATGTTTTATTTGATTTTGTGCTACTTAATGTTATACAGTGTTTGCAAGATTGAAAGCGGATATCTGAATCCTACTTCTCAAGCCCTCTTGGGATGCACAGAGAATGATTACATCATCAGCATATTAAAGAAGTGAAATAAAGTTATTAACCAGTTTTGGTAGTTGGATATCAATGTCTTCCAAAGTTTAAGTTATGAAAAACATAGCTCTTTCAATCCTCTGTAGCCTGGAAGAATCAGCTGAAAGTGGTCACTAAGCAGGCCCAGTTGACTACAGATGCAATTTTACATTTTGTGAGAAGTAGATATAGTAATCGTACACCTTCTGCCATTACCATTCTTAAAACCAAAATGATTAGCTTTCTACTCCATGGCTCCCAGATTTGCTCTTTTCAAAATATAAGATCTGTCAAATCAGTCCAATGAAAATTTTAAAGATCTGTTCTCCAACTATCTTGGAATATTTCCAGCTCTTTTTTAAGGTTGTAATCAGGACTTGCTTTCTAAAGAGCTTATATAAGGCTATGTACGTTCAGGTTCTGGCCTAAATTGATCTTCACAGAAAGAACTTTGATTTCTGTGACCTTCTTGGATAAACTTTTGTTCAACCTGGGAAAAGGCATATCGATCTAGACCTCAGATAACATGAACTCTCAAACATTTTTTTAATCTTTACATGACCATGAGCAAAATAATGTAGAACTCAATATCTTCAGTATATCTCACTGAAGATCTTTCACCCTGACAAAATTTAATGCCTTGCCTTCTAAGCTAACAGAGGATAAATACAATGCCACCCCAGTATATATTCTGGTAGGGTCCTGCTTTACCCTATTTTATGTAACATGGCACACAAATTTAATAATCCCTTTATTATCAATTGGTTGATTTATATCAGCGGTTCTCAACCTATGGGTCGCGACCCCATTTGGGGTCGAACGACCGTTTCGCGGGGGTCGTCGGACACCGCGGTCCGCCATTTTGTGTTTTTGTTTTGTTTTGTTTTTTTGTCGCGCACGCACCGCGCATGCACGGTTTGGCCCGTCGCGGTCTGCCATTTTGTTTTTGATTTTTTTTCGTCGTGTGCGTGCCGCGCATGCGTGGATCGGCCCGTTGCACGCGCTGCACATGTGCGGATCGGCCTGTCACGGTCTGCCTTTTTTTGTGTTGCGCGTGCCGTGCATGCGCGGTTCGGGCCATCGCACGCATACCGCGCATGCGCGGTTCGGGCCGTCGCACACGCACCGCGCATGCGTGGATCGGCCCGTCGTGGTCTGCCATTTTGTTTTTTGTTTTTTTCATTTTTTGTCACACGTGTGCCGCGCAGGCGTGGATCGGCCCGACACGCGCGCTGTGGTCGCGCCGCGCATGGGTGGGGCAAGTGGGGTCTCAACCTGAAAAAGGTTGAGAACCACTGCAATAAAAGAACAAGTTAATTTGTCTACTATTTGAGTAATCTGTGCATTCTTCAAGTGCCTGAATGAATGCCACAGATAAGATCTGTTCTGTTATATCTAAGAGTTAGAGCAGTGGTTCTCAACCTGTGGGTCACGACCCCATTTGGGGTTGAACGACCATTTCACGGGGGTCGCCAAACAACGCAGTCCGCCATTTCCCCCCCTTTTCCTTAGCTGTGCTACTCCCTCTTATTCTATTGGCTTTTGAAAGCCAATAGAATAGACTCTTTTGAATAGAGTCTAATTCTATTGGCTTTCAAAAGCCAATAGGAATTGTCCAGGCTGTCTCTGCCCTGCTGAGCCCGCCAAAAGTCCCAGTCTGCAAATGGTGCTGCAAGTTGTCTGGAGTGAAGGCGAGCTGTCTGGAAGTTTCCACCCCTCCCTGCTGAGCAACTACTAAAAATGTAAGTAAAAGTGGGCCAGGGGTGGGAGGTGGGAGGCCGGCGGGTGCAGGGAGGGTTGCTGGCGCGCGTGGGGCCTGGTGGGTGCCTTACCTCCCTTGGGCTGGGCCATCTGGTGGCCCAGCCGGTGGTCGCTCTGTGCCGTCGCTGCCCCTTGCCAGCTATGCCTCAGCCAGCGCAGGGGGTGACATCATGCATGCGTATGATCGGTTGGGGGGTCCTCGACTTATGACCGGTTGGGTAGTCCTCGACATACAACCGGTTGGGTAGTCCTCGACTTACGACCGGTTGGGGGTTGCGGCATTAAAAAGGTTGAGAACCACTGAGTTAGAGATATCAGACAACAGATATAAGTTAGGGGAGAACATTTCAACTTAATGTTAAGAAAAAATTCTTAAGAATAAACAGGTAGATCATAAAACGAAAGAACCTCTGAGAAGACAAGATCCTTTTGCTGATATATTCAAGCAAACATATCTGCCCTGGAAGCTTATATTTGGATTTCTTATCAAGAGTAAACATTTCAACTTCCTTCAATTTGTCATCATGAAACCTGCTTCCCTCTTCATCTTTACTGCCATTCTCTGAGCCGCATTCACTTTTTCTGAATGTAAAGATTCTTTGAATGTTGAATATCACTGAGCAGCTGATATAGCAGTTCTCTTCTCTTCCATACATACTTTATTATAAGTATAATAAAAAGTATATTTATATTGAGTGGTATTTATACCTTTTAATGTGGTAAGCTACCCAGAGTCAGCCCAAGGTGAGATGGGTGGCAAATACAAATAAATAAATAAATAGTATGTGAAGCCCTTGTTTGTTATTTGTATCATTTGCCAACTTCAGTTTATTATAACATGGTCACTACAATTTTGGTCTAAATGTATATACTTTTCCCAGTTAGCCTGTTGCTCTTTGTAGCTTGAATTTTCTAATATTTTTTATTTATTTTCCTCATGGGAATCATATGCAATAGTCTTTTTTTTCCTGTGTATTCTCACTTGTCTTGAACCTCTTTTTCCAATAGTTACTCTACATATGGAGTCCAATTTATTATTGTTCCACATACACTAAAATCTACTTTCCTGAAGTCCTAGGAATTTAGTTGAACTGCATCCAGCTTTGGTTTTCTTTAAAATCAAGAATTCCATGATTACAAGGTTACTTCCATCAAGACTTCTTTATTGGAAAGTACAAAGTCAAGCTTCAGTGGTACTTTGACTTTGAAGGAGAAAAGTATCTACAATACAGATTAAGAATTTTGTGGAACATTCAGTGACAGATACCAAGCTAATTAAAGTCACCTCACATGTTTATAAACCTTTGAAAAATCTGTATGTTCCTTCAAGAAGGTGTAATATTATTCAATCATTTATGTTGTAGAAATCTATAATAGGAAAGTTTACATTATGGGATAATCATGAGAATCTATAGGAGGAGCAAAAAAAAAAAAAACATGATGGCAAGCCCAAACTTACAGTTAAAGCACTGCCCCATTTGTGCATGTGTATAATGCTGATATGCACACAAAATGATGGGATTTTGATTATGCACTTTAGCCTGATATCTGGACTTCCTTGATGCTCTTTTCATATGCTTCTTGGGATAGTACCAGTTTTATAATAGGGGTTAAATTTGGTGTTTTTTTTTTTAGGTAAAGTAGAAGTGGGAGGAGGAGGAGGAAGGAGGAGGTGGAGATAATTTTTTAATAGATTTCCAGAATTTAAAAGAGAAATTTTGTATACTCCAGACCATAAGCAATTGAAACATTCCTTCTTGCTGTAGTTGCTTCTGAAGTTCCACTATGAATGGAGGTTACATAGAAAATAATTATGACTCCTATAACAAAAACCTTTAAAAAAAACTTTGTTTATTGGACACACTGAACATTTAAATGAGATTGGTTGCAATCACTTTGTCAATGGAAATGTAATTTAAGAACATAAGAACATAAGAAGAGCCATGCTGAATCAGGGCAAAGCCCATCGAGTCCAGCATTCTGTGTCACACAGTGGCCCACCAATTGTACATGGGGATCTTGAGCAGAAAGAGAAGGCAAAACCCTCCCTTTCCCTTGACCCCCAACAAATGGTACTCAAGGGAATCCTGCCTGCCTCAACCAACATAGAGGCGGCTCATGGACATCCGTTTTAATAACCACCGATACACTTGGCATCCATGAATCTATCTAGCCCTGCCTTGAAGCTGTCAAGGCTGACAGCTGTCACGACCCCTTCTGGAAGTGAATTCCATAAATCAACGACCCTCTGGGTGAAGAAATATTTCCCTTTATTTGTCCTCACTTTCTTAGTTATGAGCTTTAGGGAGTGCCCCCTTGTCCTGGTATTGTGTGATAGAGAAAAGAATTTTTCTCTATCCACCTTTTCTATCCCATGCATGATTTTATACACTTCGATCAAGTCACCCCTTAAACGCCGTCTTTCAAGGCTGAAGAGACCAAGGCGTTGCAATCTGGTTTCATAAGGGAGGCGCTCCATTTCCTTGATCATTCTTGTTGCCCTTTTTTGCACCCTTTCCAGTTCCATTATATCCTTCTTGAGGTGCGGTGACCAGAACTGTGCACAGTACTCCAAGTGTGGTCTCACCATCGATTTCTACAGAGGCAATACAACACTTGCTGACTTATTTTCGATTCCCTTCCTAATCATGCCAAGCATGGAATTTGCTTTTTTTACTGCTGCTGCGCATTGGGTTGACATCTTCATCGAGCTGTCCACCAAAACCCCAAGATCCCTTTCTTGGGTTGTCTCAGAAAGTTTGGTCCCCATCAGTTGGTAAGTATAATTGGGGTTCTTTGCCCCGATGTGCATAACTTTGCACTTGTTTAGGTTAAAATGCATTTGCCACTTTGTTGCCCACTCACACAATTTCGAGAGATCCTTCTGGAGCTCCCAACAATCAGTTTCACTTTTCACAACCCGGAACAATTTAGTGTCATCAGCAAACTTGGCTACCTCGCTACCAATGACATTGGAAAAGCTAAGCAGAAGGTCCTGGAAGCCAAATTTAGGTTGCTAGGTAGAAGATTAAACTCCACGACCCCCAAGGTTGCATTCTCAGAAATGCTACCTGTTCCACGCGCAGGGCCAGCTAGACAGGCAGAGCTCAGGAGCTTCAATGCGTGGATGAGGCAGTGGTGCCGGGAGGAAGGGTTTAGATTCATTAGGAACTGGGAAACATTTTGGGACAAGCCACACCTGTACAGAAGGGACGGGTTACATTTGAACCATAATGGAACCAGACTGTTGGCGATTAATATTAAAAAGGTTTCAGAGCAGCTTTTAAACTGATTCATAGAGGCAAGTCGACAGGAGCTGGGCAGCTCCCGGTTCGAGAAGGCGCACTGCCTAATATGGAGGGAGGGAGTTATGCACACATTGGTGAGTCAACAGGAAAACTAAATTGTAATAGTCAAGCAGAAGGACATGGTAGACCATCTACAAATTATACAACCAAATTCTACAGTCAAAATCCACAGTCAAAGTTGAAAGTGCACCAGAAAATTACATATAAAGGTCTGTACACAAATGCTAGAAGCATTCGAGCAAAAATAGGGGAATTGGAATGCTTGGTGAAGGAAAATAATATTGATATTATCGGCATAACAGAAACCTGGTGGACAGATGAAAACCAATGGGACACAAGGATTCCAGGTTACAAATTGTATAGGATGGACAGGAGAGGGAGAAATGGTGGTGGCGTGGCCTTGTACATAAATGAGGAGTTAGAATCTCATGAACTCGAAATTCAAGAAAATTCAAACTCACCCACAGAAACATTGTGGATAAAAATCCCAGGACAGGAAACCAATCTGACGTTAGGGATCTGCTATCGCCCTCCCAACCAAACTCCAGAGGCAGATTACTATTTGGAAAATGAATTTAAGGAGACCTCAAAAAGAAATAGGGTAGTCATAATGGGGGACTTCAACTATCCCCAAATAGATTGGGTAAATTCTTGTTCTACACATGAAAGAGAGACAAGGTTCCTCGACATGTTAGCCGATTATTCCCTTGAGCAGATGGTCATGGAACCTACCAGGGGAAAGGGGATCCTGGACTTGGTTCTAACTAGCGCACAGGATTTGGTTCATGATGTCCTTGTAACCGGGCCGATAGGAACCAGCGATCACAACACAATAACCTTCAACTTAACCATGGATAGCAAATTGTCAGTGAAAACTAACACAGAGACCTTAAACTTTCACAGAGGGAATTTTGACAAAATGAGGAAAATAGTAAAGAAACTAAAAGGAACAGTAAAAAAAAGTCAAATCCCTCCAAAATGCTTGGAAACTGTTTAAAAATACGTTACAGCAGGCTCAAATAAAATTTCGAGAGATCCTTCTGGAGCTCCCGACAATCAGTTTCACTTTTCACAACCTGGAACAATTTAGTGTCATCAGCAAACTTGGCTACCTCACTATTAACTTCTACATCCAGATCATTGATGAATAAATTAAAAAGTAAAGGTCCCAAAACTGAACCTTGGGGTACACCACTTCTCACTTCTTTCCATCCGGAGAATTGTCCATTTATTGCCACTCTTTGCTTCCTACAATTTAGCCAGTTACCAATCCAGGACAAGACCTGTCCTCTAATTCCGTGGCTGGAGAGCTTTTTTAGGAGCCTTTGGTGAGGAACTTTGTCAAAAGCCTTTTGAAAGTCAAGATATACAATATCAACTGGGGCCCCTTTATCTATGTATTTATTTACACCCTCAAAGAATTCTAGCAAGTTAGTAAGACATGATTTGCCTTTGCAGAAACCATGTTGATTTTCTTTCAGCAATGCCTGTTTTTCTATGTGCCCTGTAATTTTATCTTTAATAATGGTTTCCATCAGTTTGCCTGGAACTGAGGTTAGACTGACTGGTCTATAGTTTCCTGGATCACCTCTGGATCCTTTCTTGAAGACCGGGGTTATATTTGCTTCCCTCCAATCCTCCGGTATAGTGCCTGATCTTAGAGAAAGATTATATATTTTAGCTAGAAGTTCAGCAATTTCACACTTGAGTTCCTTGAGAATTCTAGGGTGGATGCCATCTGGACCCGGCGATTTGTTGACGTTTAGTTTAGAAAGGCATGCAAGAACATCTTCCTTGTTTATCTCTATCAGGTTTAATTCTTCTATTTCCCTCCCTGGGAAAACTAATTCAGTGGCAGGCAAATGTTCTCTATCCTCCTCGGTGAAAACGGAGGCAAAGAAGTCATTTAGCCTCTCAGCAATCTCCTTGTTTTCTCTGATTATCCCCTCTGACCATTGTCATCAAGTGGCCCAACTGATTTTCTGGTTGGGTTCCTGCTTCTGATGTACTTAAAAAGGTTTTGTTATTATTTTTAATATTCTTGGCTATATGCTCCTCAAAGTCTCTCTTGGCTTTCATAACTATCGCCTTGCATTTGGTCTGCCAGAGTTTGTGATCCCTCCTGTTCTCCTCGGTAGGAAGAGCCTTCCATTTCTTAAATGAGTTTTTCTTCTTTCCAATAACCTCCTTTACCTCATTCGTAAGCCATACTGGTATCCTCTTGGACTTTCCAATCCTCTTTCTTCTTTTAGGAATGCATTTTATTTGAGCCTGCTGTAACGTATTTTTAAACAGTTTCCAAGCATTTTGGAGGGATTTGACTTTTTTTACTGTTCCTTTTAGTTTCTTTACTATTTTCCTCATTTTGTCAAAATTCCCTCTGTGAAAGTTTAAGGTCTCTGTGTTAGTTTTCACTGACAATTTGCTATCCATGGTTAAGTTGAAGGTTATTGTGTTGTGATCGCTGGTTCCTATCGGCCCGGTTACAAGGACATCATGAACCAAATCCTGTGCGCTAGTTAGAACCAAGTCCAGGATCCCCTTTCCCCTGGTAGGTTCCATGACCATCTGCTCAAGGGAATAATCGGCTAACATGTCGAGGAACCTTGTCTCTCTTTCATGTGTAGAACAAGAATTTACCCAATCTATTTGGGGATAGTTGAAGTCCCCCATTATGACTACCCTATTTCTTTTTGAGGTCTCCTTAAATTCATTTTCCAAATAGTAATCTGCCTCTGGAGTTTGGTTGGGAGGGCGATAGCAGATCCCTAACGTCAGATTGGTTTCCTGTCCTGGGATTTTTATCCACAATGTTTCTGTGGGTGAGTTTGAATTTTCTTGAATTTCGAGTTCATGAGATTCTAACTCCTCATTTATGTACAAGGCCACGCCACCACCATTTCTCCCTCTCCTGTCCATCCTATACAATTTGTAACCTGGAATCCTTGTGTCCCATTGGTTTTCATCTGTCCACCAGGTTTCTGTTATGCCGATAATATCAATATTATTTTCCTTCACCAAGCATTCCAATTCCCCTATTTTTGCTCGAATGCTTCTAGCATTTGTGTACAGACCTTTATATGTAATTTTCTGGTGCACTTTCAACTTTGACTGTGGATTTTGACTGTAGAATTTGGTTGTATAATTTGTAGATGGTCTACCATGTCCTTCTGCTTGACTATTACAATTTAGTTTTCCTGTTGACTCACCAATGTGTGCATAACTCCCTCCCTCCATATTAGGCAGTGCGCCTTCTCGAACCGGGAGCTGCCCAGCTCCTGTCGACTTGCCTCTATGAATCAGTTTAAAAGCTGCTCTGAAACCTTTTTAATATTAATCGCCAACAGTCTGGTTCCATTATGGTTCAAATGTAACCCGTCCCTTCTGTACAGGTGTGGCTTGTCCCAAAATGCTTCCCAGTTCCTAATGAATCTAAACCCTTCCTCCCGGCACCACTGCCTCATCCACGCATTGAAGCTCCTGAGCTCTGCCTGTCTAGCTGGCCCTGCGCGTGGAACAGGTAGCATTTCTGAGAATGCAACCTTGGGGGTCCTGGACTTTAATCTTCTACCTAGCAACCTAAATTTGGCTTCCAGGACCTTCCGCTTAGCTTTCCCAATGTCATTGGTACCGACATGTACCACAACAGTTGGCTCCACCCCAGCACTGTCTATCAGCCTATCTAGATGCCTCGTGATGTCCGCAACCTTTGCACCCGGCAGGCAGTTTAGCATGGGGTCAAAGCTTCCATCACAAACCCGTCTCTCTATATTTCTAACAATTGAATCACCCACTGCAAGAAGCCCCCCTCCCACCACCCGCGGAGAAGTATCCTCGGTGCAAGAAGATATGGGCACATCCTCCAGGGAAGGGGTCTCAACTAAGGGAGCCTGTCTCTCTTCCACAGATTGATGTCCTCCCTGCCCAAGATCTCCATTCTCCAAAGCAGCTGGAGAGCTGCCCAGCATGGAGTGGGACGCTCCTGCTGCATCCCTGAAGATCTTCTCCTGCCTCACTATCTCTCTCTGCTTCTCCAGGTCTGCTACCTTGGCTTCAAGGGAAAGAACCTGTTCCCTGAGAGCCAGGAGCTCATTGCACCAATCACACACCCAAGACTTCTGTCCAGCAGACAGATAGTCATACATGTGACACTCAATACAAAACACTGGGAAGCTCCCCTCCGTCTGCTGGCTATCTATCCATTTCTTGTTATTATATGTTTGCTGTTATTATTATACTAATTATTATTTAAAAAACACAGCTTTTTTGGGTTGTTCAAATTTTTATTTTGGTCTCAGTTTACTTTTTGGATTTTTTCTTACTTGTTTTAGGATTTTATCGCGCGCCGTCAGGGGCGCGATGGCTGCTAAAAAAAGGTGAAATTGTAATTAAACAAGAAACCCCACAAACTTACCAGGGCTCAGCAGGTATTCTTCCCAAGGTTCCTGCCAAGTTTCCTTCTCCCTTTTTATTTCCTGTTTTAAGTCCTTATTTGAAAAAGCTCTGCCCAAGCAAAAGCAGCTGCCTCTCTGCGCCACAAGGAAGAGTGAGCTGCTTGCTCCCAGCTACCAGGGATTAGCCAGCAGGAGGGCTGCAGCAGAAAGCTCCACCCCCTCCAAACCTGTGCTGAGGGCAAACTTTAGAAGAAAGGGGAAGGAGAAACCCCTTTTATGGCTGCTAAAAAAGAAAAAAAAGGTGAATTTGTAATTAAACAAGAAACCCCACAAACTTACCAGGGCTCAGCAGGTATTCTTCCCAAGGTTCCTGCCAAGTTTCCTTCTCCCTTTTTATTTCCTGTTTTAAGTCCTTATTTGAAAAAGCTCTGCCCAAGCAAAAGCAGCTGCCTCTCTGCCCCACAAGGAAGAGAGTTATAGTTTGGAAGTTATAATATTAACTGGTATAGATTTTACTATTTATTTTCTCCATCAGTGAAATTTTACTAGAAAAGAAAAAAAGGGGGAAAATATTCCAAAGTGAGTTAGTGCCAGGAAGACTAGATGTACTAGAAACCTTCAGAACAACAATACTTTAAAAAACAAAATGACACTATATAGCAGTGATGGCAAACCTTTTAGAGACCGAGTGCCCAAACTGCAACCCAAAACCCACTTATGCAATGTCAGGTGCCAGGTGGGTGTGGCCCATTGGCTGGGAGTGGCCCATTGGCTGGGTGTGGCCCATTGGGTGGGCGTGGCTGCAGTGGTAACAGCAGACTGGGTGGGACTAAAAAGTTCAATCAATCAATTCCAACTTTGCAAGATCTTTTTTTCTGGTGAGAAGTTGAAATTGACTGATTGATTGAACCTTTTTTTTTTTTGTACATGGTGGCGGAAACCTAAAGCGAAAAGGTTTTATAAAACCCAGCTGAAGGCCTAGGACTGGGCCGACAGTGCGCATGCCCACAGAGAAGGCTCTGAGTGCCACCTCTGGCACCTGTGCCATAGGTTCGCCACCACTGCTATATAGTACTGCATGAAATGAAAGTAAATGCTGGCTATTTTTTTTTAAAAAAAAGCAATTCCATTAAATGCTTTTCAAACACCTGCTTCCACAATTGATCTGCCAGGGCTGCAAGAATAACCATAGTTAAGTTATGTCCCATCTTGCCATTTATCAACCAGAAACATCTCTTGTTCAAACCACAGCGTGTTGAGCTGAGGAGTCTGATCTTGTTGAATGAAAACAACAGTGAATTTGTGTTTATGTTTGTAGTGTGCTCAGACACATGCGCCAAAAGCAGATAAGCAAAAATTATGTTCTGCCAATATTCAGACTGATTAAAAGAAAAGAAACTGGGATTGTATGAACAGGGATACTTGCAATTTGCATATCTACCAGCTAGCTCAGCCTTTTCCAATCTAGTGCCTTCGGGACTGCAGCTCCCATAATTAGTTACCATATAGACCAGACTACTGAAATCTGCAGAAATCTTCTCTTCCCTTTTCTAGCACAGCCTGTTTAAGATATAATTTAATCCAAATTAAAAATGTAATATGCTATCCTACCAACATAGGTATAAATGCTAATGAACATCCAAGAAGTAAAAATAAAATGTAGTAGCTTCTGATTGCTAACTCCATTTGGTTCTTATTGAAAGCAATATACATTCAGACATGAGGAAGGGTTTTCACACTGATTTCAGTGGAGCCAAAATGAAATTTTGATCAGCTTTCCCAAATCTTGACAACCTGAGCATATGGGGACAGCATTGATAGAAGAATGGAAAGCCCCTTTAGCTTGAGCATATCAAAAGATTAGGGTTGACGAGTTGACAATACTATTATTCAGAGCTAAAGCTTCAATCTAGAATTCTTTTCTGCCGACTGAAGGAAAAAAGATTTGTCATAAAGTGAACCAGGTAAGTTCTTTGTTTTGTATTGATTAATGGAAAAAGAAAATCAAATGGAAAGAAAAGAAGTTTCTTTTTTCAAGGGCAGACATAAGATAACTTTCCCAGTTTTCTTCTGTTAGAACATTTAACAAGACCTTTATTACACAAAGTGATCCACTCTTTTTCTTCTCTATTGAGTATTAAATGAATGACTTAACCACATTTGGACTCTTCCAATACACCTTTAAAGGTCACTTTACATAAAACATTACTCAGACTGGATCCGGTTGATGCAGTCTGCAAAATCACTGAAAACTTTAATTAGTTTAATCTGGCATATCTCATATTTGTGCTCACACATTCTCCCTGCATTAGGGTAGGGTTCAATTTTAACTTAAAAGCTAAACAAATGTAAACAAACAATAGCTAAATTATCATTAAAAGACTTAGCTAAAACTCCTTCCCTTCAGTTTTTCCTTGGTAGAAAAATGTATAATTTGGGAAAGCCTATTGACTGGAAAATAAAATAATAGTAGTAATTAAAAGGCCATTTGCAGTGAGAACATTTACAGCAAATAAGAAGCCACTGAGTTGAACAAAACCTCTAAGAATGCAGAGTTGGATCTTACCAATATAATCAAATATAAAACAAGGAAATCAAACCAAATCTTTATTACAGTCATAAACCAGCCTAAAGGTAAAACAATATATTGTGTTGTTAGCATATAGACAAAATTATGAAATTGATATATTAATAAAATAGCAATCATAAAGTTATAAATTACCTGTATCACTGATGGCACATATTTGAACATTTTTTTAATATAATCACAGATGAATGAACAGAACAGTGAAAACACTTAAGTGAATAGTTGCTGTGATTTTCTTTATATCTACACAGAAGATATCATTTTCTTTATATCTACACAGAAGATATCATTACTCTTTTTTTTCTGTCAACAAATTATCTGTCTCAATCAAAAGACACAGAGACTCAGTGGCTTAAAGACACTGGATGTCTGTGCTCTGGCTAGTTCGAGTCCTAGCATCGAGTGACAGAGGGAGCTCCCATCACTTGCCTCAGCTTCTGCCAGCCTAGCAGATTGAAATCACGCTACATGAAACTGAATTAATAGATATTTCTTCATTGGGAAAAATAATGGTGCTTCATGCAGAAGTTATTGATCCAATTGGTCCAAGACCTGCCTGAGTGTAACGCCCAGAAAGTGGCATGAGTAGATGGGCAGATTGCTGTTGGCTATTCTGAGTGCAGAACTAGTTCTCTTCCTGTGATGTACTTCTGGATAGTGTGTGAACATGAACTGAACAGACTAGCAGCCTTAGGCAGCCAATAACTACTCTGTATTACCCCTGTAATCTCCTGGCTAATGTACCATCACCATGCTCTAAATAAATAAATAAATAAAATCTGTCTCAACATCTCATGAAAGTGGGCTATTTCTTCCCATAATTCAGAGATACTATTTTAATAAAAGCATCCTAAGATTCTGGTTTTTTTTTTACAGAGATGTTATATGGGCTCAAGTTCAGTTTATTTATTTATTAGACTTATTTATTTCCTCAACTATAATTTTGTTATTCTGTTCACAAGTACTTTTATTCAACCAGACATCGTCTATTTGACAACTGTTTGTTTGATTTCTTTTTTTCTAAGTGAAGAACTTGGTCTTGGTCTCTTCTAGCACTTATGCAGCCCATGCTTACCTTGCTTAACAATCAGAATTGTGTTTTATGGTGTACATATAAAAAGAAGATTCTGTTTTAACAAGCTTTAAAGCATTCAAGCTTGATATGGGTTTTTAATCTGTGGATTATTATTAATATGATTTATGGTGTTATATGAGAAATAATAAAACTTCTGGTAAAAAGAATTTCATCTACACACACAGAGGATAACATGGGTTAATTTAATGAAATAAATAATTGTGAGAAAAAGTATGGCCTTAATTCAGTAGCTGCCTTACAACAATTACTGTGGGACAAGCAACAGCATGGAAAAGAGCATTATTAGGATTTTGTTATATATGCAATATTTCTGAGGTGATGCAATTAATATTTCCTAGACAACCTGTCTCCCATTGGGCAGAGATATTTCTTTACTTTGAATGTGATGAGAAACAGAATGATCATGGGTGGATTGCTATTGTTTCAGTTTTAAATTATAGAAGAAAACATAATTTTATTAAAACATATTTAATATGTTAATCAACTGCATTTTGTAGAATATATTGTTTTGGCTCCTTGGTTTGCAATGTTTCAACATTGCATTGTTTTATCTTCCTGTTTGTAAGTTACCTTAAATAAATAGACGAGATAATCATTTAAAATAAATACATGAAAAATGCTAAAACAATTGGATGGGGAAACTTAGAGTTGTATATCTTAGTATTGTCATCCAATAAAACTTCAGAACCTAAAGAACATAAACTAAGGGGTTTTTTGGGGGGGTGTTTAATGAAGGGGTCTGACATATAAGTGAAATAAAACTGCAGCAGCTTTAGATCAAAGGCAGAGGAAAGATAGGAATTTTCTCACCTACGTTTCTAAGGAAACAGTCAGAATTAAGTCGATAAACAGAGCAAGAGTTTTCTGGTTTTAGTAATTTGTGCTCCCTATAGAGTCCAGAATAATTGTAGGCAAATGGGTTAAACTGATAGAAGTATTTGATGGTATTGTTGTGGCAGCTTCCATACCTAGTATAAATGATAAGTCATGAGCTAAAGAAGAAATGCCATCAAAGAGTCTTTGAACTTTTTGATAGGCCCAGGAGATGCAGTCCTTAAATAGTTATTCAGCTATTTTCTGATTGGTAATTCAGGAGAAGAATCAGGTTAATGCTTTCACTGAAAGGGGAATGAATTAGAGATGGGTGACTTAAGATGAATTTCAAAAGCAATCAGCTGGCAATGGGACTTCAGAGGCACTCTGATTTTTGCAGAGAGGAAAAAAAAGAGATTGGGGGGATGTTAATTTTCATTGTATCCAGGAACAGACAACAAGGCATCCCTATTGTTAAAAGCAAGGTTATACCGATTGAGTTTACAAAATCGCTTTTCTTCAGCAGACAATGGAGAAAATCATACACATTTCCCAAACCACTAATATTATTTCTGCTACTCCCTTGGGGAGCAGTGGGGTGGGCTGCTATTGTAAGGAAACAGGGAGCTAGGGGAAAAAAACCATTTGAAATGAACGGAGGAGATTGAGCTTATACCTGTTGATGGAAGGACTGGTCCTTCCATCAACAGGTATAAGTTGCAAAAAGTGACTGGTTACTTCAATGAACGTTGTAATAAATGAATTTTTTTTAATGATGTGGTAAAAGGACTGAAGCCATAGAAGATGTCCCCACTTTAAATGGCTCACTAGCTACTTCATACATTCTTTAAAGCAGAGCTCCCAACCTTTCCAGGCTGGCAGCCAGGAGGGAAAGGGAGGAGCAAGGAAATGTGCACCCACGCACTCGTGCACCTGCACAAGTGTGCAAATAGGTACACACACAGTGGTGGCGCTAGTGCCCATGCCCATGCGCAAGTGGGCCATCTGCACTCACAGTGGCACTGGTAGCGGTGCTGGTGCCTGCGCACTTGTGCAAACAGGCCACTAGCGCCTGCACGCCCATGCAAAACAGGCCATTGGTGCCCATGCCCATGCACAAATGGGCTGCTAATGCCTGCACGGCAGGCTAGCATGAGTGGGGAGATACGTACATGTGCGCATACTCACCAGCCATTCCCACAGCCTGGTAGCCAAGAGGCCACAGTCAGTACCCAGCCACTGCCCATGGGTTGGGAAACCCCTGAATTAAAGAACACTAATAAATACACATGAAAGGATTGTAACAATCTAATAATATTTAGTGGGGGGGGATGAATTGGTGTTGACTCCGGGTAATTTCCTGGACAAGAACCTGCAATTTTCTTGGCAAGAATTCAGAAGTGATTTATAGAGAAAACTGGCCCAAGAGCGCTCAACTGGTTTTGTGTCTAAGGCCAGACTGAACTCACGGTGTTCTGGTTTCTAGCCTGGTGCCTTAACCATTACAATACACCAGACTGGCTCTCAATATGTTGTTCAATGTGACATAAAATCAAGAAAAGTAGCAAGGAAAAAAACCTCCGGGCAGAATCAAGCAATAACAGAGAAAACATATTATATTGTCTGCAAAGAACTGAGCTTCATCAGGCTTTGCACAGACATTTCTAAATAATTGATTTACTTTTTAATGCTATTTATACCCCACCTTTTCTCTAAGAGATATTAGGTATCTCTCATTTTACCCTCACAGCAAACTTAAGAGAAGAAAAGATTCCCCCCACCAAGTCACCTTGCAACCTTACAGATGAAAGAACACTTGAACCATGGTCTTTAACCACTGCACCACTCTGATTGCTCATAAAATGCTCCCCTATGTATAGTATATTCAATCTTAATTCTATATTGTTAATTTTCAGACCACTTCTCTTGGGAGTTGATGGTGGCTCCTCAAATACTAGATTTACTTCAGAATTATTATTTTTTAACAAAGTGGAGTACTTCCTAGATGGGTAGGGAGTTTGCACTTTGTCTACATTGTCTCAGATTGCAGTTAAACCTTTCTCCAGAAAATCTGAGGTTACATCATCTCATTTACTTTCATGTGGGAATAAACAAATTGCTTTAATTTGTGTTTCCCAGAATATAATAGGATAAAATGTGCACATCAAATTATCTTTCATAAGTCGGATGCAGTCTGCCAAATATCAAACAAATACATACTTCCACATTTAGGCCTCTTTTTTTTTTTTAAGGGTTGCTTTGAAAGGTTGCATTACTTGAAAGAATTAGATGACCTTTGCAAGCATGGCTACATCCTTCTGAAAGGATGAATCTTGCCAAGTTTAATACAGATAAATTCAAGGCAGATTATGTAATGGACATTTTTTTAATGAAATGAGGAAAATGAATTAACTTTTTTCCTTATACCTTGGGAATTAAGCATGAAACAGAAGTAGCTCAGTGAGTTTCCACCTGTGGTCCATGAAAGTAGCACCAGAGATCTGCTGTGTGAGTCCCAGGATAATTTAAAATAAAAAGCTTCTCAGGCAAAACAAAACTAGTCTTTCAATTTCATGAAAGCCTTGCCCAAAATCTCAACAGATTTGTGATCTTTAGATTTGGACTTTGTAAAAATTATTTCTTTTCTTATTTAGGGTCCTGGTTATACCAGTATTATCTGGGCAAGTTACATATGACACTGTGCTGGTAGATACTACACTACTGGTAGTGTAGTATAGTAGGAGCTGTGGTGGCGCAGTGGTTAGAATGCAGTACTGCAAGCAATTTCTGCTGACTGCCAACTGCCAGTAGTTCAGCAGTTCAATTCTCACCAGCTCAAGGTTGACTCAGCCTTCCATCCTTCCGAGTTCGATAAAATGAGGGCCCAGATCGTTGAGGGCAGTATGCTGATTCTGTAAACTGCTTAGAGAGGGTTGTGAAGTGGTATCTAAGTCTAAGTGCTATTGCTATTGCTACTAAGTCAGCTTAACATGGTAATTATTAAAACAGATGGCATTTACATAGTTGCCTTCATAAAGGAAAAGGACATAGTTTGATCACCCTACCAGTAGGCAGAGTAGCTATCTACTTCAAGTGATAAATTCTTGGAAATGTGTAAACAGCAGCAGCTAGAGGCCACCTACACTGGAATGTCACACCCAGTTGGACTGGTGACTACGCTCCTGTGATCTAAGTAATAATAATAATGTTCAATCAGTGATAAAGTGTTCACAATTATCCTAAACAGTCCAGATTTTTTAAAATAACCCAAAGCCTGCCCAGACCAACCCCTACATTTTGATTGCTTATTTGGCAAAGACAGGAATGTTCCCTCTATTCATTTGCTTAATAACACCTAAAGATGAAGCTGTTACAAAAGGTATTTCATCCACTAGTAAAAATGTTCATAACACTTTTCTTACATTCTCCAATACTTCAAGAAAAGTACAAATGCCTAAGTAGTGATTATTAGCTAAGCATAATGGAAGGGAAGGCAGAAACAAGCAACTGAAAGTTCCTACTTATGATGATTTTTCATATTTTCCTCCCCCCCCTTTGTTTCAGTATTTCAACTTTTCAGTATCTATACTCCTTATTCTTCACTATCAGATTGAAAAATGCAAAGTGATGGTATGTTTATAATTAAACTCACCTAAAAAGTACACAGGTCTTACATGCAGAACAGCCCCAGTATGAAACTGAACAGTGTCGTTTAATCTGATATTTTTTAATTACTGTTTTTCTTTCCCTGAGCATTCTCTCTTTTGACTGGGCCAAAACAATCAGAGAGGAAAAACAAAGTTGTAGATATATAAGTGGGTAGGAAGAGTCTAGATAGTTTTGCTGAATCTATTGCTGTTACGGTAAAATCTGATTTTACCAAGCTAACTACGGGAAGTGAGGTAAGTGAGAGTGTATGCAATGATTTTCTTCATTTGCATGTCATCATTATCTGATTCATTGTATGTCAAGTCCATGCATTATAGTCCAATAAATTGATGTTTCTCTATAATAGTTTGCTGTAGAGACATTTGATTATTTATTTAAACAATATTCCTTACTGCTGAGCATCTTTATTTATAAATGTTCTAAAGTTCACTGTCCTTTCTTATGGTACTTTAATGGCCACTCTGGAATCGGGAGGGGAACCATTTTGTTGTTCATCTACTGCAGCAAAATATCTTAAATGCTGCTTTTTGCCCTGTTCCGTGTTATCAACTGATAATTTGTTACCTCAACATCATTGGGACAGGGAGCCTGAATAAATCTAACTCTGCTGGAAACCAGTACTCTTGGTCCAAAGGAAAGAAACAAAAATCAAATCCTTTTCCCTCATGGACATCTATTTTCCTTCCAAAATAAGGTGCATGGAAGTTTGAGGGTCTGTTTATCCTCATCAACTATAGGTACAAACTAGCTGATGTGGAAAAAGGCACTTCTTTTAAAGTCCATTAGTCTCAGTCTTCAAGGATGACATAAGAGAATAAATTGTGAATATGAGACTGCTTATAATTCCTTATCGTGCTTTTTCTTGAAAACATTCACCACAAAGTTTTCAAATGTTCTTTATAATCATTTACCACTCTTCCTAAAACCTGTCATCTTCAGACTACAATTTTACCCAATTCACAATATGTTGAATTATATTCTCCCAAGTACTAAACTGCAGACCGTAGAAGTGAAATAAAAATTCAAAACCAGGATGACACCACAAGATTTATCCCTCAAGGTTGTGGAGATTTTTGGCTTTGTTTTGAATATCAGGGAGTCTAAAACAATAAGTAGAAATATGGTGAAATAAAAATATGAAATATACCTGCTTCTCTTTTATGGCTATCTCATGCATTATATTTTGCGGGACCTCAGCAGCCCCACCTTCTAATTTAAAGGCATAATCCAGTATTGAATGCATGTGAGATTATGATTTAACAGAATCATGTGAACCATCTTGAACAGCCAGTTAACAGAGAATAGGAAGAGATGGGAAAAGAACTCTACTGAGGGCAGTAAGAGAGAGAGGTCAAGCATCTCCCAGCATATTCTGGTATTAACAGTGTCACTAATCATGATCAAATTACAGGTAATCAACTATTTGCTGGATTCCCAACTTCCTTTGTTCCTCCTGTAGACCTCAGGATGAACTCCATCAACAAGATAATAAAGCCAGCAGATTTAATTTCTCCCAACTGTTTCAGTGGGGGGTTTCTCAAACTAACAAACAAGAACAACTGGAAATTTGCTGACTTCTTGTAGAGAGAGACCTGCCACTTATTTTCTACCTCATTGCTTTTCTTTTTTTGATTCTTCTAAAATTGTGTATAAATATGGTTCACTTTGTTTGCCACCCTGATTTCACCTTTAAGGAAAAACTGGCAACTATTTTAAAATGTGCAAATACTTAACATTACTTTGAAAGCTAAGCAAGCATTAATTTACTCATATAAACAGAGCTGTGTATAAAAGTGAAAATATGATGTTTAACTATTACGTTTGAATCAAATGTTGGAACCGTAATGTTTTAACCTACTAGTTGGGTCAATACTTTCTAGAGGACTGTCAAATACCCTGTGACAAATCAGAGGAATCTGTGCAAACCTCAAACATCATTCTAGAACAGGGATGGTCAACCTTTGATGGCTTTGGGCCATCAAACCCAAGAGCTTCAGGCAGTGGTTGGTTATTACCTATAAAGCCCTTCATGGCTTGGGACCAGGATACTTACAGGACCGCCTTCTGCCACATACTTCTCTACGACCGGTGAGAGCGCACAGGGTCGGCCTCCTCCAGGTCCCGTCAACGAAACAATGTCGTCTGGCGGGCCCTAGGGGGAGGGCTTTCTCTGTTGCGGCGCCCACCCTCTGGAACCAACTGCCTCCTGAAGTCCGCGTTTCTCCGACCCTCCTGGCCTTCCGAAAGAATTTAAAAACCTACCTCTGCCGGCAGGCCTGGGGATGATTGTTGATTGTGGTGTGATTGATGAGTATGTATGGGGTTTGTATTTTTAATGTTGTTCGGATTTGTTCAATTGTTTATATATATATATATATATATATATATGTTGTAAGCCGCTCCGAGTCTTCGGAGAGGAGCGGCATACAAATCCGAATAAATAAATAAATAAAATAAATAAATAAATAAATGCAAGCAAATTAAACCTGCCATATCTGGGGTGCAAAATATCCAGTGATTCTTATTGCACATTAATCCAGTCATTGCCATTGCTAAATTGACATCATTTCACTAGGATTATCTGTCAGTAATTGCTTCATTGAATTCTTCTAAGCTTCTGTTTCTGTATTCATTGATAGTATCTCGGTGCTTTGTCTCGTCTCAGACTTTTTTCCTTCAATTTTTTTCAAACATCAAAGTCTCCTTCAGTGATTCTTGCCTTTGTGTTAAGTGTCCAAAATACTTATGCTTTAGCTTCATTATCAGTGCTCCCAGGGAGCTGTCTGAGTTTACTACATGGTCAATACATGGTAGCAAAAAAAAAAAAAAAAGAGGTCTCATGGGTGTCTGGATTATAACCCAGATATGATAGTTCTCAAATGAATAAAGATGAGCTTCTTGCTTTTTTTTCCTGCACTTTTGAGAGAGTCATTAAGCTGATTTTTTAAATAATATTATTATTAAATATTAAAATTAAAAAGATAAGCTACTGACCAAAGAGAGAAGCAACCTGGAATTAAGGAGAAACTTCCTAACAGTGAGGACAGTTAACCAGTGGAACAGGTTCCATTCAGACATTGTGGGTGCTTTATCACTGGAGATGTTTAAGAAGAGACTGGACAGTCACTTCTCTGAAATAGTATAGGTTCTCCTGCTTGAGCAGGGAGGTGGACTAGAAGACCTCCAATCTCCCTTCCTGCTCTATTCTATTCTATAGCCTAATGAAAAGAAGAACGAGGGGTGACATGATAGCAGTGTTCCAATATTTGAGGGACTGCCACGAAGAAGAGGGGGTCAACCTATTTTTCAAGGCACCATAAGGCAGGACAAGAAGCAATGGATGGAGATGAACACAGAGAGAACCAACCTAGAACTAAGGAGAAACTGCCTGACATTTAGAACAATCAACCAGTGGAATAACCTGCCTTCAGAAGTAGTGGTATTCCAACACTGGAGGCTTTTAAGAAGGGACTGGACAACCGTTTGTTGAAAATGGGATAGGGTCTCCTGCTTCAGTAGTGGATAAGATTAGAAGAATTCCAAGGTCCCTTTCAGCTCTGTTATTCTGTTCGAGTACAAACTTTAAAAAAATGAAAGAAAAAAAAAAGAAAAAAGAAAGCAGAGAAAAGCAGAAAAAAAATGCACATTTGAATATTCACATTAACTTGCTTACTCAATTTTTCATAACACAGTCACTTGGTATATACACACCAGGATAGGATATAAACAATTACACAGGTATAATAGGTGACCTTTTGCATACAATTTTTCACTGCATTCTCCATTTTCCATAATATAGTTACTTGGCTACTTCAAGTGGTATATACGCACCAGGATAGAATATGAAGGATTGCACAGGTAAAATAAATTACCTTTTGTGTACAATTCTCCACTGCATTCTCATTTTATATGCTTTTTTTTTAAAAAAATAGAAATACATTGCAAAATTCAGAGAAGCATACCACTCATAACATAATGCTCCTCTGATCTGCATTGATGTTTAAGAAGCGTCAATTTGATTTTGCTTTATTTAAAAATGCAGAAGGTGTGAACAATCTCTTTCCTAGTTCCCCACCATCCTTTCTTATAAGTTGAAGCCAGGTTGTTATTTTTTTTAAAAAAAAAATGGAGCATAGCAGGGAAGAACCTTTTTAAGAGGTGCTGCAAATGTTAAAAGGATTATAGCAACAAAGGGAATTTGGCTATAAGACACAGCAATTAGAATACTGAAAAATAGTGAGGTAGTGAGATTGAAGGAACAAAGCAACGGGTGGGGGGGAACATGTTATATAAACCTTGGTGCTTATGTTCAGCAATATGCAAGCTACACTTGGGAATATGTATTACACTGTCAGTCGTGTAAGGGTTTACCCTTCCTTCCTTTCATTCTGGGGGAGAGATTTGGTGTGTATTGTGGGGGACACTTTGAGTACTCCTTTAGTCCTTCCAATGGAATCTCTCCTCTTATTTGCAAGAATGTACTGTATTTTTCTATAAAAAGGAAGCTCATTAGTATTTAATATCATGCACATTGTCTTGTTACATGTGGACTAGTTTGACTCAGCTGCCAAATCTGCTATATTACCACATATTCAAAATGAAATTAGAATATTAGTTAATCAAGGAGACATTAATTTATTTGAGGGCCCTGGCTTTTCCAGTACTCTTAATTTGAGTAATATGACATGAAATTAAAATTATTGTCACATGCCACTTATCTCTAGTTTCAAGTCCAATGATATAAAATTATAGTAAATTAATACAGTTGTAAAACATGAACCAACAAAGTACATTCAGAATGAGTTTGGCTCCAGATTCCCATTAACATGCTGAGAAGCAACTTTATGTGCAATGCTGATTTAATTTTCTCTCAAACAGTCCAGTCCACATTGAGGATACACATAGAAATCCAAGTTCAGTTTCACCCAGCAGACCACAAATGCTGTTGTTTTAAAAATCTGACTTATTTGATAGCAAATGTGTACTTTTTTTGAGCTGCTAATTCTAATCTTATACATTGTACTGTGTTGTCGTCCTGCCTAGTCCCTAATCTTCATCTTGTATTTCTTAATTTAAGATAATTTGTTTTATGATGCAAGTACCTGCAAAGGTTTACTGGTGCTATAAGATCTAAACCATCATTCTTAGAAAATAATGGCTATAATGCAGCGATGAGATTAACTCTCCTATAGCTCCAGGGTAAAGTCAGATCATCCTCCATTTTGCTAAATATGGAGAAAGTAAACTGTAAGATAGACTTACACCCTTGAATCTTACATACCTGACTGTTCTTCCTTCCTTCCTTTTTCAAATTCAGTGCAAAGGTCTGAAGAAGAGACATTCTTGCATTTCCTTGAATGCAAAGTGGATCACAACTGTACAGGGCATCATTTTGGCACCTGACACAAAATCCCTTTTTGAATTACTCTGAATGTGTGGAATCTAGGAAGAAAGAGGGCAGAATATATGGGTAGTGGGGATAGAAAGCAGTCTCATCTTTCTCCATTCAATGCTCAAACACATAATAGTACAAAAATATGGAAATCGGTGGGATAGTAGTAAAAGATGACAAGGATATGCTTATTGGTAAAGCTAAAGTGGAAAGTTTTTTGACCATTCGGTGTGAAATTCTACAGACATTTTTGTAAGCATATTCAACTTCAAATGATCATAGGCATCATTCACTCAAACAAAGCACCATATCATGATTCTTTTTTACAGGAGCTATGTAGGCATGCAGATTCTTTAGGAGGTCTTTATGGAGAATACTGTGATATTATAATGTGTGGATGGGGAATGAGAGGAAGAGTTGCTATGAAATAATCAGGCAAGAGAGGCAGGAGTCCCTAGTGGCTTTAAAGTCAGAGTGTAGTGTAGTGTAGTGTAGTGTAGTGTAGTGTCGTGGAATAGAATAGAATAGAATAGAATAGAATAGAATAGAATAGAATAGAATAGAATAGAATAGAATAGAATAGAACTTCAGACTTGCAAGATTTTGCTGTTAATTTTTATAATTAAGTAGAGTTAAATCATCTAATATGGTTTACCTGGGAGGGGTTGAAGATATGGAGCTCTATAACAAAGGTGGGCATAAAGAGGTACATGGCCACATCTTTTCATCCCATCTTTATCTCTTTATATGTAGTTTTATAAATTTGATCAAAACTATAATTTATATATTTTTGAAGAAAATCTGAGCAGAACCCTTAATTGAGAGATTTGGGAGAATATATCATTGAAGCAAATGATGGATTTATTCTGTGGGTTGGTTCAAAACCATATTAGCAAAAATTACAGTCTTCCTTCAAGTCCAGAAACATTTGATCCCCTACATCTAAAAAACACTTTTGTTTAGATGGAATCTTGTATTGTATCTGTAAGGAGTCTGACTTGCAATAAGGTTTATTTTCTTTGAAAAGAAATCAACTACTACAATAGAAATGGAACTAGTTAAGTATCAAGGATCACATAAATAAAAGGAACTGCCTGAAGCCTCTCTGTGTGAAAGCAATTCCATTTCACACAGTGGCAAAGCATACACTTGCCCTGAGTCAAGTAGCAATGTGACACTGGGGAACAGCCCTATCCAGTCAAGTGTAGGAGTTCTCCAAAGCAGTCAATGAAATCCACCTGACTTCCATTATCTTGATTGTACAAAGAAGTCAGAGAAGTAAGAATGTAGAAGAATGTTTATTTTCCCATCTCAGATCAAGCAATATTAGCTAGATATTTTTGGTCATAGAAAGTTATACTATCCAAAGTCAATATTTAGTTAAAGGAAGATTTTAACCAAGGATTTGCTAGCTTTTAAAGTACACACTTGCAGCCCAAACTAATGCATATTTACTAAAGAAATAATTTTTAATTTTGGTGGCAATCACAAGGAACAGAAGATTGCACATTTATGATTAAGCTGGAGTCAGCAAAGCCTATCCCTTTAATCTAATGTTCTATGGTACTCAGCAGCTTTTCCAAAATTTACCATAAGTGACATTTCACACACAATTCTCAATATTGGAAGTTTTAAATACTATTTTGAAAAAATGTTGTGAGGAGACAATATTTCCCAGGGAACAGCAGGAATGGGATGTTTGGGACCTTGCTCTGCAATATGATCTCAGCTTGAGCTAGATCAACTATCAACTCTGCCCAATGAGCAGCATTGATACATGTTAGTTAGCTTTTCCGTTTAGGTGCTAATGCAAACATGTCATCTCAGCACATTGGGTAAATTGTAATGATCCAAATATTGCTAAGCAACATTTTTTTTTCATGGATGGCTCAAAGAGCCATGAGATTTTGCCATCATCTAAGTTATATAAAGGCAAAAGACAATATCTAGAAAGTTTTTTAAAGCAATTTGCAGCAAATACTGTGAATCAGGAGGTCTCCACCTCTAAATGTATGTTCTATAATGTTATCAAGAATAAAAAAGGCCAATGCTGAAACTGGCCCAATACAATTTTTGATTTATTTTATCCCTCAATTTACCTGAACCCATCCTGAACATAAACAGATTTCTCAACTATTTAACTAATGGGCCATCATATTACCTGCCATGAATGAGAAGTTCTGAAGAAAGAAAACAAATAAGGCATTTCAAAACAATTAAGAGAAACACCAAAATAAAATTAATATTTCACTGTAGATTATTCTTCCTCCCTGACATTTGTTACGATGAAAGATGAGATCAACTCTAAATCCTCTCAGCATGATTTTGCCAAAAAAGCATGATTTTGCCTAAAAACTGCTTCAATAACCACTATATTCATTAAAGGAATATAAAGCTGGTTTCTTTAATCAAGTGTAAAATAGACAGATTATCTCTGGAAACCTTTAATGGACTTTCGCTGTTCAGGAGTGAATGAAACTTTAAAGATTTGTGTATAGATACCAGTAAGAGATAGGATATGGAAATTTATATATGTTAAGACAAGATAATAAGTTATTAAAACTGTTTATACTTGTAATAAATAAATTTATATATTTTTGAGTTTTTAAGACATTCTTATTTTTTTCCTGAATTTTCTATTTTTTTTCTTTTTATTATTTCATTTATTTATTTTATATTAGCTCGTACCTTTTAAAATTCAATGTTTAATAAAAGTATTATAAAATATCATCACAGACTATAAAGTCCTGTATGTCAAGGTTATGCATTGCAGCTATGCCTATTTCTGCAGACAATATTTGCTTTACAAACTCCCTGCCATTATAAATATTAATGAAGCATGTTTAGAAGCCATTTTGATTAGCAAATTCATTAGCTTTGAATAGACAAAAATAAGTTAATGTTAACATTACATTTAAGTTTATCTTCCAAACTATAATAGGTTTAAAAAAAAAGTAACAAGAAGCCTTTAATTAAAAGGGCCACATAATAACTGTTTTTTTTTTACAATGCTTCTATATTTTTGCCCTACTTATTTCATTTCACAAAATAGGACTAATCAAGTTAGGAAGCATTGTTGCTTCTGAAGCACATTTAATTTACTAGATTTAATGTTAATAAGAAAAATGTACAGTGGGGGGTCTTATGAACAGGGAACTGAATATTAGAAACTCACAGAATGCATCATTAGCAGATATTTATTTGTGAAATCAATGGCAAGTGTGGCTATTATTTATTAGGGAATGTGGCATCTTTAGGATTCTTTAGATCTGCTGAACTTTAACTCTTCAAAGCTCCAAGTATCACAGCTAGCTGTGAGGGATGCAATAATATCAGATAGTAGGGGTTACCTACTTTTGCAACAGCATCCAAAGGCTGTGGAGAAGGTATTACATAGATTATGCTCCTAAACACATTACATAATACCCACAATGAATAAATATGCTTAAAATTGTGTTCCGTGTGGAAGAGTATTATGGTGTTGTCCCCAATCCAGGTCTGAGCCTGGTGCTGAGGTCGATGAAGAACACCAGACACAAAATGGAGGTTTTGTTTTCTTTTATTGAAGCGCTCCAAGAAAAGGGAACTGGCCAAAATGCCAAGGGACCTTGAACCACACAATTAAGAAAGCTCTATACTTTTTCACTAAAGCAAAAGGCGGGATAAGGCAGGATATATAACAAATATCATCTAATAAACATTTCAATAATAATCTAACAATTATTCTATTGGTCTCTAGCTGTCCCTGTTCCTAAGCCTTGACTAAAGAATGCTTCAGGAGTTATCGAATACACATTTTATGCTTCTTTCAGCAGGGTGGACAAGCCACTAGGGCAAGTGGTAGGCCTTTAGGTGGAAATGCAGACAGCAGTGAGGATTAGAGATGCTTGACTGACTCCCAAGGATTTGCATGAGACTGTCCTGAATAGAGCAAAATACTACCCCAGATGTTGAGGAGCTCTATTTATTTATTTATTTATTTATTTATTTATTTATTTATTTATTTATTTATTTATTTATTTATTTATTTATTTATTTATTTATTTATTTATTTATTTATTTATTTATTTATTTATTTATTTATTTATTTATTTATTTATTGGACTTGTATGCCACTCCTCTACTCTATTGCTAAATATACCTAACAAATATATCTTGATAAGACCCACCGATCACAAGAATATATTTTTCTGTATTAACAAGGTAGGATTATACCTCACAATGAAGTACGCATCGATTTGTAGTGGAATTAGGGATTGGCCAAAGACAGGTCTATTCCACAAACTAAATAAACCACATTAACCCTCCCCTTTAACTTTGCCTATTCCACATCTTGCTTGTAGTTTCTGAGATTCTAGGTCAGCTAAATGTAAAGTCCCACATGAAGTTTCTTCAAGCAACTTAGGTCTAATCCCCAGAGCCCTTCAAAAATCCTTGCCCAACTCTAACATTTCATATGACTAAAGAAGGAAAATAGAATTGAATTTAAATGTGTGTTTTGCTGCAGCCCAGGAATTCGGTCACCATTTCAGTTTTAAGCATAGATTTTGGCCTAGAAAAAAGTTGTGCACTATTATCCAAGGTCTTGTGTTTAGTAGGAATAAAACCTATCTTAAAATCTTATCTGTAAAGCTACCTACAGTAAATATGTGTGTCCCCTGAATCTGTGTATAAAAAAAAATGTTATACACAGAATATTTGTGCAATAATTAGCAGCATTTGTGGACTTCTACCAGACTAGAGTAATTTTCCTTTCTTCCCATTATCCATGATTAGCAATTATGAAATTCAGGTTGGTAGATTAGGATAACCTGAATTCACATGCTTATTCTGAATTCTTATCCTAAAAGCAGAAATATATAGTTTGGGAAGGAGAGATGGGAAAGAGGCCGATTGTTTGACTGGCAGCTTGTGGGTCATGCTTTTAGTAGCAGGGGTGAGGTCCAGACAAATTATAAATTGGATTTGAATGAATTCACCTTTAAATGCAAGTAAATGAAAAGCAAATTAATTATTTTAATTCAATACTAATGTCTTCCCTGTATTTTGTGGTTTTCCTTTTTTTGTTACATTAGCAATAACAATTTGGTGGCATTTTGAGGAGATGATCCACAGCCTTTAAGTTATCCTCCCTGGCTTAGGTTTTCTCATTTCCTCTTTTAAGAATAAAATGAAATGACCTCCTGTCCATTACCCTTAGATTTATGGGAGAAAGATACAAATGATGCTCACATAAAAAGCTCGATGCCAGGCTTTCGTTTTGTGAGCAGAAAAGTGAATTAGGGTAGAGACAATGTAAAGACACAAAGTGCTATTCTAGTAAGGTAAATGAAAAAGCAGCCTTTTTCACTTTTATTCCATTTTTTTGCCCTTAACCCAGTGGGTTGACAACCCTTTAACACCTGTAATTTTGTGCATAGTTAAAACAAAACCATGCCTACTCTCCCATCAATTTAAACACACTATGCTATACCAAATACGTGCTGAATTTCAATTAAAACAGCATGCACTTTCCAATAGCTGCCTTTGATTTCATGCTTTTGTGAGTCTAAAGCTTCTCCCTGCTACAGCTTAATTAGAGACTGCACAATGTTATAACAATGAAAGACAAAGGAAGAGGTTGACGTTAGCAATTGTTTCCTCATGTTTGTCCATTTCTCCCTGCATGCTCTATGGCTAAGGAAAAATACCGTAGTTGAGTATAAGACAATTGGCCAGAACCGGTTGAAAAGGTGAGGGGAAGAAAGGCAGCACATTTTTGCTCCAACTATTTCTGGCTTGGAAGAGATGACAAAGGCAAGGACAGATGAAACAATGCTGAGGAGACTGGTAGAGGGAGACCCTGGTACTCCAAGAATAGAAGGGGACAGTCACAGCTTTGGTCTCTGTCCCTGAAGTCTTCACCTTTAAGGATCTCAGAGACAGAACCTAAGGTGTGCAAGAACTTCTGCTCGACTTGAGAGCATTTTTGGTAACTAGGCAAAGTTGATTTCAGATGGATGTAATAAAACAGATGCTGCTTAATGAAACTGGTCCAGTATCCATATGAATCTTGCGGTGAATGCAGAAACATGTACTGCTCAAGATTTTCCACACATAGGTTGCATTACTTGCAAGTATTTCATCTGGTCTGAATGTACAGTATGTCAATTTCAAATACGTCAGATCAAATAAATATTAATTAGAAACTGCATGTTTGTCTTGCCAAGATAAATACTACATGTATTTATATCGTTAAAAAATATATGAAGGGGGGAAAGTAGTTCTTTCCCCCACCTACAGTCAATTAATTCATACATCTCATTAAAATTATGAATTGTTTGGAATCTACAAATTGCTATTAGGGGGTTCTTAATTTTACAAAACTAATATTTCACAAGATAGGCTAAACAGCTGGCAAATGATTTCATGCTAGTTTTGCTCCTCTGTGTGTGTGTTTGTGTGTGTATGCCTATGAATGTAATTTACTGCAAAGTTTATTTGTAAAGACCCATTGGCAGTGCAGAATAAGTAGCAGTCTTGCTCACCATATTACGCACATCAAAACACATTCAATTCCCATAATTAATAACAGTAAAAAGGAGCTGCCTTTGTGACAGAAGCAATAAAAATATACACCGTTTTTCATTATTTCCCAGGCCCACAATGCATGTTCAAGAAAATTCATGGTCCTTTGTATCATGTTGTTCGTGGTCAGCATTGCCATAAAGACTAAAGTAATAGACCGTACCAGGAGGATCATATGACTCAGCCACTGGTTCAGCTCGAGTGACCAGATTTGTTGATGTGCAGAAGTGCCCTGGGAGAAGACTCTGGGTGCATCAGAGTGCAGAGCTGAAGAGGCTAAACCCAGGGGATATGATATTCAACATTGCTGGCAATATGGAAATAATGTTGAAGTCCCTTATATTAGAAATAGCTATGTGAATTTCTAAAGGAGGCAATGCTCTACAATTGGGTTTAAGTCTGACATCAGAAAAATGACAACATTCAGAAAGTAATGGGAATCCTATTCAAGCCTGCCTGAGGGCATAATTGTTCACCTAAAATCTGACACAAGTTTTTTTAAAGAGCCATTTAAAATAAATTGTATTTGAGGCATTTGATGTTATTAATTGAGAGAATGGTTTTCTGTGTCGTGTCATGTTTGAATGACTACTTTGAGAGCGAGCAAGCTTTGTGCAGAATTTTTACCTCCCAGTTAAGTTCAGCCTTTATTTGACATTAACTCCAGTATTGCCCTCAATATTTATACGTTTCTTTGTACACCTCTGATCTTCTTTGCTAAATCTGGTTCATGCTTCCTGCAGCTGATGAATGGGGTTTAATCCACAACAGCCAATACTCTTAGCACAAGCTTTAATATTGTTTTTGCACTGATCAACAACTAATGGGTTACATCTCTCAAAGCTGCAAAATCAATATGAATCTTATACTTTGTATGATATTTTCCAAATGTGTTGCTTGATACAAGGGGGAACTTGAATGATCACAACAGCAGTCACTAGGAGTCGCAACAGTTTTGATGGTAGAGCCCCCATATAGATAATTATTGTCATTATTAAATGTTGCCAAAAATGCAATACTTTCAATAATTTTCAGAGCTATAATGACAGAAAAGGGACATATAAACAAATAAGCCTGATTCAAGGTGTATGCAACAATCTCACGTTTGACTTTGCCAGGGCGGAGGCCATCGCCCAGGATGTCACCAAGGGCTGCCGGTTCCTGAAGGAGGCTTGGCTGTTGGATGAGCACTCAATTAATCGCCACATAGAGTTACTGCCTGCTTATCAGGCACTAAGGAAGTGGGAACAACAGCGTAACAACTCACAATGAGTGCAACAGATGCAGCCTATGCAGGACCAGAACCGCTGTCTCATGCAACAGCAAAGAACCACGACTGGCAAAGGGGAGAAATCCCCAGCACGATTTGTACAGGTAGGCGGGGTGCTACACTCACAACAGGGGGGTGGCCATAGGACAGGAGGCACTGGAGGACTATCCTATAGTAACATGTACCCAGATACGTCCAAAATAGGCAAAAAGAGCAACAACAAAAGAGGCAATGATCCCCAAACTTACAAGTATACAGACAGATGCGAGACTATTAGAAGCAATATGGTCAACTGGGGCGTATAGACTGGTAACACATTCTATGAGCAGAGCACACAAACTGCCGGTCTTATAAGCAGGCATTCCACTCTGATGATGTCGGCAGTTAGCCGACGAAAGCTAAGTTTATCAAACAGTTGCTAGTTTATTAAACAGTTGTTTTTATATTTATCCCAGTGTTGGACTATTTCAGTTGTTTTTATATTTATCCCAGTGTTGGACTATTTCTCTCTCTCTCTCTCTCTCTCTCTCTCTCTCTCTCTCTCTCTCTCTCTCTCTCTCTCTCTCTCTCCCTCTCTCTCTCTCTCTCTCTCTCTCTCTCTCTCTCCCCCTATATATATATATTTTTTTTTTATTTTATTTAATTTTAAATATTTATTGTTTTATATGTTTTTATTGGGTTGTAAATCGCCCCGAGTCCTACGGGAGAGGGGCGGTATAGAAATTTAATAAATAAATTATATATATATATATATATATATGAATGATGTGGTACATACATATACATAATCTCTCTCTCTAAAATGAAATATGCATATAAATCTTTATGTATGTACAATTTACATTACATTGATAAATCTTGATGAATACCTAAATAGATAAATAATACTTTGATAATTCATTATAGAGGGAGGGAGGAAGACAAAGAGAAAGAGAAAACAGTAGACTTTTCAGACTTGACCTTTAAATATGTTAACTATACTTCTTAGAATTTCTAGCCACTAAGGCCAGTAACTGAATAAATATTTCATTGAGAAATGTTGTTCTCAATTTGCAGATAGAAATATTACAAATTGGATGAGGGAGTGAGAAGTGAAATATTAGAAATATATTGAAATATAAAGATTACATTCCCCTCCACAAAGAAATCATACCTATGTATCATGTATTTAAACCATGCTGGTATTGAATGGCCTTTTGTAAGATGTTTTTCCTCTGCACATATGTAAAACACAGGAAAAAATAAGTTAGGAAAAAGAAACCAGATGTCTTTCACTGGGAAAACTAACTAAATCCTTTGCTTATTAAAGAGCATGATAGGTTTTCTAAAAGATCTTCACAGTTTTCAGTACTACTCTGAGAAACTCCACTGGTTCTGGAAAAATAGATTGAAAATCTAAATTAATGTGATGCAGCATTTCTTAAATTTGTCATTCTTCTCAACCCTTTTGGGGAAAATGGAAAATCTATTGAGATAGGTCATACATCACCTCTCTCATCAAATTTATTACAGCTCCAAACTCTATTTTCCAAGAAGCAATAAGTTTCTTAGAATACGGTAGCACTGAAATGTTATCTTAGTTCTGGCCACATAGCACCAGGGAGAAGCTAGTAAGCTAGAAAAGAAACCAGCAAGACATAAGTCTAATGAATGCAAGGAGGATGAATTCTTGATTTTTTGTGAAGGCTCATGAGGCCCTGATCACTGCAATCTGGAACTTTGATGAAATTACTTGCTGAAAATACAGTCTTGGTTATCACCAGCTTAGAAACAAATCTGAAGGGCAGTTTTAAAATATCTTTGTTTTTACAATCTGGGGTTGAAAATCAGCAGCTTCTAAGTATGCACATGATGACATTTGTCTGTCTGAGGAACTGAAATAAACCATGCATTTCTCAAGGAAGAGTTTATAGCACTTAAAATGGCTCACGTTATTTTGTCACCTGAGATGGGAGAAATGCCTACAACTATTTTTCCTCCCAGTGGCAAATGTATAACATTAAAAATGGAAATAACAGCTAACTCTCTGCCCTTTCAGGAAGCCTACAAGCAGCAGCTGAAGGGAATTATTTTATTCTGTTGAATGGTGAACAGATTTGAAAAGAATATGACATCAGCTGCTTTTTTAATATTTTGCCGCTTTTAAAGTTCTAGGTATTCATCTGTTCCTTCTTGTTTTAAATATAGTGGATAAGCTTGTACAATTGCTTGTTCATTATCTTTGAGGACACTGCAATTTAAGTATTTATCGCTGGTAAATTATGTCAGCTCTATTGTCTTACTTAGAACACTAGCCTTCCAGATCTTTCACACACCAGATTCCTCTATAGACTATCAGTCAGCAAAACAAATATTATCAGACAGTGAGTGGAGACCAAAGGCAGGAAAAAGGAAGGCAAAGCTACCCAAGGCTACTTTTCCAAATTCAATCTTACCTTGTTCAAAACTAAAAGTTCTTTTCTCTACTTTAAATCTTTCTGCCAATTGTATGTAAAAGAACAAGTGTATCCTGTCACTAGATCGTCTCTTGATTTAAAAATAATAATAATGCAGCATGTTTTTCATTATATTTTTCCAAATATTCTAAAACGCAGCACAATTCTAATACTGTGTTGTGCTTCAGCTGTCTTTTATCTTGATCTTCAAGAATGAATTTCTGCAAAATTATTTTCAATCTCTCATCTAGAATAGTTGTGAACAATTTCTAACCATTATATACTGATATTAGTCTATAATTTCTTATTAAAATCAAATCTTACCTCTCTTTCTGTATTAGTGCTGTTTCCTCTTTCCAAGTCTCTGGCAGTTTTCCTCCCTGTAAAATAGAATTCATCATATTAGGGGGTTATAAAAGTCCATCCACAAAACATTTACAATAAAAGCCTGATAGTCCATCAGATTCAGGTACTTTTCCTGATGTAATCCTTTTTTATAGCTTCAAAAGCTTCCCTTGTTGTTATAGATCAATTCATAATTTGTCCTTGTTTCTCTGTAATCCTTAATAGATTTTGTTTCTGTAGATATTTATCTCTTTTGTTGAAAAGAATAGCAGGTCTTTTTATACAAGTTGGAATAATTCTGATGGAATGCTCTTTGCATAGCCACATTATCCATTAATGCATTATCTATCACTTGAAATTTCAGTTCCATTTACTTCTCTTTTTCTTAATTTGTAAGGTAACCATTTCCCTGGTTTATTTACAAATTCAAAATTTCTTTGCTTTACGTAATTCATTTTTATTTCCATTTCTTACTGTTGAAATTGATAGCTGTTGCTATAAAAGTTTAATTTGCCAAGAGATACTTATCTTCTCTGGGAATTTAATTATTCTTCTTTTCTATTTATATCATCCAAAATAGCCTGTATTTTCTCTTTCCTCTTCTTTTTGAGTTCAATATTATGCTACATATAAAATAGCCTCTAATATAAGCTTTTCTTACATACCAATCCATTCTTAAATCAGTGTATTTATATAAATTATTTTTTAAAAAAATATATTTTAAATTCTTTTTACAATGCTTCACTGTTCTTTTTTCTGTAATTCTGGTTAGCCTCCATCTAAAAAAAACTAGATTTATTTTCATAAACTAAACTCACAAGATTATGATCAGAGAAAGTTTTTGGTAAAATCTCTCCTTCAGAGAACATAGTATCCAAGTTTTTTAAAGTCAGATCATATTTATTCATGAAAATGTTCTTTTTTCTGAAAAGAAAGTGTACTTTCTAAAATTACCATTTTCTTTCTCCACATATCTACTAACCCTAAGTTGTCCATCAATTTTTTTTTTTAAAAAAAAACCTCTTTAGTAATTTGCCTTGGGTGGTTTAATCTTTTTCTCTGATGTTCTACCCAATTGTATGGAAAAGACTACATTCCAGTCCTCCAATAAAACTTTAGTTTTCACACTAATGGGCTATCAATCTCTCCATAGGTTGTTTATCCTCATTTGGATTCCCAGTACCATAGTCTGTCAATATAAGTTCTTATTTTGGTGGGGGTTAAAATACAGTATAAAACAACTCCATTTCTTTTATTTTGTTTTTTTTTTAATTCCTGCTGAAATAAATTCTTTACCCAAATTTTTATACAAATTGACACCTGTAGAATTTAAATTCAGAATCATCCCTTTCAGATTCCCTTTGCATCTGTTGTGGTTGTGTACTCCTTTCTGAAATCTTCATTTGGATCTTTTCCAGTTACTTAAACTTTCCTAAAAAAATACTTGACTTTTGAGCAGAATTCACTTGAAATGTCTGCTGTTTAAAAAAAGTAAAAATCACACTCCCCCCCCCATGGAATCTTTTTCTGCTGTGATCTTTTAGTCAAAAAAGAATATTCCTATTTGCACCTTGATTTACCATATATCAAATTTCAAAGAAGTATATTGTATAGAACAACTTAGTACATAAATATTAAATTTATTATTTTTATAAATAAATCAAGATAGTGACCATACCTAATACTTTTTCTTCCTCCTATTCTCCCCTCAATAATAATCCTGTGAAGTCAGCTGGGTTGAGAGACAGTGACTAATCCAAAATCACCCAGTTGACTTTCATGCCTAAGGCAGGATTAGAACTGGCTCAGAGTTAACTCAGCCTTCCATCCTTCCGAGGTCGGTAAAATGAGGACTCATTTTGGGGGGGCCATAGGCTGACTCTATAAAAAACCTCTTAGAGAGGGCTGTAAAGCACTGTGAAGTGGTATATAAGCCTAAGTGCTATTGCTATTGCAACTCTAGACAGGTGCATTAACTGCTATGTCAAAATGTTGTAAAATTTCCTTTTCCCATATTTGGTTTTTTTTTTTTACTTTATTCACAAAGTCATTTAGAATTTCTTTACAACTTTTTTTTTACTTTTGTTGTGATGTAGTTTCCAAGAAAGATGAGTGCTGGGGAAGGGGTTTGAGGGGAGGGGTGTGTTACACATACATTTCTCCAACATGTTGCAAACTGCTGTGGAAGTAAACCTGGGGCTTCTTTGAGATTTCCTTGAAAGATGGAAAACCAGTGAAGCGAAATACTGCTAACAATATTATTGTACAATGAAATACCAGACTTCCAAATGCTAAGGTAAAAACAGGAACCCCACAATATGCCCATTATATCCCAATAAAATATTATGAGATTATTAAAAGACCAATAATACATTGCTCCTAGGATCTGGAATCCCATTGGCCAAATTTATCCCTGCTTTGCAATTATTCCATTCATAGAAGGGACTTCAAAGCAGGACAAGCCAAATGGGTGAAATGTCAGAATTCTAAATGGATTTCAGAAGACAGGAAAGTTCTTTCTTTTCAAGTAAACTAATGAAGAGGGAAGAAAAATTCCACCTATACTTGCTCACCTACACTGGAAAAGGATCCTTTCTGCCTTTGCTCGTCTTGTGCAGGGTGATTCATCCTCTTTAAAGTTCCTGCACAAAAGTTCCTTTTACTCAAGTCCTGCCTCTTTCTAAAAGACTAAAAATGGTCCCAAATGCTAATCCTCCATGTCAACTTAAGTATTATTTTGGAATGCTCACATACTCCAAAGATGAACAGTGTAGAAGGGCTGCTAAAAGCAAAAGGAACCTCCAGATGTGACAGTGAAGGCATCAGTAGTAACACCGATGGGTAGAAAGTTAATTCAGAATATAGTTGAAATGGCATTTCTAAAATTCTGTACCTTTCTCTCTCTCTTCCTTGGAATTATACCTGATACTGCAAAAAGGACCAAAATTTCAAGAGATGGTTTCGTCCCAAAGGTTCCAAACTTTAATCCAGATGGTTGGGTGCAAAGATAGAAGAAAAAAGGAGAAAGCATGACAACAGTGAAAATGCAAGTATCACATGTTTGGGAAATATCACATGTTTTGGAATGATCACCCAAAATTTTGAAGCAAGATTTGGAATTGTAGGCATTACAGTATTAGATATCTTTTAAATACTGTTGGGTTTATTTGTTTAAAGACAGATGCTGTCATAGTGTTATTCTAAACAAAGCAAGGTGTACTGGCTAAGATGTAAGGCCTCAAACCACTGTTAAATATTGAATTTGTGATTTCTGTAGGGTTAGATTCTCTCTCTCTCTCTCTCTCTCTCTCTCTCTCTCTCTCTCTCTCTCTCTCTCTCTCTCTCTCTCTCTCTCTCTCTCTCTCTCTCTCTCTCTCTCTCTCTGTGTGTGTGTGTGTGTGTGTTAAATGGAAGTTTTCAAGGTTGCTAGTCTTTCTCATCTTTCTCAGCTGCTTGAGATTTATTTTGCACTTTGCTTGTAGCCAAAGGAAACAATAGGACTAGACTTTTCTTTATTTCTGTCAAATCAATGTCTTTCCTTTCTTTGAGATTCTCTGTGTTTAAAATCAATGTGGCCAGGTAAAACTGTGAGGCATCATTTTCACAATTGCCAGAAGACCCTAAACTCAATTAATATATCTGTTGCCACATCATGAAAAAGTAGCAATAATCCAGATGTAAAAAATAACAATCATGATAAACATTTTTTTTCATTTTAAAAATCACTGCAACCATGAGAATCCAAATAGGTGTACACTACTAATCAAGTAAGGCTGTTTGGCTGAAGCAATTCTTTAATCAAATTATTGTCTCAGAGACAAGCTAGAAAAATGGCAGATGCCATTTACGTGATTTTGGACTGAGGTCTGAACAAAAAGGTATTTTTGTTTGATTACCTATAATGTCCTCTATGGCTTTGGCCATTGTTTGTTTTGGGACCAGCTTCTTCAGATAGAATCTGCCTACCTACATGAACTAACAGGGAGAAGATACTGCATAATCCTACAGTGAAAGAGATTGGAGTTGGGTTCCAGGAAGCCATGAGTTCTAGTGGTCCCTGAGGAATAAAACCCGCTGAGTGACTTTGGACTGTTCTCTTTCTATAAGCTTTAGAAAACAGACAAGGGCAAACCACTTCTGAATATTTTCAAAGAACACTGCAGGGATTAATCCAAGGAGTGAAGATTGACTTGAAGGAACAACAACAACAACAACAATAATAATAATAGTAATAAAGCATTTAACAGAATAACCAAATTGGAAGGGACCTTGGAGGTCATCCAATCCAACCCCCTATTCAAGCATGATTCCCTATACCATTTCAGACAAATGGCTTTCTTTAAAAGCCTCCAGTGATGGAGCACTCATAACTTGTAACTTGTTAACAAATATTAGAAATTTCTGAGGATTACATCTAAATCAGGCCAGGGCTAACTATGAGATCTTAGCGCACAGGCTCCTGTGGACTAATAGTGTAAGATCACTTCCCTATCATTCAGTGCTCTCCAAGTAATTGATATTTGGTTGAAAAACAAACCAAAGTAGCTAAATAACTCTAAAGTAGCGTAGTGGAAACAAGGATCAAGAACAATATTTTCCCCAAACTTTAAAAAATATATAACATACTTAACTTCTGAATAAAACTCACTTTGATCACTCATTTGATTACTGGCTGCAACAAAATTTCCTAAACAGATTATAACCAGCATCATGACCAAGTTGCCAAAATTATAAAGGAATTGAGGAATTCTCATTCAAGAATTCTCAGCCCAGGAGGAACTCTTTCATCCAGCTACACTCAGAGAGCCAAGATGTCAGGTAGAAGAAATGATAAAGTAAATATATATATATATATATATATATATATATATATATATATATATATATATATATATATATATATATATATATATATATATATATATATATATATATATATATATATATATATATATATATATATATATATATATATATATATATATATATATATATATATATATATATATATATATATATACGAAGGAATCTTGTATTATCAGTTTGGGGTGAATTCTCTGCTGCAGCTTCATGACCAGCTTCTCTTCCCCCAAGTTTCTTCTGATCTATACATATGAGTTTTTAAAAAAATCTTTCTCTTTTCTTTCCAAAGTAGTAGCATGAATACTTTTCATTCTCACTTTCCTTTCTTTCTCCAGAAGGCCTCTAGGGAAAAGAAGAGAGGGAAGTAGCAGAATGGAGTCCCTAATTAATATCATTTTAATGCTGAATTTAATGGTCTTCAGGGCTGTCTGGCTGTGAACCAGGCCCAATATTCCAGTAATTAATATTCATTTCACGCTGTGGTAAGAACCAAGGAGCCAAATTTCATGTCCATTTATTACTTTATTTTTTCAGATGAACTTTGAGGAAAATAATACAGACCTACCCAAAAATATCTTACATGGTTCTGACTCTGAGTTTACAGAAAGTTACTGCTAGGATTGATTAATTGATTGATTGCCACCACTACCAATACTATCATTGTTAAATCCTTCGTTTGCATGCGAATGATGAAGATACATGGTAACTGTTAACTACTCTTTATTCTACTTCTCCAACAACCAAGCAAAAGCACAAAGGCACGCAGGCCTTTTTATATGGCCAGAAGCCCGGACAGTGTCAACCAATAGGAACTTAGCGTTTTCGCACCTTGTGCATGCGCACAAGGCTGGCGCCGCTCTGTCTGCTCCCAGGCAGCTTTTGGAATGCCCGGGACCAATGCAACGTCCCGAGCCTGCTTTTGCAGGCTCAGGACACAATACCCCTCCCCCCAGATGGAACATACTTCGCGTACACACAGGTATGTCATGCACTGGGAAGAGTGACATACAGCTGCATTATTCAAATGCAAAAAGTGTGGAATACTCGAGTCTGCACACAGGCAAACCCCTTCAATATTTATTAACACAAATAAATGTATCCAAAATCAAAATAATGCAAAATAATCTAACCACAAATTACTCCCTTCATTCAGGGGCCTCATTAGAAGGTCCCTCATGATTTGACACAACCTCACAAAGTCTCTCAGATGTTTGGGTGGGCACTTGGCCCACTGCGACCTTCTAAGGGCCAGTGATGTTGCCTGGCCGACCTGCTTACCTACCAAGCTAGGCAGGACAGAGCATTGCTGCCCCAAATATCTAGGTGACCCTGGTGAGGGTGCCTGGCCTACCTGCTCGCCTACCAGGCTAGGCAGGCCAGGGCTTTGGTGCACCAGATACCCGGTTGACCCTCCCAGCTGCTGACTGGCTGGACCCTCTGAGTCCAGACCAGAATACCTTGGAGGGGTGTAAGTCCCCAAGTCCACAATGGATTCCTCTTGGGAACACTGTCCCTCAAGCCCAAGGCCAGCAATTGGAGAGGCCTGAGTAGCGGAAGTTCCCCAGTACTCTGTAGCCGAGCACATGCCCGTGGTGCCAGAGTCAGGAGCCGCCTCCATGGCAACCCCCTTAGCAGGTTACTTCCTCTTGGGAGCAATTGCAGAATTGTGCAAGCCCCTTTGATGGAATTCCTTTTCTCTTGCTGCTTGTGATTTGTGTAGATACCCCCGGTCAGTCTCCCTGTCTGGAGCACTGTCTGGCATATTTATTTATTAATTTATTTATTAATTTAATTTCTATGCCGCCCTATTCCAGAGAACTCAGGGCGGCTCACAGCATGATAGAAATTACATTATATACATATAAAAAACCCTTAAGTTAAAAAAAAATACTGTGGATACCCCCGGTGTGACTCCCTGTCTGGAGTAATTGTGGATGTGTGGGATGACCCCCTATCCAGTGAATTCCTGTTTGGAGCACTTGCAGAACCTTGGGATGCCTCCCAAACAGCCTCAGCAGCAGCTAGTGAGGGCCTATTAGGCCTGGGAGCCTGTGACCCAGAATGCATATTATGGTCCTCCCCCCCAGAGCAGAGCCAGGAGTGGAAGGGTGGCAGTCCAGTCTCCAATGCAGTTGGTCTATGTGTCTGCAAAGAAAATGGCCATCAACCAAGGCAACTTCGTATGACAATGGCCCAGAGACCTTGCAGACCACAGCTGGGAACCAGAGATGTCCAGGCCCATAGTTTCTTGCCCAAACCGGATTGCCCACCTGGAGTCTCCTAGGTGCCTGCGGTTGTGACATCTGTGAAGCCACCCAGTCAGGGTGCAGCCTGTCCAGTTTAGTGATGAGGCGGCAACCCCAGCGGAGTTCAGCAGGGCTCTTCCCTGTGGCTCTGCATGGTGTGCAAGAAGGAAATCTGATAACCTGTGATGCCAGTTACCGTAAGTCAGTTTCTTCAGAGCATCTTTGGTGGTGCGCATGATTCTCTCAGCCATTCCATTAGAGGAAGGATGGAAGGGAGCAGACGTTGCATGCCAGATCAGGTTGTCCTGAAGAAAAGCCTGGAACTCAAAAGATGTAAATTGAGGACCATTATCAGAAACCAGGACATCTGGAAGTCTGTGTGATGCAAAAATTCCTCTCAACACCTGGATGGTCCTGGCAGTAGTAGTGGAGGAAACAGGAACAACCTCTAGCCACTTGGAATGGCTATCAACAACAACCAGGAAGAATTGCCCCTGAAAGGGCCCAGCATAATCTATATGCACCCTAGACCATGGGGTTTGAGTTTCCTCCCACCTATGTACTGGGGCCTGAGGCATTTCAGGCTGTGACTGTTGGCACAACTGGCACCTGTGCACCTGAGGCTCGATAGCTTTATCGAGCCCAGGACACCAAAGATGCCTGCACGCAAGCGCTTTCATCCTTACAATTCCAGGATGTCCCTCATGCAGAGAGATCAAAATTATAGACCTCACTGAGGCTGGGATTACTAGCCTGCTACCCCATAACAGGTAACCCTTGAAAGTGGAAAACTCATGCTTCTTGTGCCAGAAGCTTTGGAACTCAGTATCTGGGCACTTGTCAGGCCATCCTGACAACACCCATGTCAGCACGCATGTAAGCGTGTGATCAGTGGCAGTTTCTGCAGCCATGTCCCTAGCATTGAGGGGAGATTCAGGCAACTCCTGAATGGAGAGAATATTGATGGCAGGAGCAGGGTCTGCTTCTACCTGTTTTAGAGGTAACCTCTTTAGGCCATCTGCATGGCCCATTTATTTTCCAGGTTTGTGAACTAAAGAGTAGTCATATGCTGACAGGAAGACAAACCATCTCAGCATACGAGGAGATATGTTATGCGGTGTCTGTTTGTTGGTGGTAAACAAACCCAGCAGAGGCTTATGGTCTGTATAGACTGTGAAGTGGCGGCCATATAAGAAATCATGGAATTTCTTTATGCCAGCCACTATGGCCAAGGCTTCTCTGTCAATCTGAGTGTAATTCCACTCTGCAGATGACAGAGTCCTTGAGTAATAGGCCACAGGGACTTGTGTACCATCAGCCTTCAGATGACTAAGTACAGCTCCCACCCCATAAGGAGATGCATCACATGTGATGCATACAGGCAATTGCTCATTGAAATGTGCTAAAACAGCATTTGAAGGCCTTAACCTCATTGAAACTCCTGTCATGGACTTTAGTCCACTGCCATGGAGCCTGCTTGTCTAAGAGCCTATGTAACGGCTCTGCCACTGCAGCCTTATGTGGGAGAAATGCATGGTAAAAATTTAAGAGCCCCTTGCAGCTCACTCTTGGACTTGGGGCTTGGGGCCTGTTGAATAGCTTGTAGTTTAGCTTCAGCAGGGTGAATGCCTTAGGCATCAATCCTGAAACCTAAGAAGTCAGTGGAAGTGACTCCTATCTTGCATTTATTCTGCTTTAGCTTAAGGCCTGCTTTTCGAAAATGAAGCAAGACAGCCCTTAACCTTTCTGCTAAATTTTGAGATGACTCCCCAGCAATGAGAACGTCATCGAAGTAGGGACAGACCTATTCAAAGTGTGCTCTCCATGACACTTTGGAATATGCCAGGGGCTACATTTACCCCAAATTGCAGTCTCTTGACCTTGAAGGCTCCCCTGTGAGTTACAATAGTCTGGGCCTCTGCAGCTGCCTCATCAACAGGTAGCTGTTGATAAGCCTGTGCCAGGTCAAGCTTCGCAAAAATGTGCCCCCCTTTGAGGGAGGCCAGGATTTGGCTTACTACAGGGACTGGATAAGTGTGCTGTTGCAACGCCTTATTCAATGTACACTTGTAGTCTGCACATATACGTATTTCCCCATTAGCCTTTAGAGGCGTTACTATGGGGGTTTCCCATGGACTAGAATCCACAGGTTCTAAAATGTCTTGCTGGAGCAATTTGTCCAGCTCAGCATCTATTTTACCTTTGAGAGCAAAAGGTACCCTTCTAGTCTTGACCCTGATGGGCGTCATAGTTGGGTCTAACCGTAGCGCAATGGGGGGCCTCTTGTAGGATCCTAGCTCTGAACTAAACACATCTGCAAACTGCTTGCAGACTTCTGCAAGGCTCAACGTTTGCAATTGGTGCAGCCCAGTTACCTGGATTCCCAGAACCTCGAACCAATCAAGTCCAATAAGACTCGTACACTCACCTCCAACTACCACCACATCTAGGAGACCTTCAAAATCCTGATGCTGTACTCTAAGGGTGGCCTCCCTCTTAACACACACCACAGAATTCTGAAAATCAGTGAGTATTACATTCGATGGTCTGAGTTTAACTCGAAGGCCACTGCTGCTGCATATCCTTTTGAATGTGTTAATTTAAATAATTGAGAGAGCAGACCCAGTGTCCAACTCCATTGATAAGGGAACCCCTTGCAACCTTATGTTAATGGAAAGTTTCTTCTTAAGGGGCTTGTGTGTCCCTGTCCTCAGAATACTCCTGCGCGATGCACAGAAATCCACCCTATGTTGGCTGGGGACCCTGGTACCTTTCAGAAGCAATTCTTGACGAGGTTGGACCTTCTGGCAACCCAAACAGATGGATGCGATGTGGCCTTGCCTGCCACACACCCTGCAGTTAGCTCACTTGTGGCGTCCTCCACACCCAAAGCATTGAAGAGATGCTGGGGCCTTGTCCGGACATCTCTTCTGCCTCCTTTCAGCTGGCTGGTGAAGTCTGTCAACCTCCTCTTCAGAATCCACTTCTGATCCTTCTTGAGCATCCTCTTGATGGATGGTAGCTGTGTCTGGAGGGTTTCTGGTGAGCCATAAGGCCTTCACAGCCCTGCCTGCTGCTTCCTCAGCTGCCACCTATCATAGCGCGTCTTGAAAGGAGACATCTTCTTTTGCAAAAATCTTCTGTTGTAAGTCTCTGCTCCTCAAACCACATACAAAACGACCTCGCAGCCTCTCTTCCAGATCCTTGAACTCACAAGGCCTGGCCACCTGCCTTAAGGCAGCAATAAAGTCCGCAGCAGATTCACCTGGCCTCTGGCCTCTCTGCTCGAATGTGTGCCTCCAAGCAATGACAGATAATTTCGGCTGGAAGTGCTCCTTCAACATCTTTTTCAAGTCAGTATATGTTACTGACTCTAGAGGTACAGGGGCCACCAGATTTTCTGCAATGTCAAAAGCTTCTTGTCTACAGGCACACAAAAGAGTTGCTGCCTTCAGGCTATCTTCTCTTATCTGGTTTACTCTGAAGTAGTTCTCCACCCATGCTACATAGGAATTCCATCTCTCTGGGTGGGAGACATCGAAATCAGTCAAGCGGCCAATCTTCGACATCGGAAACTTTACAATCTTCACCAATCGCTTCCTCTGCAATCCATTGTTTGGGAAAGGGTCCTTTAGCTGAGCTCACCCTCCAGCGATGCTGTACTGGCAGGCTGAGACGCTGATTCAGACACCGTTTTTCCTTTCGTCGGATTTCCTGGATGAGTTCTTAAATCTTTTGTTTCAGCTTGCAAAGGATCTCACCTTCATCGCCAGTGTTAAATCCTTCATTCACATGTGAATGATGAAGACACATGGTAACTGTTAACTACAGTTAACAACAACCAAGCAAAAGCTCAAAGGCATGCAGGCCTTTTTATATGGCCAGAAGCTCGGACAGTGTCAACCAATAGGAACTTAACGTTTTCACACCTTGTGCATGCGCACAAGGCTGGTGCCGCTCTGTCTGGTCCTGGGCAGCCTTTGCAATGCCTGGGACCAATGCAACGTCCCGAGCCTGCTTGTGCAGGCTCAGGACACAACAATCATCATTTCGTTCAAAATATTTCACATTTCAATAATTGCCTTGCAATGCTGCAGAATATGCTGATATATCTCCATAATACAGATGAGAAATTGAAAGTGACATATTCAACACCACTCTATACCTCTAAGTACTAAAAGAAGGCAAAGTTGGATTAGTTGATTCAACAAAAGGCCTCAGGCATAATGATCCTATTAGCTTTAGCAACAGAACATAGGAAAAAGACTTTCCTCTTTTTTGCAATAAAAATAGAGGAAGGCCGATCTATATCTTTCAATTTAGAGCACAGGACTGGCAATGTGAAAGGATTCACAGTCTGCTGTTATCTATATCATGCAATATGTGCAACCAGGACAAAGCCCACCAATTTCTTTGACAGAAGCAAAATGAAAAGCAATTGTGGCAGGTGGGGACTCTATTTCAGGGAACATGGCTGAGTTATTTTGAAAGAAACCCGCAGCACCTTAATTTCTGCTCCCACATTTGTATTAAAATTGTATTCATTGTTAGATACATCTGTATTGTTACTTATTCACGTTACATCAGCAAGGGGCTTACTTAGGTAGGCACAAGTCATAAATGACTGCTGTGCCTAGACATCAATAGAATTGGGCTGTGAATCCTCTTGAACAGCACATAAAAATATATTACTACTAGGGGTGTGTTTGTATGTATGTATATGTGTGCAAATGCACCAGTTACATTAGCATCATCTGATATACTGCTATCCCAAAATTTCCTCAGGGAGAGAAAAAAATAGAAAAGCTAATAAGACAGATGGAACAAAAACATGTCCAGGTGCCACAAGAAACTGTCAGAACAATGAAGAACCTGTATCATTATAAGTGTTTTTGGTGTGTGTGTGTGTGTGTGTGTGTGTGTGTGTGTGTGTGTGTGTATCTGAAAATACAGCACACCAGCATGACAAAATGAGTTGCTAAAATAAAATGTGACACAGGAAAGGCTTCTCCTTCTCCTCTCCCAGAAGCTGGATGATACAATTTAATTCTTCATTCAATTTAATACAATATAATTGAACTATTCATCCATCTAAAACAAATCTTTTCAATTAAACCATTAAAAATAGAATGGACATACAAGACCAATCACTCATACACCATAGATAACCCACTTTTTAAACTTGAATTATATTGCTGATAGTTGCAATAATATTATAAAATCAGTATCTAAAGAATGCATTGGCTCTCTGTTGACTATTGGTCATATCAATCTGAAGAAATTGGTTATGATATCTATGATTTTTCATAACATGTTAAGTCAGAGTCTGATGACTCTAAATCAATCACTGATAAATCAGTCACTTGCCTCTAAGCTACATATTCTATGATCAAAGAAGCAAAGGGTTTTATTGTAAAGCTGGAATGGATCTAAACCCTGTTTCATTGCTTGCCAGCTATTAAGCCTATTCAATAGAAAATGAAGTAGCTATTGCAAGCAAGGTCCTTAAAATGTTCTTCCCCCTCTCTTTAACCTTGCTTACAATCCCTGGTTTCCTGTGAGAACCCAGCCATCTTCAAATACAAGATTTTGTGTGATTATTATGAAGTCCTCAACATTGCTAGTGTTCAGCAGCATCCCTTAATGGATGGAATATAGAAGCTAGCATAAGCAGTACCTAGAGAGTAGAAGTGGTACACGCCTCAATAGTAGTATCTGAGAGAGGGATCTCTGAGTCCTAGTGGACAATCAGTTAAATATGAGCCAGCAATGTGCTGCAGCTGCCAAAAAGGCCAACACAGTCCTAGGCTGCATTAACAGAGGGATAGAATCAAGATCACTTTATAAGGCCTTGGTAAGACCACACTTGGAATACCACATCCAGTTTTGGTCACCACAATATAAAAAAGATGTTGAGACTCTAAAACAGACATGTCAAACACAAGGCCTGGGGGCAGGATGCAGCCCCCGAAATGATTTCATGTGGCCCGCGAAGCCATCCTGGAAACAGTGAGGGAACGGCCCCTGCTGCCTTGGCCCTGGCCCAGGCCGGCTGGGAGGTAATGTACAATTTGGTGGTGGCCATCTATGCTGAAATGCATTCAGTCTTAGCTCCACAAGGCCATCCAGAAACAGCGAGGAACCAGCCCCTGCTGTGTTGGCCCCACCCCCTGGGTGCTTGCTGGGCAGGTGTCACCCTTTGTGAGGAATGAAGAAATGCACCATGCCTTGGCACTTGCCATGGTCCCACCCCTTCTGCCAGAGACACTCAGATCTGTCCCACTCCTGCCCAGGCTTCCACAGGCACCCTTGAAGCGAACGATGTAGAGCTGGCCATGCCCACCCAGTAGACCACACCCACTCCATCCATGCCCACCCAGTAGGCCGCATCCACCCTGGTCACACCCACCCGCCCCCCAAGGGCAACCGCAATGCTGATGCGGCCCTCAATGATATTGAGTTTGACACCCCTCCTCTAGAAAGAATGCAGAAAAGAGCAACAAATATGATAAGGGAACTGAAGACTAAAACATATGAAGAATGGTTGCAGGAATTGGGTCTATCTAATTTAATAAAAGGACTAGGGGTGACATGATAGTAGTGTTCCAATATTTAAAGGGCTGCCCCCAAAGAAGGAGGGAGTCAATCTATTCTCCAAAGCGCCTGAAGGCAGGACAAGAAGCAATGGATGGAAACTAATCAAGGAGAGAAGCAGCCAGAACTAAAGAGTAATTTCCTGACAGTGAGAACAATAAACCAGCTTGCCTTCAGAAGCTGTGGGTGCTCCATCACTGGACGTTTTCAAGAAGAGATTGGATAGCTATTTGTCCAGAATGGTATAGGGTTTCCTACCTCAGCAGGGGTTTGGACCAGAAGACCTCCAAGGTCCCTTCCAACTCTGTTAGTCTTTTATGCTGGAGATGAAACTCATCAAAACTTTCAGTTTTCTGCAGAACTGAACTGCCTACCTGTAAATGTATAAGAATACTTGTTGGGAAAAATGAAGAAGTGCAAACCCTTACCTATTCCTCTTGGTGGCAAGATACCTAGTGCTCAGCTGTCATTAACAATGAGGGAAAAAAATCAGCAATCTTGAGTAGGATTACTGAAAAGGTGCAGGATGCAGCTCTGTTCCCACATCAGTTAATTAAAATTACTAGTTCTCTGCAAGAGGAATCTAGCAATTAGCAAGCAGTATCCCTGGAGGGAAGACCGGTATATATGTAAATTGTGTTGCAATATGAACAGTGGCACACATGTATACCTCAACTTCTGGTCTGGAAATTGAAGGGGGATAATTGTGGCTGAAAACATTGCTCTACTTGCACTCAACTACCAGTTGCAAAGTGCATGTGCATGTTTTAGCTAACAAAAGCAGTGATGTACTCAGCGAGGAAGTCTAATAAAGTAATTGATTGAAACCTAATGAAGGTTGACAGTAAACAATTTCCTCTTAAACATTCTTCTTTCATTATTGCAAGGGACATCTCTTGCCTACCTTTTAATCAAATGGAAGTAGTATTTGCTAGTGATTCACCTGCCTTTCAGGAATCTATGCAGCAATTTTTGTATATCAGCTGAACCACATTTTAACGATTCTCAAATATGAAGGTTATTTGATGGGAAAGTATGGAAGGAAATCTGCATTTAAATGAACAATGCAAAGATTTTGAGTCATGTGTGAGTGAGATGGGCAGTTTCTAAATTTGATAAATCAATATATAAATTGAAAATTGAATTGATGTCAAACCTTTTTTAAAAAGTTCAATACTTAAAATCTTTTGCCCGGATAAGCATCTTTGTTAGCTTGGCCTCCTTAACATTTAGCCATTTTTCACTTTTACTTTTATGGAAAAAATGTGTAAATTTTCATAGGGTCCTTTCAAAGAACAATGCAACATAATATTCTGGTGACAGGGTTCAAGGTTGACTCAGTCATTCATCCTTCCAAGGTTCAATAAAATGAAGACCCAAATTGTTGGGGGGAGTATGCTGACATTGTAAATCACATAGAGAGTGTTGTAAAGCACTATGGGGTGGTCTTTAAGTCTAAGTGCTATTGCTATTGCTCATCCATAGCTCAATTGCCTCAGTTTTATGCCAGCATTAAAACAGAGAAATATAAAAATCTGTCTATTTCTTTCTCCAAGAAAGAAATATGAAAAATTGTTGATACTCATAAAATCTTTTATGTACCAATCTGTTTCCCATGCTATGGGGAATGGTACCTTGATGTAATCACTGTAAAAAAAAATCATTCAGCATTTAACTAAGATACCAGGGTAGTGAGGGAAAGTGGGTGAATTTTAGAATAAGTGACTGAGAGATCTGACTTCAATTCAGAGGCCCCCTTGTGACCTTCAGAGGGGCAGGGGTTTTACTATTTGTCATGCAATCTCTTGGAGACTCTGACTATTTGATAAGGTGTACCAGTTAGCTGTCCTGATCCAGCAACTCTTTATAGAAAGCATTGCAATACACTATAGTGAGTAGAATCCGAAATTTTGAGGTTCAAGGCCACCATCAGCAATGAAAACTCACTTAGTAAGTTTCACTGAGTAAGGTGACTTACTATCTCTCAGCCTAAGTTACTTTCTAGAACTGTACCAGGTGAACCTCACCTACTGATTGCCTTGTTTAGCAACCATTCAAAATCATGATGGTGAAAAAAAATAACTTTTTGACCAATGTCCATATTTCTTCTTGCTAATTATCCCAGCATCGGAGTGAGCATTCCAAAGGGCAGAGGATTAGGGAAAAGGAAAGCACACAGTTGCAGTCATGTGATGTGCCACTTAACAACTGCTTTGGTTGAGGACTGCGCTGCCAGTCCCAATTGTGGTCACTAAATGAGAAATACCTGTAGTTAGAAAACTTAGAAGAAACAGAATAATGTATGCTAACGTGAGCTCCTGGAGGAAAGGCAGGGTATAAATAAAGCAAATAATAAGATAGATAAGAGATACAAAAATCTTGCTCAGTTGCTGGCAATGAACTCCACTGAAGGGCAACCAAATCTGGGCTGCAAAGACATTTGAAGGACTACTGAATGACACAAAACTCTAACTCTAGTGATCATCTAATTTTTGGCAGCCCGGATGGAGTAGACGTATTTCACTGTATTCAGAAAAGGATATATTGTGACTCCTTACAACTTCTTTTTCCTTTGCACACACACACACACACACACACACACACACACACACACGACCCCATCAGAATAAAACTATAATTAGTTCTCCTGTGCTCTAGTAAACACCAGGAGTCTTGAATAACAGTTCAGCAAAACAATGCAGCAATAGCCCACATAGTACTAAAGACACAGCTAGTCAGTGCAGAAAAGAAGAAGAAAAAAAAGATCATAGGCACTTTTAATCCAGAATGGAACATATTATTTTTCCTAAAAAGCTTATAGCCTGCCAGTCAAACTATTATGCCTTTGTAGTCAACTCTGGTTTTAAAGAAATTGAGCAAATGAAAATGTTCAGTCCAATTGCAATAATAGTAAAGCCACAGTATTACAAATATAATGCAATTACATCCAGTACTTCAGTTACAAGCATTGATTTTCTTACCCTTTTGTTCAAAAACTGTGTTTATGTATTTGTTCAAATTCCCTTCTATGTAATGAAAACAATTCCAGCTTCCCAAAAAGCTCTGTTTCCTTCTAGCTCTTTCCTGAATGATTCTGCTCCATCTTGTTGAAAATAACCTGTTCCAAAAGATTTTACTATTTGGAAATCACCCAATGGGCTGCAGCAATCAAATCCAGTGGCCTGCCCAATATCCATGCCTTTGGGGGGGAAAATCCAGAAAAAAAAGAGGGCTTATTTTTCTATCATTTCCTCCCATATGCTACCAAGTGGCAAGTTCAATCTAGTCATCCACTGAATTAAACACTTGGCTCTTTGGGGAGCCTTTTCAAACTCAACCACAACTTTGAGCATTTTGTAAATAAACAGAGGCATTTAGTATAATTAGATGTCGCTAGAAATTGGGGAGAAGAGGAACTCATTTAGAAAACCATTTGCTATGGCACATAAAACATGCTGCACAAGTATGGTTTGGAGTGCTTTTGCTGCAGAACTACACATGCCCCAGTCTTCCTGAACAATAACAATTATTCAACAGCAGCTTTCTTTGTTCTTTCCCTAGTTCTGCTCCAAGGGCATTCTGGTTAGTCATATTGCAGGATGGGGGTGGTTTCTTCCATTTAATCATCTCTGATTCTTGAAGACAGCCTGGACAAGTCTATGCAATTTCTTTGGAAAGATTTTTCAGAAGTGGTTTGCCATTGCCTCCTTCCTAGGGCTGAGACAACGGGAGTGGCCCAACTGGTCTCCTGGTTGCTAGCCTGATAACTTAAGCACTGCATCAGGCTGGCTCTTATTGCTTGAACTTCCTTTAATCTCTTGGTTTAACATACCTAGGATCCAAACTTTGTCTCTTCTAACATGCTTCTTTTAAGGATGACTTGTTTCAGACTGAAGGCTACATATGGCCTTTGAGCAACATAACTCCACAAAGATCCAAAAGGAGAAGGACATGGATTACATTAGCTTTAATTCAATTTAAATTCATTGCAATTGCTTTTTTTAATAAAGCAGTTAATATGATTGATTTCCATGTACATAATAATATTGCCCTTTGGCTTAATTAAAAGCACAATTCACTAGCAATTTTTGCAGAAGCTCTGGGATTGCACATGTAGTTTTCAGAGATAACACGGGGTTCTGGGGGCTCAGGGTATCCCTCCCTTGATTTAAACCAATCCCACTTTGCACATGATCTGCACATTCTACATATGTGCAAGGAACAAAGTTTACATAAATATCCTCAGGCATAATCCACAGTTAAACCCTTTGGTCTCAATTAATGGCCAGAACACTACCTTTAATATATCACAAATGGTAGCAAGCTGAACAAGAAAACAACAGTTCTGCTAAAAATATAAAAAGTGAATGATATATTCACTTTGATTATATGCAGGCAAACCACACCATTGTTTGTTATAAGAATAGGCAGTCCTTAGAAACTGGTAGTTTAAATTACCTGAATTGTAAGTAAGAGGAGCTCTTTGAAATATTGGATTAATGAAAGTTGACAAATAAATAGAGGCTGGCTTTCAAATCAAATTCCTTTCAAAGATGAACTCATCTCTTGGCTGAAAAAAACAACCACCTCCATTTGTGAACCTCTATTAGTATTTTTTTAAATTCTAGCTGCAATTGGATCGTCTCTGTGAAGCTACAGGATTTCTTCTTCGCTTGCTTCATGATGGGTTGATGGCAATGAAGAAAATAACAACTTGGCACAAGGGAATGTAGCTGCCCAATAATTTGGCAGGAAAAATTATAGATTTGACTTTTGAAGCTCCAGAGCAGTATGTAACCTTGCCTACAGCAAATTAGCAAAACAGAGAAACTCGAAAAACACTTCATTTTCTTTGGTCTTGACAACTAGCTTTTATTTTCCTTGGCTTTTGTTTATAATGTAATTCTCATGGGGCGGGGGTTCACTGTTACGATCGTAGAGTCCAACTCCAGCCAAATATTTGCTGCAGTGGGAAATTTAAAAAAACAACTTTCTCCCCCTAATTCTCCTTTAGAGAAGTAGGGGAATAGAGCTTTGGATGCCCCTCGGCTAAAGTTCTAGTGTCAAAAAACCCTTGTCGAATCTTGGCTAGCAAAAGCAACCTCTCCCTTCACCTGTAACCTATCAAGCTGAACACAGGGGGGGGAGGGAGAAAAAGAAGAAAAGTGAATGGTAGGAGCTAATAGGCATCCAGCATGAGCTATTTTCACTTCAGTTTGTACCCAGCAGACTCCCAGTCAGTCTTTATACCCACACTAGAGCAAGCATACAAAATGCTTCGTTCAGCTAGCAAGAATTTAGCTAGATGTTTATTTATTGAACATCCGCAAGGAATAAAGTCCTTAACTGGCAAAACAGGATAAAAAGAGACCAAAAATGGGAGGAGACAAAGACAGTCCTGAACAACAGGCTTGAAATTTACATTATCTATAGAATACTTAAGTCTATTTTAAAAAAAACACATAAATTGCTAGAAACGTAGGAAACAATACTGTGGCTACTTAGCATACCTCCCAAAGGTGTGGACTTTGGTTATTTCTTAAACCTTTTGCAGTACGTATGTAATAGCAACAGAACCAAGATGGGAAGTAGGACCTGGTGAATCCTCTTTTCTTCTGCTCCGTGGAGGAAACAAATTGGTGAATGAGGATGATGGATTCCCCCATCTGGTAGTGGGAAATGCATCACAATATCTAATTTGTGGAATAATGACTTGTAATTTGCCACCAGCCCCCCATAGATGGTCATCAATAGGCATAAATGGGTAACAGAAGGAGTAATAAAAGGGGAGGGATTCTACATTGTCTTTGCTAATATTATCTGTGGTTTGAAAGTTGGATCTTAAAAAAGCAAGACAAGAAGAAAATCATTTAGCTGTGATGCTGGAAAAGACTCCTGCAAATTCCTTGGACAGTAAAGGTGACTAACTAGTAAGTACTAGAGCACATGAGACATATCAAAAAACCTGCAACTCACTTATTTTGGCCATGTCATGGGAGGCAGGAGATTTTCTGGAAAGAGCAATTATGTTTGGAAGAGTTAGCGATAAAAAGAAACCAGGCAGTGAAAGAACACAGTGGCTGGCTGTGGCAGATTATCATGCATTTTCAAGTAAATTTTGAGAATTTGGAGCAGTTTTGCTATTTATATTTTACTGCAAAGAGACATGATGTTTCACAGGATACTAAGAAATTATTTCATTTCAATATTGTAATACATAAATTGGGCCTTCTTTTTTCAGGATATTTATACATTACAAATAATTGTCAGATATGTGCCATAAGACTATTAGTAAAACCAGCAAAGTAAACTTTCTGAGACTTAAAAAAAAAAAAAGTTGACACCAGCCAGGCATACAAAAACTCAAAGAAGCAGTGCAAGATCAGAAGATGTGGGGAATCCTGGCCCATAGAATCGCCAAGAGTCAACTGTAGTGGATAAGATCACCATCTGTGGTAGCAGCCTGGACTGGAAGTAGTTGATCTTAAGAGCAGGTTTCTCTACTTTCAGTCCAGTAAATTATATTTGGAAGGAGATTAAAATAGCAACACAAAGATTCTGCAGAGTAGCGTACTGATAAATGAGGGATGTGTATATAGGGAAATTAAGATGGGAAGATTCTATTTCTCTTCTTGGCCACTTTATACATGTAAGGAGACAGCAGGTTATCTCTTGCCAAGAAGGAGCAGTTGACAGTATTGAAAATGGTGACTCAGCTCCTTATCAGTTTGAGAACCAATTCTCATATCCTAAGTAATTCCTGCTGAGGACACATAGCCTTGAAGCAAGAATTTCCTCTGCCTCTCCTATATAGAATATATGCCATCTGCACAGAGCATTGCCAACAGCAAGAAACCTCAGCTGGTTCAAAATGTTGCTGTTTGAATGGATAGATCTGAGGACCCAACACATCTGTTATGAAACATCTGCCATTTGTTTGTCCTCAGGCCTCGTTCAAAATGCTGATTTCCCCCCGCCGATCTTTGATGCACCATCTCAGTCTAATGTGGTACCCATATCTCTGTGGATATCTCTATTGATGCCCAGCAGGAACCCTCCCTCTATTGATTTTATTATTATTTTGAGATTCTTTAAAAATGAAAATGGAGCAATTATTAGCTGCAAGGAAAGTGCCAGCCTCTAGCATCATCTTTACTGAAAAGAATATCCATGGAGTTACTTTAGAAATGGCATGGGCAGCATTTTTTTATAAAGGGCGCCCTTCACTGGTTGCTTGGGCTTGTTTGATATTTGGATTTTATGATAGACATTTTAGGTCCAGAAACTGGATCAATAACATGTTTAAAAAATAGAATGCAATGTTAGTTAGGATGCTCTGCAATTCAGAATAAAACTACTTCCATCAAGAGAGAATTTTTGTTGATTGGAAAGCCTCACACATTAATTCACAGAATACCAACATTCAACAATATCTAAAATTACTACATACAGAATTCTACATGTTTACATCACATTGAGGGAATAAGAACAGGGCATGTTGTCCATTTTTGACCTCTAAAAATGGTTGCTAACCTGTTCTGACAACAGGATGACCTGGCAATAGAGATACATTTTAAGGTGGGATTTCCTTGATGTAATTCACAGTGGAAAGTTGCAAGTCACTTTATCTAAAGGATTTTTGCAGCATAACAGTAAGCCATGGTTACAGTTGTGACTCTTAAACATGTTCCTGGATTTTTTTTTTCTTTTTTTGACTGCATCAAGAAGTTTGACTTTTATGTACTACAGGATGAGATCTGGGAACAACCATCTATGACGATGAATATTTTATTTTTCCATGAATGGTCATAAAGGGTTTTTGAAGAAATTGACTTCTCTGAATGAAATTAAATTGGACAAACCCTATCTATCTATCTATCTATCTATCTATCTATCTATCTATCTATCTATCTATCTATCTATCTATCTATCTATCTATCATCTATCCATCATCATCATTACAATTTTATTAAAAAATATAATTGTAACAGTAAAAACTAATACAAACTTTAAAAAAGAATAAAAAGAAAGTAGAAAGTGCAGAAAAGAAAGAAAAGTAAAGACAAAGAAAAGTATACAAAGAAGAGACTTCTCACCTTCATCACAAGTATAAACAATTTTATAACTTATCACCTTATCTTAAAATACAACAAATGATTTTTGCCCCTATCTCCAATTTCTTATCTCTAAACAAATCCATACAGCACTATCATTTCAGCCATGTCAGCAAAAGTCCCTTAAGGGACTTTTTTTTTTAACATTGCATATCAATGTTAACCTTGACCAAATAAACCATCTGTATATTCCTTCATTTTACTTCTAACAACCTTAGCAACCCTTCCAATACTGTTATAGAACTTGATTTATTTTCATTTTTTCTTTGCCCCTTCTTGAAAGCTTTAACAAGCCTCTTTTATAAATCCCATACAGGAACATTATCCAGGTCACTCTCTTGCTTTGTTGTTCATATGTCCATTTAATTATTAAGGCATCAGCTAATTTTTGGTTTTGTATGTCCAGTGTAACATCCATTTTTCCATGTCACTCTTATCAGCTGTCACTTTTAAATTCTACAATTTCAACTCAGTCTTGATCCTGCCAAGTAGAACTTCTTTGTCTTCCATAGCTTCTTTTAGACATAGTCTACCTATGGGGGCAGACTCTATTAAAATTAACTCCTGGGTCCATTATTCAAAAATGCCCTTCCATACATTCAATGTTAAAATATTTTGCTTCCTTTTGTAATTGTATGCCAAGTTTGGTGTCCAATTTTTAAAATCGTATCATGTTTTTAAAAAACAAAAAAAATCATTTTTATGGGAAAGATTCTTTTTATAATCAATTTCACATTCTGATTTCAAACTTATCTGGGTGTTTGCAATTTTCTAAAATCAAAATTTTAACTATTATTTTCCTGTTTATTAAAAAATATGTTCATAAACGTGTAGTTAAAATTTTCTTTCTCCAAGGGTTGAAGGAAACTCACCTGGTGCTGTAAAATTTGTTGATCCAAAGGTTTGTAATAGTTGAAAAAGAGTTAACAAGCGATTTCCAAATGTGATTAGAAAAGGAAGAGTGCACACTTAGTGCCTGTTCAAAGACACTTATCTCAGTTTGAGCAAAATGGTTATTCCCTCATCTCCTGGAACTCTAAATCAGGCCTGAAACTAACTTGCAGTCTCATCTTGAAAAGCAGCTGTTTGGAGCATTTGTGGGTGATCTCAGGTCCTCAAATTCTCAAAGTCCTCAAATTCCTCTGAAGGAGAGTAATTACAAGAAGCCATTTCTTCTCTGGGAATCTGTTTTGCTGTTTCAAAAATAAAAATAAAAGGTCACTATTGAGCTAATAAGAGCAGCAAAAGCCAATTTTGGTGTGCATGAAGTAAGGGTATGCATTTTTATTCAGTTCAGGAAAAAAAAACTTTGAAAGTAAAATACATGTTTAATTATGTTTCAGAGTTAAGATCTAATAAAGTATCATTCTGAATACTGATCCCTGAAAATTTTTTACTTTCTATTAGGATTTGTAAAATTTTCTGCCTGGATAATTATTACAGCATGTATCATTTGGGGGAAACAAGGCATCTTATACAGGTAACCAGACATAAATTCATGCCAAGAGTTTTGACTACATAACTGTATAAGATACGGTATTCTGTGTCTGCTGGATATATATCCTCCTGGCAAAATATTACCCCGAAAGACCAAGGCAAACTCTGGTGGATCCTGTCTTGTAAACCCATTACAAACCAATGCAAGATTGTTCGAAATCTATACCAAACTGGTATGGAATATCATGATCTTTTTTTTGTTAACATCACAGCCTTTGATTTTAGAAGTACCAGTGAAAATAACAAGTAACTTGTACTTATAACTTAAGTTGAAATGTTTATTTAAAGAATTGTAAGCTACCCAGAGTCCTGTGATATTGGCAGCATATACATTTAATATAATCATGGATATAGTTCAGCTAAATCAATTAAAATAGCTGATTTAGTTGCTCCTTGTGCATTTAATTTTCCCCTTCTATTGCCTATTTAGGTTAATTTGGGGGAGAGGCTTTTGGATCATACTCAACACCATAGAGATTATTTGTGGCTCAAGTACTACAACTTTGCCTTCAATCTAAGCTGACATTTTTAACCATGCTTTGAATGAATCACCTGCACTGAATGATTTTCAATCAAATACAGTTCTTCGCTAAAATCAGTATATCCAGATCAGAAAAAAATTAATTTTTGTTCTTTAAATAGAAATAGGAAATTAAAATCCTAAATTGTGGTCTTTAGGAAAGTTTAATCTTGACTTACAAATGCCACCAACCATTTTTCAGAGGGGTTCTTGTCCATAAACATGGAATTTCACAGGCAATGCAGTCAGTAGCAAAGGCTATCAAATATAATTTACATCTGATGTTCATTATTCAAGGGGCTACCCTTGAAGAGTGTTCGGAGACTACAATTAGTGCAAAATGCAGCTGTGCGAGCAGTTGTGGGCCTTCCTTGCTGTGCCCACATTTCATCAACTCTCCGCATGCTGCATTGGTTGCCTATTGGTCTCCGAGCCCAATTCAAGGTGTTGGTTATTACCTATAAAGCCCTTCATGGCATGGGACCAGGATACTTATGGGACCGCCTTCTGCCACATACTTCTCTACGACCGGTGAGAGCGCACAGGGTCGGCCTCCTCTGGGTCCCGTCAGCGAAACAATGTCGTCTGGGGGAGGGCTTTCTCTGTTGTGGCGCCCACCCTCTGGAACCAACTGCCTCCTGAAGTCCGCGTTTCTCCAATTCTCCCGGCCTTCCGGAAAAACCTAAAGACTCATCTTTGCCGGCAAGCCTGGGGATGATTGTGGTTGATTGATGTATTGAATGTGTGTTTATTGGTTTTTAGATATTCTGTGTGGGTTTTTTATATTGTATTTTTTGTTATGTATATGTTGTTAGCCGCTCCGAGTCCCCTGGAGAGGAGCGGCATACAAACTCAAATAAAATAAATAAATAAAATAAATTATTCTGTATATGCCATAAATTAGCACTGGCAGCAGGAGTCCACACAGTCAAGCAGCTTTCAAGAATCAGAGCTACCTCACCACTAATTCAAATTGGGTAGGAATGGAGTCCCATATCCTACTTTGGCCTCTTGATCCAGCTTGCCTTTATGGAATACTCCAGGGGAACTGTGGAGAAATTAAAATGGGCAGGACTATTTGTATTTTTTTTTATGACGGTTTTTTGGATGCTGCTGGTTTTCATTGCTACTTGCCAAGATATCACTGAGGAAGAGTCTTACATCAGATTTCAGGAAGTAACATTTTTCTGGGTGGATGATAAAACTAGCAGGGCCCCCGATCAGCAGACTCAACTAACAGATGATGATCTTGCCATGTGTCCCCCCCCCTCAAAAAATGCCTTCATTCCTGTTAGTGCAAGAGAGTTTCCTTACACCAAAGCTTTTAGTTTTGGAAAATATTTCTCAGATGCTCAGGACAACACTCTTGTTTTGGGGGATTAATTTGGTTAATTGCACCACTGTTGTTGCTCAGCATTATTTACAATAATCTAAAGGTGGCTAAACTACTTTCAAAGTCAGCAAGTTCTCTTTTGTCCCCCTGTCTACCTTATCAATGAAGGTTTTTTTTTTCTTGGAAGCAACGGAAGCTTTTACTGAATTGCTTTCCTTCACAAGTACATGCACGTAGGTGTATGCACATCTGTGCTTTAGTTTTAAAGGATGACTTATGTCTTCTCTAATAGAAAATGTCAGTGACAAGTACACTTGTTCACCATTTCAGGTAATGCCATTAGCTGAAGTGGTGACAACAACAGGTATGTAATATCCTAAGGCAAATAGATTTGGTAACGGCATTTAAGAATGACTCCTCAAGCAATCCCAATGATCACTGGTTTTGACAAACAGTAATAACAGTAATTTAGTCCAACTATGAATTGAATGTCTCACACTGTGATTGCCAAGATTACTGGCTGTGGAAGACCTGCGGAAGTGTGGTTGAATGGCCATTTGTTCTAGAGGGTGGTACACTTTCCTTGAATCATTTCGCTGATTGAACCATTCCTTATCTATGGCAATTCATGCAAAGTACTACGTTTTGGTAAAAGCAGATCATGGAATCACAAGTTCCACTAAAACATTTTACAATACAATATGTTTATGGGCAATGGAGTTCATAAAAACAGGTGCAAGTCTTTTGTTAAACATTTATACTAGATTAACTCATCCAAGCCCTACTATTAAAAAAATGGAATACCTACCTTCTAAGCCTTCCAAACATTTAATGTGTTCAGCTACTACATGGGTGTGAAACTCGCCATGTCATGTGATGCATCATGACATATTGCAATGGTTTTTTTTGCCTTTACGGAGCCAGGGTGAGCATGGCCTCCATGTGATGCATCCGGCCCTCGGGCTGGTAGTTTGACACGCCTGAGCTACTAAGTCAAGTCAAGTCTTCTTCAAGTTGATTTTGATTCCTAATGATTTTGTGGATTCATTTTCTAGTGTGGCCTTATAGGCCTGAGATTTCCAAATATTCACCAGGCCCAACCCTACTTAACTTTTCCTGATCAGCTCACATTAGGAGTTGACCTTTACAAGTAGCTCTTGACTTATGACTGGTGGCCTAGGGACCATTTGAATTTAGGATGGACCCTGAAAAAGGAACCTGTGATCCAGTTTTGAACTTCTGTTCCTCTCCCCCCATTCATATGACTTGGATACTCAGCAACCAGCCCACATTTATGGTCATTTGCAACATCCTGCAGGTACATGACTGGGAGTTATGGCATTTTTTTCTGGAACCTGGTGTTTATTTCCAGTTTTCAGCAAAAAAAATATGCCCACATAGCAAACAACTGCCTTGGTCACATGATGGCCTGCTTTACAACTGTCATGTAGGGGCCGAAAGGGTGATAACCTAGAATCACTAATACAAACAAAGCCCAACCCCACCCTTGACTGCCATTAACCCTTCTCTAACTCGAACCAAGTGTTGACCATTAATTGAGATTTCTTTGCACAGGCCTTTAGCAATAAGTCAGTTAAATCGAACCTTCATAGGTGGATCTGGTCTCTCACATCTGAGATGTTATGACTTATGCCCAGAATTGCAGGCTCAAGTCAAGGACTATCTGTACTTTCTACATGAATACATAGTCTACATTTCCTACCTTCTGCCCACAAATATATATATGATATCTTGTTCGTCCTCTCCTATCAACTGTATCTTGCATTTTTGTTCTTTATCCTCACCCCATCAGGTCATTACTTGTTATTCTTTATTGATGGTTGTGAAAATGTTTGTTTGGGAAAGTCATTGAAGCATTCCCTAACTGTTAATTGTATGCTTTTTCTGCTTACTTCTGGAGTAGGGATGGGTCATCCTCTCAAAACCAATATTTTGTAAAATATTCTTGGAACAACATTACACCGAGATTTGTATAGCAGCTCCCTCCCAAACTTTATTTAAATGATCCCTTAAAACCTGGCTCTTTCTTTGGATTAGAATGGGTATCAGATCCATTGTGTGATATTTTTGTTCGTTATATTGTGAAATTCTCCTGGGTTTTATGTTTTACATTATGCACATTATTGTTTTCTTCTTGAGAAGTATAGATAAAAAAGACATACAAATGTGGGTGTAGATGTGAATATAAAGGTATAACAGCCCCACCAAATGTCTCCCTGACCTTGTTGACGATATCTACAACTTTTTGACAATTTACAATTTATATGTTTATATGAGAGAGAGAGAGAGGAAGACAGGGAGAGAGAGAAAAGTGGGCTTATTTAAGAAACAACATTTCTATCAATAAATGTAACAGTGATCTGAAAAGTGAAGTGGCTGTTCCAAAGTTAAAGCAAGCTTATTGCCAACACAATATTTCATTGCTAGAGTATAATAATCAATGTTGTTTTAAGAAAAACAGTTAAAAGTGTTCATTGGGAGCCACATAGAAAGGTGAACAACTGATTGAACTGGCATGAGCCAAACTATAATATATTCTTTTTTTAAAAAAAAAATGAAATAAAATCCTGACATTTTAAATTAGTATTATTAGTGTAAATGTTACCTGTCTGATTTTGAAGCTTCTGTATCTGACTCCTGCCAACTCCATTAGTCACTAGTTTTCAAGAGCTGCTCCTAATTAGCACTCCAGTTTTTAAAGGAAGTATCCCATCAACCAATTAATAAAGTTATAATATGGGTGATTATTAATGGTTTTGCTAATAAGATATATTGGGTCCCCCCATAGATTTAATGTACTTACTTTGGTACCTATCTTAATGAAAGCAAAACATCCCATAATAAAAAAAAGTAATTTGCTCTTAAGTTTCATTGAATTTGGGATTCCAGTCTCTGCCAAAACTAGAGCAGAATTGTGAAAATAGTTTTGCCAAGCTATAGTGTGGTGTTCATTATGCCATATGAACCAGCTGATTGTGTCATTTTATAATGGTCTGTGGGAATTACTTTGGAAGACAAAAGGAAGAAATTCAATCTACAAAATGAACTAATAAATGAAATCTAATTCTGAAAAAGGGGTGGACGTCGAGAAAGCATCCCAGAATGGTCTCTCCCTGGTTTTCAGAAAAGCAAAAGGAAGGGAAGGAAGAGGTAGTTTCACACTTGCAAGATTCTGTTACAATAAAAGTAGTGTTACTATTGATGGCTGGCTGGTGCTTATGGTCTGGACTACCTCAAAGGGATGACAATTATAAAGCACTTTTATTCCCTGCAGCTACAAATATGGTTTGAGTTCTTAACAAAATAAAAATGTAAATGAATAAATCTAAAAAGAGATTTGTATACACTTTTCTTGTATGTGTTCAATGCACATTGGACATTTTGAAAGAATATAATACAGTTATCAATTTGGAATGCAAAGCAACAGATTCCTACTAGATGGCAGTATAAAATTAGATTTGGGTGTACGTCTTTGGTGCCATCTAGTGGTTGCCTATAGGTTTTACAGCCCAGATATGGTAGCTCTGATATATGGCACATACACTTACAGAATGGCTACCACACTGCCTGTTCAGGACATGGATACAATAAAGGTCATGGCCAGCTTCAAACACAAATTTACCATAAGGCAGACTAGCTTCCAAGACTAATCCTAGCATGCCTTTTCCGGAATGCAAATCTCTTAAATATAAATGATACTAGAAGCCTGGTGCTTTGCTTCACAGTGTGACAGCTTTCAATTTATTTATTTTTCTAGTGAAAAAACTTCTAAAAATTCAGGTGGAGTAGCGATGCTCAGGAGGATCAAAGATTGTCTGCGGGAATATTTGTTGCTGAGGGTATCACATTATCTACCCTCCAGTAGGTAAGGAAGCTGCTATGGGGTAACTTACAAGTTGAAAGAAATGAATGAACATAGCATGGTGGTTTTGATCAAGAAATAAAATAAATATGAAATATGAAAATTTGGGTAACTGCAAATGCTCACCCATGAAAATCACAAAAAATGTTCATTTTTCAAAGATTATGTGTTGATCTGTGAACTTAGATATGATTATTAGTATTCACTGATCTGTGCTGAGAAGTGGAACAAAGATTTCCACAACATTGGCAGATTTATCAGTATTCATACATAATCCTACCATGTTTTGCACAAATTAATGTAGTAGACACATTACAACTTCTGTTAATCTAATGCTATTCAAAAGCCAAAAGTTAGACAATAGAACACTTCCTAACAAGATACTTTTTGCTTCAAAGGTATTTTTTGTAGTTCATCTTTTCTCTGCTTTTAATAAATTATGGTTTTCCTTGATCTGTGATCAATTCTCATCTCTGAACGGTGAATATAGCAAAAGGGTACATCCTTAGAGATCTAAAATTTCTGAAAATTCTGAAATAATGGGGAAAAATGGATTTTTTTCTTCTGATTCATTAAAACATACAAACTTAGGAATACAAAGAAATGCAATACGTTTTAATACTCTTATATATTAAGTCATATTTTACTCTGTAAATATACTATATCTAATTTTGTTTGCTTATAAAAGTATTACATCCTTAATTTTTATTTTACAATATTTATAGCCTGCCCTAATCCAAATAAAATTAATCAAATTAAAGCCAGAGCAAAATGTTAAAAAAAACATAGATAAGTAGTAAAAATGAACAATTGAAATACCATCAATCTAGATAAAGGATTCTAAAAGTCAATCTTCATTTGGAATAATACCACTTTGACTAGAGTTCACAGTGTCTGTGGAGTTGGAGCTATCTTACCTCCAGATGGGTAGTGTTTCAGCCATTGATAAATTGTGTTAGCTGGCCCATAGGCTATGAATGTGCTTTAAAATGCTTTCTTTTTTTATTACAAATGGAACTGAACTCCAAGAAATGGAATATCTTCATTTCAGCATTTCACTAAAGCAAATAAAATTCTATGCACTCTGAAGTTGATTTCTCACTGTAACAAATATATACAGATTATGAAGCTATGGAGTCCCTGACAATGTCTGCATTTAATGTCCAAGATATTGAGTGAAGATGCAATTCTGAGATTTTTGCTATGAAAACCACAGATTATGGGATAACCTTATTTTTAAAATAGCTGATAAATCTATATTTGATTTGAATCGGATTTTTCACAATATTGTGACTGGAAGATCCTTGGTTTTTTATATGTTCACTAAACATTTTAAAAAGATTAAAAAAATCAATCAAAAAAGAAGAAGAAAAATAAGGAAAAGCAAAGTAAATAAACAAGAGATTTATAAGGATCATTAGTAAGCACTTAAAAAAATTAAATACAAATTGTCAGAATAACATTAATTTAGTTCTAAGCATTTAAGTACCTTTTATCATTTTAAAACTACAATTGAATTCAAATTAATGTACAATAATAATCAGCACAGTATGAAATATAAGATGAAGTGAAAAACTTATCTAATACATAGCTATTCACGGTTCATTCACAACTTAAATATTAAAACTTTTTGTTAAGAGAAGTCTATTCCTTGCATGCGATACAAGATCATTGGCAGAATTATAGTTCAAAAATAGTTTCCACATTAACTTCAATTGTCAAATTTATTTTTCAAACAGAAGATTACTTTAATCATCAGTCTACTGACAATGACAACCTAATTTTCCATTCTTCTATTGATGGGAACGTGTGGCCTTTCCATTGTGAAGCTTGGCATATCCTGGGAGTCGTTAGCTTGTACAAAATTGGGTAAACTTTTGTAGCAATATTCAATAGAAAGATGGTAGCAATGGCAAGCCATGATGTCCCTATTCTGCTTGGAAGCTAGCTACAATCATTTCACTTTCTCATCAGACAAGTTGGGTTTGATTTCACAGAGTACACATAGCTGACCAAAGGAAGATGGTTAAACTCACAATTGCTCTGGGTCATTCAGGATTACAATTGTCTCAATTCTGGCACGATATTGATTGAGTTAGCTGTTCTCACCATTGGTTCTTAAGCATATTGTGAATCACTGAGCCTAATGAGATTTATTTCCAGGTATGTATGTATTAGACTATAATGTATCATCTACAGTAGGTGTGCCACCAAGAGCCAGGGTGACGCAGTGATTAGAATGCAGTATTGCAGGCTAATTCTGCTGACTGCCAGGGGTTCGATCCTCACCAACTCAGGGTTGACTCAGCCTTCCAACCTTCCAAAGTCAGTAAAATGAGGACCCAGATTGTTGGGAGCAATGTGCTGTGTGTGACACAGAATGCTGGACTCGATGGGCTTTGGCCTGATTCAGCATGGCTCTTCTTATGTTCTTATGTTCTTATGTGCTGACTCTGTAAACCCCTCAGAGAGGGCTGTAAAGTAAGTGCTATTTGTGATTGCTATTACACGATGGGATCTAAGTTTTTTAAAATTTTTGAAAATTTGTGAAACAAAATTTTGTGAAACAAAATACATAGAAAGTATTTCTCAAAACTGAGCAAACTTTATCCTTTCCAACGTCCCTCCCCACTTCAAAAATTTTACAAATCTCGATTTTATTAATCAGGTCATGCAACACACTGGAAATAATCTGGATGTACTCCAGGGTGTATGGAGCATACACAGTATCTTTCTACAACTGTTTAAAGTGGTTGCATCTTTTTCTGGGACATTCTCTGCAGTCACCGCAGAATCCCAGGGAGAAAAACATGACTTGTTTAAGGAGTTGCAGAGGAATTAACCTTTCCATGCACTCCCAAGTACCTTTTGTACAATCATATCCAAACCATTGCACAGCCTTATGTTTAACTTTGTTCACGATGCATGGAACTTTATAAAAGCATGCAGATGCATTTCAACTTAAAATACCATTCAGTGAAGTTCACTCCTTCTAGTTTTACATCACATGGCTTTACATAATTTCAAAAGCTAATTTTGATATCATATTTCTGTAAAATGAACTAGACAGTATAACATCACGCTGCCTTTTTTGTTTGTTTGCTTTGGAATTCCTTGTGGTATTACCTGAAATACCACTACCACAGAGATTTAAACCTCCCTTTTTTTTCTGATTGCAATACAACTGTAACAATCTCTTTAACAAACTGTTTATAATATCACTGTGTGGTAATTAAGATTTATTTTTTCCCCTTTGATTTGAAAAAAAGTGAGGGTTAATTCTGCTCAAGACACAACAAAAGCTAAGCATGTTAATTTTTAATTAACTTTTTTCCCTCATTATTAAATGATAAATAATGGTGAAATGTATGCTTTCTGTGTACACTAGGAAAACAGATTAAACAGCAAGATCAGCCATTATTTCAACATTTTAAATTAAATCAGTATGGATGTGATCAGATTTTGTTTTTACTATGAAAGGCAGATGGTTTGGAAAAGATGTTTCATTTTCCCAAGGTAAGACTCTAAACAGATTTATGTACCATGTCGAATATCCTCTTCATGCAGGAAACTCCGCTTAGAAACTAATGCAACCCTCCTGAGGTTGAACCAGCTGTAGCCTCTTTTGAGGTCACTGCTGGTACATTTACTCAGCAAGGTGTAGAGGCACCATTACTTAAAAACAAATCCCCTTTTAAAAGTGAATGCTTTGTAGCAAGGTTGAAGAATTGGCAGTACAGTAATATCTCCCAAAAGTCAAGGTTTCTAATAGAAGGACAAATGCCACAATTGATGAAGGTTACAAAAGCTGCATCGTTTCTGCAAGTTGTCATTAGGCATGTGATAACACTTATCTGTTCTTTTCCTCCTTCCTTTGGTTCACATGGCCACAATAATTAGAAATAATACTAGAAAAAGTGACTGTGTTGGAAACATGTTACCTATTTGATTTATATATACATACATAGTCCACAACCAGATTACTAAATAAGTCACTGACATGCAACCATGCTTATGATTTTTCTTCAGCTTTCTTTTGCACTAGAGACCTGCAAAGGTTGTAAATGCAAGAATTACTTTTTTATCACTGTCATGTCTATGGATGGTACTTAAATAAGCTTATTTTTTCATCGCCATCTTATCCATGAATGGTTCCTAAACAAGGCAGTTGCTAAACAAATACTCCTTGTAGCTAATATGCACATTATTCTAAGAAAGTTGGCCTTGCAAATGTTCATCAGTAAGGCTGTGCTTTAAAAATAATTTGGAGAAAGTGCTTCGGACATGACAGAGGTAAGAAAATAGCACTTCCTTCATGAAATTAGCCCAGCCTTTTTAAAGCATCCACATAAATCTTTTAAAAAGATGCTGCTCTTTTAAGAGTTCATACTAGTCAAGGTTGGACTTTTTAAAGCAATGACATTCAATCAAGCCTGAAAAAAAAAATGTTCTGCTGTTTTAATGAATAGAAGAGAGATGTGGTAGTTGTATGAGATCTGACATACTTCTGGGTCGTTTTTAAAGCATAAGCATCCATAATCTTCAATAGCTATATTTAAAGATTAGAAATCTCTCTGTGTGTATGCTCAGCTTTGGCTGGAAAAGGATGCTTTTGCCACATCTTGTTTAGATAACTGTGATTTGCACTACATGGGGTTGCCATTGAAGACTATCCAGAAACTTCAGCTGGTCTAGAATGCAACAGTCCACAAGTTTATTGATCATTCTCAATACTGCCATACTAGGCATTTGTCATGGGAGGTGCATGGGTTTCAAGGATGTTTATGAGGGCAATTCAAGATGTGGTTGCTATCTTTAAAGACTGAAATGGCTTGTGTGGTAGGTATCTATCTTTCTACTCAGATCTGTCTGCTCAATCTGGATAGTCAGAGAAGGCCTACTCAAAATCTCCCCCTATTGGGGAATTGAAGACAGGGCAATCAGTGTAAGGAAGTGGTTCTCAACCTTTTTCAGTTTGAGACCCCACTTGTGCCGCCCATGCGCGCCGCGACCGCGACCCGGGGGGCGCACGCGCGACGGAAAAAAATTTTAAAAAATAAAAAAAACAACAAAATGGCGGACCGCGACAGCCCTATCCGCGCATGCGCGGCGTGCGCGCGATGAAAAGAAATCAAAACAAAAAATAATGGCGGACTGCGATGGGCCGATCCGCGCATGGGGTCGCGACCCATAGGTTGAGAACCGCTGGTGTAAGGGATCTCCTTATAGGGAACTATTATTTAGTTGGAGATAGTCTTCACTCTTAGGGTCATTCAGAATACTGGCTTTTTGAGATTGATTCCAGAGCTAACTCTGTATGATATTTAATTTATTATATTTATATAATGTTTATATTTTTATATTGTGTCATGATTATTGTATGTGATTATATATAAACTACATGGAATCCACTGGATTGAGGAATAGGATACTTGATTCTTATCATCCTAAATTAGAGTTGTGGCTTAGCAAATGGTGCAAATGCTCATTTGAAAAGTTTAAAGGTCAGAGTGTTATACAAACCTAGAAAATAGGTTAAAGCATCAACCTGGTAATATTTTCGGTCTGAATGTAGCCAATACTAAATAAAGCCAACCAAATCCCAGTCACCTTGTTTAAACATTGTTTTAACATTTCTATTCAATTTAGCTTCCATTTCCTCATTGAAACAAGCTCAAAAGGCACAAAGGGATGTGAAATTTACCCAGAAGCTGAAAGCAATACTTTTGCCTAATCATATCAACAGCTGTCTTGTAACATTTCATTGTGGAATGATGAATCCATTTAAACAAGATAGGAAGGAAAGTTAAACATTTACAAATGGCAAATTCAATGTGACTATCAGACAATCCATTAGCTAGCCATAATGGTCACAGCTGGAGACTTGCTAAGAAATGGCATCTGATACAATCTTTGTTAGCCTTTATATAATACAATATTTATCGTGGTAAGAGAGGAGAGGGATATTTGTAGACAGATCTTGAGTAACAAATCACCATGGTAACTACTTACTTTTCTTCACTGTTGCTGTTATATGAAGTGTTACTCTATTAATAATAAATGGGGTGCATCTAACACTTTTGGCTGAGGCTTGGCTTCTAGCCAATGGATTCCTTTTGCCTACAGTCAAAGGCTTTGCTATGCTTAGGACTGAAAAAGCACATATGTGTTCTAGTGTTTGTGAAAGTTTCCAAGAAATTCATCTCTTCTCAGTGGGGACCACATAGTTTCAGGGTACAGCATTTTAATAATAATAATAATAATAATAATAATAATAATAATAATAATAATAATAATAATAATAATAATAATAATAATAATAATAATAATAATAATAATAATAATAATAATAATAATAATAATAATAATAATAATAATAATAATAATAAATTTGGAAGGGACCTTGGAGGTCATCTAGTCCAACCCCCTGCTCAGGCAGGAAACCCTATACCATTTCGGACAAATGGCTGTCCAGTCTCTTCTTAAAAACTTCCAGTGTTGGAGCATTCACAGTTTCTGGAGGTGAATTTTAATGTACTTTATGAGCAGATACATGTATGGAACCCAGAAAGCATCAACAATATTTTCCAGTCTATATCTTATGTGGAGAAGTTAAAGAAGGACATACATTTACATTTTTTAGAAAAATCCTTCAGCACTTTTTTTTTTTTTTTTTACAAAGGGTGGGGAATAGCTAGATTACTAATAGCATCTATCACAGAGGTTTTCAAACTTGGCCCTTTTATGACTTGTGGACTTCAACTCTCAGAATTCCTCAGTCAGGCATGCTGGCTGAGGAATTCTGGGAGTTGAAGTCCACAAATCATAAAAGGGCCAAGTTTGAAGACCCTTGATCTATCAGCTAGAAAAATTCTGGGTGAGAATTTCAAAGACTATTATATAGTGATTTTATGACTAATAGTTTTCAGTATGATGCTAACGGACATGCAAAAATCTGGATTTCAAAATTGGAAAGGAGGAAACAACCTGACACAAATGACCAGGCTCAAATTCTCCTACTTTGAACACATTAGTTCCCTAGAGAATGTTCTAAAGCTGGAAAAGGCAGAAGGAGAAAGAAGGCAAGAACAACCAGCAGTCAGGTAGATAGTGACAATGGAACTGGAAAAGCATCATTAGAACCAGTGAGGGACAACAGATCTTCATGGAGAAAGTCTGTCTATTTGGTCACCAAAATGTCATATTCACTTGTTGTTACATAATCAATCAGTCAGTCAATCCATCCATCAATTATATTCAATCTATTTGAAGGTATATTCAGGTGTGTATCAAAGAAATGTATCACTGTCAAGTCTGATGCCTTCACCATCAGATACTCTGTTTCACATCTGAATGGTCATCCAGTTCAGGACAGCAGTTCCTGATCCAGGAAGTCATTATCTCATGAAAAAGTGTACAATCAGTTCTTCTTAACTGGATAGGCCAGTGGTGGCGAACCTATGGCACGCGTGCCAGAGGCGACACACAGAGCCCTCTCTGTGGGCACTTCTCTGAACTGCTGGTGGTGGGCTGCGGAGCCCTAGAGTGCACCAGTCAGGGGGGGTGACAGGCTGTGGTGATGGACACTGTTGACCCCCATGCGCTCGCTGGCCTCTGTGTGCGGGGGCCAATGGTGTCAGGCAGCAACTACCCTGGCCCCTGCCTTGCCTTGCCCTGAGATAATGGCACCCCCACCCTGCCTCGCCTGACCCTGCAGGATGAGCCTCCTACCCACCACCCCACCTGCCAGAGACCCCCCTGGATCTCCCCCAACCCTTCCTGGCCCTCACAGGCGTCCCTCCCCATGAGCAACATCGAGGTGACCATGCCCACCTTGGCCACACCCACCCAGTGGGCCACACCCACCTGACACCCGGCAATAAATAAGTGGGTTTTGGGTTGCAGTTTGGGCACTCGGTCTCTAAAAGGTTCGCCATCACTGGGATAGGCACTCCAAATTATTTCTGAATATCTCTGAAGAACAATTTGGGTAGGCTGGCAAGAATCAGCCTTTAAGAAGAAACTCATCTAAAAGAAATAGAATCCCAAAATTGAGATTTTCCAATTTTGGAGAAAAAAAAGGCAAGATATTGTGCAGACTGAGGTAGAATAGCAAATAGCATGTTCTCTTTCCATCCAGGCTGTATAACACCAAAAGCTACAATATATGTCACCAATGATAGAACTATCAAAAGTGCATCTCCCTATCCTAAGGAACTAAAATTCAGTGATAAGCAAATAGATACATGCATTTAGCTGCATGTAGCTATGTGATTCAGCCTTCTCATTCTATCGGATGGTAGGACTGGTGCTGATGAGTCACTTATTTTTTGTGTGACTGGTTTTGGTACAAAAGCAGTTGGTGAAGAGGCTAGATATGAATTAGATTTTAAGGATTAGCACCAAATGTAGGAAGGAGGACAAATAATTGAAAGATGTATAGCTGAAGTGGGGAACAGGCTATGAACAAGGAGGAAAAAATGGTCCAAGGTACCATAAATCTGGTGATCCAAAGCAGCTAATTCCAAGACTGTGTTTAGTGAATGCATGTAAGATGAGACTATAACAACATATACAGAATAACAGAGTTGAAAGGTACCTTGGAGGTCTTCTAGACCAACCTCCTGCTCAGGCTGGAACCCCTATATCAATTCAGACACATGGTTGTCCAATATCTTCTTTAAAACTTTCAGTGTTGGAGCATTCACAATTTCTGGAGGCAAGTTGTTTCACTGATTGATTGTTCTAACTGTCAGGAAATTTCTCCTTAGTTCTAGGTTGCTTCCCTCTTTGGTTAGTTTCCATCCATTGCTTCTTGTCTTCTGTTCAGGTGCTTGACTCCCTCTTCCTTATGGCAACCCCTGAGATATTGGAGCACTGCTATCATGTCCCCCCTCGTCCTTCTCTTCATTAAACTAGACATACCCAATTCCAGCAACCATTCCTTATATATTTTAGCCTCCAGTCTCCTGATCATCTTTGTTGCTCTTCTCTGTACACTTTCTAGAGTCTCAACATCTTTTTTACATTGTGGTGACCAAAACTGGATGCAGCCTTACCAAGGCATTGTAAAGTAGTATTAACACTTCATGTGATCTTGATTCTATTCCTCCATTAATGCAGCCTGGAACTGTTGGCTTTTTTGGCAGCTGCAGTACATTGCTGGCTCTTATTTAAGTGATTGTGCACTAGGACTCCAGGATCTCACAGTTACTACTATTGGGCTAGGTACCACGTATGCATTTGGTTTTTCTTGTCTAAAGGTAGAGCCTTACATTTTTCGCCATTGAATTTCATTTTGTTAGATAGTGCCCAATGTTCAAGTCTCTTAAGCTCCTTCTATATCTTAAGCCTATCCTCTGGAGTGTTGACTATTCCTGCCAGCTTGGTATCATCTACAAATTTAATGAGTTCCCCATCTATCCCCTTATCATCCTTAAACAAACAAGTGTCCTAAAAGCAATAGTTTCTATTCCACCCAATTCCATCAAATCAGATGGGCGGAGAAGCACCTTACCAAGAGCTCTGCTATACATTTACAGCTCAAGTAAATATTTTTATTCTACAGAGGCTTGAAAGAGGGAAGAAGTTTCACAGAACTTCTTGGTCACCTGGACATTTTCCAGTCCTGATCCTCAGTATTATTCTCTCTCTCTCTCTCTTCATTTCCTGCTGCTTTCTAAAGGCTAATCTAGGATTAAAACTTTACCTGAACTGATATTTGACTTCACGCTTAGTAATATTTCCTACTGTCTTTGTGAGGACAGCAAGGAACAAGAACAAAAATGAAGGTTTAAAGAACTGCAAATGACAGTTTGGAGAAAGTGCTCTATTGGAACTATTTTCTGAAGCAGCATGGTCCCTCTTTTCTCTTAAAGAGAAATAGGCCCTTTGTTTTTTGTGTGTGTGTTGTCCCTGTCTTCTGACTGACTCTATATCTAAAAGAGGCTTTTACCTTTTTCAATGCATACACAGAAGGTGGTTCCAGTTACTAAAACTGCAGGGCCAATCTTCAATGTGATGTAAGACAGCATGATGAGGCCTAGAGGTAATGCAGTTTGCCTTATGAAGGTGAAGTGAAGATGTCCCACATTCCCCTAAAATATGGAGGCAGCAAGAAAGACTTCTCCATCACATTTGTCATTAAGCATGAAATAGATGTATATCATAGCCCATCCACGACATTTTAGTGCCCCAAAAAGCATAGCAAATAGTACTTTCATTCTCTTCAAATCAAATGCATAGTGATCCAGAATAATTAAGTTATTTTGGCCAACTTGGTAGACAATCTTTTTTTTCCCCCTTCTCTGAAGGAGAGCTTTCTTGGAATGAAAATGTTGTTGTCTTTCTTCTTCTCCATTATACTACACTAATGCACAGTTTGTAAGAACAAAAAATGCCACGAAATCAGCTGCCTTCCTTTAGGTAATAATTGGGCTGGCCTTCTGGACCCACCCAGGACATCATCAGAAAAGGAATGACTTTCACAAGCCACACAATCAGATGGGAAGAGCTGTTTCAATTCAGCTCCATCTTCAGCAAAATTCAAAACCTTAGCAAAGATCATGCTTAGGTTCCTAAGGGATACAACCTATAGATACCTCGGACTTATTTCTTAACTCTTGAGTATTTGTTTTATCTTCCTTGTTCAGTCAGATATGATATGAAAATAGATCCCGGTTTCCTCCAGCACACATACACACCCACCCACTTGAGATGGATGACATAAGTCCTCTGTCTCTACCACTCACAACCTGAAGGATGAAACACTCTTAAGGTTTTGCAGAAAACCTACCGATGAGCCAAGCTGTGGGGATAGAATTGAAAAAGAAAGAAAGTCTCCAATGCATCTGCTTTAAGAATGTCTTTGTGTTCTAGGAAAATAGCCAATCTTGGTATTTTCTCTGATCTTCAGAAGATTATCCAGAATCCTTTTAGGTCAGTTCAAGCATTCAGCAAAATGAGTCAATCACTTCATGTGCAGATGCAGCAAGTGGGGTTGGTGGATAAGACAACTTCACCTCAGTCTCCCTGCAGACAAATCTAGCAGAGTCCAGTATCTCCTTAGTGGCCTGCTGCCCTCAATTTCAGAGATGTACTGTTAAAGTACAAAGTAGTGTTTGTTTACTTGCAAGGGATGGTTATCTCCCAAAGCAAACTTAAAATGGGGGAGGGGGAATGGACAACTGACAGTAACTCGTAAAACAGATCCATGTTGGATTCTAACACTAAGAAGAACTTAAATTGTATTTTCAGCTTCAGTACGCTGACAGTCTGATTACATTAAAAAAAAAACAGAGGTGAAGCATCTTCCTTTTTGAATGCCATGCTTTTAATGGAAAGGATTATAGATGAAAAACTGAATCCTTTCTCCCAAAAGATCAGTCTCTCCCCCCCCTTGAATTAATAACTACCCTTTGGGCCATTTTGACTATTGATAATTTATGCTTTGACAGGGGGCAGCTCCTTGTCTTTCTTTTCTTGTTTGGAAGCAAAGCCTGGTGAGGATATGGATAGAAAAGCATCACAAAATCTGAAGATCGAGCTAGAAAATCAAAAGTAATCTTATTTAAGGAACGTGGGATCCCTTCGTTGAAACTTTGCAAACAAAGCTGGATGGATGCGTTTATGAAGTCAAAAGGAATTGTGCTTGAATCAAAGGGGAATTTACCTTGAAGAAGCGAGTCTGCACTCTATACATGTTTATTTCTTTCTGGTAACTAAGATCCTTTTAAATAAAGTTCCAAGCAATGGTTTTAGCATGCAAGACATGCATTCTACTACTGAATGTGCCGCCTTGTCACCCCTCATTTCAGAGTGATGGAAAGTGAGAATAAATACATTTTTCTGATCCTTGTAATCAAATTTACTTCCATCCATTCATGCAGCACACACCTGCCTTGTTCTGCCATTACTCTCGGGTATAGAAAGAATGATTCTATGATTTGCAACCCAATTTGTTCTCATTGTTTAGTCCTCAGCCACACACAATAAAAATGATCCTTTTTCATATTCATTAAAATACTGCAGAAATAATGACGCCAGGTGTATCTTGCTTATACAAGCAGGCAGCCTTCAATACTGGAAAGGAGCCTTTAAAAGATGGAATGCAGAATCAGAATTCTGTTGACTGGTTTTAGTATAAGTTGGAGTTTATATAGATACACATATCTAAACAAACATATATGCACACATACATAAATACATACACCTGAGGAGTAACAATCCTTATCATCTTCAAGCAGAGTATTATATCAAAGAGTGCTAATACCAATGCACAATTGTTTAGGGCAGCGGTTCTCAACCTATGGGTCGCGACCCCATTTGGGGTCGAACGACCGTTTCGCGGGGGTCGCCGGACACCGCGGTCCGCCATTTTGTTTTTTTTTGTTTTTTGTTTTTTTTTTGTTTTGATTTTTTTTTCGTCACGCGCGCGCCGCGCATGCACAGATCAGGCTGTTGCGGTTCGCCATTTTGTTTTTTTTATTTTTTTGTTTTTGTTGTTTTTTTTTCGTCGCGCGCGCCGCGCATGCACAATTCGGGCCGTCGCGCGCGCCGCACATGCACGGATCAACCCGTTGTGGTCCGCCATTTTGTTTTTTTTGTTTTTTTGGGTTTTTTTCATCGCGCGCACGCCGCACATGCGCGGATTGGCCCGCCGTGCGTGCGCGCACCCAGGTCAGGGTCGCGGCATGCATGGGCGGCGCAAGTGGGGTCTCAACCTGAAAAAGGTTGAGAACCACTGGTTTAGGGATCAAACACAAGAATGTGTTGAGAGTTGTTAAAAGTTTCACATTTGCTACCCAGAAGGAAGCTAAATATATATTAAACTATCCAGATAGTCCTATTGCTGCCAAATGCGTACTTTGTAGGATAAGGATCCTGTATCAGTCTAAGTATAAATGAGGAGAGAGAGGGAGGGAGGAAACTCAGTGGGGAAGTCAGCAGGAAGTTGGAAGTTGCTCCCACCCCATTGCTTTTTTTGCCTGCCCACGGTCATTTTTTTGTTTTTGTTTTTCTGTTTAAGTAAGGAAATATCTCTGACATGATGTGGATCATGGGTTGTCTAGTTTCTAATAAATTCCTTCTGCTCTGCTCTCTGATAAAAAGATGGAGGGAAAGTTCTTCTTGCAAGGAACAGGACATTTAAAACAAAATAGAGAGTCAGATTCTGTTCAATTCTAGTTTCTTTATGTACCCTGCTTGGCTATATAAAAGGTAACAGAGGATTAAGAAATCATATACTGTATCATAGCTTTACTCAGCTTTAAACTTCAGGCAAAATTGAAGCATTGCTCAGCCTATGGTTCTGGGATAGTGAATGCAATGCTCTGTCCTTGATCATAGTATTTCTCTTTCCCATTAAGGAACTATAAGTAGCTTGTCCATGTGACATGATTGGCTGACACTTTGAGAGGTACTCTAGGCTGGAATTTGGTATAGCATATGCATTTAACTGTATGTATGCATTTAGGTGTATTTATTTATTAAATTTCTACTCAATCCATCTCACCTAAATGACTCTGGATGGTTTACAATAGCACAGTAAAGCAATATAAACATATGACTAAAAAGCAAAATTGAGAACAAGGTTAAAATGTACAGGTAAAAAGTGAAAAATCAGAATTAAAGAATTCGGAAAAGAAAAAAGGTTAACAATGTGGAGGGAGGCCATATTTTAAGAAATATGTGAGACCAGAGGAACTTTGAGTGAAAATTGTAGTTGGGCATATATGACAGATTAATGTAAAGCTATTCTAGTCTCTCGGATGAGGTAATTTTGTTATTCCACCAATCCAAAACAGGTTATTTAAAAAGAAGAAGTATCATTTAAAAAAAAAACTTTAGTCAGCTTTTCCCTTGGCGATAAACTCATCAAATACACTAAATCTTATTTCTGATGTACAATGACTTGTACTTTTTAGGAGGCAGCATACTTGGAACTCATATCAGTCTAAATCAGAACTAATGTGGATAGTTTTGTCAAAATCAGTTACACACTTGTCACTGTATCCTGAAACAGCAAGCACATCATCACAACCTAGAGATGTTAAAGTTTAATGGGCTCCTTTTGCACAGCTGTATCTGCCACCACAATAAATCTACCTCACTATTTTCCTCAAAACAGCTTCATCTAACACAGGGGTAGTCAACCTTGGCTCTTTTATGACTTGTGGACTTCAACTCCCAGAATTCCTGAGCCAGCTAAGCTGGCTCAGGAATTCTGGGAGTTGAAGTCCACGAGTCAAAAAAGAGACAAGGTTGACTACCCCTGATCTAACACTAGAAGAGACCATCTTCACTGCTTGGATACCTCTGTCTTGTGCCCTGTGGAATTTCTGGCTTGGGGAACTTTCACTTCTCTTTGCCTCTTAATGGATCATGGTTTCTCCCTACTGAATTCACTCTACTATCTCCCTACTCATCAACGCCGTTTCCATTCCTTGTATCACATTCTTTCCCCCCCCCATTGCAACCATGTTCTTACTGTGCTTGTAGATTTCTTCATGCATTAAACTGCTAAAAAGAGACACGTAGCTGGAGCTTATTTGTTAGCTATACCAGATATCAGACTTGAAAGCTTTTCTGTGCTTTAAATGGAGCTACACTGTTATGAACTATCATAAAACTGGGGACATTTATTATGATGAGATGGCATAACTCCATTTTTGACACCTGGTTTAATCACTTGCTATTGATCTGGCATCGTTCTATCGTCATATATCTTGGAAGCCATGAAGATTTGTTAAGTGTTGCTTTCACTTTTCTACAACTATAACCCTAGGGTTATAGCATAAGTGGTGATACCAAATCTACCCCCCTCCCAAAGAAAATGCAAAATTAGCATTGTGATTAAGATTTTAGCCTAGCTCTAAATTTTACACATCCATGCATCATGGATGTATTACAATATTACATAAGTAGTCTGCTGCTCATCACAGTTTATCTCTCCTTTAATCTTTTTTTTTTTGTTCATGTTTCAATGTTGAGGGTATTAGTGAGATGCGGAAGGAAAGTGAAATCCATTTTACTGGCAGTTTCCATTCATCTAGGGGATGACTAATATTGATACAATCCAGTATTTCATCCAAGTAAGCACTTTAAATTAATGCAGTACAGATTAGTAAGCATATTTTCACTCTTTAAATATGTTTAATGAAAACTAATAGGCTTAGTTTAATGAAAAAAGAAATAACAATCCCCCAAATATAATAATCTATGATGTAGTTGACATTTATGACACAGCTCTGCCTAACATAGTCCCATCAACCGCAGCCATTGTTCTCACCCCTTAACAGGCTTATTCCCTTCTCCCAAAAGCTAAGGATCAGATTTGGCATCCAAAAGTTATCCATCACTTCTCTAAAGAAACGTAGTATTTCTTTCTATTATTAAATTGTAAATTAATGCTTTAATTGGAGGTGAATTAAGATATTCCAGTGCATCTTCGTATAATAATATCAGTTTCAAAGCTGTAATTAGACTGCATTTAATAATCAAGACATTAATATTCAAAGTACTTCTAATCAATGTCTAAGTAGGTATTTGAATACCCTTGCCTTCTTTGAATGAAGTCTGTAGAACTGCTCTTACCGGTAGTTATCAGATTTGTTTCTGAATTAAACTACTCAAAGTAGTCACATTGTAGAAGATGCATAAGAAAGAGTTATAGACCCCAAATCTTCCTGTGATCTGTGTCCACATGTGCTTCTGTAATGAATTTGATTCTATATATGTCAGGCTCAAGCCCAAAGACAGCACAGTGAAATCCAGGCAAGTCCAATTCTTTATTTGCTTATAAGTAATAGAGAACATCTTGCCAGACTAAAGCTATAAACTTCTAACCTAATAGATATATCTTTAGAGATTCTAGATTGCTGCTATCCAGAAATTCTTCCTCCATCCCCCATTCAACTCAGATCTGCACAATCTCTTAATTTGGGCTTCTCTCTGGAATATACTGTCTCCTCCCTGGGAAACCATGATGCTCTTGCTAAAATTCACACACACACACACGCACGCACACACACACACACACACACACACACACGCACACACACACTCCTTGTCCAAGTTTACGTTTTATTCAAATATACTAATAAATAATATAAAACACAACTTCAAGCAGTAGCCTCTCGTAGGCTTGCCACATCTGGGCAACAGATGGTCACTAGTTGGCAGCAAAGAGTTAAATATTTTCTCCTTGCTGCCATCTTAAAGTCATGTAGAATTTTGTAGCTCAGATCTGGCAAACACAAGAACAATTCTGTCTTACTCCTTAATCTAAATTCTTCCTCTTTAAAACATGTATTTTTTTTTAGTCCTTTTACATGCAATTAGCTCTTTTATCAAGTCTCATCTACATACTTGTATGTTTGTTATTAAACTTCATTCACTTCATTCTTTATCTTCTGGCTTAAGTAGTTAAATATCATGCACATAGCATGATTAACTCATGAGAATCATATGGACAGCCAAGAAAACAAACTAGTGGATCATGGAACAAATCAACCGAACACAAATGACCAGGTTCAAATTATTCTAATTCAGACCCATTAGGCAAACATCTAGCTCTTTAATGGTGAGAAAGGTAAAAAGAAAGAGAAGATAACCAGCAGCCAGGTGGATGGACTCAGTTATAATGGCCTGTTGTTGGAAAACCTGAAAGTTCAACTTAGGGACAAATGGAGAAAATCTATCTCTGTCAGAGGTATTTAAACTGGGTTAATTACAGTGAAAGGGTAATATCCTGAGGGTAATGGAGCAATTTGTAATTTGTGTCTGAAGAACCCACGTTGGGACTACTATTACCCTGATGCTTTTGGGAAACAACCAAGTCTGGATGATGATGATGATGATGATGATGATGATGATGATGATGATGATGATGGTGATGGTGATGGTGATGGTGATGGTGATGGTGGTGGTGGTGGTGGTGGTGGTGGTGGTGGTGGTGGTGGTGGTGATGATGATTTTCTAGGGTTACTGTCACTATTCAAGACTGGGAAAATGGGTAGCTTGGTGAAACAGTTTAAAAACCACTGAACTACATTGATCATTAAAAGTCAACACTGATTTTATGATGAATCAATCTTGGTTCACAGAATAAATTGAGCCATGAACTGGGCAAACAAGCAGATTCACCAACCTTCTAAACCAAGGCTAATAACCAAATTTAATATTTCTTTATTAATTAATTTTATTCATTCATCAAATTTAGTTGCTGCCCATCTTGTGATTCAAGTTGACTATGAACAGATTACAGCAAGATAAAACACACAAACATCCAACAATTATAAATATAAAAACATATTAAATTTATATGGCTGCCTATCTCACAAAAAGCAACTCTGGGTAGTATATATGTTGGGTGCATGGAATCCTTGGGCCATCAGTTCACCCAACTGTGTTAATAAAGTCTTAGAAAAGATTAAATATCATAAAATAGGGATTGTTAGAAGGCTGAAAACCTAGTATCCTCTAAATTCTAATAATTAAACAACCCCGAAATCCTAGCGCTTACACAAATTTCCATTTTTTGGGAAATCCACCTCAATCTGAGCCCTTAAGCAAATAAATCCAAGTAGAAAATAATGAATAAAACTAAGGTCTCTTCCTCATGCAGCACTTAAAATGCTACCCAACAGTTCTTGGGCTCACCAAAAACTACACCAGTAGAACCTCTGCTCTGTCTCTATTGGCAATTCCTTGGCAACCATATCTACACTTCCAATAAATAATACCATCTTTATGTAGGTCACATCAAGGAAAAGGCACTGATGGATTCCCTCCTCTTTCTTTCCTCTTCCATAAAAGATCATCTGTTGGTGGGAAAACATCCACCAGTCACTCACCCTCACCTAGAATGGGATGAGAAGTAGGCTAGACTGAGGTGTATCATCTGTCAAGGCTGTACATTTTTCCTGAGCTCATTCAAAGGGAATCCAACAAAACAAACATAGTTGATCAATCAGCTGGACATTGACATAATGCTCTTCCAGATAGATGATAGGCTTCTTTTGGACATGGTTTTTTGTGCCATTCCTGTGTTGAAAAACAGATTAAACCAACAGCTGTCAGATGGGTGAATGGCATTGCCATGCAGTTCCCCCACAATCACTACTGGCCAGGCTGACCTTGGTCTCTGAACCATGGATTGGCTGGGATATTTAGCAACTACAGGGGGAAAGTCCCATTTGAAAGAATCAGATTTGCCTACAGTCCAGAATAAAAGGCAACAGAATGACCCTGGAAAGCAATGCCTATGACAGGAAGGGAGGCCCATACCAGTCTAAATTTATTAATGCGTGCCAATCTACTCCTATGTATTCAATTCAATTTAGAATAGAATTGGAAGGGACCTTGGAGGTCTTCTAGTCCAACCCCCTGCTCAATCAAGAGACCCTATACTATTTCAGACAAGTGCCCGTCCTTAATTACAGTTTGCTTCTCTCCTTGATTAGTTTACAGCTATTGTTTCTTGTCCTGCCCTCTGGTGCCCTCCTCTTTGTGGCAGCCTCTCAAATACTGGAATACTGCTATTATGTCCCCCCCCACTCCTTCTTTTCTCTAGACTAGCCAAACCCAAATCCTGCAACTGTTCTTCATATGTTTTAATCTCCAGGCCTTTTATTATCATCTTAGTTGCTTTTCTCAGCACTTTTTGCAAAGTCTCACCATCTTTTTTGTAATGTGGTGACCAAAATTGGATGCAATATTCCAGGTGTGGTCTTACTAAGATTTTATAAAGCAGTACTAATGCTTCATTACTTCCTAATCTCTTAGGAGTTTCTTGATTGTATCCACAAATATGATTTATTCAGAGCAAACTTTCTGCCCAGATAGGTGGAAAAATACTCCTTTAGTACCAAGGCACAGACTTGCCTTGAGTATAAATTAGGATTAAATAAAGGCAAAACCATGAAGACATAGGATATAAAGGATATTGATAGTGTATACTGGTTCCCGAGTGAGATGCAAATATGGAAAAGGTGTAAGGGAATGAGAAAACAAAAAAAAAAGGAAATGACCTTTTTAAAATTGAGTGAATTCTTGATTACCTTTCAGTTTCTTGTCAATTATATTGTGGTATGGCTTTCATCATCCTGGGGTTGGCAAAGTTTCCCTTCCTGTTATAAGAAGGTTAACTTCATATCTTCAGTGTGTGTGTTGAGTAATTCATCTAGCTTGGTTTCACATATAAAAACCATCCCACCACTGAAGGAAGGTATTTATTGTAGACAACAATATGGACAATTTTATCAAGGACTCCTGCAGAACACTAATATTATTATTACACTGTTTACTTTCCAGGATTTAGTGTGATGGGGTAGTCGCTTGGATATAAACCTTATGCACATTAACAGGAAAAATTCATAAGGTTGCACTATATGTAGTAAATGTTAAAGTCCTATTCATGTTTACCTAGGAGTAAGTCCTGATATATTAAATAACGGAGAGCTGAATATCATTGCATTTTGCTGCTCGGGCAAAGCTGCTAATATTATTCCCTTCTCCTTCGGTGTTTCTCTATTTGGTCCAATCATTTTCACATTTGAATTAAATTTCACATTTCACCAACTCAAGGAAGGAAAAAAAGGAGGAAGTTAAAAATGTGCTGCTTTATGGAATGGCCAAAATCAGCTATCTGAGGCATTAACTCATCAAATATTTGTTGATCCATTTTGTGTTTTATTATCTTTCAGGAGACAATTACTTACTGTGTGTGTGTGTGTGTGTGTGTGTGTGTGTGTGTGTGTGTGTGTGTGTGTGAGAGAGAGAGAGAGAGAGAGAGAGAGAGAGAGAGAGAGAGAGAGAGAGAGAGAGAGAGAGAGAGAAACATTCTAAAACTGTACTTTGTTTGCCAGGATCCAGCAAAATGGTAGAGACAGGAAGCATGCTATGTGGAGGAAACTGTTTACAGTAACTTTATTGTCTTCCTTTAGGAAGACCTCAAGGCATTGTATACTATTTGCTGATGTCAACAAGGAGAATATAATTTTGCTTTACAAAACAGAGCATTACCTACAAAACACTTTTTTGTGTGTGTGCCTGCAAGTCAGTGTTGACTTCTGGGAACTGCTTGGATAAGTCCCTGCAGTTTTCTTGGCAAGATTTTAAAAGTGGTTTGCCATTGCCTCTTTCTAAGAATTGAGAGAAGGTGACTGGCACATGGTAACAAGCTGGCTTCATGCCTAAAAGACCAGAATTCATACTCTTCTAGTTTCTAACTTGATACCTAAATCATTAAAGCAAACTGGCTCTCTATAAAAACACTACCTATTTCCAAATCTATTTAGGAAAGTCAGCTCTTCTGGTGATCATTTTCATGTTCCACTTTCTGAAGAACTTTGACTGGTAGATTTCCTATAAGCAGCCTGGAGAGCTGATGCCTTGCTGATTTTCATTGGCTAACAAGACAGCTTTTTGTTGCTGGATACCAGATCCAAGCTGGTGTAATGTCTCCAGAACAAAACAGAGATTATTACGATCATCCACGTGACTCCCAACAGCCATTTCTCCTGAGTAAACCATGAAATCCATGTTTTTATAGTCAGCTTATGAGTGGAATGGCTGAAACTTGGAACTACATCAAGCTGACATTTGCGAAGCAGCCTTTATATACATTATAAGTCTCGACTGAGTCTTACAACTTAATCACTTTTTTGGATTTTTTAAAAATCTTTTGCATATTGGAGAGATTAAGACCCTTAAGACTGACAAGGTTTTATTATCTTCTTCAGGTGACAATCTACTTCCTTAAAAGATGATAGTGTAAATTTTATTTTAGAAGTTTTTAAAACATATGCCTTTTTGGACTATACAGAAAAGGGGTACTTACTATATGGCTTTAGGAAAGTGAACAATGGATTAAGGGGCCAGAAGGATTTGAAATTATAGTTTTGAGTTATATAGAAGGTATTTTCTCATAGGAAAATGGAGATTGCTTTCATTTTTTTATGAGAAGGAGACACTGAAGATTGGACATTAGAGCCAGAAGTTAAAGAAAATGGAGCAGAAATCCTTAATGCAAAATCTGAATACCTTTTGCCAGGTCTTTGGACAGAATAGATCAAATGCTTGATAAAATAGATACAACATATTCTAATGAAGTTGTAAAACAAAAAAGAGTTGCAATTGATTTAATACAAATGGATTTGATGGATCACTCATTCCCTAAAGGAATGATATTAATCCAGGAAACTGATATGGATAATTTGTTGTTGTTGTTGTTGTTCTGGACAGATAAAAGACATATAAAATTTGGAAGGACTTTTTAGAAATCACAAGCAAAAGGATACATTTTACTTATTGGTACAACAGAAATCTGTTAAAATTCTGAAGGATTTTTCACTATGAAACACAACTGAGCACTAAACTTCCTCTAAGAGTTTTTTTAAGGGTTAAAAATCAGGGAAGATTTATAAAATCAGCCTGTTCAATAAGGGTTAATAGAGACAACATTTATACCCGACTACCCTTACTAGATTTTTGCTGACCAAGATTGATTTACATAGCATTTGGACTTCTTTTTTTAATCTAAGAGACAAGCTATGGGGAAAAGAGAGATTATGTTTTATTTAGACCTGGTGATAAACTATTAAAATTGTTTTTAACCTGCTAGGATGAAGAGGGAAGTTTCTGCTTTTTTCTTTCTCCTTCCTTTTCTCCTTTTTTGATGTTTCACTCACACACCCTTTCTTATTTTTCTGTTTGCATTTATTATTTTCATTTATAATTCTTACTAAAATTATTTTTGGGGAAAAAAAGTTTGACTAAGTCAGTCTGATGGGAAGGTCTCTTTAGTTGTTTGTTTATCTGCTATTCAGTTGTGGGATTCAGCCAGTTCGCACCACTTCAGCAGAACCGGTAGCTAATTTTTTGTTGCCCAGGCCCAGAATGGACTTCTGAAAGCAGCATCCACACAGAGAACCAGTTGTTCACATATTTGAATCCCGCCACTGCTGCTATTCAGAACTTAAATTCACCATCTGGGAGAGCTACCTCTAGCCAAGAGGAATCCAAGGGAATCAAAATAAGTTGAAAGCAGTTATTATTAGAATTAATTTGGAATTATCTTTCTCTCCAGCTTGATTCTTCCTAGCAAAGGTAGAAAAAGAAAGACAATGACAACCAATCTGCTACTTCAACTGGTAAGGTAGGACATTTAGTGATTGTACTTCTGAAGTGCTGAAGTCTCTTGCTGATCTGCAGCCCATAAGCTTTTTTGCTGAGAATGTTTATTTAAATGGATTATTATGAAAGGACTTACATGTTTTGGAATTTTTTTCCAAATTAATGGGATTTGGGAAATAAGGAAAAGAAATTGGTAACAATAAGGCATATCTCCGAATATTGATTGTCAGTATTGATGAGATCTCTCAGTAGGATGGTTAGTTGCATTCCTCCAGGGGTGTCAAACTCGCGACATCATGTGACGTCGTGCAACGTATTGGGCCAATTTTGCCATTGCTGGCAATGGGGTGGGCGCAGCTTTCGGATGACGCGTCTGGCCCGCGGGCCGGCAGTTTGACACCTCTGGTATAAAGGAATGTCTCTACACTATCAGGTTTTGTTACAATGATCTTACTCTTATTGACTTGTCCTTATCTTAAACCAAGAAATCTTTATCCTGCTTTTAGCATAAGCTAGACAAGCCATGACCCATTGGGTCATGTTCCAAAGATATTTTCTTATCTAAACAGAAAAACAGAATGACCTCAGGCAATTGAAAAAGCAGTGGGAGCAGGAACAACTTCCCCACCTGTTTCCCCACTGAGTTTCCTCCTGGGAAGCTGGCAAGAAGATTAGAAATCTTCCTTCCTTCCATCCTTCCTTCCTTCCAACCATCCCCCCATCCAGCCAGCCATCCACCCATCCACAGAAATAATAGTGCTGATTTGTTTCCCAGTTTGTTTACATTTTAAAAAAATCATATGCCCATCCTATTAGTTTATGAATGAACTCATTCTTGTCTTTTCTTAGTTCTTCATTGAACAACCTCTAAAGCAATGGATAATTCTATGCAACTGTTTTTTCTTCTTCTTCCAGTTTATTACTTCTCATGAATTAGATGTTTTGTTTATCTAAGCAATTATGTTTCTACATAAAGCAAACCTTCTCCAAATTGCTTCCTACTATTTTATATGTGCATCTTCCTTTCTTCCTTTTCATGAGTAATGCTTTTACATGCATCTTCTTTTATTGGATGTATCATATTGACAGCAGCCCAGAAAGCTAAGGTAATTTTAAAGTCTAAATTTATCATATGTGGAAACCCTATATGTATTCACTTCTGCAAATCTGATCATCATGTTGTAATAAATATATTTTCTTTTCCTATACACTTTCATTTTTAGACTTTTTTTAAAAAAAAAAAACCTGGGAGACCTGAAATCATAACATTAAGAAGTATAATTACAATAATTCAATAATTTGGGGAATGAGACCTTTTCGGGGGGGGGAGATCTAGAGATTTTCCTCCTACCTATATAATTCATGAATTGATTATGTTTGTGTTTAGCCTCCCTTTAGAATCTATTCGAAGCATATTTGTGTGTTTAGCTTCCCTTCAGAATCTATTTGCTTCTCTATTGAACCACTTAATATTAGGTGTTAAATTACTTTTTGTTGGCCTCTTTTGGGAGGAAACTTACTTTAAACACGCTTTGTGATGTTAATTTAACATTCATTTTTCTTATTCTGTGTTTCTAGAAAACATTTGTTTCCTTTTAGGAATAATAAAACTTTGGTGGGAAAAGTATCATTATCCTCTCAATCAAAGCTTTTTTGGGTGTTCAAGACTCTAATGAGCTCCTCCTGAATCAGATCATAGAACCACTTTACCCTAAAGCTTTCATTGGAGTTGGAGATTGACACTGAAGTCTTAAGTAATAGATTTTTTTTCTGTCATGTTGTTTGATATCCTTTTAAATGGCATTGTTGGTTTTGAATCATAAAGTCTGTGCCTTAGAGGGCAAATAAATCTGTGTCTGCAAACATATTCTGCTATGTCTGCATGGAAACTTCTGCTATTATTAGTTCCAATTTCAAGGCCATATGTTGACCTGGAAGGAGCTCTTGAAAGCCTGTCTGCCCTACCATCTGAGAAGAGGCTGTCATGAAAACTCTGCTCAAAAGCTGTTGCTTGTGAACTGTACCTTTTATTGCTGCAGATGATAGATATTTATGCTTACCAAATGATCCCAGACAAATAATAATAATAATAAAGTTGGAAGGGACCTTGGAGGTCATCTAGTCCAACCCCCTGCTCAGGCAGGAAACCCTATACAAATGACTGTCCAGTCTCTTCTTAAAAACTTCCAGTGTTGGAGCATTCACCGCTTCTGGAGGCAGGTTGTTCCACTGGTTAACTGTTCTAACTGTCAGGAAGTTTCTCCTTAGTTCTAGGTTGCTTCTCTCCGTGATTAGTTTCCATCCATTGCTTCTTGTCCTGCCTTCAGGCGCTTTGGAAAATAGCTTGACTCCCTCTTCTTTGTGGCAGCCCCTGAAATATTGCAACACTGCTATCATGTCCCCCCCTCGTCCTTTTCTTCATTAAACTAGACATACACAATTCCAGCAACCATTCGTTTAGCCTCCAGTCCCCTAATCATCTTTGTTGCTCTTCTCTGTACTCTTTCTAGAGTCTCAACATCTTTTTTACATCGTGGTGACCAAAACTGGATGCAGTATTCCAAGTGTGGCCAAATGGGAAGTTGTAATTCAGAAATAATGGATTGGGGAAGAATTGCATCTGGATGCTGGGCATAACGTATCTTCCCTCAGAGATATATTGATCGCCACTCAAATCTAGTCCCAAATACCTCACATGACATGGCCCATAGGACCCAATTTGGGCACAAATCTGACCAACAGGTGGCAGAGCTCATATTACAGGGCACCCTATCGGGTTCCACAAGCGCCCCCCCAAAAAAAATCTCAGGTCACAATGCCAGACTTTGGTACACTTACTTCTCCTGGTCCCACAGAAATGCTATCAAAATTTGAGTTCATCTGAGTTCATCTCCAAAAACAATTCCAAATTCAACTGGATGATCTGAAGGCTTCTGGATAAGAATCTGTAGATAAGGTACATGTAAAGAGGGTTGAGGACCCCTTCCTTTTAAAAAATATGCTCTTGGATGGTTATATACGTTATTCAAGGAAACAACTGATGGGAAATCACGATGCCTTTGTTGGTTATTCTCTGTGAAATTTTGGGAAGGGGTCTAAAAAGGTCCTTGCAATGCTGATAAAACTCATGAATTGAGTGGTCCACTCCTGTTCTAAAGTTGATTAATAGAATTTCTGACTTGTCTGTTATTTTTGATTGATATAGATGAGATGGAATGTGTGGATGACCTTGGGGTATGAGGGAAAGAGATGCTGCTTAGGAAACAATCGGACAAGAGATGGGAAAGTCACCAAGGGCTTAACAGTCACATAAAGAAACTTAAGAAGGACCCACTCTAACAGATCAGATGGTTAAAAATGACAGCAGGAAGTTTGCACCTGCAGACTTGCAACATTCTTTTAGTGTTACAATAAAGTAGATTTACGTAACTCATCTAGTCATGTTTCCTGACCAGTATATCCAGGAGAGTTGACAACAGCTGACAAGTCTAAATCTAGAGTTTTCTCTCTTACACATTCTCCCTCCCTCCTCCCTCCCTATCTGCCTAGTAGTGCCAACAGGCACACAAATTCACTGGCTACATAAAAAAAAAAAGAATCATGGTGTGAGTAAATGAAATCTAATAAATCAGACAACTTTATTTTTCCAGCCCTGACTGACCTAATGTATGTCAGTAAAGGGAACTGGGTGGCACGTATTACATTAAAAAATAATTTCAAACTGAAAATAAATTACTACATTACTGTTGATTATGCTTCTTTCACAAGCAGCCTTGAAACAAATCTTTCAGTTATCCAAGAGTTTTAATGCAGACACTTATACTATCTGACGTGTGAGAATGAACTTGCATCCTGATCTGACTTTGCCTGTTACAGATCTAAAAGAGAGAGAAGGGAAGAAGAAGAGACTTATACAAAACAAAATAGTCTGACAAATGACGTTAATCAAAAACCATAATGCCTTGGCAAATCCTCAAGGTTACCCAGATAAAATATCACACAAAGCCTCTCATTAAAAAGCCTTGTTTATTTGAGTTGTACATCATGCCTCATATTAGTATCTAGAGTTATTCATTTATTTGAATTGCCTGCAGGCCTTCTAAAAGGTAATGTAATTGCCCCTGCCAAACTCCTAAAACTGAATTTCCCACTGAAATATTTACTGCATTAAATATTGTTGGCCACCAAATCTAGCTTCTGATTTGCAGAGAAGTTGAAGCACATCTTCAGGATTACTTTTTTTTCCAAAGTAATAAGTTTGCTTGCTGATGAAAGAAAAAGATTTAGGGATGTATTCATTTAGTTACATTTAATAGATAGATAGATAGATAGATAGATAGATAGATAGATAGATAGATAGATAGATAGATAGATAGATAGATAGATAGATAGATAGATAGATAGATAGATAGATAGATCCATCCAACACCTTAAAGCCACAGGACATGAAATTGATTTCAAAAAGACCAGAACTATTGCCAAAACTGAACACTTTAATAACAGAATAATCAGGGAAGCCATCGAAATAGAAAAACGCCCTCACAGCATGAACAAACGAGATGATACCTCCCGCCTACCAGCCATTTGGAAACCCGCCCTTATTGACAAAAGAGTCCATAACACAAAGAATGACACCAGACCTACACTCACAAAAACCACACACGATGTCACCACCACACATCCAGGCAAAAAGCAAACCCAAACCCACACCAATGATGAGGCACGACCACAAACCAGAAGCCAGACCACAGCTGCATCATTAGCCACCTTAAACCCCTCCAATCCATACAAGAAGCAAACTGACACCCACCATGAAGATGAGGCACGACCACGAACGCGAAGCCAAACAGCTATGCAGCTCACCATCTCTAACCCCCTGTAACTCAGATTAACCCCTCATCCAATCAGAGCACAGCCAACCCCCTAACCAATCAGAACACACCTCCACCCAATCAGAACACAGCCGAGCTCCCAGCCAATCAGTTCAAACCCCCACTGGCAGTTAAAAGGAAGAAACAGTTGCAATCACACATTGCTGCTAGAAGCACGAAGCCGAAAGCACCAGCCTGAAGATGACGAATGTGACTTCATCGAAACGTTGCCAAGACACTTCAAATTCTACGTGGGAGAAAACCCAAAGAACCAAAGACCTACATAGATAGATAGATAGATAGATAGATAGATAGATAGATAGATAGATAGATAGATAGATAGATAGATAGATAGATAGATAGATAGATAGATAGATAGATAGATAGATAGATAGATAGATAGATAGATAGATAGATAGATAGATAGTGCATTTCACTACTTCACACTGTAGTAAATAGATTGGCAATTCCCTCTCTCCCGATCAGTGACAAGTCAGCAGCAGTTGAGTTTCCCATACATTTAAGCTGACTGGGGCATTACTAGAGATCAAGCATGCAGAGATTACTCCAGAAATAGTTCTGCAGAAATAGTTTGTTCCATCTCCCTAACAACCCCAGAATAAACTGGCTAGAATCCTCAGGGATCTGGATAAGAAGTTCAGGAACAAGTGAAACAGACTAATTTGAAAAGATTTGTTTAAATTAGCTAGAGCAGGGGTGTCAAACTGCCGGCCCATGGGCTGGATGTGTCATGTTGAAACTGCGCCCACCCCATTGCCGGCAATGGAAAAAAAGTTGTGATACGTTGTGATGTGATGTTGTGAGTTTGACACCCCTGAGCTAGAGGTACTGCATTGTTGTTGTTGTTGTTGTTGTTATTTTGTTGCTGTTTTTGTTGTTATCACTGTTGTTATCTTTGAGTATTTAAGCTGAATGTTTTGTCTCTGATATGTATTTTCTCTTTTTTTCTAAGTTTTTTTATTAATTTTCCAATATTACATTTACATATTTGAAAAGTAGCGTGGCGGCTGAGCACAGTAGTTCCGTTACATTTGAATATCATCAATACAAATCTCAAAGTATTACAACAACTAATTCCTTCTCTTTCCCCCATAATATCTACTGTCTCATGTTCAGACCAACACAGTTCTTATTCTATCAATGAAACAGAAAATACCTTTCTAATATTCATCAATAATCTTCAGTCTATACATACCCTAATTGATTTGACATTCCATCTTTTAGACAATAAACTAGTAAGTTTTTCTTAACTTTAATTTCCCATTGATATTTAAATTTAACATTTAATCTTTATCATTTCCAAATTTTAAATGACCCCAATTTCTAAGTCTCCTATCTCGTATTTGGGGCTAATAATATTTTTTTTCTTCTTTCTATTTCCTTCCTTCCTTCCTTTCCAAAAGAAAAAAGAAAAACAAAACAAAACAAAAAACCGTCAGCATTTGTACTACAAACCAATATACAAATTTAATTATTAGTATTTATACTTCTAAGTTTTACATAACCTTTGTCTCAATTCATAACAATATCTTAAATTCAAATCTTAGTTATTTTTAAACATTGAAATTTTTAGCCAATCAGTGACCTGATAATTAATATTCTCTTAATATTTTAATTTAACGTTTAATATATTTTTTCCAAATTTTTAAATTAAGCACAATTCCTTTATCACAATTCCTTATACAATCTAATATTTAGAATACACACCTTATATATAAATTCTATCATCTATCTTAACAAACTAATAAAACAATATAATATTCTTATTTCAATATTTATATTTCTAGATTTTATATAACCAAAATTTTCTTCATCTCAAATTGTTACAATATCTTATGTTCAGAATACATATTCTATCCATTTGGATATATTCTATTTTAGATCTCATGTGTAGATCGGAACCCCAATCCTTTTCAGTCTTATACTAGCTTTTTTCCTTTGTCAAGTCATCTTTCGTATCTTTACTTTTAAATCATCAAAAAGATCTCCTTGTATTGTTGTGATGTTTGATGTTGATAAGAGCATCCAGTTGATGTTTTCTTAAGGGGACTAGCTGATTTAGCAGGTCATCTCTTTGTTTTTCCAGTTCGATGCAGTTGTCCCGAAGTATTTATCTTCTCTTTCATCTGTTTTTCTTTTTTGTCTTCAAATTCTTTCTGGTTTATAAGAAAAATTCTTTCCTTGTTCTCTATTATCAGTTTCTTTTTTGTGTTTTCATTGTCTGTATTTGTTGAGTATCTAAGTCTTCTGTCCTAGCATTTAGTTGTTTCACTTTCTCTATAGAATTCTGTATAAATGATTCTTTGGTTGACGTTATAGTTTGAATTTGCATATCCAGGCTTATATGGAGAATTTGGATAATTGCTTTTAACATACAAAGAATTTGTTCCTGTTCTTCATCTGTAGGAGAAATCCATCCCTGTTCTTCTTCCATTGTAGTAAATTAAACTAAAAAAAAAAAACTTACAGTCAGAAAGTCCACCAAGTGGGGAGCTGACCTGGGTTTCTTGCAGCTGGTGCTTCAAGGTTGCTTTATATCTTATCTATTTTCAAAGCTGTCAACAAATCTCTCTTAAAGAATAGCAGGTTACTGTCTCAGATTTAGCCACCAGATGTCATCTCAGAGTTAGTTGGATCTTTTCAGTCCCCTCCCCTCTATTTTAAGGGGGAAAAACCCCAAATCTTCAATAGTAATTAGAGTAAAAATCAGAGAAAAAAAAATATAGAAAGTAGAAAGTTACAAATCTTATAATCCACCAATTTTAGGAAATAGAATTCCAATTAGGATCCCAGTATTTTTTCCAACATTTTAAACTCCTGAGTGGTTGATTGCCGCTGTTTCTGGAAGGAGGGCTAAAATCCCCCTTCCCTCACCATAGGGAGGAAAGTACTTTAGCAGCTTATGTAGGTAATTAAGTAATTAGGATGTAAGAGAGGCAGATCTCACCCAGTCCTTTCCATGCTGCTTTGAAGTTGCCAGATGGTAATGTGACTTTGGCTGTTAACAGCCTAGAGATGAGCCATATTTCTATGGCTGGTCCCTTCATCCACCAGTTTGGAGGGATGGCCTGCTCTGACGGGAGAGTTGCTGTTCTCCCACGATCCAGAGAAAGCCTCTCCTTTCTGGTTGTCTCTTTGGGGCGACTTTCGGCCCTTTTCAGGGCCCCTCAGCAATGCAAAATTGAATGAGGGAGAGAGAGCAAGTCTCCCAGCCATCCATAGCAGCTGTGCGACAAAGCAGAAGTCTCTGATATGTATTTTCTCTGTTCAAGCCCAGTAGGCATGTCTTTTATGCTATGTGGAATTACTTTCCAGTAAAGATTTTTTTTAATTAAGAGAAATTAAGTAGGGAAACATCTTGTTTTATCTCCTTTATTGCTGTTTTGTTTGTGACTATTTAGATCCAAAAAGGAATGTTTACATTCTCTCTTTTCTTTTTTGGAATAATGCTTGATTTTATAGATCTCTTGTGAAATTGCACTATCTCTCAAATATGGAGAGAATACCAGTATATGTTTGCAACAATTTCACAGGCACTTGATATAGAAATTAATAATTATCAAAGAATCAGAAGCTTCCTGAATTAAACTAAAATTACTAGGATGTGGACAAAGTAAACGTTTTTGGCACAGGAAAAAAATCTATTTTCATCCAAATTTCCATTTCTCCACAACAATCCCAACAATAAAGGCACCTTGATGTATTTTAGTCCTAGCCCAGAACTGATTCTTTGTAATGGTGACTAGTGCTTACTTTTGTGTAGATATACATGCTTTTAAGTCAGTGTTGAGTCCTGGCAATTGCTTGGACAAATCCCTGTTTTTTTCTTGGTAACTTTTTTGGATATGTCTTTGCCTTCTTTTTATGAATGAAAAGGAACTACTGGCACAAGATCATTCAACTGGCTTTATGCCTAAGGCAGGATTAGAACTCAGAGTTTCCTATTTTTTAACTCAGTGTTTTAGCTATCACCTCAGACCCTCTCTTTGGTACAAGTTACTAGAAAGTCAAAAGAAACACAATTGCAAGAAAATCTCTACATGAATTTATGAGTTATAATTCTCCTTAAGCCACATGTGTCCAACTCGCCACATCACATGACGTATCACGACATATCACGACTCTTTTTGCATTGTCGGCAATGGGGTGGACGTGGCTTCGGTATGATGAAACTGGCCTGCGGGCCGGAAGTTTGACATCCCTGCCTTAAGCCAAAAAAGAAAAAAAAGAGGAATGTTTTGAAAACATCTATGAACTGTGGTAGTGAAATACATACATACTTCAGTAAAAGCTTGGTAGAGTCATACTAATGATGTTTCTTTTGTTCCTTTCAAAATACTAGGGGTATGAATTCTAGAATTGTTTGTACATTGCTAATGATGACTTAGGCTTCGTTATAATACATATAAAATTTCTAGTTTATTTTGTAGACAAGCTCCTACAAATTAGGTGCATCCTCTGTATGTATATCTATGCAACTGCTCACAGATGAAAAAAAAAATCCACATGAGCCAAAAATAAGTGAAAAAGAAAGCAAGCTCTCTGTGTAGATCAAGAGAAAAACACTGGCAATTGGTCATTATTTGCCTTTACAAAGGAACAGTAAACATTTCAGATCTTAAAGTACAATCAGAATCTGACACATTTTGATATAAACCTGACTTCAGGAATTTGAAATATATTTTTTTTTTGTTATCTCTAAAAACCAATGCTTTTTGAGGTTTTGAAATTAACACCTGCTATTTTAAAAAGCAATTAAAACCAACCTTTTCTTTTAAGAATTATTTTTCTTAAAAACAACAACAAGCACACACATGTATACACATTTCAACTGTCTAAATGATCTGTCAGTGATTAATGCCATCCTTAAATTCCTGTAATCAGTGTATCTCATAGCTCTAACTATAATTATTCATTTATCTATCCTTCAGAGTGTTTGTGAAGGCCAACACAGCTGAGCTACTTTATATTGCCAAAAGAAAAAAGAAATCAGCAGAGATACCAAATAAAATATCTGAGGTAGATACAGTTTTTTATCACTAATGAGAAAACTATTGTTGATGGCAAGTAGTATATGAATATGTGTATCTCATTTTATCCTTGGAGGGGCTGAAAAACTACCACTGAATGCAGTAGCTTATGTTTTGCCCATAGGAACAAGTGTTGGCTTCACATGAGAGGCATTAAGCCATCAAGAGACAGTAATGGGTACAATCTATCTTTTGCCTCTGATGAGCTTTGCCACCAAAAACCAAGTTTGATCTTATTTGCATAACTTTGCCCCTTCTTTTATGTTCTGGATATTGTTATTTCTCTAAAGAGGAGAATTTGGGATGGACCAATTCGCAATTGCAGGTGCAAGTTTAGCCTCTCCCAGAAAGAAGAATACTTTAAAAAATGAATTAGAATGACAGTGATTTTTTTTTCTTATAGAGGAACATTCAATCATGTGAATCCCACCTGCAGTATGAAGTGTCACAAGCCAGACACAGAGTTATCACTACACCAAGAACTAGGTCTTGGTTCTGTGGAATGAGATATGCAATTGCTGTAGATCTCAGAGCTCAGAAATGACTTGGTCTTTATAGTAAGGCTCATTGACTGTGTTAAAATAAAATGAAAACAGGAAATCAAGCCCCAGAAAAAGGTCAGGGCACATGCCCATTAATTGTGGCATTACAGTAGGAGAGAATCCAGATCCAGGAATAGGAAAGGAATTGGTTCATCCCCTCTTGAAGAGGCTTTCCCTGGATATGGAGGTTTAGACAACCTTTTTGGTGAAGATTGAGAAGAATCTTCTTCAGGACCAATTATGTGGTGCCGCAAAGGAAGTGGGTTATATAGATCCTTATCAGTTATGGTTTAGGTCTTCCTGTCGCTAATTTTGATTTTGACATTTTGAATTTCTTGATATGAAGATGTCTATACTAGGTCACTGAAAAATAATGTTTTTCGATTTTAAGAACCAAGTAAAGCAAACTTAATTTTAATAGTTGAAATTCTGCAATTGTGTGGCATATCAGCATTCATTTCTTGGTCTTTCTGCTCATTTTCTTTCCTTTCCTTCTCAACGCACATTTAAAAAAAATGAAATATTGTCAATATAAAAACTTTTTTTATTATTATAAGTCCTGTCACCAAACTGGTGATTTTGAAAATAAACTAGTTTAATTTAAAGCAAATTGGAGTTTGTTCACTTTGGGAACTGAAGCTAAAGTGTCATGCAGAAACCCAAAATTTTATGACTCTTGTTGACAGTCATGGGAAAGCATGCCTAACTGCAACTTTTTTTTTTTAATGAAAAGATGACATTTTCAAACAACATAAGTTCTTTTCAAAGGGAGAAGCCTGCCAGATTTCTGGGGAAAAAAGGTGCAGAGAAGAAAACCTATTTAGTATTAATTTAAATCATACATATTTTTATTTTTATTTTTCTGAAGCAAGATGGCCGTATGAATTGTATCTTGCTCAGTCATATATGGGTTGGTTCCCAGTTTATAGAACAGACTATTCTGGCTTAGTAAAAACATGAAGCAGGATAGAATTAAATCGTGAGGAGGAAGAAGAGAAGGATATTTTCAATTTTAGAAGAACTATAAAACTGAGAGTTTGATTCAAAATAATACCTAAGCTATTTAGAGAATTAGGCCAAACAGGGGTAGAAGGAGGATGAGATAGAAGTGAAGAAGATAATATGTCTAAGTTATAAGAGGTTCAGCCATACTACCAAAAGCAAGAATACATAAAATGTAACCTCTACAGAAATAAGAGTGAAATAATATATTAAAATGAAAGACTATAGAGCAGGGGTGTCAAGCTTGCAACGTCACATGATGTGTCGTGATGTATTGCTACTTTTTTGCCATTGCCGGCAATGGAGTAGGTACGGTTTTGCTATGATGCATCCGGCCCGCGGGCCGACAGTTTGACACCCCTGGTATAGAGTAAGAATATAGAATTTAGGGAAAAGATTGAAAAGTCATAATAAGGACTGATTACAAAAGAGAAGGCAGAAAAAGAAAAGATAATAAATTGGAACCAAGAAATTTGAATTATATATTTGTTAAATCTCAGTTTAACAAACTCAAAAATCTGATCAGGATGTGAGGTTTGCTAGAATCCAGTGCACATCTGAAATGTATACTGATTGTGACAAGTTACAGTTTCAATCCAAAATAGTAAAATTGTGTAGAGCTTCATACTGATAAAGCTTCATCAAAGTTCACCCTTGGAGTATTTGACAAGTCAAAATCCACAACTCCAAAGGCCAGAATGGAACAATACTTCTTCTTTGAACCAACCAATAAACCTCTGTCCACATGCAATGCAAGTCTGGAGGCCCCATTCATTATGGTGAAAAATGTAATAAAGATGGCTGGTCAAGGTCAATCAATCCATATAGTCAGATACTTGGATAATAATAATAATAATAATAATAATAATAATAATAATAATAATAATAATAATAATAATAATAATAATAATAATAATAATAATATTGGAAGGGACCTTGGAGGTCATCTAGTCCAGCGGTTCTCAACCTTTTTCAGGCCGAGACCCCACCTGCGCCGCCCATGTGCGGCGCAACCTCGACCTGCGCTGTGCATGCGTGGCACAACAGCCCGAACCGCGCATGCGTGGCACAGCGGCCCAAACCGCGCATATGCAGAGCGCGCGCAGTGGCCCAAACCGCGCATGCGCAGAGCGCGCGTGGCGGCCCGAACTGCGCATGCACGCCGCAGAGGGCCGAACCGTGCATGCGCGGCGTGCGCGGCGGCCTGAACCCGCATGCGCGGCACGGCAGCCCAAACGGCACATGCACGGCATGCGCGCGATGGCCCGAATCGTGCATGTGCGGTGCGACGGGCCAAATCACGCATGTGTGGCGTGACGGGCCAAATCGCGCATGCGCAGTGCGTGCGCGACGGCCGAGGGGAAATGGGGGAAAAATGGCGGACTGCAGTGGTTGGCGACCCCCGTGAAACAGTCGTTCGACCCCAAATAGGGTCGCGACCCACAGGTTGAGAACCGCTGATCTAGTCCATCCCCCTGCTCAGGCAAGAAACCCTATACCAGCGGTTCTCAGCCTGTGGGTCGCAACCCCATTTGGGGTCGAACGACCATTTCACGGGGTCGCCAAACAATGCAGTCTGCCATTTTTTTCCCCTTTTCCCCTCGGCCGGCGCAGGGGGCAGCACCATGCATGCGCAGGGTAGCACCGTACATGCACGATGTGGGCCATTGCGCCGTGCATGCGTGATGCGGTCCATTGCACCGCGCATGCATGATGTGGGGTGCCGCGCATGTGCGGTGTGGGGTGCCATGCATGCACGATGTGGGGCGCCACGCATGCACAATGTGGGGCGCCGCACATGCGCGATGTGGGGTGCCGCACATGCGCGATGCGGGCCATCACGCTGGGCATGTGCGGCGCAGGTCGGGGTCGTGGCCTGAAAAAGATTGAGAACCGCTGCCCTATACGATTTCAGACAAATGGCTGTCCAGTCTCTTCTTAAAAACTTCCAGTGTTGGAGCATTCACAGCTTCTGGAGGCAGGTTGTTCCACTGGTTAATTGTTCTAACTGTCAGGAAGTTTCTCCTTAGTTCTAGGTTGCTTCTCTCTTTGGTTAGTTTCCATCCGTTTCTTCTTGTGAACTTGCCACTACAATAAGGATGACCTTTTTTTGCTTTTTTATACTAAAGCGTTACTTCAACCCTCACTTGATCAAGAGAGGTAAGTTGCAGGCTTGGTTAAGCAATACATCCCTTCTCCTAACAGCCCTTCCAAACTATGTTGTTAAATTTCAGCAGCATGTTCACCAAAAAATAGTAGTGCCATTTTCTATTATTCTGAGGAAGGAAACTCATGAAATGCATGCTGGTTAAGGGATCACAGAAGACTGGGCAGTGGTGGGATTCAGCCGGTTCGCACCAGTTCGGAAGAACAGGTAGCTACTTTTTTGTTGCCCAGGCCCAGAACAGACTTCCGGAAACAGCATCCACACAGAGAACTGGTTGTTCACATATTTGAATCCCACCACTGAGACTGGGATGATCCAGGTATATAACCATCCATTGCCATGGAAGCCACTGTCTCCCTCAACCCAGCTGACCTCACAGGATTGTTGCTGTGGGGAGAAATAAGAGGAGGGAGCACTTAGGTATGCTGCTTTGAACTCCCGAATGAAAAACAGGATATAACATAAATAACTTTAAGTTCAACAGATAATTAGGGCTTCAGAAAAAAAATAATTGAAACCAGCCTGACTTCCATTGAAGACCTGTATGCTGCACAGTTCAGAAAGAGGGCTGAGAAAATATTTATAGTTCCTCTCACATCCTGGACATAAACTGTTTCAACTTCTCCCCTCAGGATGCCGCTATAGGGCATTGCATGCCAAAACAACAAAGACAGTTTTTTTCCCCCATGCCATCTCTCTGCTAAACACATAATTCCCAAAGCACTAACGTATGCATAAGGATAGCTAGTAGTAGATCTGTATTACTATTACCCTTCTCACCTTTCCTATCACCTACTGCTATTGGTATTTTATGACTATCACTTTGTTGGTTGTATCTTATGATTTATGATTTTATCTTATGTTTTATGATTTATCATTTTGTTGCTTATATGTATACTGAGAGGTTATGCATCAGAGACAAATATCTTGTGTGTCCATTTTATTAGCCAAGTGTCATTAGCCATACTTGGCTAATAAAAAATATTCTAGTTCTAATTCCAATGAATGAATGTGCTAGACACATAAACAGTGACATTTGGCCATATGAATGTTATGCACAGAAATGAAGCAGAATAGCTAAGTCTTTTGTGCAAGAGAAAAAGAAAATAATAGCAATCATTAATTTCAACCCTATATAAAATATACACACACTACATCACCAAGCTGTTTTAATTTCCAGATTGTGCTAGATGCTAGTCAGCTAATGACAAAACATTCATGCTGCAGAAAATCAAGCCGAAGCATTAATTAACAAAGTCCTGTTCAATTACTTAGTAAAAAAGATTAATCACAGAGGGATGTGTTTGGTGTAAGTGGATAATCCAGTTAAACCAATCACATAAAATGCTCCTGTGTAAATAAAAAGAAAATAAAACCTCAGCCAGATATATGAATTTCAATTTATCTTTGTTTATTATTATTTTTTTAAAAAAAGAGTACAAAAATGGAATCTTTCTGGTGTACAGCATTGAAGTAAAATAATATTTCTTCCACTGCATTAAAATGCCTATCATTTTGAAGCAGTGGTGATTATTCCCACCTAAAAAGGTTTTAAGCTAAATTTCAAATGGATTTTTCCCTATAAATAAAAAAAACTTGAAACTTGCCTTCTTTTATTTGAGTTAGCATTATGGTAATAATTCCTAATAAACCTGTCAACACTTGCAGTGAGTGTCCTGGCTTATTTGTCCATAACAAACAAATAAATTAAGGTGCTAGTAATTAAAATTAGGGGGAAATGAACTGTTGTTGGGCTAACCACAATTCAAAAACTAATTAAAGCAAATTATGATCTATATAACCTATGCAAACTAAAGAAATTATAGCATGGTATCCAGGTGTATCAAACCCACCCACACCTGATTTTATTTATTAATAGATTTATATCCCACCTATATTTTCTACAATTCTAGCAGGTATACATAAGGCTCCTGCCCCCTACTTTCCCCAAAACAACAACAGCCCTGGAAAGTAGTTGTGCTGAGAGAGACTGATCCACCCAAAGTCACCTAGCTGGCTTCTGAGCCCAAGACTGGACTAGAACTCCCAGTTTCCTTTTTTTTCTAGTTCAGCACCTTAATCGCAACACCACATTGGTTTCTGCCTTTCAGTACATCTTAGAAAGGTTTCTTTTATGTTTTGGAGTTCATGGCATTGAAGCAAGACACATGTTGTAATCAAGTACTTTTTTATTCATTCCTCAACTCAACTCAACTCGAACCAAGTAGGCATGCAGGCCTTTTATAGTCTCCCAAACCCAGGAAGTCCAGCCAATAGGGAAGAACCTTTTTCCGCTCCTTGCGCATACGCACAAGTCCAGCGCCAGCCAGTCTGGTCCCGGGCAGCTTTTTGGTTGCCCGGGACCATTTGCGACATTTCTGAGCCTGCTGAAATGCTTCAGCAGGCCCAGGACACAACAGTTTCAGTCACCAATCTAAAACTTCAAAGATAAGCCAGTGCAAATCATAAAGTGATGAAATATTTCAGTCTGGTGATAAAATTCCTCTAGAAGTCCGTTTCTTTACCTATAGTATTACAAACAATAAAGTTCAATAAAAATATCAGCATTGGCCCAAAATGAAAAGCACCTGAATACAGCAGTTTTCACAAAATAATATTGTCCCAGATTTCAGCTCCACTGTTCCTAACCTGGTCTGCTCCAACTACATTGGATGTGGGTCCTATCATTTCTCACCCAGGCCTGACAACTTGAAGTAGGCGTGAATCTTACTTACCAAGACAGTAAGGTTGAGAGAGCAGAACTCTCATTTTCTCAAAATGCAACAGTAGAGTTTTGTTCATGTTCAAATCTTGCTCTGCCGAACATCCTCCTTTCAACTTTGTGTCAGAAGTGCACAGCACACCCCGATGACATTCTCGGGCTCAGCATGGCCGCTGAAGGCCTTAAGGGCAACTCCGAGGAATCTTTTAGAAACAGTCACAAAAGCATCATTTTTGTTGGGGGAGAAGTAAGTTATCATATTGAGTCCATGTAAACAATGTTACATTTTAATTAAATGTAAAGTGGTGCAGATAATTTTAAATTTTATCCTACCTCTACCTGCTTTTCAGAGTGTGGCATTCAGAGGCAAAAAGTGGTTCTCAGGCAAGAGGTGTCTTTGGGAGGGAGCGGCTCAAAGAAGTCAAATCGGCAGATATAATCAAGTCATCCTTTTAAAACATGGATCCTCGGCCTGGGTCAGAAAAAAAATGTGCATGTTTCCTTGTGCTGCCATTACCTTATCCTTGAATGATATACTGTTAGCCCTGCAATGTAGTCTAGACAAGGAGCACACTGAAAAGTACCAGCTCTACTTTACTGTAAGATTACATTAACAAAATTTTGCAAAATTGAAAGTATTTCCCCTTTCCTTTCCTTTTGCTCTCTGGAAAGCTAAGGTGGGTCCCTTCTGAAATGCTTCCCATGCTCCCCCATCAACTTCTTTTAGATGCTGGTTCAGTGGTGGGATTCAGCCAGTTCGCACCACTTCGGCAGAACCAGTAGCTAATTTTTTGCTGCCTAGGCACAGAACGGACTTCCGGAAGCGGCATCCACACAGAGAACCGGCTGTTCACATATTTGAATCCCACTACTGTGCTGGTTGTCCAGTCTGCAGCGCTCCTTTCTGTATTCCAGAGTCATTTTCATTCCATTCTATTACATGCATCACACTGGGGTGGTGCCAACGTATACAAAACCACCATTGTTTTTTTTTCTTTCTTTCTTTGCTTTAAATAAAGTATTGATTATGGTATTTCTACATTTGTTTCACAAGGACTCAAGCATCATTCCAAAATTCAAGAAATAACAGCCACACTATTATACCTTAATATTACCTATGGACATTTTTGTCAATTGAGTTCCCTAAAAAAAGGAACCAAAACAAGCCTCACAGGGATTGAGCATGCTCAGTGGCATCTGGAAGTTTCAGAAGGTTGAGGTAATCTGCTTCCACTTTTCCATTTTCAGTGCCCTGAATAGAACTGGGCTATGTAGAACCCTGCAGAGGCACTTTACAAATACATCCACAAATACATGCAATGACCATTGTTTGATTAACCATGGTTTATTATACAAACTAAAGCTGTTCAATCCATACATTACTCTAAGTCATGAGACATGATGCACCGACCACAATGACTGGGTTCAGAGTGATGTGCAAAAGCAGTTTATGGGTAGCATAGCAACTTCAACATTTGGACGAATACAAAACTGAAAAGAAATTTAGAGTAAAGTATCAATGTTTGCATTTCTATTTTGACACTTGACAATGGAATTTGTAAATCAGCTGGCTCTTTCCCAAATACCCAAGGGTAGATTTCCTGATTGATGAAATAAACTAATGTTCATACAACGTGCCTAATCCAATTGCATATCAGCTGTCAAATGCTTTTAAAGGCTGACTGCTATCTGAGTCATGTAGTTACTCAATGAGGAATGCAACCCAGAAAATAATTGGATGCAAAATGATATCAAATATTCATTGCTAACACACTACATGGTTTTGGAGGGCATTTGTCCACAAGAATTGCAGAGGAAAATTGGGGGAGGGAGAGCTTATTTGTTTGAGATCTGAGCCTTAAGAGGAAAGAAATACACCTTCATGCAAATTTCACCTAGGTCTCCAGCAATTGCAATACCATAAACTGTCATGTGTGAAAATATGAATTATGGATGAATGTGTGCCTCATTTATATCTGTCACATTCAAATGAATAAGTTCTATTCATCATAATTCATCTTTTTTAATATTAGGCGAGCTTTCTAATGGGTAATTATAAACATATGTCATCTGGACCTTTTAAAGGAAACATGTTAATTGCCTCTAGACTGAAAACACAACATCACAATTAATGAAACAATGCTATCGGTATTTGCATATGTAAATGAGACTAGACACAGGCTTTACAATTGATGGGCAAAAGATTATGATAATACTCTGTCATCTGAATTAATGACTGTCTAACCCCACTTGAAAAGGTCATAATGCCTCTCCATACGCTTATTACTAAAACATTTGCTCAAAAGAAGCTGCTTGATAAATTGTCTGCCTTAACGAGTAGGTGAAAATATAAACTTCCTTCCATTTTGCTTTCATATTTGATCACAATGAAACAAAAACCTTTTGTTTGCTCAGTAAGAACAAATTCTCAGGGATAACTTCAAATTAAATATTACCTGAAATTTAAATTCACATATATGGCAATTAAATATTGTGGCACAGTTCCAAATATAGTCTGTGCCATAGTTAGAAATTAAAGCATGTGGTGAAAACATCTCTCCCAGTAATTTGGTAGGGGAAGCAGCAGGATGGACCTGATTCTGGAATGACAGTCGTACTGGATGCTGATCCACAGGATTTAGGATTTTTTTAAATGGAGGTTTGCAAACTGGCATTTAGCTTGGGGTGAAGGATCACATGAGAAAGATAAGCTAGTTACAGTTTTCAAGCCGGTGGAAATACCAAGACTAATTCCTTCTAGCCTAATTTCAAGTGGCACCTTCAGGTCAATCTTGTATCAGCAACTTCCTGGGATGTGGGGGTGGGGGGAAGTATCAGAAAGGGAAATATAGAGAGATCTAAAAAGAAGAGGAAATATGGCAGAGGTACCTGCACAAGAGATCAAAAGAGCCAAAATGATGGTGGTAGTCATGTGGTTGAAGCCTCTCCCCTTTACACATAGACATGGTGTTGATCTAGATACAAAAGAGGAGACTTAAGTTGTACAGTTGTGACTACCCTCTTCACTGTTTTGATGGCTATGAAGATCTCAACTCTAGCTCATCACTTATTTCGGCTTTACCTGATATGCAACACAGGACCTGACCCTTCATCTAAAACTGGATTTAAATTTTTAAATTTAAAACTGGATTTTAAATCCAGTTTAAAAATTTAAACCGGATTTAAATTTTTAAAAAGACCATTCCTGGGCTCAGGTTATATTCTGTGCACAGACGGCTACCTTCACATCTAGAAGAAGTTCAATTGGATCAAGGTGAATATGTGTTTGCCACAGATTAATTTACTCCATGTCATCCCACTTTTCAGTCCTATCCCCAAAGGGCCTAATGACAGTTCCAACAATAAAACTCTTAATGCAATGAAATTCAACAATGACATCAACCCATATAAAGTCGTTCTTCACAATTGACTGGTGGATGCGTCCTTTCATTGTTGCTGTTCCTGTTGGCTTTATATCAAGGTTTCAAATGCTATGTGCAGGTCAGTGCTTATTCCCCAGCTGCTGTAGTTATCTCATTCAATGCGTTGAATTCTCTGCTGTCCCTTATGTTATTAAATGTGATATAAACACCTTTGATGAAATGAAATAGAGAGCTGCTGCAAAGACGGTGAGTGCCTCTTTTTCCCTGCAGGACTTTGCTACATTCAGAAGATCTGAATTGCTGCCCTTCAGTGACAGATGATAAAGTAGTTTATATAATTCCCAATCTGGAAGAGCCATTGAACCCTCCACTATAATCAGAGACTGATGAATTGACCCAGACAGAGAACTGCTTAAACTGTTGCTTGTTCAAAGTTCTGGCTAGAGAAGACCAAGCTCAAGCATACACAACAATCCAACCAGGTTACATGACTGGGAAAAGCCAGGCACAGTAAAGCAGCTAATTCAGTAGCACAGGGTCCCCAACTTCCAGGCTGCGGCCCACTACCAGGTCTAGAGCCCTTCAGAACCAGACTGCAGAAGTGGTGGGTAAGCATGTGTGCACGCATCCCCACTTGCACAAATGGCAACAAGTGTACGTGCGCTCCATTTGCATGAGCAGTGGGCATACATGTGATTGCCCACCCCTCACTGGGAACCATCTGCAAAACTGGAAAGCTTGTGGAAATCTGAGGTAGCAGATGCTTGTGAAAACATAGTATTCTGGCTTAGTCCTGGAAAACAGAATGCTATTCAACTTAAGTACTTTAATACATGGAATTGGTGGCTGAGCTCAAGGATTAATTTTGCTTGGCTGAATCCAAATTCAAAACAATAAAAACCACAAACACATACACACACACAAACACAAATTCTTTGTGTGTGTGTATGTGTTTGTGGTTTTTATTGTTGTTGTTATTGTTGTTTGTATCTCCTCTTTTGAAAGGCCACAGAAAGTGAAGAAGTTTAGCTTACTTTATAGAACACAAGACTGGCAAGCAAAGAAATCAACAGTTAACAAGCAGCATCTCCAGGTTAGATTGGAGAATACTTTTGTCTGAGGGGTTCTTAATACTCTCTGAGTTTGGTTGTTTTCTTGCAGACATTTCATTACCCAAACTAGGTAACATCTAGTCACTGCTAGCACTGATGGTGTTACCTAGTTTGGGTAGCAAAACATCTGTAAGAAAACAACTCTCAGAGAGTTCCAAAGACCCCTCATTTCAATCCTGTGCTACAAATATTCTCCTTTATTGGTACTCTTGTCTGAAACCATGGGAAGCTGCTACCGGTCATTGTAATCTAGTATTCTCAAACCTTGGCCCATTCCTTATTTGCGGGCTTCAACTCCCAGAATACTCAGCAATGTGTGCTGGCTGGGGAATTCCAGGAGATAAAATCCACATATTTGGGGAAAACATAGAGTCATAGACCAAAGAAAGCTAACATAGACAAAATTGATAACTTGATCAGTGATCAAGTTTAGCAACTACAGATATCCAGATGTCAATCCAATGTCAATCATTGGAGGCCAGTCAGCTTAGATCTTTACTCATGATTCTGGCACATCCGTTATGTAAATGCAAGGGAGAGCTTGCCTGGGCCTCAAAAATACTCAGACCATCATCATTCATTCACAAAAATACATTTCTGTAATTGAAATGTATGAAGTGAAATAAGGACATACTTAAGAAGTGTTTAATGCTTTTAAATCCATGAGATAAATTGCTGCTCATGGATGCAGCATAGGATAGGAAAGTGGTGGGGAGAGATTTCTTCCAAGTTGAAACAAGCTCCCGTGTGTAATTCAAGGCCAATGTAGGTGGAAGTTTTCAAATAACCTCAATGATGAGACCTTCTTTCCATTCACTTACAGAGCTTTATGGGCCTCTTGCATTTTGGGCATTGCCTTGCTGTAATAAAGAAGGGAGCTGATCTGCTGGACTTTCAGCTTCCAGCCTAGCCAACATGATAGTCTGTTTAGAAATGTGAGGGTTCAATCTCAATAGATCTAGTGGGCTCTTACCATATTTTATATGATTACCTTTCTGACAAAAGATAAGGCAATCACAGAATCACAGTATCTGGTGATGATGAAGTGGCAGAGAACACATCATTTCATTTGGAAAAATATATATAAGTGAATTCAATATATGTAATTTACAAGGAGGTAGTTCTGTCATAGAGACAGATTAAGCGCAGAAGAGAATTTTGGCAAGGAAATGACAAGCTTGACAAAAATATAATGTGTTAGGTGTCTTGTTCTGGGTTACTCTACAGTGATTTTGGAGCAAGTAAAAGGACCCAAAAAAGTAGTGTGCCGAAATGATTAATGTTACATTTTTAAGACAGCCTATCTCCAGAAGCTGACAGAAAACTATAGAAAAGAATGATCGGAAATAGTGCACACTAAGATTTATTTGTTTATTCAGTCGGTTATTTGGTCAGTTGGCTGGTTGCTGTTGTTTGCTGCCTGCTTGTTTTGCTACCTGAACAGAATAACAGAGTTGGAAGGGACCTGGCAATCTTCTAGTCCAATACCCTATTCAAGCTGGAGATCCTATATTTTTTCAGATAATCTCTTCTTTAAAAACCTCCAATTGTGGAGCACCTACAAGTTTTGGAGGCAAGCCTTTCCCTGATTAATTTCTCTAACTGTCAGGAATTGTTTCCTTATTTCTAGGTTCTCTCCTTGATTAGTGTCCATCCATTATTTCCTGTTCTGCTTTCAGGTGCTTTGGAAAATAGGTTGACCTCCCCCCCTTTTTTTGTGGCAACTGCTTAGATATTAGAACACTGCTATCATGTCACCCCAGTCCTTTTTATTAAACTAGACATATCCATGTCCTGCAACTGTACTTCACTTGTTTTAGTCCCCTAATCATTGCAATCTTCTGAACAATACTTGTCTGCACTCTTTCTACAGCTTCCACATCTTTTTTATATCATGGCAACCAAAACTGAATGCAATATTCCAAGTGCGGCCCTACCAAGGCATTATAAAATGGTACTAACACTTCATGTGATCTTGTTTCTATCTCTCTGTTAATACAGTGTAGTACTGCATTGGCTTTTTTGGCAGCTGCAGCACACTGCTGGCTCATATTTAAGTGATTGTCCACTAAAACTCCAAGATCCCTCTTACTGTTATTACTATTGAACCAGATTCCACCTTTCTTGCCTAAATGTAGAACCTTACTTTTCTCACCACTGAATTTCATTTTGGTACATGGGTCTCAGTGTTCAAGTCTGTTGAGATCCTTCTGTATCTTGAGCCCATCTTCTGGAGTGTTGGCTTCTCCTACCAGCTTGGTATCATTTGCAAATCTGATGAGTTCCCCTTGTTTGAAATTGTTTTAATATTTTGTTCAGCAGACTGTGAGAATGCCACAGATATATAACATAGCTTGATTTCATCAAAGAATGTAACAAAATATTCCATGACATTTTGTTTGGTAAGCTAGTAAGTTAACAATGGTCTGTATGAGTTCTTTGTTCTATGGATTTACCATTGGCTTGAAAATTGAATTTAGAATTTAATAATGGTTCGTAATCAAACTTGAGTGAGATACCAAGTATGCTGTGGTAGGGTTTAATTTTGAGACCATTACTGTTCAAGATTTTTATTAATGACTTTGATTAAGCTTATAAAATTAGCATGTGGTATAATCATTAGATTTGCTTATGGTACAAAACAGCGTGGGATCACTAGAAGATGAGAATACATTTTTAAAATCTTAATATTGTGGTTTAGAGAAGAAAGCTGAAAATGAAATTTAGCAACCAAATGTCAAATTCCTCACTACAGGAAAAAAAAAAACCTCTCAAACCATAGGATGGGGAATGAATGCCTTTGAAAATAATTTTAGAATTGTCATTGATTATAATGTAAATATAAGTCAGCAGTATGACATGGCTGCACAGAAGCATCCTTTGGTTAGCTTCTGACATGAATACAGACTGACAGAAATGTAGTTTCAAAAGCATGGGAAATAATAATTCTGTTGGACAGATTCCATATGAAGCAATATGTCCTTCATGGTCCATTTCTTATTTCCCAAAAAGACAAATCAGAAGAGGTGCAGAAAAGTGGAAATGCAATCTTATGAGGAAAAACTGAGAAAATTGGATCTGTTTAATCTTGAGGAAAGAGGAATGATGGGTATACGGTAGCATTTTCAAGTACCTGAATGGTTGTCCCATAGAAAAAAAGACAATACTAAACATATGCTTTATTTTGAGTTCAATAACTTTTGGATTGATTCCATTTCAACAGCCTAAATTCAACATAGCTTGACTGTTTACTTTCCTTTTGGGGGTGGGGAGAAGAAGACACATCTCTTGCTTTGAAGACCAAGGCCATAAGAATAATTTGGCAACCGACTAGACAACTTGCAGAAAGAGTGAGAAGGGACTATCTTTAAATAGAAAGCAACAACAAAAGAAAATCTATTCATAAAAAGGCATTGAGATAGGAACACAGATCTCAAGTTCAAAGCAGAAAAAAGCTAAATTATTTTTGGTCTTTTAAAATGAACTACTTAGGATATCCATCCAACACATTACAGGTTGGGATTTTTAATTTTTCTCATCAATATTCTTAAATGGAAACATTTTGAAGTGAGTTAATACTTTGGTATAGAAGCTGGAGAAGCCAACTAAACAGCTGACCAAATCAGCAGCAACATGAGTAAGCCACAATGATTATAACTTTACAGAATTGCCTGTAATCAATCATCAAAGTTCATTCTGAAATGCTCTAATCAGCATACTTACACCCACACTGAGAACTGAGTCAGCAAAAATTAAAGAAAAGAATAATATAGGACTCTTGAAGAAGAGATAATTCCAACACTACCAAGCAATTCCAGGTGAAGTCTTCAATCCAGACATATTGAAATTCATACTGATAACTTATCAGAACATAAGATCGTGTCTAGAATGCACCCCACTAAAACAGGTTAACAAGTACATGGATGTGGTAATGTGATTTAGGCTTATTGAACTATGAGAAATTTTTATTTGTTTGGCATTTGTTTGCAAGCTTTTAAATCTTTTGCTCTTTTTATTTATATTGTTGGTATATACTTATAATGGATATGCTTATTGATTTCATTATGTTGGTCTACAGCTATAATAAATTTAAACCAACAAGCTTTTTAACAAAACAACCCAAACCATTGTAAAATGCACTCTACAATTTAATAACTAACAAAGCCCTAGAGTACAAATATAAGTTGAACAAACAATGTAATATTTTTAAATTTTGCATTCACACAGTTTCAGCATAGCAACTTTCTCAAAGCAAAGTATTTAAAAAAAAATGCTGAACTTTCGCCTGACAATTGCTAAGGGTTGGTTGAATTTGAATCCTAGTACCAAGGAGGGGTTAGACTTGATAGCCTAAAGAACCCCTTTCATTTCTAAAATTCTATGATTGCATAGGTTAACTGACATTAAACTACCTCAAGCATGTCAAGAATTTCAACTGGGAAAGCCCAGAAAGAAAGTCTTCTCTGCCGTAATCTTTGGTAATATGCTCCCGTTTTGGAACATACTCCCTCCAGGAGTATGCTCCACATTCTCCTGGCCTTCCAAAAATATCTAAAGGCCTTATTCTGCCATCTTGCTTGGGGGTCAGAGATGAGCACGCAGCCCCTTCCCTGCCTTTTTTAATTCTGAAATTTAATTATTTTATTCTGTTTTAAATTGTTTTCAGTATAATATTTATATATAGCTTGTATGTTTTTATGTCTATTTGTATACCACCCAGAGGGAGATGGACAGTCTCTAAATATGATAAACTAACTAATTAAATAAATAATTTTTTTCATATTTTTCAGATTGCTGAATGGAGGAGGAGGAGGAGTCGTTCAGGATTTAAGTTTTAATGATAGAAAATAGTCTTTGTTCAAGGTTATTTTATTTTATTTTATTTATTTTACCCTGAATCTCTCATAGTAGCCTAACAGGTTTTCATGGAATCCCACACACGGATATTTTATAGTGCAGAAAGAAGATAGCATTATCTCAAGGTATCTATTTATAAACTTTTGTCAAATGAGTAGGAAATTAAATAGATTTTAAAAGGCACAGCAGGGATCTTTCCCAAAATGGACCACTAGATTTCCTCTGGTTTGCATGGTTTCAAACTATGAATCAATTCCAAAACTAAAAATAATAAAGAAACCTTATGAAATTATGCTAGTGAATGCTATGCTGTGCTAATTATCACTATAGTCATTTGACACTATTTTTGCCTGCGTCATCTTTCACAGATTTTGGTTTTAGTCCAAGATAGAAAGATACTCTTCATCTGCAATAATATGCTAAAGGTAAATAGGATATACATCTAAACATAGATAATCTAATAGCTTGGTTAAAACAAAATGACATTTTGAAAAAAAAATAACTACACAGCAGTAGTTTACGGTAAAAGTGCAAATGTTATGTTAGTTGAGGCTCTAAAAGAGAAACAGATTTAGACAAAAATCACAGGATGATGTGTGAAACCCAAATCCAAAATTTAACATGTTTCTTTCTGCAGCAGGAGGAAGCAGCCACAGAATTTAAATCAAGTGTGAGAATGTTGTTTCTAACTGTAAAATTATCAGGATGCTCTAAGCATTCATATAATAGAATTGCCTCTGTGATCTGGGCTTCATTACCATTCCATCCTGTTGGTTCATTCATGGGAAATGTGAAGAATGAGGTCCCTTCAGAGAAGGCCACCCCTTGGATCATGAGATTAATGATCCGTTATGTAGATCACACTGTTAACAAACAAGGAGAAGCCACATAAATCAGCTCCTGGCTACTCTTTAAAAATGTCCCGGTTCAGAAGGAATTAAAAAGTCTCTATCCTGGGAACACAACAACTGTGATTCACTGTCACAATGAAAGAAATCCTATAGGCAGAATGTGAGTAGAATCAGCAAGTCTACTGTCATGTAGACATTTTTAATCACTTTTTTAAAAAATGTAAAATATAATTACTCATGCACTTTACACGGATTTCTATGTGTTCCTTCCATAAGAAACATCAAATATATATTTAACTGAATCGCATATGCTCTGCATGCTTATATAATATAGCCTGTCATGATACTGTATATGGCATATGCACCTGTATTTTAGCAGAGATCAAAAATATCATACATTCTATCTGCCTATGACAGAGCTAGTTTGAAATTTTCATTCAGTCTCAATACTGTCATTGCAAATGTCTATTGAGATTTTCAGTCATCCAGGTCATGGTTGTTCCAAAGGTACTTTTTCAAGACACAACAGGACTTTCTTTCTTTTTCCTTGAAGACATTTTTCTTTTCATCCAAGAAGCTTCTTCAGTTCTGAACTTAAACTCTTGATAAAGCACCTTTGGGACTATCATTGCCAATTATGTATTCTCCACATAAAAGCCAATCTTTATTTACAGAGAAATAAATGTTATTTTTTGCTATTTTGTTCCTGTTATTTAGCAGCTTCAAAACACCATGTGGTATGTCAGAAATAGAAAAAAAATTATTTCCTTTCTTGTTGCTTGCTTCCTATTCTTCAAGATTTCAGTCAAGATGTTCATCTTTTTGGGCACCAGGAAGGAAAGCTTAAGCATGCATCATCATAGCATCTTAAAAATCACTAACAGATCTGAGTGCTGATAATTATGTTACTAACAGCAGTTAGAACTTGGATTTAAGGTACCAAGAATCCCTAGCAAATAAATACAAGTACAGTAAGCTCACTTATTATTTTAGAATTACATTTATCTAGCAAATAGACTTTTTCTATTCATCAGCTCTGTTTATCATCTTGATAGAAACAATGAAGTAATCATTGAATAACAGACAGCTGGGCCAATTCAGCCCTGTCATATTGTGTAAAGTTTCCTGATTATCCCAAGCAAGCTGCATTTCTCATAAATATTGTGCCCCAGAGAAGAGGGTGATCATTAAGAAAATAGCAATACCGTTTTAACACATTTACTACATGCAGAAGGATCTGAAATTATTCTTAATGGTGTAGGGACATTGTCTAGGGCAGAAATAACTTTATAAACATCATGACCATCTGTATGATGATGAACTAGTCTGATTCATCCTCAGGTTGAAGGACAGGGCAACCTAACAAGTTCACTAACATCAAAGCCGACAATCTTGATCTGGAGAGTTCATTAAAAGCAGGCTCAGAAGATTCTTATTCCCTCTTCCCCAGGCTACAAAACCTTTAATAAGAGTCTAAGAAATTATTATTCATTATTTTGGTGCCTCCAAATGTTCATCAAGGATTTGAATCCTAATTCCTTGCCCAGGTTTGTTATGGTGATTATCTTCCCATGACTGAGCCCAAATCACCCAATGAAGCTCAATGGTTGATGATGGTTTTCAACCTAGGTCTCTACTTCAGCACCTACTTCAACACTAGCCTCACTGCAGTGGTGGGATTCAGCCAGTTCGCAGCAGTTCAGCAGAACTGGTAGCTAATCTTTTGTTGCCCAAGTCCAGAATGGACTTCCAGAAGTGGCATCCACATAGAGAACCGGTTGTTCACCTATTTGAATTCCACCACTGCCTCACTGGCTCTTATTTTATTGTCATTTTTAACTGCATTAACCACCAGGATGCCTTAAAACATGTGAGTTTTCAGGATTCAGTTTGTTGAGGATGCAGCAAAGGGAGAAATTATATCTGGCCTTTTCTCAAACCATTGCTCCATTTGAATTTAAGCTGACTATGTATTCATTTTTTGGTGATAATCCACAAGTGTCTTTTAAAAAACAAAAGATCCAAAGCCAAATTTGATACCTTTCCTAGTTCAAATGGTTGCCATTTGAAAATGCCTCTTTTTATATGCAGTGTATATACCATATTGACATCAGCACCACACCTATGTGACTCCATAAAAATGAGGGCTCCTGGCCATTTTAGAAAGCTAAGATTAATTAACTTTGCTTTAGTGAAAACAGTTTTGTGGCATTTCCCCTAGAGCTGCAGAAGAGAAGCTTTCCATTAATGGAAACACTTTCTTCATCCTGCCTTTAAGATACTCTCTCTTGCCAGAAACCAAGGCATTCTCCCAAAGAAGGCAGGGGAAGACAAGATGCCCCAATGTCTTAATTTCTGGTCAGAGGGAGAAATTCAGTCCATCTCCGATGCTTCCCTAAGAAACAGTGGAGTTTCTTGCCACTCCCATCCTTCAACAGTGGCTAAGTACATAGTTTCTCCTCTCCAAATCAAAAACCAACATGGCAAAATTAAGAATATGGATGGGAGTGATGGTACCTCTGTTTTTGATGTTTTTTTCATTGGTTTCATCTTGGATGAAGCAAGGACAGGACAATGTGGGATGTTGCAAATCTAACCATATTAATTTTATTTGGGGGAGGAAGCCTGCAACCACATAGAAGAATCAAAAACAATCTCACTTTTTTAAAAATCTTAGTACAGTAGATGCTATTGATTTCTAAGCAGGTGTTTGTATTTTCTATTAATGGATCTTTCTTGTTCATCATATGGCTCAGCCTTTCTTCTCTATTGTCTGTTGGTTTATAAATTGTCATTAGTTCCTATTGATTTCATCTCTTCTTCTTTTTTTGATTTCTTTCATTGATAGCTCTCTGGCTGACAGTGTCTTTGAAACAATTATTCCACGATAATCAAACAAAAGAAACATCAGATAGAAACCGAATTAGTGCAAATTGTGAGGAATGGAAATTCCTCTTACTGGTGGAGAATTAGAGTTAAGTGATGCCCATACAAGAATTTCTCTTGGTTACAATTTGACACAATTACAACGGATAAAGAAATTGAATGAGTTGATCTGAGCCAGGATGGGACAACTTGCCATGGTCAATTCACTACGACCAACTTACTACGGCTAACTTGCCACAGCTAACTTGCCAGGGCCAACTCACTATGGTAAATTCACTGCAGGACAATTTAACAAATACAAAAGAAATTAATTTCAATGGAACCATATCCAATAATAATAAAATAAAGAAAGTAAATCCAGAAATACAAGAGTTACAATCATTTTGATGAAAATATGGTCACCAATAATAAAAGTAACTGAATAAAACAATTAATGCAGTGTTGAATTGTCCTGCAGCAAGTTGGCTGTGGTGAATTAGCCATGGTGAGTTGGCTGTGGTGAGGTAATCCTAGATCCAGGCTGAGCTAAAATATTTACAAGAATGGTAGAAGAAGTTGCATAATTATATAGCACTTTCCAAAGTCATCCTTGACCAAGATTCTGGTGTTCTGATTCCCCTTTCTTTAGCTACCATGTCCCAAACACCAAATGCTTTGTGAAGCCTTTGACAAAACCCCTGTAGTTCTCAGAATAAATAGATATACATGCGTGCATAGGAAATAGGATATTGCCAGATAGACAGCAGGACATTTTTCCATCTTGCCAATTATACAGTATAATATATACTGACTAGCAGTGGCTTTTTAAGTTCCAGAAGTTTCAACATACAGATCATCTCTTCTACTGCAGAGCTACTTTCTTTTCATATTTTTCTCTAATTTACCTTTGTCTCTAAGTGTTCTGTAAGTGCAAGGTCTGCTTTATTCAGACCAAATAAGTGTTAATCCATTTAACAGAAAGTTAAAATAATGGTAATAATAACAGATGTAGTACACATGGCTTCCTGAAAATCTCCTAAAATGTTTTGCTATTATTATTTTTTATTATTCTTTGAGGCCTGAAATCTTCTCCAAAATTCACACATGTATTCCTTCCAATTTCATCTACTTTCAGTACCAATGTAAAGTTCAAAAGTTATCTTATTTAGGAAATGGAAATGAAGCTTAAATGTCTAGAGATGCGACATACAATTACAATCAGTGATGGAGGAAATAAGATAATGGGGTTGTGTAGATCCTACATTTGCCCGTCTGGAAGTCCATAGGAAGTTCTTACTTTTGAACAGACTTTTGAATCTAACCTGGGGAACATTTCCAGTGTCTAATGTTTCTGCTTTCATAGCTTTCTCTATCATACGCAATGAAGAGATTATGTTAAAATTTGGAATTAATATTTGCCAACTTAAAACATCACACTCCTTTTCAGATATTTTTTTTATTAAAAGTTTTTAAAAGATCATAAAAACTAACACAAACAAATAGACAATAAAGAGAGAACCAAAAAGAGTTAAAGGAAAAAGAAAACCAAAATGCAGAAAGAAAAGAAAGAGCAGCTTCCAATAAATATAGTTATAAAATAAATGTGATTATAAAGTTATATCTCATTCTATGGTTACAAAAAAAGCTTGGGTTTTTTTTATTATCTAATTCATTCCTAATCATTAAAACCACAAGTCAAAATTGCATTTTTTTTGTTTCATGCAAATTGTCTAATCAACATAGCCATCTTTGTAAATTCCATCATCTTCACCAACTATTCCTCTATTGGGGAATGCTGAACTTTTCTAGTTTGAGCATATACTATTCTCACCACAGTTGTCATGTATAAAAACAAAGTTTCGTGGTTTTTTTTATTGGCTGTCTGTCCATTATTCCCAAAAGAAGAATCTATGGTTTTAATTGTACATTAGTCTTTAGCATCTTCTGAATTTATTTTTATCCATGTTTTGCCTTTTAACATATTCACTATACATAATAAAATGTCCCTTCATTTTTTCCCTTTAAAAATTCTTCCAAAACCAATAGCATATTCCTGCAAAAACTTAATTTATATAACTCTTTTTTTAATTTTTACATCCTAAAATATCACATTCCAAAACAAAATTTGTAAATGGTTGTGCCCTAATCAGATGGCCTGCTCCAAAATTTACTTTACCTCTAGATAATATATGCGAATTAAACCATAAAACAGGAAGGCTCATTTTGTGTTATAACAATGAAATAAACTCCTTTATGTTACCTTTATATTGTTTTTTTATTAAATTACAGTTTTCAGTATGCTTTATTTTATCTTGCCTTATGAACATCAATTATGTCCTTGCCTAATATATAATGAAAATTAACTCATGATTAAGTAGGGAAATCCAGAAAAAGTCTAGAGTAACATAATTGCACAAAAATAATTGTTTATTGATTCCTGCTTTTATTTAAATATGTAAAGGATCTGCTTTAAAACTTTAATAGACCCATGAAACTTCTGGTTTGTAGTCTAGTCTGCATTATCACAACTATGTAATACATTTCATAAATTTTTAGTGAAACTATTTCTTTTTTGGGGGAAACAATCAATATAGCTGTTGCCAATTCTAAATTAGTTCTTATTGCACTGCAGGGATCACCTATGACTAGTCATTTCTTCCATCATGGGATGTCTCCCATTGAGTTGAATGACAAGTCTGGACTTGTCTGAAGCAAAGAAGCAAATTACATGTACATGTCCCATTGGGTGCTATTTTACCTTGGGACTAAATTAGACTGGTTTTTTACTGAATTGTTTCCACCTAGTTAAATGTGCTGAAGTTTGCTATCTTGAACCCCATCCCACTGACTTCTGAAAACCATAATACTAGCTAAGTGTATTTTGGAGGATACTCTGATTTTCTTCCCCTTTCTTCTTGGCACAGGAGCCCAGTACGTGACAGCCTTCAGATTAATCATTCAAGCCAAGCAATTGATTTATGTATATATTTCTACACCCAAGATATAGAATGAAATTGATTTTCATAGTTTGGCCAAGACTTTCAAGAAGAGTAGGGTCAACAGAGCTGGAGGGCTGACAGCATGATTGGGGTAAAGGAACTGGTGTAAGGCTGAGTGACCTTCCATGACTTGCAGGTATAGATTATCAACTATCATTGTTGAAGTAATAGACCACGAACAGTGTTCAATTCTTTGGAGGTTAAATAGTGCAGATAATCATGATTATTCTGGGTGCCTGGGTCAAAAGAATTGTTCATCGCTTTTCTGCCCTGTTTGAAGAATCTTTTAAAGGACTAAGTGATACATCATTACTGTCAGTGTTATATAGGAATTAAATGAAGCAAGCCCTTCAGGGGACATCTGGCAGCTAACTGTCTTCCACGTCTCTATCTTTTCATTCATCTTATGTACATTCTTATAGGCAAACATGAAACTTTCTTGAGGCATCTTTGATTGGGTGTAGTTGGCTCAGTCCTTGATTCTGATTAAGTTGTTTGACCCAAGGTCAAACCAATAGGGAAGGAAGATCCTGACAGGGACCTGACTCCAAGTCTTCTACCTGCCTTATTATACTTCCCAAGACACTCAGAACAAATGTGAAGGCTTTAATATGAGCTAGAGGAAAGGTTTAACACAGGAGCTTTGTGGGGAAGGGGAAACAGTGGAACCTATCCCTGTCCTCCTTTAGGGTAGGATGTTCTGTGAGCTGAACTCTGCTCAATAAATGGTCTTCTCAACAAGACAGAACTCAGGATTTCAGTCAATTATTTGACCCATATTCAACAAAAGAACATTTTATTGCTTGCTTAGGGGGACATCTTTAATGAAACTACTGAAGCAAAATATTTTTTAAAAAAAGTTTGGATCCTTGTTTGGATTTTAGCAGTTACCATCAGAAAAAAAATGTTCAGAGTATGTTTAACATACTTTATGGGAATTACTGTTTAAAATCATTCCAGAAGTCTTTAATAGGACAGTATATGAAATATTTTATGGGGTTCCTGGTATGCTGATGACATCTTGATGTAGGGTTCCTCTAAGGAAGACCATGTTGGGCATTTGTAGGAATGGACTAAAATTGCTGAAATCCAACAGACAAAAATCTAAATGCCAAGGTCATGAACTCACCTATTTGGAAGACAAAAATGAGAAATGTCTGATTGGGATCTACACTGAGTCAAAAAAAATATAGACAACATCAAATATGCGCCCTTTGAACACCACTAAGATGTTTGAAGATTTTAGGGACTGATCCTTCTGTGCACACTGGGCAAGTACATTACCAGCTACCAAATCATTCTGGTTCTCAAGGGTTGACAGCAAGCAAAAGCTTAAAAAATGCTTACAAAGAACTGGCTTTCTCAAGTCTACCTTATTGTGAAGTAATGTAAACTTGAAAGAGCCAATTTGGTGCAGTTCTACCTAGAAAAATATAATTGCTAGGCTAAGTATTTTTTTATAAAGGTGGGATATTTCTATTAATATCAGCCTCTCAGACATACTAGTCTAGGAATAACAAAGAACCTAAATGGATTGATAAAGACACCCTAGAAGCTTGGTACAAAGTGGGTATTGATTTGTTTACTCTGGTAGGCAAGGATTACTACTTAATAATGGTAATAATGGTAATGAGATTATACTTCTCATTACCCTGAAATTGGTTTCTTAAAGAACATAACCATTGTACAGATTATCTGCCACATGAATGATCTTTTCTCTTGACAGGAGATTTCCTGTATTGTCTTATCCAGTAATGGCCCTCAATTACCTGGACGCAACTTTTGCTCTGATATATCTTTATTACAATCACTGACCAGCATTTTATACAGTAAGCTCAAGTTATAGTACATAAACGTGTACTAGATGACTGATAGAAATAAATGAATCACACTCAAATATAAAATACACTATAACTATAAGTAGAACACTAAAACAATTAAATGCTTAAGACTAATTTGCTAAATTGTAAAACTGCTTTGTGAATGGAATTCTAAATTACTAAACTGCTAAGTGAAGCTATCTAACTATGTTCTGTCCATCCATCCATTCTGTGGGTAAGTAACCAGGGACATAAAAATGTAAAACAGCACATATACTCTTCTGAATTACAAATCTACTCTTTTAGTTTACAGTTTGTCTCCAGATTAAATTTTATTTGGCAGAAAATATCAAACTCACTTTCTATAGCCAGCTGATACCCATGTACTCTTCTGATCTAAGCAGCTGCTTGAGCAAACTCAAACTTTCTTTTATAGTATACTTTCTATTATGCCCTTGAGCCTTGATGCTTTTGTCCATATTTGGCATGGCACTGCGTGGTTCACATAGTATTTAAGAGAACACCCCCATCAGATGAGCTGGTGACAGATTATGTGAACAAGCATAACTGATAATGATTGCACCTTGTTTCTGCATGGAGCATGACAGGAAAGGAAAAGAAAGAATGCTAATAGCAAATTCAGAAAGTACTGTGGTGGAGATCAGGGGAGAATTACAAAGCAATCTCTAGGCTAATGAGGAACACTAACAAACAATCTCGGATAATGCTAATGTGTAATTAGAAGAGAGCCTTAACAGTTTAACTAGAATGTGCATAACTCTAGATGACTCGTTGAACAATGCTGATGATCTGGGTGTAAGCTGGAGATACAGCTACCGTATTTTTTAAAAAAAAAACAGTGGAGTGTGGAAATAGCACTGTTGCTGAAAAAATACCCAGTGATCACATGATAAAACAACTGCCCAAACCTGGCTTGCAGAACAGTCATTAGGATCATTATATATGTATGCTTCTTGTTCTATAGATCTTGTGGTCATAGCAACAATAATAAGATTATTTGTTAGCCTCAGGCTTTCTGTTCTATCTACAAAAGCACACTCATAACAGCTAGAGTCCTGCTTAGCTTCAATGTGTATATGAAGAAACAGACTTCACAGCACAGAGACAACATAATTATATTAGTCTGTTATGTATATTGGAACCATGATGCCTGCACATCAAAGCTTAAAGCAGTTAAGGGCTATTTGTTCAATGTGGGTTCAATTAACCAGGAATTCCACCATCAAATCCACTTAGAATTGGAGATCTGGCCCATCCCTTGACATTATGAAAGCATTGACCAAAATACGATATACTGAGGCCATGGCTTATCACTGCAAATACATTCATATAATTTAAAAAAATGACAATATGAAAGTGTCAGAACTGGTTGTATTACAATCCAAAGACAATAATACCAGACATAACTCCATTGCAATCTGTACTTCTAAAAGTTTAGCAGATATGTACCCAAGATTGAACAAGTCCCTATGGAAAATCATTATTCCAGTTTCTTTGGCAAGTTTTTTTGAGGGTAATATCAAACTCAATAATAATTCTTAAGGGGAAACACATCATGCGATTATTGGCCATGAACTCTTAAAAATGTTTTAATTAAAATGCCACTTATGAGATGCCAGCTGGTGAATATTATTTTGCTGAGGTATGGCATCTTTTCTGACACCCACAGCATGGATCCTCCTTGCCAAACTTTATTCCAAGCTCCCACAATGCCAATACCTTAAGTGTTGATAGATCACAATGATGGATGTCTCCTTTCTTAGAGCTTAATCAAATCTGTTTAACACTACTGTTTCTGACTGGAAATATTTTTCCACACTGGAGTAATTGGCTTAAAAGACAAGTGGGATACAGGGAATCCATACTTGCTCTTTTGGAACACCATGTACTTCTTTGCAGGAAGAGCCTATACGGGGTGATGGTCTGGCAAGATGTTAGTAACCAGTGTTGAACTTGCCATAATATTCTTCCAAAATGCAATACTCTAGATATGTCATGGCATTAAGTCACAATATGTATGGATGTGTTTTGCCTATAACAATTGGAAAACAGATCATAGGTAGTACAGGTAGTCCTTCACTTACAGCCATTAGTATAGTGATGATTCAGGCTGGCCACATGACTGCAGAAATGTCTTCAGACAGCACTGGTTCAATGGCCTTAAAACAAAGATGAGCACCACCCACTATGACTAGCAGAGTAAGTGTTTTCTGACAAGACCAGTCTATCAGGGCAACCTGGTCTACCCAAATATGGGATGGAGCATACTGCTTCCGCTTTCACCTTTCAGCCCCAATCTAGGAGCCTTCACAGACAATCACTTCTGCGACCAACTATTTCTGTGTTAAATTTAAATTTACTGACAAAGAATTAAAGGGATATACTGTACTAGTCTCCCTTTAATTCTTTGCCGGTATATTTACATTTGACTAGCAGAGGTAAAATTCGCAGGAACTTCTTTATCTTTTACTTTACCTTTGCTAAAGCACATTCTTCCTTCACGTCAGTTGCTTCTTGGTACTGCCCTACTTGCTTGCAATTCCAAGCTTACTTCATTTGCAGCCTTTCTCTGGTTTGGTTATCGTAATGGGTACAACAGCACATGTCTTCTTCTTTTTTTTTTAAGCTGGTGTGCCTCAAATGTCAATACCTCTTATGAGAGAAAGTACCCACTATCTTAATAGGTGATATCCTACAGGTGCATGTCTGCTTCGATATGTCCAGTCTTCTTGTTCTGAAAGCTGGATCATTTTAATACGGTTGTTCCATGATAGTAGGAAAGAGGTTTTTGTTCACCAGTCTCAATTTGCGCACTTACTGAGCGCAAACTGTGAGCCTCCAAATATGGCCCTCACCCCTATTCTTTCATCCCAGTCAGCAACAAACTATAACCAGGCTTTATTTTCTGGTTAACAAATACGTAACAGCTGGGATGCCCAAATTTTCCACCAACTGCAACCCAAAACCCAATAAGCTGAGTGGAACTGAAAGAAATCCCATCCAAATTAAAATTCTAAGGAATAGATGGGGAAATGCAACACCGGTATGTCAGGACACCCTTCTTCGCTCCAAACCATTATTTGCCATTCCCCACTCAATTATATTCATCTTGTTCTTACAAAGAAAAAACACAAAGCCCGCTTCCTGGTAGTCAGGATGCTGCTTATAAGCACTATGTGCTTAGAGCTCAGAGCATTGTTAAAGACCCCAGGCACCCACTTTACGGTCTGTTTCTATTGCTCCTCTCTGGGAGGAGGTTTCAAAGTATTTCTAGCAGGACTGCCTGATTCTGTAATAGCTTTGTTTCCTATGCCATCCATCTGGTAAACTCTCAAGATTTGTTTTTCTCACCATGCACATGTATACATAATCCAAACTAGACTGTGTTGTTTCTCTGTATCATATAATATATGTGGGTATATGTATAATTCAGTATTTATTTATTTTTGTCATATTTATGTAGTGAATATTGGAGGTGGTGACCCTTTGAGAACTGTATGCAATGAAATTTCATTTTAATGTATGCCGATTAGTGTACATTCAAAGTGACAATAAAGTTATTGTTCTATTCTATTCTATTCTATTCTATTCCATTCCATTCTTCTAAAATGTTTCACTTTGGATGACCAAACTCATGACCAAATTCATGGTACAAGTTCATGTTTCTGCTCCAAATGGGAAGAGAACAGAATCTTCCTACATAAATTGTTTTACATAACAAATCATCATTCTTTACATTCCTTGTGAAATACCCACAATAAAGAAATGGTTAGTGAAGATGAAAAAATGTTGCCGGAGATGCAAAATGGATGTTTTTAATTAGAACAAAGACAATAACTATATTTGTCAGTGACTGTAAGCCCTTTATGAACTTTTTACTGAAAATGGAAAGAAATTGAACTTGTGATTTATGGGTTTGATGATTAGAAAGGGTAGAATATGGAGAGAAGGGAGACATGATATAACCTTAGAGAGAAAGGACAAAATACAAATGCATTTATAACTACTGTAAAGAAAATTGGATGCTACATCTTTGTTTTTGTTTTTCTATCTTTCTTTGTCTCTTTTCTTTCATTACTTTCCTATTTTTACTGTATTTTGTTGTTTTTAATTTGTATAGTTTTTACTTTGTAAAAATTAAAAATTAATTTAAAAACAACATTATCAGATCGCACCTGAATTTATTTATTGATGTTTGTAAATTGTACCCTCTGCTGATCAAATGTCCAGCTTGTGGAGAATATACAATTAAAATGACTGATAAGACCAATGAAGCAAACTGCATTTGAACTATCCTCTCTGTTCAAAGGGAGGAAAAAAGAATAGTATTTTCACTATGTATGTTTTTTTTTATCATGACATGTTTCAATAAAATAAATGTTTGGAATGCCATATATTAAATGGACTATTTCCATTGTACATATGAACCCCAAAGTCAGGAATATATTTAAATTTCTCAAACCCTATTTTATGTATCAGTATGATTTAAAAATCAGGAAAATTCATACATATTTACATATTTTTCCTAATACATATATCTTTACAAATTTGCCCAAGGAATACCTTTGTGTACACAAATTTATTAAATACATGCCTTAATGCTAGTTACAGTTCTTTATTCTTATCATGAATATGCACATTTTGATGCATTTGCTATAATATATGTGTGTACACAGAAAATTTATTTAAAATTTTGTTGAGAATTGCATAAAAAAACATTCAGAAACATATGGTACTTTGCTTATACTGACTCAAGAATTGCAGAGCTTCTTATTATCTATAAATGAAAATATGTCACCTGAACATATTTTCCCTGCCCTTAATATGAAGGTACTATCCAAAGGAAGCAGGATCTATATGAGCATTGAACAATGAATTTATTTCAGTGGTGGGATTCAAACACCTGAACAATCGGTTCTATTATGTGATGCAGGCCTGGACCTCTGATGCCTAGAACAGACTTCTGGAGGTGGCATCATGTACTTCCGGTGGGCCGTTCTAGGCCTGGAAGGCCTCCTCCAGGCTTCCGATGTCTAAAACAGATTTCCAGAAGTGGTATCCATACACTTCTGGTGAGCCGTTCTAGGCCTGGGAGGCCTCCGAGACCTAAAATGGACTTCCAGAAGCCAGCCGGTTCTCCAAATTCAGGTAAATTTAGCTACCAGTTCTCCCAAACTGTTGCACGGCTGAATCCCACCACTGATTTATTTCCTTCTATATAATTGCCATGGTGGCATGGTGGCAGAGCAGTTAAGATGCTGGGCTTGTCGGCTAGAAAACTGGCAGCCCAGGTTTGAGACCCAAGCATCACTCAATGGGGTGAGCTCCTGTCCTACATCTAGCAGTTCGAAAGCAAGCAAATGCAAGTAGATAAATAGGTACCATGTTGGTGGGAAGCTAACAGCATTCCCTGACATCATGCTGGCCACATGACTGCAGAAATGTCTTCAGACAGTGCTGGCTCAGTAGCTTTGAAATGGAGATGAGCACCACCCCTTATAGTCAGCAACGACTAGCAGAGTAAAATCTGTGGAGATTCCTTTACCTCTGCCTTTTATATAATCTGCATCCTTTTCAAGTAAACTTGAAACTTTTGTTCTCTACACATTTCCATGCAGTTTTGCCAAGTTTCTTCCTCTGTTGTGCTTTTTGGAGAGATGACCACTCCAAACCACTGGATGCCAAAGTGTCACAATTGGGGGGGGGGTGTTCAGCTATTCTTAATTAATCTGGCTGCTTTTTCTTTTTTATTACTTTTTACAGGCCTGCCATTAGTCAGCAGATGGGGTCTACAACAACTTTCACCTTTTTACAAGCTTTTAACTGTTTTGCCAATAGAAATAAATGAATCTGTTGCCACGTTTAGGCAGCATGGCTAAATGGGAATAGCCCATAGTCACATGAAGGCATAGATCTTTCTGAGAACTCTAAGCCTGCTGAGAAATAAAGGCCAATGGGTTTAATCAAACTTGATTGCAGTTAGCTATCTCATTGCTAAATACAGTGGATGCAGTATCAGATTTGGGGGGGGAGCATATTCTATTTCTCAAATCAGACTGAGAAATAGACTGGTGTTATTCACAGTAAATAATTCAAACCTATCAAAAGGACTGAAGGCATCTTACTTCATCAATGAAGCCAGAACTGATCCTCCCCACCATATCCTCAGTCTCCACTGAATGGGCCACTATGCATGGAAATTCTGTCATCCAGGTCATGGTTGTCCCAAAGGTGCTTTTTCAAAAGGCAATTGGACTTTCTTGTTTTCCTTGAAGAAGTTTCCCTTCTCATCCAAGAAGCTTCTTCTGTTCTTGGATGAGCTACTGTTTTTCTGCTTCTGTGAATATCTGTATTAATTTAGACAAGCTGCTTAAAAGGCAAAACTCTCTTCTGTTCCTATTCATCTTCATCTCTCCATCATGCAGGGTGAAAGATTAGGAATGAAACATCCATATGCTCTCAGCAAATGAGGGCTTAGTGAAGTAAATACTTCTGCACAGAAGATATCAGATATAAGCAAGCATATAACAGGTAAACATAAGTAAAAATAATTTGTATTTTACTTCAAGCATAATTCCTTTAAGTGTTGGCTTAACACTGTCCAGAGTTGACTTAGAACAAAACTCTTTGATCAAAAGTGATCAAATCCTTGTTTAGATACTCTTGAATAAACCAATCAGTTGAAATCTAATTTATATTATTTTTCATCTTCTTTCATCTTAGAACTCTAACAGAATTTCATTAGAGAGAAGTTCTCTGTGAATGGGCTTCAGAACAAGTCTGAAAGCTTAGAAGACTAAACCTCTGGTCCCAATGACTGACCCAGATTGGATCCTGCAATAAAGGAGTTACTTTGGCCTAATCCCAGAGTTATTCTGGTTGCTTGCACTGATAATACCAGACTATCAGATGGAAGTAAACCAGATCTTTCCCATAGCATAAATATGCCTCTGTGTAGAGTAGCTCAGTCCTCTACTTAACTAGACAAAGTCATTAGTTGAAGGGTCTCTATTTGAAAGAGTCCTCTTTTCGAAGCACTGTCTAGTTCAAAAGTACTTTGAAGCTTAAGAAGAGGGAGATACTTGGTCTTCAGGTTTTCCCATCTACATTTAAAGCCTGGAGAGGGAGCAGCCATATTTGTCATCACTCTGTCAAGATATATTCTATTTAAATTCCACTCATTATTTCTACATTTCCATATTTACACTTGCTACAGGATCTGCTCCTGTTGTATAAATCTGTAATTTCTTTTTATTTGTATACAATATTTTTGCTTAGGCATGGCACCTGCCCTTTTATAGAATAACCACGCAGTTCTCTGTGATGTTTCCCAAAAACTCAGCATAGTATTTCTCAAGAGCACATGAAATTCATCTTTACATGCTCCTCCACTTGTCTGATCATGAAGGATGCTAGTGGATGGATATATCATACCACTCAAAATAATTTCATTTGCAATAAATTTTATTCTGAGAGCATTTTTAGACTAACCCTAACCCAATGTCAACACTGCAAATATTGTATATTCTTGCTTTGACAATATGTAGAACTGTCTGGTATTTTGGGGGTTAATACAGAGCAGATGGGGGTGAGAGCAAAGTGCAGGGAAAGAAAGAGGAAGGAAACCTTTGACCTTCACACTAATTGGATAACGTGAGATATGACAGCTAATTTAGGGAGGGAACATGCTGATAATTAAACTGCTCAGAGGAAGAGAACTTAGTTCTTAGCATAAGCCTCTGTTATGCCTGTGCTGACATTTTGTAACAATAGAAGACTTTTAGGAAAATAAAGACCTGGAAGTTCTTTGAAGTGTTTCATTAGCCGGAACCATAACATCATGCTAAGAACTCAATTATTTTCAAACGACCTGGGGTCCCGAACCCTATCCATTTCCTCTAGGCTTGAGAGGAGCTGGTAAAGATTCAGGGAAGATCTCATTACAGAGAAAGAAAGATTGCCTGAGGCCAGCCCCCTGGCTGCAACAGTTTCCCTGGGGGGGGGAAGCGACAGCCAGCAAGCCGGGGGAGAGAGGAATCTGGCAGATTTCCCAGCTGAGAGCAAAGACTTCAAAAGCGGAATGGAGAGATAACCAAGTTGTGGGTGAGTCATTGGAAAGATTTCAAAACTCAGAGATGAAACCCAGAAATCAATTCCTACAGAGAGAAGCCTACAGCCCTTCCATTGTAGATGTTCCTGCCAGGGATTTCAGCCCTGATGAGAGTGGGAATCCCAGTCTGAGTCCTCTGCAGCAATGGGGAGATTGGGTTCCCCAGCAGGTGGGATGATCCATGTCCTCTGAACTTGCCAAAGCTGGTGAGAGAAGTGTTAAAGAAACTATTGAATGCCAAACTCTATGCTAAATTGTCGAAATATGAATTTCACCAAACCCGATTAGACTATCTTGGCTACAGAATTTCCAACGAGGGTATTGAAATGGATCCAGCCAAGGTGAAAGCTATAATCGAATGGCAGCCCCCAAAAACTCGCAAACAGCTCCAGAGTTTTCTGGGTTTTGCCAACTTTTATCATCAATTCATCCCTTCTTTTGCCAAGATTGCCCTACCTCTTACAGAACTACTCAAAACAGGCAAAAGAGGAGGGAAGCCATGACCGGGCCAACCACTAGCATGGACAATGGACTGTCAAGCAGCTTTTGAGAATTTAAAGAGACTATTTGCTGCTGAACCGGTCCTAAAGCACCCATGCCCAGGGGAACCCTTTGTGATTCAAGATGATGCCAGCAATGTGGCAGTTGGAGCTGTATTACTGCAAAAGAACAAAAATGGGATCCTGCAACCCTGTGCCTACACCTCTAAGAAATTTACTGAGAGCGAGCAGAGCTGGGTAATCTGGGAGAAAGAGGCCTTCGCGATTAGATGTGCGCTATTAAAATGGCAACACTATCTGGAAGGGAGCAAGGTGCCATTTGAGATATGGACAGATCACAAAAACCTAGAAGCACTGAAAACTCCCCGCAAATTGTCCCCAAAGCAAGTACGGTGGGCATAGTACTTTAACCACTTCAACTTCACTCTAAAGTACATACCAGGAAGAACTTCCTAGCAGATGCGCTATCCTAGTTACCCCAATACAAAAGCGAACAAGAGGAGGTTAATGAGGCAATTATTCCCAATCCACAAACTGCTGCTCAACTTACACCTCACAGGGTTCCCAATCCTGATGATCCTGGAGTGAAGAAAATAAAATGTGAGCTCTTCACCGACCAATGGTTCAAAGATAATCAAGCCTCCCATGCAGGGATGGCTTAGCTTACAAAGGGGGAAAACTATATTTGCCAGAATCGCTTTGTCTTAATGCCCTCAAACACAGCCATGATGTAAAACAGGCTGGACACTTTGGATATTTGAAAACCCTACACTTCACCTGCCGGCAATTTTGGTGGCTGAGGCTAAAAAAGGATGTGGAAAACTATGTAAAAAGTTCTACTGTATGTGCCACAATGAAAAGAATCCCAGGGAAAATCCCTGGGTTACTGCAACTCGTAGCAGACCCTTCTCAACCATGGGAAGAAATAGCTATGGACTTTATAGTAGACCTACCTGAAAGTAGTGGAAATACTGTCATCTGGACTGTAATAGACCTGTTTTCAAAACAGGCTCATTTCATCGCCTGCAAAGGACTCCCATCTGCCCAACGACTGGCCAAATTGTCCCTAAAACATATCTACCGGCTGCATGGCGCCCCTAAGCGAATAATTTCAGACGGGGGTGCAGTTCACAGCGAAATTTTGGAGAAATTTCCTTACATTAATTGGATCATCTCAAGGATTATCATCTGCTTTTCATCCGGCCACCAATGGGGCCTCAGAAGCCGCTAACGAAATGGTGGAACAATATCTTAGATGCTACGTTTCTTACCAACAGACGAATTGGACTGATCTCCTCCCTTTTGCGGAGGTGGCGTACAATAATTCTGTGCACAGCAGCACCGGCTACACACCTTTCACAGTGGCCACAGGGAAAGAGTTTAGCCCAATACCTGAATATCCTCAGTTGCCCTCCGCTTCCCAGACACTTGATCAGTGGGTGAGGGGGTGGGAAGAAGTTTGGAGAAACACAAAAACTGCTTTAAAAAAGACTTTTGAAACCTATAAAAAGCAGGCTGATAAAAAGAGGGCTCCCCAAAGAACATTCCAAGTTGGAGAGAAGGTCCATCTGTCAACTAAATATCTACACCTCAAATTGCCTAGCAAGAAATTGGGACTTAAATTCTTGGGGCCTTTCCCCATAGTAAGGATCATCAATCCAGTCACAGTGGAACTAAAACTCCCTAGACTTTTAGGGAAAATTCACCCAGTTTTCCATTGTAGCTTGTTGAAGCCTTAGAGGCTCCACTTTAAGACCTCCTCCGAAGAAGGCGCCTGGGCCCCTCGTAGTTGTGGGACAGACCCACTATGAAGTAAAACTTATTCTTGACTCTAGAATATTTAAAGGGAAATTGCAATACCTAATACAATGGAAGGGATACTTGTTGTCTGAAGCCACATGGGTGAAATCGAGTGAAGTGAAAGCTGACAGATTGGTCAAAAGGTTTCACCCCAACAAACCGAAAGATAACCCTTAACATATGCTTTGTTTACTTTACAGGATTTACCCTTCTTGTAAGGGGAGCCGAATGTCAACGCTGCAAATATTGTATATTCTTGCTTTGACAATATGTAGAACTGTCTGGTATTTTGGGGGTTAATACAGAGCAGATGGGGGTGGGAGCAAAGCGCAGGGAAAGAAAGAGGAAGGAAACCTTTGACCTTCACACTAATTGGATAACGTGAGATATGACAGCTAATTTAGGGAGGGAACATGCTGATAATTAAACTGCTCAGAGGAAGAGAACTTAGTTCTTAGCATAAGCCTCTGTTATGCCTGTGCCGACATTTTGTAACAATAGAAGACTTTTAGGAAAATAAAGACCTGGAAGTGTTTCATTAGCTGGAACCATGACACCCAATCTGATGACTAATCACTGGCAGATAAGCAATCATACAATGATCCCCACCATTATTATTTTGGAAAGAATCTTAAATATAGATGGTAATCAATTTAACATATGTTCTATTAATAAGCTCACTGGGTTTTTTTTTAATCAACTTTTAAGTTCTGTAATTCTACTCTACAGTCATCAAGCATTCCTGGGATTCTTGCCCTGCCAATTTCTTAACTTAGTCTACCTTGAAAGTATGACCTCAATCTTGATAGTCTTTCAGAGTTCCTCTCTGCTTCATTTTATATCACACACAGTCAGGGTGGGGTTGTTTTGAGTTTCTTACTCACCTATGAACTAAATAATATTTTCTGAAAGTCTCCCCTTTATGGTTCACTCATTCAGTTTCTAAAATCAGGTCTATACTCCTTCACACTACCTGACTAAAACTTGGAAGATTTGGATGTGATCATTGCATAGATTTATGATCACCAGTGAAGTCTGTGCCCTCTGATCCAATGAAAGGAAGAAAAAAGTTAATAAATTAATATCACTATGGTGCTTCAGAAAGAATTCCAGTGATGTTCCTTTGATATAGAAAAAGTCCATATACTTCCATTTGATCCCAGCCTCACAGGTGAAATGCAGCAGATCATCTTTTATTTGGAAGTCTTTTATGCATATTACCAAGCCAAAGAGCTATAAATATGTAGTCACCTATAATTAGTAAAATCATCTTCATCATTATCTAGCAGACAATGCAGCAATGTTTAGCAGCACTTCAAGAGTACAATTTAGAAAAATTAAACTTTACAGAACTCATGATCTAATCCATAATAGATAATACGTATGTATATAATTTGTTTTTTTTCATAACATCCTTTTCTAGATTTGCAGTCTCAGACAAACACACTGGTGGACCATCCATGAAAGCTGCAGCAAATATAAAAATTTCCACATCTTGTTTAACTTAGGAGAAATGTGTGATTTTTGCCTCTAGATTTCAACTTCCCACAAAATTCTTATAAGATTAAAATAGTAAAGGCCTTGGTGCTCTCTGACCTTGGTGATTTTCTTGCAGCTGTTACCAAACATTATCATTCTAGAAGGTAACATTATCATTCTAGAAGGGAGTGGAGTTTGCTCTTATTTTTATAGACTAGTGCACTGGTGTCAAACTCGCCGTGTCATGTGACATGTCACAACGTATCACAACTTTTTTTGCATTGCCAGAGCTGGGGTGGGTGCAGCCTGTCAGTTTTGGCGGGAGTGTACTTGGTGGTTTCTTAATTAGGCTGTTGTTTCTGTTAGTTTGTTGCCTGCGTTGATAGTTACTTGGATGGACTGTTGTTTGGTTCTTGATTGTTGATCTAATGTTAACCTTGGCATTGATCTCTGATCACATTGGTGTTGATTGCTGGTGAGGAAGTGCTTTGGTCAGCCCATCACCAATTTTGGCATGTAGATGTTGTTTATCCTTGTGTACCTGTTGATAGCCAATTTGTCTGAGTGTCACACTTTCAGGGATTCTCTGGCACTTTTGGAGTTGGCTTGTTCTAAGTTGCTCACAGTTTCCCAACTGAAACTATGGTTGAGTTTGTCCATGTGTTGTGAAATTAAGGAATTTTCATCATGTCTTCTGACTGCTAGTTGTGTTAAATGAGATTAAAATAGGTTATCAAATCCTTCCTTCTTTTGAGTGGAAGAGAGATGCAGAGAGCCTAAATGCTGCATACTAATCCTCAAAATACTTATTTCTCTGTTTGCCAGTGTGATAACTAACATTCAGGAGGAGAACTCTGCATTGGGGATAGACGTTCTTCATGCAACAGAAGCCATGGTGGTGCTAGCAGCAGCTAACAGGCAAATGAAAAATGAATCAGCAGCCCATCACCAATCTCTGTCAGCACCTCCTGCCCCTCTAGCTCAACAGTGGGATGCCAGCTGGTCTTCTATTAACAGTAAATTGAAGATTCTTATTTATTTATAAGCCTCATTAATCCAGTAGCTTTGAATGCAATTTGTTTCCCAAAGAAGAGAGCAGGCAACGTTTGCTTGGCACCATCAGGGCAAATAAAATGGATGGTTTATTTGAAACCCTACAATATTTAATTCCTGGTAAATTATGCTGTGGCCAAGAATTGATTTTCTCCTTCCCTTCATTGCCATGACATAAACAAGGAAATAGATTCAATATCATCATTGATCAGAAGCTGGTATTGCTTCAGCATAAAAGAAGCATAGAAATTCAAATGCATAAACATGCAATGGCATGCAAAATGAAAACTTTGTGTTAGCAAAATAACAAAAACAAAAAAACCTAGTGCTTCTACATTTATTTATAGTCACTTTGCAAGATGTTTTTCTACAGTATAAAGGAGTCGTGTACTACTTAAATCAAACGAAAAATACTTGTGATTCATCAGGTTGAACCACACAACCCACCAACCATGAATGTTAGCCAAATAGAGCCTCAGGAAATATTTTCAGTGCCCACTTGGGGTTCTGTAAATGGGAGGGAGGGAGCAGGCTTTTAAGTCTGCTTGCCAGCTGGGGACAGATGAATGTATCAGTTTTGATTCCTCCCACATTTGAATATTTAGAACTTTTTTTTTCATTGCATTTTGAAGGAAAGTGTGAATTTTGACAACTCCTATTTCAGAAATTTGAGTGGTATGAATCCTTCACCCATTTGCATCTATCAAAATCATTGGATGCATCCCTGGCAGGGACAGAGCTCTGTTGCACCAGTGTGATATGTACATATGAAAGATGAAGTCTGTTTGGGAAGGGAGGAGAGAGGGGGGGGGGGAGAGAGAGAGAGAGGTGGCAACCTCTAATTGAGCACCACAAACATAGGAATTTAAACTAAGACTTTTGAATTAAGAAAAAAATGATCCAAATTCTTGTTCAGTTATATCGGCAAATTTTATTCTATTTGTCTGCATAGAATTACAAAGAAAAGGTGCATCAGAAATAAACATATGGCCACATTCATTTAGACCAGGGCAGTGGTGAGATTCAAATATGTTCTCTGTGTGGATGCCACTTCCGGAAGTCCATTCTGGACCTGGGCAACAAAAAATTAGCTACCGGTTCTGCCGAAGTGGTGCGAACTTGCTGAATCCCACCACTGGACCAGGGAGAACTAAACTTTGAAAAGCTATGCCTAGAAGTGGGAATTTGTCTGTTTTACTTTCTCCCCCCCCCCATGTTATCAAAATCTTATTTAATGAGACTGAACAAAGCCTGAAAGAAATTATTTGAACAGGTCTTAATCAAATTACTGGGAGATGTAACTTTATATTATTTAAAATTACCCAAGGCTTCAAATAAAAACTTCAAGACAATTTGGAGACTTGATGGACTTTCAGAAACATGGCGGCTGCTATTTCTTTCAAAATGGATAAAATGGTGGAAGGGATGTTCAGGGTATGAATGGTTCTTTCATATGGATATGGGTAGCTAGCCAATGAATTTGATCCCCTCTGCAAACCTTGCTTGGGAGAAGACTGCTATGTTGTTTGGAGGTTACTCATCTACTAGTCTGATGTTCGGAAAGGTTCGAAGTCTGACTTTCTTTGCCTCCTGCATATAATGATGACCTGCAGTATAATCCCATTTAATTCAGCTTCTCTGCAGTTTCAGTCCACCCCACTCTTTTTCATTCCAATGGCATTCATCCCACTCTTCCCAAAAATGTACAAAAGTTTCTATTCCTTATTGGTCTATCTCTGGAACTAAATGAATGGTTGTTTTCGCTATATGAAAGAGTCTGAGACATTGTATTTGTTACTAGGTTAGATATTGCATAGAAACAGAGGGTATTTCCTTATATAGCACCTTTCAGATACATACACATTTACATACATCCACAGAAACATCTTGTTCTCATCAGAATGACACAAACAGTGTCACATCACAACTTCCATACTTTGGGAGGAGGAGGGGTAGTGATGTCATCATTCACACATTGAAGGTAATAATAATAATAATAATAATAATAATAATAATAATAATAATAATAATAATAATAATAATAATAATAATAATAATAATAATAATAATGTTGGAAGGGACCTTGGAAGTCATCTAATCCAACGCCCTGCTCAGGCAGGAAACCCTAAACCATTTCAGACAAATGGCTGTCCAGTCTCTTCTTAAAAACTTCCAGTGTTGGAGTATTCATAGCTTCTGGAGGCAGGTTGTTCCACTGATTAATTGTTCTAACTTTCAGGAAAATTCTCCTTAGTTCTAGGTTGCTTCTCTCTTTGGTTAGTTTCCACCCGTTGCTTCTTGTCTTGCCTTCAGGTGCTTTGGAGAATAGCTTGACTCCCTCCTCTTTGTGGCAACCCCTGAGATATTGGAACACAGCTATCATGTCCCCCCTCGTCCTTTTCTTCATTAAACTAGACATACCCAATTCCAGCAACTGTTCCTTATATGTTTTAGCCTCCAGTCCCCTAATCATCTTTGTTGCTATTCTCTGTACTCTTTCTAGAGTCTCAACATCTTTTTTTACATCGTGGTGTATATAGCCTCTCTACATGGGGCTACCCTTGAAGAGTGTTCGGAGACTACAACTAGTGCAAAATGCAGCTGCGCGAGCAGTTGTGGGCCTTCCTCGTTGTGCCCACATTTCATCAACTCTCCGCATGCTGCATTGGTTGCCTATTGGTCTCCGAGCCCAATTCAAGGTGTTGGTTATTACCTATAAAGCCCTTCATGGCATGGGACCAGGATACTTACGGGACCGCCTTCTGCCACATACTTCTCTACGACCAGTGAGAGCGCACAGGGTCGGCCTCCTCCGGGTCCCGTCAGCGAAACAATGTCATCTGGCGGGCCCTAGGGGGAGGGCTTTCTCTGTTGTGGCGCCCACCCTCTGGAACCCTCTGGAACCAACTGCCTCCTGAAGTCCGCGTTTCCTCGACTCTCCCGGCCTTCCGAAAGAATTTAAAAACCTACCTCTGCCGGCAGGCCTGGGGATGATTGTTGATTGTGGTGTGACTGATGAGTATGTATGGGGTTTTATTTTTAATGTTTTTTGTTCGGATTTAGTCGAAATTGTTTTATATATATGCTGTGAGCCGCTCCGAGTCCTCGGAGAGGAGCGGCATACAAATATGAATAAAATAAATAAATAAATAAAATAAAAATAATGACATCATTTTGCTATTTACCTCATTCTACCCCTATGTGATCCCATGTCCTGCAAATGCATGCATAAGTGAATACAACCTGCAGATATGTGGACTTCAACCTGGCAACTTGCAAATGTGTGGACTTCAGCTCCCAGAATGCCTTTGAAGTCAAGTCGAAGTCCATACATCTTCAGGTTGCCAAGTTTGAGAAACACTGGAATAGACTTCTTCCTCCCTCCTCCTCTCCTTCCTTCTCCCTCTCTTTCATACACATATACCTCTCTCTCTCTCTCTCTCTCTCTCTCTCTCTCTCTCTCTCTCTCTCTCTCTCTCTCTCTCTCTCTCTCTCTCTCTCTCTCTCTCTCTCTCTCTCTCTCTCTCTCTCTCTCTCTCTCACTCTCTCTCCCCTAATGACCCAGAATAGGAAACAGTCAGAGAATAGTTATTCTTCCATCCTTCCAAGAGTTTGATTTGAAAACAATTTCTGAAAGTTAGGGCATTTTGGACATTGGTGTAACACAGTTTCTCTGTGGAATCTTTGCTGTACAACTTGGCCTTTCTTCATTCCTGCTATCTTTAACTTAAAAGAAGTACAGGGAAATCTTTCAGAACATTATTACCATGACTCTAGCTGTAACTTTGCAGGGTCAATATTCTCTAAATGGTCTCCTATCTCTGCCATTTTCATTCCCTTGTGCCCCAAAGGGGGGGGGAAACTGCAGAAAACTTGGTGTTTCTTTATTATAGCTTATGGTCATTACTTTTAACTAAGTTGTAAATCTTTTTGAAATGAATCCCTGAATCTTATCACCTTTAAATCACAGATCACAAACTTGAACCAAATAATGTCACCTACAAATCTTGCCTCTAAAGTAGGACTTGGCTGATCTGCGCGACTTTACTATTTAATGAAGACTGTTTCCAATTTTGACTAACTTCAGTATCTCATCAGCAACAATCGCCTTAGTGACCCCTCAATTGTTCAGACCTGTTCTAGGCCACTTGTCATTACTACAGCATTGTGCAAAGAATAAAATGCTGTTCGACACTGTTACCCGCAATTTATCAGTGCCAGCTGCTTACTCCAAGTCTCCAAGAAATTAGAGCAATACAGACTCTAAATTCCTTCCAGGTCATTTGAGGTGTCAAACATTTCAACATTCAGTGGGAATCTATTTTACAGCAGCAAATCAAATAATTTTTAAGCTAATTGTATTCTTAAAGTTGAAAAGTAGAATCATAATATTGCTTCCCTGAAAATAATACACTGGTTTCCAGACTGCAATTCTACATGATTTCACATTAAAGTCCTCTCCTTAGTTTTCCATTTGCGTTTTTCTCAGTTGTTTACTGAAAGTGTATTTTAATTACTTTACCTGGGAACTAATCCACCTAACTGCAGAAGGTCTGGTTCAATGAGTTCAAAGAAAGGATTACTGCAATTTGCTCAGAGCTTCAGAGGCTATCTACATAGGCGATTTAAAGCATCCTTCAAGTTCTCATTTAGTGACTTGCCTTATTTTGCAACCATTCCCAATTACAACAGTGATGGAAAAAAATAACTTGGTGATCAATCCTTGAGGTTACAACCTTTGCAGATCTGTAAAGCAAGCGAAAGCTGAAATCAGATTATAAGAACAGTCACGGTTTCACTCACTCAGTTTTCACTTAAAAACTGGATTGCTGGTCCCAGTTGTGATTGCTGAATGCTAAAAGTTTTCAGTTATGTGTCAACCTAATTTCTGAGAAGATGACATGGCTCCTAAATTAAAACATGCAGAGCACCAACTAGGAACCAGCAGTGCTATTTCTTGTATACAAGAAATTCCATTGAAGTGTCGGCTCTTATGCTGTGTATGCTACAGCAAAAGTTACCCAGTGTAAGAACCCGCTTCAAAACCTCATCCCAAGAAAACAGGACTCTTGGAACACATTCATTCCAAAAGGAACTTTTATTAGGAGAAGCTGACAGCAGGCATAGAAGGCAAGATCTGAGAGTTTCCTGCTCAGATCAATAGGTTAAAGGAGCATCAAGCAAACCCCATCCCAATCGTTCATCCAGTCAGTTCAAACGAGCCAATCCCTAGGTGTTAAGTCCTCTGTGGGAATGGGGATGATAGTGGAATTCGTTCCCATGCCTGTGAAGATGCTGGGTCTTCACACCTTTCTCTTCCACAGCAAGAGATAACCCAAATGGTCGGAGGCACATTCCTTTCTCACTCAGGTTGACATCAAGGGGAAACAGTTCAAAGAGCAAGCAAATAGAAAAGGCAGAGAGGATATATTGTAGCTAAGCAAAAGGAGAAGTGATACATTCCATAGGGCCTCCCCCTTCCCCCACAGGAGAATGACAGAACCCACAGAAAGAAGCTGGAAAAGACAGATCCAACCCCCCCAACAATGTAATAGGTTCTGACATCCTGTGCAGCACCTAGAAAAATGCAAATCATCCTTAGACTTTTATGCAGATACATATTGATTAGATTTTTATCTCATCTTTATTTTGTGCAACTTAAAGCAGCCCACATAATGTTTCCTCAAATGTTTATCTGTAAAAACTCCCCATATAATAAGATTAACAGTTAACCATTTCTGTGGGGTTAAGGCCAAATGATGGCATAGCCTGAATCATCCCACATTTCTTCCTTACTTCTTTCATTCAGACTAAAACCTCTGGTTCCAATGACTGTCCCAGATTGGATCCTGTAACATTATCCTGGGACCTGTATATTTGCCTGCATTCCATTTTGTTTTATTATTATTTATTATTTTATTATTGTTTTATTATTTTATGGGCACTTATTCCCCTTTCAATTCATGTTAAACAATCTAGTTTACAAAATGAATACAATATTTCATGGGTGAGATGATATTTTGCGGAAAAAAACTGCAGTGAGTAATGCATATTACATGATTCTGGAGGCACTAAATATCTGAAGCTGTAATTCACCTATCAGGTTTTTAAAACCTGAAAGAGAAGCTTCAATTTAGTTCAAATAATTGTTGTACCACCCACTGGTTCCCTGAGAATCCAAGTAAACCTGGGTTGCAAGTTATAAACACTTATTTGTTTTATTTGTTTAATGAAATAATAATTGATGTTGTTCTATAAACCTGGTAATTACTGTCTTTGGATAATAAATTGGTGGGGCTTTTTTTATATTCATAACATGAAACGATAATTTTCACCTGCTGCAGTTATTGCTTTTACATCATTTTTACAGGTAAGGTAATTATATACAATCCTGTCCAATCAGACATCAATGAGAATTTATTATTGAAACTATGAGAATGGAAATTCTGGTTTTTGTTGTTACTGAGTTTTCTTTCTATCAGTATGTTACAATAATAGTGTGTCTCATTTCATAGATCTCCCTAAATACAAAAATATGAATATAGTAGCCTATATTTAAAGCATGAAATGTTTATAAGTTTGCAAACTAACATCACAATAGCTTTTCATAATCTCAATGCATTTCCTGTATTTTAAAAATCATATTTCATAATGACTGTGACTAAATAATCTCAGGGATATATTCAGTAGTGTGGTGCATGAAGCCAATTATTTCTCCCAAGAATTCACTTTTCTTTTTATCAACCGGTGAAGGATACAGGGGAATAAATGTTCTTCCTGGTGTGAATTTCCTGTTTCATTTTGCCATTTGCTTTTCAACAAAATTGCCATTTCCTTGGTTGAAAATATTTTTGGATAGCATGCACTTTCAAAAGAATATGCCAAAGAAATAAGAACTGACAGCAAGCCAATAAGGGTATAATGCTAAACTGATAAATTGAAGAGAAATCCTCTGTGTCGGATCAGCAAGATCTTGCAATAAAACCCAGGAGTGTTACACATCTAGGTTGCAACATGTTGGATGCCACTAAGTTGACAGTAAAGAGTTGCCAACTTCTTTGCTGACATCTAGTGATCATTCAGAATTTTTCAGCCCAGATTTACTAATTGTAACAGCTCTTAAGCAATTATTTTTATAGCAATAGCACTTAGACTTATATACTGCTTCGTAGTACTTTACAGCCCTCTCTAAGCAGTTTACAACATCAGCATATTGCCCTCAACAATCTGGGTCCTCATTTTATTGATCTCAGAAGCATAAAGGCTGAGTCAATCATGAGCCGGTCAGGATCAAAGTCCTGGCCACTGCACCACCACGCCTTTTTATCTTTAGATGTGGAGGGCATCTTGAATTGTTCAAATCAATGACCAATTCATTTAAATTCTCTATTGAGAATTGTGGGAGGCAGATGATATTTTGTTTTTAGCATTAACTCAAAATGATCTTGAGCAACCCTTACATAAAGTTTAGCAATGGAGTGGGGAAGCTGAGCCTCTCACACCTTCCATACAGGGGAGATAAGAAGTCAGACTGCCTACAGCTATGGAAGGTGTTTGATTTGATGAAGCATTGATCACATCACTCCATCAAAGCAGATTCATGATTGAAGGGGGATCAGATTCAAAGCAGAGCAATAAACCATGCAGCAACAAAGCACTACTGAACCTTTTGAAGCACTTTGCAGATTTGAAGGCTTCACTTTCTTGCTTTCTTCTTCCAAGGAAATGTTACACACCTGAACAGTTGCCTCCAATGTTCCTGGTAATGCAATTCACCTCTCAGCCTTCTATAGACTGATGGTCCTGGACAGACATATGAGTCAAACCAGTCAAATACAATCTGCATGACAATGACAGTTCATTTCTCTCAACAGTCGGTGACTAAATGCCAGGCTAACACAGATTTTAGCTTCAACATTTTTTTTTGTTTTTTTTTTTAAGAAGAGTATGTGGAAAAGTCACTTGTTCAGCAACAGCCTATTTCTCTGTGACCTGCTTATCTCAGGGCCCTTGTCTCTCACTGTCTCAGTCTGTTTCTACTTCCCCTACTGAAGAAACTAGATTAGTGCTAAGATGTCACAACTGTGATATGGTTTCCTATCAGAGGGGTCCTTCAACGATCCCAACACAGATTGCACCCCAAATTCTAGAACCGACAAGAACATCTCAACACTCATTCTTCAGTATCATGCCAAGACTGATACTCCTGAAAAACAAAGTGGGAAAGTAAAAGGTTATATTTTAAACAACTGTTGGGAAAGATTTCAAAAGGACACATTCTGCCTTGGTTCAGTAAAACCTAGGATTTGTGCTGAACAATCTGGCAGCTGCTGTTCTTTCCTTAATTTTTTTTTCTCATTCCTGCTGTCTCACTTTTTTAAAAAAAGGTGCAAGGGGATATTTCAGAAAATATATTGGCTGAAATCCTTGAAGATATCCAGCAAAATTAGACAAGGTCAATATATTTTAACATCCATTTATCCCAAGGGAGGGAGGGAGGGAGGGAGGAAGGGAGGAAGGAAGGAAGGAAGGAAGGAAGGAAGGAAGGAAGGAAGGAAGGAAGGAAGGAAGGAAGGAAGGAAGGAAGGAAGGAAGGAAAATTTTTGAAGGCATTTTGATGAATCCCCGTAATTTCTTATGGACAAATCTTTTTCAATTTGGATCTTGAATCTCAAAGCAACTCAAAGCAAAGAAGCTGGTTTGTCGCTGAAACTCAATGAAATTCCAACATTTCAAATAATACCCTCTTCCAATATCCAATTCACATAAAATTAGGGCTTATTCATACAGGTCACATCATATTACATGAGGATCCACTTTCAGATTAAGTAACTTAACTATAGCTACATTATTTTTCAGTACTGGAAAAGCTCTATTTTTTTTAAAGGGCCCAGATATTGTGATATTACCACTTTCTGGGAGACATTATTTATAGTCTTTAAACTGGGAAAGCTGCCCACCCTTATGTAAGGTCTTTCTATTCAGCCTGCTTACTTAGTTACTCTGCTCTGGAGTCACTGGCTAAAATGTAGTCATTGAGTTAACCATAACTGGCCAAACTCTGCTGCTGAATAAGTACTGTATGGTGTTATTAGGCACCTGTTCTTCCCCCAGACTCTTCTGTAATTGATTTTGTATTCTTCCCCTTTCCAAATTTGTCCTCAAGAATGTCCTATGGTGGCTCCTTATGAATTATGGTTCAAGCATCCTGAAGAAGGATCAAGAGTTAGCAATACTGCAGCCAATTTGGGTCACCATATCACAAAAAAGATGTTGAGAGTTTGGAAAAAATTCAGAGAAGAGCAACTAAGATGATCAAAGGCCTGGAGATTAAAACATATGAAGAATGGCTGCAGGACTTGGGTTTGGCTAGTCTAAAGAAAAGAAGAAATAGGGGACACATGGTAGCAGTATTCCAGTATCTGAGGGACTGCCACAAGGAAGAAGGGACCAGGTTGTTCACCAAAGCAACAGATGGAAGGATGAGAAACAATGGTTGGAAACTGATCAAAGAGAGAAACAACCTGAAATTGAGGAGAAACTTCCTGACAATGAGGACAATCAACCAGTGGAACAGCTTACCCCCAGAAATCGTGGGCGCTCCATCACTGGATATTTTTAAGAGGAGATTGAGGTGGTATAGGTTCTCCTGCCTGAGCAGGGGACAGGACCAAAGACCTCCAAGGTCCCTTCCAACTCTATCTATTTTATTCATATTTTCATATCCCAATCTACATAATAGGAGACAGCTCAGAGAAGTCACATTTTATACAGGAATAGACATAAAGCTGTAGCATCTACTCTTATCCCTCTTCACACATCCAGGACCTGAGAGCATGTAAACTTCAGAAACATACACCATACAAATCTAGCAGCAGTTGATACCCAGGTCAGACCTTAGTAACTTACTATAGAATCTTACCAAAACATAAAGAATTGTTTGCCCTCACAAGCCTAAATAATCATCACACACACATTTGACAAATGATAGGAGGTACCAGTGTTGAAAATTAGAGTAAAATGGATAAATGGGTTAGTTTCATTCAATCTGTTTGAAATTCAGCACAATTATAGAATTCACCAAGTGTTTTAAATTACATCAGGCCCCCATCAGTTTTACAAACAGTAACCCACTGAAGTTTACATTGGCAGGTGCTTTTTTATGCGACTTGGCTTAATAAAAGAGACACCACTCTGCCTCTTTAAGAATAAATATTAATAATCTGTAGGCACTGCTGATAATCCATCAAACTTATTTGTTGACTTTCTTTACTTTAGGTAATTTCCTCAGCAAATGAAGATCATTGTTAGGTAAAAATTCTCTGCTGCCTCAGGAAATGGTAAGTAATGAACATCAAAGCTGCATTCCCTTCACCAATTATGTTTAGTTGGATCAGTTCAAACTGTCAGCTGAAATTTACTCTGGGTATAACTGCAAAGAGGCAGAAGTAGAGAAGGTAGAGATTACCTTATTAATATTCTAGATTCAATACCTGGCCAAGAAAAAGTGTGGACGTTTGTTATTATTCATTATCCCATTAGTCCTGAACCTAAGGCACTGAACCTTAAAGCTGAATAATTTGATATTAAAAAATGATGAATACAATCATTATAAAATAAAGCCCCATCTCTCTGCTAGGCAGAGTCAGCAACATATTTCTTTTGCTTCTTCGCGTGTATACTTCTCTCTCACACACATACACGCACATGCAGAGAAACACACAGAGAGACACATATACACATAAATACAAATACAGACACAGACCCAAAGGTATAAAATATGAGTGTAAGTTTATTAAAAGAAAAAGAATCCATGTGTATTCTATTGGGAATAGAGATGGTCTGTAACAATTTCGTGCTGTCATTGATTGTATTGACACTTAGTAACTTAGTAACACATAAAGAGGCCTTTCCCAGGATGATTTGTCTCCAATCTGATCCTCCAACAATGCATCCTTTACAAATTGAAGTCCGCATTGCTGCTAGGTCATCCACTTCTTTTCATTCCTTCCACTTTTACCAGCTCTGTATCTGGATGGTAGCTCAGCTTTGCTTATTTATTGGCCTCCTTCCCTGAGAGAAAACATCAAAAAGAACTTTCCAAGCTTCATCTCTGTCACATTTACCAGGCTTTGATATTTGACATTGAGCCCACTATGTCTTTGACCTTCTTCGTTGGAGTTATCATTTTTATTGAATTCCTGGTCTTGACCCATGCCAAGCCTTTACCATCTTAACTACAAGTAAAAAAAAGGATTCTTTGCTTCTAAAAGTTCTGAGTTTGCATATCTCTGGACTATGGTGGGCATCCAGCTCACTATCTTGTTAGTTGGCAGTCAGCAGCACTATCAATTCTGTACCACCTTTGCAGAAACATCAGATTGGCTTGAGATGGGCCAATGTTGCCCCTTCTGCTCATTTAATCTTATCAAGTCTCTCGCATGCATCCTGGATCAATCCTTTGGAATAAAGTCACAAATGTGATTTTTTTTTTCATTCTAAAATAACTGGCACTCTGCAGGAACCATGTTAAAACTTGTGGCTGCTTAACCTGACTCTCCAGATCATGTAAGACACTTGAGGAGACAGGGATAGAAACTGTTGTGATTAATATCATCCCGGGCTTTTCAGGGATGCTCATCAGCAGACACAAAATTCAGATTTCTCAATTTGACCTTTCAAGTCCATCTGGGAAGTCTCCAGTCTACTCCAAGATAAACCAACCACTAATGTCAATGTTGTGATTGCCACAAAGTTAGCAAAATATCATAATTATATTATTTTTTCTTCTTTTGTCTTGTGATACAGGTCACTGTTTGATAATATACATATTTTTATTTCCAGTAGTGGCATTGGCATTGATAAACCAAGAAATATATTTACCTGAAAACATCTGGTTTTCCTTGAATGACTATAGGCTACAAATAATAGTATTTTTTTTAAAAAACTGCTAAGCTTCCTAATAATCACCTAAAGTTCCTAACATATACATTTTCCTAATGTATTTTTATTTGATATATATATGAGTTTTCAGTGAAGAAATGTCATTTCTAAATAAAATTCTGTTCTATGAAGCTTGACTTCAACCACAGGCAATTAAATTAATATGTAAACATTAGTTCTGTTGTGAGATTTCATAAGTATTTTAGCCTACATATAACACAGAGGGGAAGATGTGACAATTCACTGCGTAAATAAAAGCATCAGACACATATTCTTTGAGATCTTCCAGTGAATTTTTTGTAAGGTGATACTAAGCTGAGATGTGGGTGCACAGAAAATATGCATTGGATAGGTGCATTTATTTTATCTTTATTTATTTGTATCTTGCCTTTATCGTTTTTACAAATAATTCAAAGCGGTGAATATACCCAATGCACTTTCCTCTTATTTTTCCCATAACAACAACCCCATGGTGTTGGGCTGAGAGAGGGGGGATTCGTCCAAAGTCACTCAGCTGGCTTTCATTGCTAAGGTGGTACTTGAACTCACAGCCTCCCACACTTTACACTGGTGCTGTTTGGCTGTTACACCTTTAGTATCACACACTCCCCAACAAAGTCTGCTTAGGACAATATCATTTTTTTCTGGATTTCATTTGGCCTAGTACTGACTTTTCTTCCCACCCCAGTCTTTCCTATAATATGTCCTCAGGCAAGGAAAACAAACTACATGGAGAGTGAGCCAGGTGATTTAACCCGATCAAAATAAAACAATATTTCTGAAAGAAATCTAGCTTATTTTCTGACTAAGTATAATGATGATAAGAAAGCAACCCCTGACAGTTACTGGGAAGCAAACCTTCTTTAGAATCAAATAATCTTATTTTTTCTGCTACACAGTTAACTTTTAAGGTTCCCATAATCAAACTCTTCTGATATGGAAACCTCCAAATGAAGCTTTCAAATGTTCTTCAATCATCTCCAATGTATATGCAAATTTGGAAACAATTAGATGAAATTATCCTTTAAGCTTTAATTAGAATAACCATGTGTCCTACTTTAACAAAGCATAGACCAATAGTTGAAGAGTAATCAGAGAAGTGTGTAGTGGGGTGCCCCAGGGCTCTGTTCTGGGCCCAGTGCTCTTCAACATCTTCATCAACGATTTGGATGAGGGGACAGATGGGGAACTCATCAAATTTGCAGACGACCCCAAGCTGGCAGGAACAGCCAACACTCCAGAAGACAGGCTTAAGATACAGAAGGATCTGGACAGACTTGAACACTGGCCGCTATCCAACAAAATGAAATTCAGTGGTGAAAAAAGTAAGGTTCTACATTTAGGCAAGAAAAACCAAATGTACAGGTATAGTATAGGGGGTACCTTGCTCAATAGTAGTAACTGCGAGAGGGATCTCAGAATCCTAGTGGACAATCATTTAAATATGAGCCAGCAGTGTGGTGCAGTTGCCAAAAAAGCCAACACAGTGCTAGGTTGCATTAACAGAGGGATAGAATCAAGATCACGTGAAGTATTAATACCACTTTACAATGCCTTGGTAAGGCCACACTTGGAATACTGCATCCAGTTTTGGTCACCATGATTTAAAAAAGATATTGAGACTCTAGAACAGTGGTTCTCAACCTTCCTAATGCCGCGACCCTTTAATATAGTTCCTCATGTTGTGGTGACCTCCAACCCTAAGGGCTCTCCGAGCATGCACCAACACCGCCCTCTCACCCACCTTGCCCAGGGCTCAGCACGCCTTGCCTGTCCTCACCTCACTTCCGAAGGTCACCAGCCTGCCTGGCTCCAGCTGGCTGGGGAGGGGGGCAGGAAGGTCGCTCTACCGGCTCCGCCCAGCCTGGTTGGAGAAGCACCCAGGCGGGGAGAGGGAGAGAGTGAGTGAGAGAGAGAGCCAAGAGGGTGACAGCGCCGGCAGAGCTTAGTTCAGCCTCCTCTGTGGAAAGGGCCGTGAAACAGCACAGCCTCCCTTAGGAGATGCTCGATGGAAACGAATCCGGTGCTGCAAGGGCCCCCAGCTCGAAGCCGTGCGGAGATGGATGCGGAGCGATGTCTCGGTTCCTAAGACCATCGGAAATATGTGTTTTCCGATGGTCTTAGGCGACCCCTGTGAAAGGGTCATTCGACCCCCAAAGGGGTCACGACCCACAGGTTGAGAACCGCTGCTCTAGAAAGAGTACAGAGAAGAGCAACAAAGATGATTAGGGGACTGGAGGCTAAAACATATAAGGAACATTTGCTGGAATTGGGTATGTCTAGTTTAATGAAGAGAAGGACGAGGGGGGACATGATAGCAGTGTTCCAATATCTCAGGGGCTGCCACAAAGAAGAGGGAGTCAAGCTATTTTCCAAAGTGCCTGAAGGCAGAACAAGAAGCAACAGATGGAAACTAACCAAAGAGAGAAGCAACCTTGAACTAAGGAGAAACTCCCTGACAGTTAGAACAATTAGCCAGTGGAACAACCTGCCTCCAGAAGTGGTGAATGCTCCAACACTGGAAGTTTTTAAGAAGAAACTGGACAGCCATTTGTCCGAAATGGTATAGGGTTATCTGCCTGAGCAGGGGGTTGGGCTTGATGACCTCCAAGTCCCTTCCAACATTATTATTATTATTATTATTATTATTATTATTATTATTATTATTATTATTATTATTACTATCATCATCATCATCATTATCATTACTACTTCCTATATGAACAGAGAGCAGAGAACATGGGACCAGATTAATCTGTTCAGTGACAGGCTGATGATACCATCACACAAGTGCTGATATTTTGTATTTTCATCCTGATACTTGATGCAAATATTTTAGTTGCAGCATTTGCATGACAGTATTGTTATGCATTGTTCATCATTTATTCTCCTTGCCGCAAGACACCTATGGAACCTTTACAATTACCATGCACAAAGATCAATGTTCTGTCCTCACTACATGTTACTCTGTGTGCAGCTTGACATGCAGTTAAACCCACCTATCCTCCAATTAAAAAAAACTCAGTGTGTAGATCTGGATGCTTTATTAAAGGAACAGGAGGGTGAAACTGGGAAAATTTGAAATACATACAATAAGAACCCAAATACAAAACAAGCAGTATTGAGTTGCTGGTTAACATAACAATTAACAAATAAATCTAAATCTAAATCTCACCAGTGATGTTGTGTGTATGGGATACAGATTTTTGTCCTCAGATGAACGTGTGCCATGGATGAGGCTGGATTCTTCCTGATGCTTCTGCTTCCTTCCAAATGCTAAAAGAAATGGAGTCTGGCTTCCCAGGATGCACTTGTTGTGGAAATGAGGGTTCATGGATAGATGACTCTTAAAAGGGCTGGGTCAGCTTCCAAACAATACAGATTGGTATTTGCCCCCCTGGCCACTAGATAGGGGCTAGAGAACAACAACCACTAGATGGGGCTACAGAGCAACAACAACATACAGGCATAACAATTACCCCTTTCACTGAGAAACAACCAGCTTTCAACCTGCTGGTGTATTTGAAGAGGCAAAAGAAAAAATAGTGTTAAATCTTGGGTGATTAGATAGATAGACAGACAGAGTATGGGTGGAGAATTACTGTATATATGCATTTTCTGCCTTTCTACTCTACAGCTTTTCCAATAACTCTAATAAAATTAGTTTTTCCACAGCTGTGTCCATGGATTTCTGATTGCTACCATTTGAGTTTGAAACAGGGTAAAGTCTGGCCCTTTATCAGGTTCCTAACAGCTGGGTAGTAGGAAGTGAGGTAGATAGGATAGAATTATATGTCTTCTTTCCTGTCCTGTCCTTAACAGCTACCCAGATGAATGCCCTCCAGTTTAAACCAATGGAATGTAATTAATCTACTCTAGCAATATGAGTAATTAGATTAGCCCAGTGGTGGGATTCAGCCAGTTTGCACCACTTCGGCAGAACCAGTAGCTAGTTTTTGTTGCCCAGGCCCAGAATGGACCTCCGGAAGCAGCAGCACACAGAGAACCAATTGTTCATATATTTGAATCCCACCACAGGGTTAGCCCAGGGGTCTTTAAACTTGGCCCTTTTATGACTTGTGAACTTCAACTCCCAGAATTCCTTAGCCAGTGTGCTTGGCTGAGGAATTCTGGGAGTTGAAGTCCACAAGTCATAAAAGGGCCAAATTTGAAGACCCCTGGGCTAGCCAGATGGCTTGTTAAGAGAGGCAGCAAGAAGGAAGGAGGACTTTAGATTTGAGATGCCTATGGTTTTCCTGGCTACTCCAGCCTGTTTCAGATATGGTTCTTCATTCCTTCTCAAAGTCACAGCTTAAACACTGGAAAGAACATGCTGGTGGCCTCCCCTATTAAGGATGTTCTGACATTATTGATTTAATACATTTCTAAATCACCCAGCATTCATAAGATAATCCCAGTGCAGGGGCAGAACAAATTTAAACAATTTGCAGTGAAACAATTGTACAATAAATGCCCTCCAAATTCTTGAATCTAAAATAAGTCTTAAATTAGTTAAATACCCTGGAACACTGGCAAGAACAGGCAGAAAATCAATAGCAAGACAGAAAGCTCAGCAGCAAAAATTTAACCAAAGATTTGGGACGGCAGATACATCTTCAGCTGGCACTGAAAGCTTACAAGATTCAGTGCCAGTCATAACTGAGCAGAGAAAGAATTTCACAGACAGGCACTTGAGAATGCTTGCTCAGATAAGGGTAGAGATATAGTCTCTGTTTGTGTGTTGCCTATGCATCCCCAAAGCATAAAACTCTTCTTCTTGAAAAGAGTAACTTTTTAACCCACATTAGTATTTTTTAAAAAAACTGCAATGCATATAAACAAGTAAATATAACATAAGTGCTTTTCAAAATATTCTTCTGGCTGGATCTAACTGTAAAGCCATTACAGTGGAACATCTACTTACTTATCCACTAAACTTTGTGGTAGTTTTTTCGGATAGTGGGTACTTTCAGATTTCTGAAAGACACATTTTATATATTTTATCACTCTTCACCAATTCCTAGATGAGCACTGGAGATTCCACAATATAAAAAAAGATGTTGAGACTCTGGAAAGAGTGCAGAGAAGAGCAACAAAGATTATTAGGGGACTGAAGGCTAAAACATATGAAGGATGGTTGCAAAAATTGAGTATGTCTAGTCTAGTGAAAAGAAGAACTAGAGATGACATGGTAACAATGTTCCAATATTTAACAGGATGCCACAAAGAAGAGGGAATCCAACTATTCTCCAAAGCACTAGGGCAGGGCTTTTCAACCTTTTCACCCATTGTACCATTTTTAGGATATGGCAACATCCGAGTACCACCAGTCACCTAGCAAGGTGTCAAAAACTTGATGACCAAAAAACAAAAAGTGGTCCTCGACTTACAACAGTTTGCTTAGTAACTGTTAGAAGTTACAATGGCACTGAAAAAAAATGCCCCCCAAGCCACAGCTGAGCAAGACACCTGCTTGCCCACCCGGTGGCACTATTCCTCCTGTTCCGAGGTTTCCATTGTAGTGAGCATTTCTGTTGAGGGTAGGGGGTGTTTGGTTTTTATTCCCCCCATCTGCTGGGTGGTTGCAGCAGGTTTTGCTCACTTCACATGACCCTGGGACACTGTGACCGTCATAAATATGAATCAGTTGCCAAGCATCTGAATGTAAATCACAAGACCCTGGAGATGCTGCAACATTCCAGCTGATTGGTGCTTCTTCAGGGCTCAGCAGAAGCACCAGGATCAGCGATGAGCTCCCGCTGGAGCCTGGCACTGATCCTCTCGCTCAGGCTTGTGCGGTGCTGCCACTGGTTCAGCTCATTCCCTTCCCCCGCTACCACTTTTCTAGAATGTTCATGTACCACTTGCCAGGTGCCAATGTACCACAGGTGGATGAAAAGCCCGGCACTAGGGGGTAGGACAAGAAGCAATGCATGGAAACTAATCAAGGAGAGAACCAACCTAGAACTAAGGAGACATTTCCTGACAGTGAGAACAGTCAACCAGCGGAACAGCTTGCCTTCGGAGGTTGTGGGTGCTCCATCACTGGAAGTTTTTAAAAAGAGATTTGACAGCCATTTGTCTAGAATGGTGTGAGATCTCCTGTTTGTGCAGGGGGTTGTATTAGAAGACATCCCAAGTCCCTTCCAACTCTGTTATTCTGTTATTCAGTGAGAGAATCCCTATGTCAGAGGGAAAAATTGTTCATTGCTATTACAAAATTGACCCAAAGTGATCTTATTCAGAAGCAAGCATTTGATATTAGGATTCAGTCCCAAACTCCAAATCAATTCATACTTACAAAACCAATTTTTATTTATTGATTGATTGATTGATTGATTGCATTATCTGAACATCCTCCCCTTGTAGTGTGGAGATTATCCTATTCTGAAGCATCTTAAAGCATCTACATGTTGAAAAAGGATGAGATTCATTGAAGGATTTTAAAGAGTTTTGCTTTCTTCAGCAGCATGGCAATGTGTTTTTCTAAGATCCCCAGGGTTGGACATGCCATTGATATTCAGAATTGTGTGTAATGTTTCTCACTAGTGACATTTGCTTTGTTTATTTTTACAACTGATCTAACTGCATGTTGGCAGAGGGAAATTCACTTGTTTGGCTTTGCTTTCCCTTGGTGGAGAGATTAATATTATAGCGAGAAGGCTATTACCATCATCTTAGAAACTTTACAGGAATGTAATCAATAATGTATTTAAGAACCAGGTTTACATTCTTTGTGGAATAAAAGGGCAAACACTACTCAGTGAAGAGGCTAAAGGGCCCATTCAGAGCATAACAGAATACCACCTTTACCATGATGCTTTGAAATGTGCTTTGCCCATTATCCCAGACTTATAGAAAATAAGGAGCAGACTAAGTAGACAAGCTTCATATTGTACAGATAAAGCCCTCAGCATTCCCAAAATGTCATTTTGGTAGTATATACTGGTCTCTCTCTGCTTCTTACTGTTTTACCTTTTACGCAGAGATACAGAGAGAGACCTAGGCATGAAGAACTAAGCAATCACCATGCTGTCATGACAGAATGACCACTTAAAAAGCCTTAGTATAAAACAAAAGCCAGATTCACTGTTGAATTGAGATCTCTTCTCTCTCATTTGGTCTTTTAAGGTGCCATTTTAAGAGCCAGTTAAATCCTGAGGATTGAGGCAGACCAATAACAGAATATCAAAGTTGGAAGGGCCCATGGAAGTCTTCTAGTCCAACCCCCTGCTCAAGCAAGAGACCTATACCGTTTTAGACAAATGATTGCCCAGTCCCCTCTTAAAAGCCTCCAGTATTGGAGCACCTACAATTGCTGAAGGCAAGTTGTTCCATTGGTTGATTGTTCTTACTATCAGGAAATTTCTCCTTAGTTGTAGGTTGCTTCTCTCTCAGCCATCATTAGCAATAATGTTCTCATTCTTATTCTCAACCATGAGAATAGCAATGAGAAATCACAAACTCAAAGTATGGATCAGAAATTTTCACTTCCAAGAAGAACAGGTGCAAACAGCCACTCCCTGGCTTCTGCTTTGATCCTGCTTCCTGCCTGTAGCCAGCAAATTCCCTGTCTAAACAGCCTAATAGGTCCACGGCAGTTAATCTTCCTTTATGGGACAAGGCCCCAAGGAAAAAAATGTCTTCTTCTAGGCTTTGCCATCATAAATCTTCCCTCCAATTAGAAAGCTAACCACATAGTTTTAGTGGGCCAGCCCAAACAAGTGTGGGCAAAATGTTCACTACCGTAGTAGCACATTCACAAAAGACATGTGCTGTTCTTCCACAGCTCTAGACTAGCCTTACTGTTCTTTTCCCCTCCAAATATATTGAAGCCTTCAGATTCTCCAATTTCCTTCTCCTCCAAGTATGGGAAATATGACAAGGACTGAAAAAAGGTGGATCTGGTATGATGATGATGATGATGATGATAATAATAATAATAATAATAATAATAATAATATGTTTAAGTAAAGTATAATTTCTTGCAGCTTCCAGGTTCTAGGGTTGTTGTTGTTTTGAATTGTGATAGCATAAATCTTATACATTTTGTTGTGTTAGTACAATGATATTTATATAATATACTTAAATTCTTAACATTGCATTACTGAGCTATCTTAGATTCAAAAAGAGGAAAAGAAAGGCAGGTATATCATTATTAGTGCAGTTAAAGATATCAATATTCCGAGCATAATGATTATTTGGCATTTTAATTCAAAATTACATGTAACATTGGTAAGGAAGAGCATGCATCAAGATCTTTGTTACATAATAAATTTTGCTTATTAATTACTTTTTAATTAATTACTTTTGCACCTTTCACCCTTTTTTTCCTTCTTTTTTCCTTTAATATATATTATCTTCTAATATCTATCTATCTATCTTATCTGTTGGGTGAGGCTAATGAGCCTGAAATAGCTATACTAGTCTCCCATTAACTCTCTGTCAGCCACAAAATTTGAATATATATACTATATATGTGTGTGTGTGTTTTCTGAGGTTTTCGCGGGTGTTTGTATGTAGGTATTTGGTTATTCGGGTTTTCTCCCACATAGAATTGTCTTGGCGACGTTTCGATGAAGTCCCATTCGTCATCTTCAGGCTGGTGTTTTCAGCTTTGTGATTCGAGGAGCAATGTGTGAAATTGACTTTAAAAATACCAGAACTATCGCCAAAACTGAACATTTTAATAACAGAATAATCAGAGAAGCCATCGAGATAGAAAAATGCCCACACAGCATGAACAAACGAGATGACACCTCCCGCCTATCAGCCATTTGGAAACCCACCCTTATTGACAAATGATTCCCTAACACAAAGAATGACACCAGACCTACACTCACAAAAACCACACAGGATGTCACCACCACACATCCACGCAAAAAGCAAACCCAAACCCACACTGATGATGAGGCACAACCACAAACCAGAAACCAGACCACAGCTGCATCATTAGCCACTTTAAACCCCTCCAATCCACACATGAAGCAAACTGACACCCACCATGAAGATGAGGCACAACCACGAACGCGAAGCCAAAAAATAGCAAGGCAGCTCACCATCTTAAATCCCCCTGCAACTCAGACTAACCCGAGCACAATAAAGCCCCCACCCAAACAGAACACTCCCCCATCCAATCAGAGCACAGCAAAGCCCCCATCCAATCAGAGCACAGCCAAGCCCCTAACCAATCAGAACACACCTCCACCCAATCAGAACACAGCCAAGCTCTCACCCAATCAGTTCATACCCCCACTGGCAGTTAAAAGGAAGAAACAGCTATGACCACACATTACTCCTTGAAGCACGAAGCTGAAAACACCAGCCTGAAGATGATGAATGGGACTTCATCGAAACGTCGCCAAGACACGTGGTAGTGCCTGGTCCAGTTTATGGGCTATCTTTATGTTATAGGGGGCTAGCAACCTAGCTGTTGCTTCAGACACATTATTGATGTATGGGAGGGGGACACGTACCACCTGTGTTGATGTCCTGCTGGTCTGCAAGTTCTCCTGGGATTTGGGTGTTGCGCTGTGATATTTGATGAACCCTACTGGATAGTCGTTATATTTGCAGACACGGAAGAGATAGTTCCTTTCTTCTGCTTCTGCTTTGGCTGTGCTACAGGGTGAGTCTATACATTTAAACAGCGTTCTGATGCAGCTTGCTTTATGGGCTACCGGGTGGTTGCTCTTATAATGGAGGGTTGTATTAGTGTGTGTTGGTTTTCAGTATATCCTTGTGTGTAGGGTTCCATCTGGCTGACAGCTGACTAGCACATCCAGGAAGGCCAGGGAACCCTGATTCTCCTCCTCTGCTGTAAACTTGATATCCGGGTATACCGAATTCAGCATGTCCATAAAGCTTGTTTTTTGGTGTCTTTTGATAATGACGAATGTGTCATCCACATAACGGACCCAAAATTTAGGCCGGTGTTTGGTTATTGTTATGAGCTCCAGCCGTTGGAGGACTGCCTCTGCTATTATGTTTGAGATAGGGGATCCCATTGGCGTCCATTTAACCTGTTCATACGTGGTCCCTTGGAAGGTGAAGTACGTTTTTAAACATGCCTCTATCAATTTCACTAAGTCCTGATGTTGTTCTTTGCCCTCTTCATTTAGGCAGTCTCTTAGGACTGTGACTGCCAGATCTTGTGGAATGGAGGTGAAGAGTCAGGTGACATCAAACGACACCATCACTTCATCATCCTCCACTCTTAGGGGTCTAATTCTCTCAAGGATCTCTTCTGCTGACCTTATGGTGGTTGTGCTGTTTACAAGATTGCTGATCCGATTGCTCAGCCATCTGGCCAGCTCTGAGGTTGGTGTGCCTCTAAATGAGACAATGGGGTGGAGGGGAACGCCTTCCTTATGGATCTTTGGTAGGCCATAAAATCTAGCCATCACTGAATCATTCGGGCGTATCTTCCTCAGGGTGTCTTCATCTACCTTCTTGCCACATTTGAAGTTGTTAAGCAGCTTGTTAATGTGGTTTTTAAGTGTAGTCATGGGGTCCTTACTGATGACTTTACATGCTGCCTCATTTCTGAGCAGCGCCAACGCTTTATCCGTATAGTGTGCCCTGTCCATGACTACCGTCGCCCTCCCCTTATCTGCCGGTAGTATGACAATAGAGCTATCCTTTCTAAGCTGTTCCGAGGCTTCCCTTTCCTCTCTGGACAGTATCTGGCAGCGTTTGTGATTCATCAGTAGCCCCGTGACCCATTGCCTAATGGAGTTCTTAACTTCATCTCCTACCACATATACATGTATGTATGTATGTATGTATGTATGTATGTATGTATGTATATATATTAAAGGGGGAGGGAGGGCGAGGGAGGTGCAATGTCCTAGAGGTGAAGATGCTCACCTCCCATTCAGAATATTGAGAGTTCAATCCTACCGGTAGGCAGCAACAGATGTTTCTCTATTAGGGCACAAAGAGAAAATATCTGCTGTGAACTCTGCATAAGTGTCAGGAAAGACATCTAGCCAGTAAATGCTCAGCTCCATTCAGCTGCCCACATACACATACAAACATACATAGTATATGTAAAATAAAATTGACTATACACATCTGCAATCTTTCCAGAGCTTTTTTTTTTTTTTTGCTGTAAGACCAAGACTGAATTTATCTAAATTTGTGAGGCTCTTAAAACAATTGTTTCAGTCATCTTTAGGATGGCAGTCACCACATGTTTTTAATTATAATTTTCACAGCCAAGTTAGGAGCTATCAGGATGAGATTAAGGACCAGAAATCCAAGCTGTCATAAAACAGATAGGAAGAGGAGAGGCAACAATTATTATATTTTTTTAATAGGTGAAACAACAGTTTTGGCTTCTGGAGAGCAATGGATAAGACCATTAGAGAACAGGCTATAATTAGTTGTGTAATAGTAATAGTACAGCATCCACCCTGTTACACGTAGAAACAAAAAAGCCTTTTCAGCCTATTGTTTTGACTAATCCCCCGTCAATTTCACAATACTGTAAATGGAGAGAATAGTTCAAAATTTTAAGACACAATAATACTCTTTCTTCTGCTCTCCCAAATCAATTCTTCCCCAACCTTCAGTAACTTGTTAGTTTATCTCAACAATCCTTCCATAACTAGCAGATTTCATATTTTGATCTTCACCCTCTAGATTTCTCCATGGTGAGTTCTTGCAGAATGATTTCTATCCTGCATGCTATATGGCTAAATAATAATTTAGGGATTTCTAGGGCTTTTGTGGAGACCAAAGAGGGTAATTGGATTTTGATTCAGCTTAGAGAGTGATAAAAGTCCCCCATTCACAAAAATAATGATCAGTTCTGACTTCTAGATGTTTCTTTGAGCTTTGAAGATTTAATGAGCAGCAATGAAGGAGTAATTCTTTAACCAATATGGGGGAGTCAAAACGAATATTTAGCAAATGAGCAGTGTTTGGAAAAATAAAGGACTGACTATTTGAAAGCCTCAACGTTTCAGATTCGTTCAACTTCAACATACTACTTTGTTATCCAGCTATTTCATACAGCTAATAAAACAGATTAATTTGTAAGTACTGTGACTATTTAGAAAACAAGATGGGTTGCTTTCTGACATAATTGTGGTACTCGCATGATAAATACTAAGTCTGTCTTCTTGCTCTTCAAGACTCTCATGACAAGTGTATTATGAGTGTAATTTATTGTGATCATGAGTTTATGAAATCAATTTATTATGTTCCTTTCAGTTCCACAATAATTGTTGACTGCAAATATTACACATTTTAAAAAACAGACACAGACAGCTGGGTTTAACACTAGAAGTGATCATTCAGGGCAGCGTTCTGCAACATAGAAAAATTCTGCAAAATATTACTACAGAGACTTTGAAAAGAGACAGCTTTCTTCTTCATACATTATACAACTTGTTAATACTTTTAAGCTAAATTCATTGGTAATTGTAAGGACAGCTTTGCCCAAATAATTCTGCAGCTATGGTTTTCCAATAAGCTGATACCAGCAGCAGTCAGATAATTTCTGATCTTCAAAAGTTCTTTGTTCTTCATTCATAAGGTAGGGTGATACTAGCAGCTGCTTTTATAGATCATCTAACTCTGTTCTCTACAGGCAGTCCTCGACGTACAACCACAATTGAGCCCCAAATTTCTGTTGCTAAATTAAACAATCATGAATTTTGCCCCATTTTACGATCTTTCTTGTCACAGTTGTTAAGTGAATCACTGAAATTGTTAAGTTAGTAATGTGGTTGTTAAGTGAATCTGGCTTCCTTGTCAGGAGGTCGCAAAAAGTGATCACATGACCCTGGGACATTGCAACCATCATGAGACGGTTGCCGAGCATCTGCATTTTGAACACATGAGCACTGCAATGGCTGTAAGCAGTGGTGGGATTCAACTGATTCACACCACTTTGGCAGAACCGGTAGCTAATTTTTTGTTGCCCAGGCCCAGAATAGACTTCCGGAAGTGGCATCTACACAAAGAACCGGTTGTTCACATATTTGAATCCCACCACTAGTTGTAAGTGTTAAAAATGCTCCGAAGCCACTTTTTTCAGTGCCATTGTAACTTTGAATGGTCACTAAATGAACTGTTGATGACTACCTATATTTGTGCAAGAAATACTAGAACATCTTTAACTACCCAGTTTTCTGTTGGAAAACCAACACAAGGACAGCTCACCTAGCAGTCAGCTAGTCAGGAAGTCCTCCTGTTGCCTAAACTGAACCTCCTTCCTTATAACTTTAGCCAGCTGCCTTCTGGGGAAATAGGGAATAAATTTATAAATACATTTATATTGGCCGCCACCCTTTATTTTGGCTTTTCATAAGACCTTGAAGATCAGGCTATGTCACCGGGCATGGGAGTCAGAACACATGGCAATGCCTATGAGACGATTACTATATATTGATAGTTCTTTGTTCCTTTTATTTCAGCTGCTGATTGTGTATTTATTGTTAGGTTGTTGTTTGTGGAGATTTTAATTCTTGTTAGCTACCCAGAGTCATAATGATTAGATGGACTGCCATATAAATTGAAATAAATCAATCCATTCCTTTGTTTTTGTGACAGTCCTACAGGTAATTGATGACTGCTTTTGATCATTCTCAAATTGTCACAACTCTGTTTCTTTCTTTGCCTTGCTATCTTCTCATTGTTAACAAGAGCGAACTTGAGCTGAGCCAATGTACTTTTGGCTATGGCCATTAAATAATATGAAGATACCATAAGCATTTCTGTTTATAGCCACTCAAAGCCACTCTGTAAGAGCTGGAGGCCTCACAGTTAGTGTAATTTTTTTTTGTTTGAAGGAGATTTAGTGCAAAGTATTTTTTTAATATTTTCAGAGACCTAAAATAGCCATATCTCACTTTAAAGCACCCAATAATTCCTTCCCCTTTTTATTCTATCCTTGCCTAATTTTGAATTGAGAGTTTTAACATATTGTGTAAAGCCTAGTGCTAATGTTCTTGTGAAATGGTATGAAATTGTTTAAAGCCTCAGCCTTTGAACTAGCGAAATGTTGTCCTCTGCCATAAGTGAATGTTTGCAGCTCCAGCTTTTGAAACCATCCCTCTATGTGGAGGAACGAATCATGAAAAATGGGCCATAAAACTGTTCCATCCCATTACTTTATCCCATCATTGGAAAGTACACTGAATTTTCCCTATACAATGGGCTTCAGGAAAAAAAGTGCTGCTGCAGATTTCTTACCCTTTGTTTGAAAGCATGATGGACTCTTTCAAAAGTCCTCCTTCCTATCGACATCAGTTCTGATTCTATTATTCATCTGTTATCCTTTATGCCAACATACATAAGTTAAGAGTTAACATTCTGGTGACAAAGACATGGGAGCAGTTAAGTTGGCCGTCAATTAGGCCATCTGGGTGCACAAAAATATTAATTCAGGCCATGTTAAATTGCGCTCTTAAATTTCATTTTTATAACTCCTCTGAAGGAACTAAGGTTGATGGATGGGAGATGTTTTAGGATTAATAGAACATCTTATAGAATCTTACTGTGTTGAAGACTAGATCAATCATAACAGCTCAGGTATCATGATAATGAACATGGAATAAATATCTAGAAAGACAGTAGATCAGAATTTGCTGGAACAGTTGTGTTTCTTTGTCAGCTTGCCTAAAACCTATGCAGATAATAACTCTCCATATTTCATGTCTGCAAAGTCAAAGGAATGCATGAAATGCATCATTGTAAAGCTTAAAAATGAACAAAAAATGCCATGATGATAACTTCTTTCATATCCAGCTAAACAACACCGTAAATTTTAAATTTTAAAAATTTGAGGTGCTGGTGAAAGAGAGACCATATATTTGAGTTCTGCCCATGAAAAATTCTCCCTGAGTATACAAAGAACCAGTTCAATTTTATTGGTCTGTAAAATTCTTTATATATATATATACACAACAGATGTCTACTTATTTTATAGCTTCTTTTGTGGCGTGATTTCTTTTTTATTATTATTATTATTATTATAGGTTTTATTAATTTTTTAAAATTCCAATCTTTAGAGTTTAGTAAACAACATGTTGTCTGGGTTCACATATTTAACATTAACTTCTTCAATGTAAATCTATTCACTACTGCACAGTCCAGTATTTTTTCCTTGATCTTCCTTTCTTCCCATATTTTTCCCTTTTCCCCTCATTAAACAATTACAATTCTTAGTACTCTTGATGTATACAAAATTAGATATAGAGATCTTCATCATATTTTATTAATATTATAGAAATAACAATAATATCAATTCATAAGTCAATATCCTGCTTTTGTGCTCTTATTAAAGTTTGATTTCCCATCAATATTTAAATATCTTTGTCAATTATGATTTTCTCAATATTAATTTTTATTCATACCAATCCTCCTCTTATTTTCAAATTTCCTATATCAAAAGAAGAAAAAATGCTATTTTAATTCCAAATCATATCTTCCATTGATAAAAATCTACTTATATCTAAAGATCATCCGTTCTTTTAAACATATTCAAACAGGTATATTAAACACATAGTGCCCCCTGTGCTAGATCAAATCCTCTGTTTTTAAAGTCTAATTCTTGCTTTCGTTCTTTGCCAAGCAGTTTTCCATGCTAAGGCAATTAAATCACCCAAGAATTTCTTTCTATTTTTGTGAAGACTGCTTGGCATGAAAAGACAATTTTGGTAGAGTATTTTTGGGGAGGAACTCCACCCATCAACATTCCCTAGACATTTCCCCTTCCCGCTCTATGTTCCATTTTCTAGAATCTTCTTCCTTGTCATCAGGTGTATTTTGGAGAAAGAAGTAAAAGGTCTTTTGTATTTTCATTGTTCTAGGTAGGTCTTGCAGTATTTTATTTGTGTATGGCAGCCCATATTTCCCTTCTCCTATCTCCTCCATTTCTAGGTCCATTTCTTCTGCTTCACCCTCTAATTTCTGATTTATTTATACTTTGTAGTCGTGTCTGTGAGCTTTCCAGTTGTAGCTTCAATTTGGAGATTTGATCCTTTATATCATCTAGGTCAGTGGTGGCAAACCTATGGCACAGGTGCCAGAGGCGGCACTCAGAGCCCTCTCTGTGGGCACGTGCGCCGTCGCCCCAGTCCTAGGCCTTCAGCTGAGTTTTATAAAACCTTTTCGCTTTAGGCCTCCACTGCCATGTGCAAAAAAAAAAGGTTCAATCAATCAGTCAATTTTTTAGTCCCACCCAGTCTGCCATTACCACCACACCCACACCCACCCAATGGGCCACACCCACCCAATGGACCACACCCACCCAATGGGCCATGCCCACCCGGCACCCGTTGCGGTCCGCCATTTTGTTTATTTTTTGTTTTTGTTTTTGTTTTTTCGTCGCGTGTGCCGCACATGCGTGGATCGGCCCATCGCGGTCCGCCATTTTTTTGTTTTTTTTGTCACATGCGCGCCATGCATGCGCGGTTCGGGCCGTCACGCGCGCACCACGCATGCGCGAATCGGCCTGTTGCGGTCCGCCATTTTGTGTTTTTTTGTTTTTTTTTCGTTTTTTTTCATCGCGCGTGTGCCGCACATGCACGGATTGGCCCGTTGCACGCACCGCGCATGCGCGGATCGGCCCATCGCAGTCCGCCATTTTGTGGGGGGGGTTGTTTTTTTTTGTCGCGCGCACGCCGTGCATGCACGGTTCAGGCCATCGCGTGTACGCCACGCATGCGCGGATCAGCCTGTCGTGGTCCGCCATTTTGGTTTTTTTGTTTTTTTTTGTCACGCGTGCATCGCACATGCACGGATCAGTCCATCGCGCACGCGCACGCGTGCGCGCCCAGGTCATGGTCGCGGCGCACATGGGCAGCGCAAGTGGGGTCTCAACCTGAAAAAGGTTGAGAACCACTGCTCTAATATCCCCAGTCTCAGTAAGAGTGGAACAAAATTTCCTCTAGTTTTCTAGACTTTATATATAGCCTTTATAATCCAGTCCTAATAGCATATTTTATAGTAATCCTTTGTCTCAAGTAACCTGAAAATTATTAGTCAGGCAAGGTTGTAATCCACAATGTTCCCAGTATTCAAAATTTTCAACTTCCCTGCAGCCAGACATATTCAAAAGTTAAATTTTCTTTCTCTCCCTCTAGCTCTTGAGATTAAAAGTCCAAGTTCAGTAGATATTTATCATCCATGAAGGTCAGGATAATAAATATGGTAAAATATTTTTCTTTATTGTAAGATGTTCTCCCTTGAGATGAAAGTAACCAAGCAGCCAAGGAGCTAGTTATAGTGCTGTACTCAAATCCAACACTACATGTCATTCAAAATCCATTTCCACTCTTTAAAAAAAGGGCTGATTTCTTATATTTCTTATATTTCACTTCAATAGGTTTTTTCCAAAGAGAAAATCTTAACAATTATCTCAAGTTCTCAGATTTATCAAAACTGTAGCTTTGTATTACTTTCACTTCAGTATTATGTATTTCTGTCCCCCATAAAAAAAATTAAAACCCTGGTTCAATTCACATCCAGAGGTTTTAAGCTTCTTGGGAGCCTTTCCCAGGAAATTCAGTTGTAAGATAGTAAAGAAAGGATCAAAATTCTCACCCAGTCCAAACATGCTGTTTATGATGTGCTAATTAAATCTTTTGTTCTTCGATTGTCAGAAGCTAATGGCCGGCCGCAGAGGTGTGGCTGGTCTATCCCCTACTGGTTTAGAGGGCTTTCCTTGGATCGAATGGAGAGACCACCATCTCTCCATGATTGACAAGGCACCCCTCCTTCTTCATCGTCCTTTCGGGGCAACTTTAGGGCTCTCAGCAGGGCCAAATCAGGCACAGAAGGCAGAGCTCTGCCTTCCTACATTCCGTCTCGCCACAATGCAAAACCAGAAGCTGGTGTGTAAGATTCGTTTTTGCAGGTTAAAATAGTGATTCATTCATCCTAAGGCTGTCTTCCCAGATCTTATGGATTCTCTCCAACACCCCACGAGCAAAGCTCTTTTCCAGCTCCTGTATCTGATCACCTTTAACAGAAGTTACCATGAATTGAATATCTATGGAGATTCTTAGTAATCCAGGTCATGGTTTTCTCAAAGGTTCTTTTTCAAAAAAACAAAATCCAGTTGCCTTTTGAAAAAGCATCTTTGGGACATGAATTGAATATTGGACCTTTTTTAAAAAAGCATGTGCTCTACCAACAAACATTGAACTATTCTCAGCACTGAAATGGCTACCTTCAACAAACTTCCAGCAGCAGCTTATTATCACTTTTGCAATAAACAATTTTAATTATTTCTATGGTTTTCTAGTTACAGTATTTCCTTGGTGTCATCATGATCTAATTCAATTATATTCATTTACATGGTATCCAGCTTTATTAATGTTTCCCTAGAGGATATGTACTCTACCTTTCAAGTGAGCAGAACAAAACACTCTCTCCTCCAATTTTAGCTTCATAACAATAACATTTTGAGACAGATTGGGTGGAGAGATAGTGTCCAGCATAAAATGATTCCATGAGTTCTATAACTAAATAAGAACTTAAATCAGTGTCTACCCAATCTAACTCTCTAATCAACATACCATATGCACACACACACACACACACATACTGACATTTATGCATATATACACAGTATGTGAGTGTATATGTACCTATCTTGCCTTTATTGTTTTTACAAATAACTTAAGGTGGAAAATATATCCAACACACCTTCTCCTTCTATTTTTCCCACAACAACATCCCTATGAAGTAGGTTGGACTAAGAGAGACAGAGAGAGGCTGGGCCAATGTCATCCAGCTGACTTTCATGGCTAAAGTGACACTTGAACTCATGATCTCTCCCTTCTAAACTTCTCTTTCAAGTAGCAGAAATCAGTTTAATCCAACTAAAAAGGAATAGAAGCACAACTGAAGAAAAGTGGGGGTAGGGCTATGGCAATGGAATTTCTCATTTTCTTCATCCCACATACACCAACAGTTGCCATCAAAGCTTATTTGAACATTACAGTCTCCTTCACTGCAGCTGAGAACAAGAGATCTGGGACCAGATCTGAAGTTTCCAATTTCTTACTTCTCCCCAGTCACTGCCATTAAAGACAACTGTTTCATTTTACAAATGCCAGGTTTAGGCACGGGGTTGGTTTTGCCTTCTTCAGTTTTGTTTGCTTGCTTCTTCCAAATCTCATATTCATTCTGTTTTGTTCATGAACAAAGGTATGGATTCTGGCAACTATTTGTGAAACAAGTGAAACAAATAACAATTACACCAGCCCCAGCCTGGGCTGCAATGAGCAGGAGTGTCTCTTATAGGAAGAAAAATCCCAAGTACATATGTTGTTTTCTTCTGGAGTCTAAAACCCTAAGCTGCCAGACAACAGAGGTCTTGGTTGCTTTCCCAGACAGCAAATGAAGGCAATCCAAAACTGCTGTGGTTTGAAATAAGACCTAGCAGGAGCTGAGCAAAAACTTGGAACTTTTCTGCCAGTAAATGATGTGAAATGGAGCAGCTAAAAGGAACCCTGTATTTAGTCTGACCTGCCAGAATTCATAGAACTTCTCGCTCTTTTATTCATTGTCAATTATTTATTTCCAGATGAAAACTGAAAACCCCATTCCAGGACTAAAGCCTTGAAACAACATGTCAAGGAGTACATTTACAGCATATGTTCTCTCTCTTTAGAACATATTCCCTTTGTCCTTTGATTATCTTCATTTGTGGTTTTCATGTTCTTCTTTAACATTAGACTTTTTTGATCCATTAACTGTCCTTTGACCACCCTCAGGAATGGTGGACCACAGGAGGGCCAATGGGGAGGGGAATGACAAAATATGCATCACTATCTTGTGATGCAAAGTCTGCCTATTTTGTATTTGTGTGTGACTCATAGTTGAAGTTCAAAAACATGGTGCTTACATCATCTTGTTGGCATTATGGTGGTTAAGAATGGAAGTCCACTTTCATAGCTTTTTCAGTCTCCCTTTGGTACATGCTTAAGCAGTGGTTTCAAAATCACAGTCACATCCTCTTATACCACCAGCCTCCAAATTGTTTTTCACATCCATCCTTACTTAAAAATACAAACACATCCACAAATAATCTCAGGGTCTTCTTCATTTCCCCCCTCCTCTTCTTCTCTCCTGCAGTGTATCATTTCTGGTCCATCACTTCTATTATTAAAAATGTTCTGTCTCCCAAGTAATCTCTCTCATCCTAGGCAGCACTTTTTCTGACCTATTTCTAGAAATTCACAATAAGGTGTCGGTGATGATTAAGCACTGTATATATGGGTAACAGCACTTCCCTAAACAAATGGATTGCAGCAACTGACAGGCTCCAAATGCTGTTTTCTAAATATGATGACTAAATAAAGCAAAGCCACTGGCCTTTAGAAGCAAGTTCGTGGGCCTCAGAGGATGCTCACAATTGCAACTATATACATCATCCATTCTTCCTTCTATTTATTATTTTTCCTCTTTAGGGTATCCTTCATACCTTTGGGAAATGATCCTGCCTTTCCTCATTCTGTAGTGGGATACATTTTCATGACTGACGTTATCTTTCCAGCTGAAGAAAATTGGGTAATGGAGACAATTTTAATTGGTGCTATTAATTGGGACAAGTCATCCAAAGATATTATCCGTTCTGAGGTTCTGTGAAGCACTTCTACAAATAATGCCAGAGAAGCCTGTAGAATTCTGGACTGCATGAATTGAGACAGTAAATATGGAAAACATATGTTTTAATGCTAGTTTCCCACGTGAAAAGTTTCCTAGGTGTAACACATCAGCTTTCTATAGTATGGAGGTTTAGTGTTAAATGAATCCTTTTTAAAATATAATGCCCTGCATAATTGTATAGGTGATCCTCAATTTATGATCATTTGTTAACTTCATTCATTTGAAGTTACAGTAGTGCTGAATGAAGGGTCTTATGACTGGTCCTGAAGTTATGGCTGTTGTGGTACCCTCACAGTCACGTGATCACAATTTGGGCCCTTGGCAACCTGCCTGCACTTAACAATTGCAAGGGCAATTCAAATGGATCATTTTCATTTGATTTTTAAACATTCATTCTGTTATTGTAAGGTCTTGCATTTGACTGTTACCAAATTCATTTTCAAATTCTTTTATGCATCCAGCATTTTTGTTATAGTCTTTCTGAGTTTCCCATACATTTTTCCTAATCTGAATTGTTAATTTTTGTTTTATTTTGCATTTTCAGATTTTCAGTTACCATTTATACATTGATAGAATCACCTCTGATATTGAAATAGCCGATCTGGCTTAAATTGGATGATTTGTGCTACATAGCTTGCTATTTTCCCCGCTATTATTTCCCAGCCTTATGATTTTTAAAGCTTCTTCAATTTTTCTAGTGCTAAGCCAATATTTTTTTTTATTAGGCTTGTCCAGATTTTTGCATTCTTCAATTTTTGCTCTTTCATGTTTTTTAAATTTTCTTGCATCTAGTCTTAATTTCTTTATCCTGATCTCTAATCCAAACTTCCCCTTTCGGAATGGATGTGATTTTGCATTTAATTTTCTAATTTCGATAATCAGCTCTTCTGTAACCACCTCTAGCGTACTGTAGGTAAGGCAATTAATCTGTTTGATAGATGGTATTTTTATTCTTGCAAGAACCTTATTTATATTCAGCATTATAGATGCCAGATCTATTTGGGCACTACTTTCAATGCTGAAAGTCTTTGTCTTTCACTTTGCAGGTAATTTTGCAAATGTCATAATCTTTTCTTTTAATTTTTCTTTTGGGGGACTCAATCCATAGGTTGTTTCTGTATTGGCTTGTACTGGTTCTGTTGTTACAACTTCTTCTAAGTTACCATTTGTATAGTTCATATCAGTTACTTTCCTTATTTTTTAATTGTTATCATCTGAGTTTATTTTTCTGTTATAGTTTTGAGGTCTATCATTTTCACAATTTTTCTGAACCTTTTCCAGTTCTGCTTCCCTGATTATTTTATTTCTGGAAATGAATAAACTTTGATCTGCTGATCATGAAATGATATTTGATAAATTATTTTCCAGTGTTTCGAAGATTTGTTTCAAGTAGCCTCACTTTATTCGTTCCAATTTATAATACAGGCCATAATGCTGCAATTTTCAAACACAGTATTATTTAGTTTGTGGTTGTTGTTCTTCCACTAATCCTACAGGACTAGGCTCTCGTTACTCAGCCATACCTCCTGAGTCTCACTGCTCACCTGTTGACAGATGCCAGGGAACTTTAATATCTGGCTTGATCCTTCTTATCCAGGGTATTGACTAATTCAGTATTGTATTCTTTTTCTACTTTGTCATCATAGTAAATGGATTAATTGATACACTTTGTCTGGCTCTTCTGCTGAGACCTGTCTCTTCTGGTAGAGTTATTATTACTGTTTTGCTGTTATCCTTGTCATCTTGTCATCTTTCTCACCTCTCATCTTTCCTATTACCTTCTTCTATAGGTATATTATGATTTATTAGTTGTTGTTTGTAACTTATGATTTATGATTGCATTTTATGATTTATGATCTATGACTTACCACTTTGTTGTTTGTATGTTCACCAAGAACTTGGCAATAAAGAACTATTCTATTCTATTCTATTCTATTCTATTCTATTCTATTCTGTTCTGTTCTGTTCTGTTCTGTTCTGTTCTGTTCTATTCTATTCTATTCTATTCTATTCTATTCTATTCTATTCTATTCTATTCTATTCTATTCTATTCTATTCTATTCTATTCTATTCTATTCTTCTTATTATGCATCATTTTCAGGCATTACTATCCAATATGTGAAGGAGAAAGCATTACTATATTCTTATTGAACAAAATAGCCTATTATTTTTCTTATTGCTCTGCTGACCTTAGAGTTTAATCATCTGCAGTGGGGACCCTACCTAACATTTAAGTGATCACATGTAGAGTTCCCTGCCATGATTGGTTGCACTGTAAACAAGGAGACTTTGAACTTTGACCACTTTGATCTATATACCCTGCAACACCATGTTGCTTTACTCTTGTTTCCAATCCATAACAGAAACTGCCCTAGGTCCTTATATATACTGGTGTTAGAATGGTGTTTTCTTTTTTGGGCCACCTCACTATGTATGCATTCTGTTAGACTTTGCAACCCATCATTCTGGAGAGATGTAAGATGAATGATAAGGCAATTGGAGCAGGTAGGATCAGCAAAATTCATACCAATATATTTTCTCCATGGTGGATAACAGTACAAAGCAGTATAGTACAAAAGACTCTTTCTTTTCATTTAGATCACCAGTGTGGTTAGAGGAGTTAGAGAAAAGGAGTCACTAGACTAGATATCTATGGAGGTTCCTCTAAACCAGTGGTTCTCAACCTTGGGGTCGCGACCCCATTTGGGGTCGTGAGACCATTTCGCGGGGGTCGCCGGGCACTGCCGGCCGCCATTTTGTTTTCTTTATTTTTATTTATTTTTATTTATTTTATTTTTTTTATTTTTTTTATTTTTTTTTAATTTTTTTTATTTTTTTGGCGCGCGCATGCCGCGCACGCTCAGATCCGCCCGTCGCGCCAGAAAAAAATAAAAAAAATTAAAAAAAATAAAAAAAAATTAAAAAAATAAAATAAAATAAAAACAAAATGGCGGACCACAACGGGCGGATCTGCGCATGTGTGGCACGTGTGATGGGCCGATCCGCGCAGGTGCAGATTCGCCCGTCACGACCGCCATTTTGTTTTTTTTTTAAATTTTTTTTTAAAAAATTTAAATTAAAAAATAAAAAAACAAAATGGCGGCCCGCGACGGGCGGATGTGCGCATGCGTGGCGCGTGCGACGGGCCGATCTGCGCATGCGCAGATCCGCCCATCGCGGCCGTCATTTTGTTGTTTTTTTTTATTTTTTTTTAAAAAAATTAAAAAAAATTTGCGCGTGCGCGCACATGCGCGCGCCCCCAGGTCGGGGTCGCGGCGCGCATGGGCGGGGCAAGTGGGGTCTCAACCTCAGAAAGGTTGAGAACCACTGCTCTAAACACCAGTAATTTATACATGCCACATTTAAAAAAAACCCTCCAAATATTCCTTGGGCCTCATTATCATGGGAATAAGATTGCATAATTTCAATTCCATGAAAAACGTCATGTACTTAAGAGACCTAATTTTTTTTTAAAAAAAATCAGGAAATAGATTCTTCTGTTTTCTTTTTTTTTTTTTAATCTAACCTTCGCATAATGCCCAGAGGATTAAAATTTGAATTTCTGAATCAGGTCATCTTTTCCCTGATTAATTTTCTTATCACCTTCAAATACAGTAACAAAGAAGGGGTGTGACAGATGAAAGAACGGGGTGGGGGGGTGGGAGAATGATTTGTGTCATTTGTGTGTTTCCCAAATGTGGGCAAAGAATTGCCAGCACTTCCAGCCTCAGCAGTTTTGCCCTGCTCGTGGCCTGTGATCTTTTGGCATCCTAGGAAAAAATCACCTTAGGGCAGTGGGTTAAGTAGCAAACCAGTAGTTTTCCTTTACAGTGCTTGCAGTTGGAAGAACAGGGTATTTAAAACTCTTCACCATGTGTGAGTATACAAAGAAGAGGGGATGTATTTATGCTTCCAATAAAATACACCAGCCCCCCCCAAAAAAAATAGCATTATCTTTGCTTTCCTAATTCACACCATTTTCCCTCCCTTTTTTTCCTTTGGATTACATTGTGCACTGATGTCAGAGAACCCCAAAGAAATAGATTGCAATGCTTTGTATAAATATTTGAACGTCCCTGGGGGGAGAACCCCTAACATGGGAATCTATGATCTTAATGGTACATGTGCCAGGCAATGCTATGCCCTTTTATATAAATGCAAAGTCTTCCTGTGAATATAATTCCTAATGGACTCGTGCTCATTTTTACACTACAGTCACCATTCCTATTTTCACAATTACTCTTGTGCAATATTGCTTAAAAATAAAAATAGTGTGAAGTATAAAACAAAAGAGGGCGGTGCAATGGCTCAGCGATTAAGATGCTGAGTTTGTCAGCTGAAAAGCCAGCAGCCTAGGTTCAAGACCCAAGCTCACTGCAACGGGGTGAACGCCTGTCCTTGCCCCAGCTCCTGCCAGCCTAGCAGTTTGAAAACATACAGATGCAAGTAGATAAATAGGTGCCTCTTCAGTGGGAAGATAACAGTGCTCTGTGGCATCAGGCTGGCCACATGACCACAGAAATGTCTTCAGACAACGCTGGCTCAGTGGCCTTGAAACCATTGGAGATGAGCGCCACTCCCTAGAGTCAGCAACCACTAGCAGAGTAAAATCTGCAGGGACTCCTATAAAATAAAAACATGTGAAACGCGTTAAATTAGTTTTGAATCTAAACAACGAATGCAGCAAAAATAATTTTGCCTGTCAGGTGAAGGGGCTAAATCTCTTTGTGCTAAACAATAAACTAAAAGCAAAAGCTGCAAACTAAAAACATTAGAAGTTTGCCACGCTGCATGGCAAATTATATATTATCCCCCATGGTGCCTGATTAAGTAGCAGAGATTTAGCATGCTGTTAGAACTTATTTTCTTCTTATACACCCATCATATTCTTTCCTCCCATTATACCAATTAGCAGTAATTATCTCATTACATTCTAAAAAACTCTTCCAAAGATGAGAACTTGGTTGCTTGGGACTCATTAGCCCTCTTCAACATATTTATTGCACTTTTTATTTTTGACCACATGGGGGTGAATTGAAAGATTTAAAAATTGTCCTGTTTTTTTCCCCTGGTATTCTATTTATGGGGAAAATGTCTTTTGTTAGAATTGCATCTTAATTTTCTGTCAGAGTTCAGCTGAAAATAACAGTTGGTAGAATTATGTTGTGTCATTTACCTCTTTCCTCCCAGCAATGTTAGTACTTACATTTGCAAGATGTCTCCATCTTCTCTGCAATGCTGTCAAAACATCACCTACTATTCATTTACTAAATATAAATTCCTGAAGTGAAAAATAGCCCTATAACTGGGCTGAGTTCCATTCACAGCATATATTAGTCTATGTAAAGGTATGTGGGAATGTCTTAGGAAGACAGATGAAGAACTACAGCAACAAGGAGGCAACCAGCAACGTAGCATCGAAGGAATGTGGGCATGGCAAACATCTCAGAAAGGACCCATCTAGTTTCTTAAGCTGTAAAGGTGAGGGGTCGAAGAGATGAACTTTCAAACTTGCAAGGTTCTAGTTAATGTAACCTTAGAATAAAGTAGAATTCATTCATCTTTCTGCTTCTTGTGTGGACTGCTTTGTAAGGCTGATAGTTCACCACTTCTGTCATTTTGAAGCCCTATTTGACAAAACAACACATAAGGGGTAGGGAGAGTAATTAACTTGTGTCACCTGAAAATATGCACATTACATCTAATTTTACAAAATTGGCTTTGAAAGAATTGGTTGAGATATTTAAAAATTCACAGTCTTAAATAAATGAAACTCTGTCTCTCCCTCGCTGTTTTCCTATGCACCCACTCCCAACTCAATTATCCCTCTGAAGAGTTTTATCCACCTAATTGCCCAGTGGAATCCTGAGAAGTGGGAGAAAAACTAAAGGCCCTCTATATGTGTGTATGAGAGACAATGCAATACTGCATATTATTCCACAGGCCTCAGAATAAGTCTGAATATGCATATCAGCTGGACAGCCTTTTACTTGCATTTTTACTTACTTCTTTAGCTTCTAGTGTACAGTATTATTGTCCATTCATTAAAGTGAGTTTCTTACATGATTACTTGAACAGTATGCTAGATCTGAAAATAAATAATAAAGGACTGTATTTTTTTTTTAAAAAAAGATGGATTCATGGTCACTTGTTTTCAAAATTGGATTTATAGTTTCTTGTGTTTTAACTATATTACACTTTCAAATTCCGTTTGTTACAAAATTGTTACCCTTACTGTTTATCATAGTGGCTGGATTGCTAAACTCAAAAATTGCCTTAGCAAAATACAACCCAGATTATATACAAATCCCAGATTAAATTACCGCATTACAGTTTACTGTATCTGCCTGGTTTGCCCAGCATATGACAATCTACACCACTTATGAACTACCTAACTTCATTTTAACCTAGTCTAACCTCTTGTGTGTTGAGGACAATAGTATTGGCAAAAGCCAGAAATAGAGAAACTAAATTAGTTCCTTAGCCATCAGAATTTGTTTCAGGGAAATGAAAAAGAATGGTAATAGGGACTAAGTATTAGGTCCCTGACAATTATTATTATAGTTCAGAACTATGCATACTTAAAACTATGGAAATTATAGACTGTCTTCAGCCATTCTTTCAAAACCCAGTTTTCAAAAAACTAGATTTCCCCCCCCCCTCCAAATTCATGAGAATGGTTACTCACTATTGGCGAATCCTTGCATTTTTATAGCAAACTAATTTTCCAACGCTAAACTAGGCAGCCATGGCTAAAAAAATAATAATAATAACACCGATGTTGTCTGATATATTTCATTATCTGATAGCATTGTTTCCATAGAACTAGAGGAACAATCATGTTGGCATTTTAGCAATTGGCTAAAAGACATCAATTGAGCCCACTGTCACATTGGCAGTGACTGTATTTTGATAATGTATGGTAATGTAACTGTTTAATGAGAATATTGTCAATATAATAACAATGGCTCCAGCTGTCACTGCTGTAGGGTAGGAGCTTGACAAGTGGTAGAAGGAATTTAATGATAGGCTGGTGCTAAAGTGAAGATTAGATTAATAAAAGATCAATAGCACAACTCTGTTTCACTGTGGATGATTATGCTCTCTGAAGAGAGTGCTTGATTTTGATTGATTCATTAGACTGCTTCATGATCAAAGGGCAGCCACTGTATCATACATGTCAGCAGACTAAAATTTCCAAGCTCAACAAACGAAATAAAATTAGCATCTGTTATTTGGGAGTGGAGTAACAAGTTCAACATTCACTAAACAAATCTTGGTGAATCAAATTTGGTAAAATGTACTCCTAGGTAAATGAGCAGAGAATTACAGCCTCATTTCTCCTGGAATTAGCTCTTAGAGAATTGTGTAAATCAGGGGTGTCCAACCTTGACAACTTTAAGACTTGTGGACTTCAACTCCTAGGACTCCCCAGCCAGCCTGGAGAATTGCCTCCAAGCTGACATAGAAAATGAAGAAAGGCATAAATGAAGGTGTAAAACCTAGACACCTAAACACAACATTTCTGCTTGCAGTTTTAGTTCATAAGACTAGTTAATTTCTTATGCCTGCTCAAGACATGTGTTTGCACACATGCACACATCCAGGGCACATGATGTCTAATGCAGAATATTATTAGAAGTTCCTCCAAGAATCTCTTTGCATATCTTGGCCACAAATATATCATGATGCCAAATTAAATAGTTAACCATTTTATGACCCATCAGCTTTCCGCACTTTGGCCTCTTCTGTTGATTAACAAAGGTTCATGAAAGGTTTTACTGTTTATTGACTTTTTGCTTATATAGAGCAAAAACAAATTTAGAAAAATGCAGAACATGCACATCAAATTTTCTATGACAAATCAAAGGAAAGTTTAGAAAATTAAGAAGCTTGGGCTCGTTGTTTTGGTGCTTTTGTTTTTTTAAGAGAAAAACAATTTCAAGGACAGACATTTCCTTTTTTAATTTAGTTTTATTCATTTATAACATAAAATGTGAAAATACAAAAGCAAATAGTAAGGGATAACAGTAGAAAAAGGGAAAACAAAAAAGGTGTGAAGAAAGGGGGGAGAAACAACAGGCATTGACTTTCAACTCTCTCTGTTGCAGTAAAATCAGACATTAAAATCAAATCTCAACTTTTTACATTTCTATAGTAGTATGCACTACCGGCCATTTCTTTATTGACAAATCAGTCTAATCGGTAAAACCCAAAATCATGATATCATTTTTTTTCCACCTCAAGCACAAAGTCCAGAAGCGGTTTCCAAGTAGAAACAAAAGTACTTACATCCTTTTCTTTTATCAGCACACTCAATTTGGCCTTCTCTGCTAATTCCATCAGCTTTTGTAACCATTCATCCATGGTAGAATCGAGACATCCTTCCACTTTTGTGCATAGAGCAATCTAGCTGCCAAGGGCAGACATTTCTATCTAAACTAGATGTCAGGAATGGAAGGAATTTTCAGACTGAGATACATTTATCCTTGTTAGCAAAACTTGAATCTTGACAAACTTTTCTAAACTATGTGTAATTATATACATATAAAACCATAGATCAGTGGCATTCTACATTTTATTGTTTCTCTCTGTTTATGGTTTTCAAGATAACATCTAGCCTAACTTGATTAAACTGCTCATTATCCTCAACATTCTGTTGTCCTGACTGAAACAAATCATACCATTAAAAAAGTGAATGACAGTTTACCATCACCATGGCAACTTAGGTCCTTACATACATCTCAGACTGCAATCAAGTAGATCATTTGAGGATCTTTCTTCATCAGTGCTCAAGTTTTGAACCTTCCTGCTTCAGCCACCTTAACTCATCACTTCATTATAACTACCTGTAAAACTGAAGTGGATCAGCGATAGCATAAATAACAGTATTGACAGTATCCATGGATTCAATAGGTTTCTGGATGCAATCTAACACAGGTTTTAGAGGAATGTTTTAATAGATACAAATAAGAACAAAATAATGAACCCTATACTGGGGTGGTTCTGTTAGTTAGTTAATTTCCTCATGTCATGGTGATTCTCAAGCAAAATATATTACAGAAAATTGAGTAGTAAATCAAAAATATGAGGGAAAATTGTGAATAAAATCAGCTGCTGGTTTCAAGGGTTTATCATGGTTTGTCACAGAGCCAGCCAGCTGTTTAGACTGAATTTGGCATTTTTATCTATCTATTGAGTCTTTCCCAAGGCTCTGATGGACAGGTGTTATTTGACAATATTAAAGTGGTTATTGCAGGATATAAGCAGTTCCAAGTAAAGCTGCCTTCTGCAATTGACTTATGAAGAGTTTGTCAATGCCAATAGTGTTCAAGTGGTGCTTCAGATGTTTTGGGACTGGACTCAAGGCACCTATTCCTATTGGTATGTCTTTGCTTTCTTAATTCTAGTGCTATTTGAAGACTTTTGTAGATGATGATGATAATGATGATGATGATGATGTAAGAAATAAAAGATGGATGGATGGATATGACATTGAAATATAAGCGTTATAAATATAAATATTAGCATTAAAGTTGATGAATGAGTCTGAGGTATAGTAGTCTCAGAATTTGTTCCTGAGACTCTGGGGAGTCTCTATTCCTATCATTGCAATTATAGTATGTGGAAAATTGTATTGACTGCAGCCAGAAAATTTCAAAGGGCTCCTTTGTGTCATCCTTCTTTTTAACAGTATGGAATGATAAAATTTTCAAACATTTCAACAAAGAGTAGAGATGATAGATGAAACAGTAGCCTCTGAAGAGCCAGGACAAAGGAAAAAACCAGAATTATTGGTGCCCATGGTCTAAATGTCTGTTATGGGCACTAGCTAAGTCACACTAGAGAGCCCAAGGAAAAAATACAGCCACGTTCAATCTTTTTTAGTATATGTGCTGGCGAAGTGAGCACACAGCCATGTTCAATCTTGAAGTGGCAGTTGTGCACAGTCAAACCTCTCATACTGGTAAAGAAACAGCCAGGACAAATGGATTACTTATGCCAGATTTGATGGATACATGGTCCAGATATGTCACCTTTTTTTAAGTGAAGCAGATGGCTTCATCTTTGAGATGAGGGAGCCCTTGTATAGATTACACCTAACATAATATGCCCATGGCTAACTTCTTGCTTTAAATATTTTTAAATCTCCTGTAATGATTTAAGCACACCTCAAGTATCATTTATTTGTTTTGTAAGAAAATGGTTTCTTAAAAGGGTGTGTCTAGGAGATACTATTTTAAATACCTGGTAGAAGATCATGTGATCACCTGTCTCTCTATTCCTCTGTACCAAATACGTAAATAAACATTTTGCATACATAAACTCACCTAAACAGGGGAAAGACACTGTTTTCCTTGAATGTTAAATTTTTACAGTACATAAAGTATTTATTTTATGGGAATAGGGACATATGTGTGTCTGAATGCTACATTCTCTGTTCTTCATACTGGACTCAGGTGTTTACAAGGATCCATTAGAGTCCCTCTGAAACTCTCCATTGCAGATTCATTAGGGAAATTGCTTCTTAAACCCAAGATAATATTTGTGCTAAAAAGCAGCTTCAGCTTTCACTATAGGTTCTATGTTACAAAGAAGCACCTTTCACCATATACATACATATTACTTATACACACATACACTTCTTGGAAATGTCAACATCATACTGCATCAGTCCACAGGAATTTTAAGAGTGATCTTAAAATATCTTTGTTGGTGTAGCTATCCATTGGGAAGGCTAGCAATTTGTCCCCCAAGTTGCTGCTGTCAAAAAAGAAGCAGTGATCTGGCTTAAATTAGCAAACAGTCTGTGACACACATAACGTATCATTTGAACAAAGAAAGTTTTAGATGCCAGCTTATATGTGCATGGCAGCTAATGAAACTGACTGAACTAAATGAACATTACATACTCACAGATGAAAAGCTGTTCAGTGTTGAGATTCTCAGTGGCTTAGTGAACAAAGAATGGCAACAAAAGAAAAGGAGCAGTCATTCCTCAGAAGAACTGAAGCCAGAAACACATCACGAAATAGAGAGCCTGTCAATTTGGTTTGACTAGATCATCTTCACAGAATTGTCCTTCAACAGATTCTGAATGTTATTTGTTCTTTGATCTTGTTCTAAGAGTACCAATCTTGAAACCCAAGGAGTTTGTTTCTTTAATTTCCACCATAAGACCATTTAGGGACAAAGAGACAGGCAGATGGACTGACAATGTAATATATATAATATATTATAGCATTTAAAATAATCTGTAGCATTGGTTTTGAATAGAGTGGGTGCAACATCTAGTTCCAGAGGTTTATTACATGAGACAGCTGGAGACCAGATCTAAGATTTTATGTTTATGCCTTCAGAATTTTTATATAAGTGGCAGAAATTTCACACATGCGAGACAGGAAATATTTAGTGAATGTTCTCATTTTTTTTCTCCCAAAAGAAGATGGCAATCTGAGTGCAGGTGTGAACCTACACTGAATAATCTCAAAAGAAATAATAAGCTTATTGTGCCATTAATGAAAAGCATTGAGGGATAAAGTTTTGAGGTTGCCTTCATCCCTAGCAGAAATTACATATCTTTTAAAAAGTACTTATTTTCAGCAAACTTTTTATAGGCTTCATGAATGTGTGAAATAGAAAATTGCTGCATCTGAGAAAGATTTGAGACAGGTCAAATCATAACCACTCTGTGGAAGCCATTATTGAGCAAAGTTCAGAATCAAGACTTCAGCATTTAGCATTCAGACCCACAGGGCAAACTGAATAAAATCTAGTGCTAAAATCTGTACAGTATTCTTTGTTAGTTCCTATGACCAATTTATGCAAAATCTAGCATCTAAACTTTCAATTCAGAGTGTCTGCCAATATATTGCATATAATTCCAAGTTGGTGATATGCAGGTATCTAATTCAATGGCCCTAATTTGCATTGAATAGCATAAGAAACTCAGAATAGCAAGAGAAGCTAGTCTGATCTTGTAGAGAGGAGTTGGTGAATTTATGTATTGAAATGAAGATATTGAGTTAATTGTGAATGAAAGAATTAAGATGTATATCAAAAAGAATGAACAGGTATCATCTATATTGTTGTTGATGCATATAAAATCCACAATCTGGTAGTAGTTGCATGTATATTCCAGTAAATGGTGATAATAAAAAAGTACAGAATGAATTTTGGGAATTGTTGCAACATCTAAGTTGAATGCTATCCAGGATGGAAAAGATGGTCTGTTGGATAGCATAAGTGAATTAGATGGGAACAAAAAAAAAAGGAGTAAAAATTGGGCCATTCCAGAAATTCATGAATGAGTGAAAATGGTGACTGTTTAGTGAGTGTCTTGGGAAAAAAATCTGTTTCTTTTGAATGCATATTTTAAATGTAAGTCTATGAGACCAAAGAATAAATATAAATTTAAAGAACAGTGAAAGATACATTGGTGATAAAAGTTTGTACATGTGGGACAGACCAATTTTAATAGTATTAAGAATTAAATTCCAGGAAAAAATGAACATGGAAGAAAAAGAAAGAAGTGAAAGAAAATAGAGGGAAAAAATAGAATGGTAGCAGGAAGAAAAAGCATGAATCTTGTATGAAAATATATTAAAAGTTATGTTAATCTCTCAGTGGAATGAATGGCTGGTGAATATAAAATGATATGGCTTTAAGATTTGGCATTTTGTCTACCTATTGAGTCCTTTCCAAGGACATGGGATAGGCAGATATGGATATGTTTAGTGGTGTTACAGATATTTCGCAAGATGATAACTGTTCCAAGTAAAGCCACCTTTTGAAGTTGACAGATGGTGAATTTGTCAGTGCCAATGGTGTTCAAATGGTGCTCCAATGGTTGTTTTGGGATTGCACCAAGGTGCCTATTACTACCTTTGCTTGCTTTTGCCACAGTCATTCTATTACTATTTACATTCTGTATAGAAATATTCTATTTCTATTTTGTTATCTTCTTCAGTTCTTTCTCTTCTATTCTGTTGTCTCCAGATACTGCTACATCCACTATCCAGACATTTTTATCTTTCTTATTGACACTTGTTACGTCTGGGGTGTTATGTGGCAGGTGCCTGTCTCATGAGACCACGATGCTATTGCAGAGTAGTAGTTTGGCTTGCCAAGATACCATCTCTGTTACAGGACACACTTGCATGCTTCCCAAGATGCACCCCAGGAGGGCGAGCTGGCTTCGCACCAAAAAAAAAGATGAGTGGCTCTTCCTTCAGCATCACCTAAGGCCCCCTCCCTTCCTAGAGCTGCCTTGCAAACAGTGGAAGTGGTATATATCTGTTTATTTACATAGAACATGCTTTCGAACTGTTAGGTGGACAAAAGCTGACTGAATGACAGGAGCTCACCCTGCCACAAAGTGAATCACCAGAGCTGAGACCATTTTCAGTATCATTAAGCCACTGAGCCACTATGCCTTCAGTGGAATTAAACTAATGAGAATTGCGAAAAATGATGCTTCATTGAATGATGAAGTGAAAGAAGCTATGGATGAAAATGAAAATGCATACAAAGAATTTGCCAAGTATGAATGAGAAACATATTGCATAATTTGTATGTAAAGAAAAACGTATCTTGGTAAAATGTAGTGAAGGATTTTTTTTCCCCCATTCAATCATGTCCCATTTTTTGAGAATGCTATACAAGTTCCTGCACTACTTATGGCAAAGTTTTTCAGAAGTGGTTTGTCTTTGCCTCTTTCCAGGGTTGAGAGAAAGTGACTGGCCCAAGGTCCCTCATCTGGGTTTGTGTCTAAAAGAAGCAGAAAAAGTACTGACTGATTTTGATGGAAATAAAAACATTGGGGAAGGGTTACGTAGGTGAAAATGGCTAAACAATGCATCACCAGTCTATTGGATCAAATAAAGGATAAAGATGATGCCACAACTAGAAAATGAAATAGAAATGAAATAATGCCAGAAGTGTCCATGGAGATTCTTAGTCATCCAGGTCATGGTTGTCTCAAAATGCAACTGGACTATGTTTTTTCCTTGAGGAACAAAAAGACGTTTTGCTTCTTATCCAAGAAGCTTCATCAGTTCTGGCTGGATGGTGGGGGGATGACAGGATGATGGGGAGGGGAGAGAGATGGAAGGATTATATTTATTTGCAGTCATCTGCTCATTATCACTCTCTCTGAGAACTGTTGAGGCCACCTAGGGGTTTATCTGTGTGCTCAGGGTCACCTGAATCAGAGTGCAAATTGGGGTGGAATCTTCTTGGAACTGCTGAAAAGTTATTATAGACAGGAGATAGGTGGTGTCTTATCTCTCCCTCTCTGTTGATGCTAGAAATATTTAAAGATAGTAAAATGCTGAAGAGTGGAACTGATAACAATGGGATGAATGGTAGCGCCCAAAAAATAAATTATAAAAAAAAGAGTCATAAATGCCATAAGCATATTGAAAAATTGTAGATGGTGGTGTTAATGGAGAAATGCTAAACACAGATTGTGGTTTACTTATGGATGTCTCTGCAATTTATTTAACATTTGTGTGAAGGCCACATCCACATCTGGCAATGTAAAAATGCTATTGTTGCTTTCTTATGAAAAATATATTTTGAGATCAGTTTGCTAAATCTGCCTGGGATGAAGTTAGGGTTAAGGCCAGGGTATGAAAGGTGATAATGAGTAAAATCTGGGAAGGGCACTGCAGAGCTATGCCAGGGGGTTTTCATGTGAGAATTTTAGATTTTGGCAGGTCATTGAGAAATGGAGACTGGACAACCATTTGTCGGAAATGGTATAGGGCTTCCTGCCTGAGCAGGGGATTAGACTACAAAGTATCATCATCATCATCATCATTATTATTATTATTATATTATATAGGTATGTGAGAAAGAAAATTATGACCATCTGTTGATTTAAAGAAAACATATGAAAACTGGATAGTTTTAAACATTATATGCTAACATTGAATGCAGTTGAATGCTGAACAGCATGGAATGCATTAAAGATGGAACATGTATGTAGTAAGAGCAGTATAAAATAGAATAGAATAGAGCTGTAAGGGACCTTGGAGGTCTTCTGGTCCAGCACCCTGCTCAAGTAGGAGAATCTATACCATCTCAGATAGGTGGCTGTCTAGTCTCCTCTTAAAAATCTCCAGTGATGGAGTGCCCACGATTTCTGGGGGTAAGCTGTTCCACTGGTTGATTGTTCTCACTGTCAGGAAGTTTCTCCTCAATTCCAGATTGCTTCTCTCTTTGATCAGTTTCCAACCATTGTTTCTCATCCTTCCATCTGGTGCTTTGGTGAACAACCTGGCCCGCTCTGCCTTGTGGCAGCCCCTCAGATACTGGAATACTGCTATCGTGTCTCCCCTATTTCTTCTTTTCTTTAGACTAGCGAAGCCCAAGTCCCATAGCCGTTCTTCGTATGTTTTAGTCTCCAGGCCCCTGATCATCTTAGTTGAATGTGAAGGTTGCATAAAAATACTTGGAATGCTTAGCAAAGGATTTGACACTGTACAAAACTAGCATTAGAGTTTGTAATGTCCCCTCAGTTGATTTATGTATTGAGAGATAAAAGTATAAAAAATGCTTATGGTTGATATTAGAATTGTGCTGCTTGAATATGTATGTATGTGCATTTGTACAAACACAGTGGTATGATTTTGTCTAAGAAACAATTATTTGCAGCAGATTTTGACTGTATAATGCAGTGAAGAGTTCAAATCTGATGAAAAGAAGAAGAAAGAAAAGGGCTCAGAAATGAATAGGTGATAAATGAATGTGAAGTGAATACAAAATTGACTGATCCGCATAAAAGAAGTACATTGAATAGTTTGACTCACTGAATGAATGATCACATTGCAAAACAAATATATGGAGGGAGGGTGAATAGGTTAGAAGAACAAGTCCCAAAGTTGTGGTTGGATGGAGTTGGTGAGAAATAATGAGAACAGTAAGACATTTAAAGAACGAAAGTCAGCATATGCACCTGGCCTTGGGAAGCAAGAACAGTTGGCAAGGACCAAAATGCACAAAAAAGAAGGCTGGATGGCATTGGTATAAAGTCGATCTGTTTCTTTGTTACATAAAGTACCCCATCACATTGACTCAAGCAAGTGGACCAGACTAAAAGCCAGAGCCATCAGTAAACAGGACTTTCCACATCTCTGTAAAATTCATAATCTAATGACCAGAAAATAGCAAAAACTGCCACAAAAAGGGAACGGAGACCATCATTTCTCAAACGTTTCTCAGAAGGGAATTGTTTTCTAAAAAGCCAGTCTGATGGGGGCCATCCAAATGTCAGAGGATAAGGTATTCCACAATGTTGGAGACAAAACTGGGAAAGATTGCTCACTGACCCTCACTCCTTAACTGTTCATAGAACGAAAACCCTAAGTATTCCTCTTGTTAAGTCTGTTCGGGGGCTTAGTTAAATTTCCTCTTGCTTGCTCTTATTTCCTTTTTCCAATAACTTCTATTCAGTGCTTCTTACTCTCTTTCAGTGCTTTGCATAATATTACTTAGCTCAGAAGGGAAGTTAATGAACTTGCAAATCAACTTTTTATTGCAGATCTCTGTCATTAATAAACCTGTGGACCTTTATTAATTCTCATCTCTCTCTGCAGATCAAAACCAGCACTCCCATACACATACAGGCAGAGAAAGAGAGGCATGGGCAGAGACATCCACACCTACAGATGCAATGGCAAAAAGCAAAGACAATTTTCTGTGCCATTGCTCTTTCAAACAAATACTTTTGTTGGCTATTTTCCCTTTGGTTTGGATTGTCTTCTTTAGCTTGTGTCCAATAGTGGTTACAGCCTTTACACTCGAAGGCAAATTTTCTGCCCACACATTAAAGAGCCTATTGTACATGAACAAATAAAAATGTCAGAAAAATCCATTTTCTCGAGTTGATAAACTGTTAGCCCCAGCTTAAAATTATTTAAGCACCATAGAAAGGAACATATTGTTAATGTTAATACGAACTATTGGCATCCTGCTGCTTTTACTGTTTACCAACATTTGTGATGGCAAAAAACAGCAAACTAATTTTTCAGAATATTTCAGAGCTCCATGTGTTTAAGAAACTGGGTCCTATTTGAGTAATATAATCTAAAGAAGAGGGGAAAGAGCAGTTACATTTCTTTCCCCCCAAAAAATCAATGAAATATTTCTGCTGCATGGGTGTGAACTCTGTAGATCTACTAAGAATATGATTTTGGAGGTTCTATCTGGCTCATGGTTCACATGTTAAACACTAAGACTGAAGGGAGAGATTAGATCACCTGCAACTTCTGGTCACTTACTCGCCAAATGATTCTTCCCAGATACAGAGAGTAGCTGGTGAGGGTATATGCAAAATCTCCTTCAAAGTGAGATCAACTTCTGATATCCTTAGAAATAGGTCAAGTAGTGGCATGATTCAGATATGACTTGAATTGTATGTAGATTTAATCTTTGTGAAATAAACTAAGAAATATGTTTATGGGTTGGGATAAATGCCAAAGTTGCACTGTGAAGCACCACTACCCCAAATTGGTGGCATTGATCGTCACACTTCAGTAAATTGATCGGTTCTCACATTTTAGATATAGAAAGCTTCAGGTTCAGTCTTTCATTTTTCCAGGTAGGGCTCGAGAAAAGAAATGTCCCGAAAACCAATCTGTGTTGACAAAACTAGGCTCCATGGATCAATATCTGACTTAGTATGCAAACATTATTGTGTGTTCTCATCAGTCAATTGACTGAAGGGAGAGAGAGGATTAATCCAGCCATTTTTTTTCCAATCTATGTCCTTTCTGGCTTGTGTAGCAGGATGTTCTCCAGCAACTTGTTTATTTCATTCTGAGAGAAAATGCTCTAAGTTGTCATTGTGGAAGGATATTTCCAGTGTCAAGCAATTAACACCACTTCTGGCAAGTAAAGATTGGGGTCAAGTAAGTATACCTGCCAAAACAGTGCATTGTTTTTCCAAAAGAGCTAGCAAAAATGAGCAGCCCAGGTTCAGATCGCTCCATTGTTGCTAATTAAAACATTAAACAGCTCTTATTTCTGGCAAATTCTCCTCTTTTATAGCTGGCACTTCACCGGCTTCTGTGGAAGCCACAGAGCCATGCAGATCTTTCTATTTAAATATTTGGAATGCTACACATCCAATGGCTTAGAAATTTCTTTCTTGACGGAAAAGCTGAAAAGCTGACCCGTGAAATCAAAAACATGATGTGGACAAGGAGAAATCTATTACAGAAAGTCCTCCTCTTATGAATATTCATTTAGCAACTGTTCAAAGTTCCTACCAGCCTAAAAAAAAGTGACTGGTTCTTGCACTTATGATTGTTGCAGTGTCCCAACAATCACACAATCAAAATGTGAATGCTTGTTAACTGGCATGTACCGTATTTATGATGGCTGCATCATCACAAGATCACATAATTGCCATTTGTGAACTTCCCATCTGGTTTCTGACAAGCAAAGACAGTGGGGGAACCACAGCAAAACATGTCATAAAATTGGGCACTACTCACTTAATGATAATTGAATTTAGTGACAGAAGTTCCTGTCCAACTGTGGTCACAAGTTGAGAACTACCTATATATATTTTCAAATCAGCTATCTAATATGCACATCTCAAAGAAACACACATTATTCTTTTTATTTACCCTGTCCCCAGCTTCTCTAAAAAAATATTTTATTTTACAAAAAGTCTACACTAGGAAAAATCCAATAAAAAAAATATTTGTACAAAAAAAGGCATGTTAAGGGGGAAACTAGTGTGGCAAAATGTCTCATACGCATATAAAACTGAATATCAAGTTTCATGGTTATTTAAAAAAATGCAAACTGATGCAGACATCAAAGGGAACAAACATATTGAAAAAATGCAACTCTTTGTAGAAAAAGAAAATCCACGACAAGAATTCACCTCATGGTTAGAGATGAGTTTGATCAATCTGTCAGTTGGATGCTTGTGGATTTTGCTTTAACTTTATTGCTGTGTTGCAGCAAAAAACATATGGGAATGAAGCAAAACCATGAATGGGACATCCATTCCAATAGCTATAAATCCATATCTTCAAAATCAAGAGAAAGTGAAGTAAAATACAACAAAGGAAAATGTAATATATTATTTTAACAATAGTTACAATTCTACCTATAGTTATTTAGTGCAATTATTATTCAAATACATATATATTTCTAATACATTTAGATACATATCATTTTTAATCTACTGTATTTAATATAAATGAGTCCCACATTTCGTCATTCATTCAAATTTTATGTCTATAGGCAATCACTCACAGGTAGCAAGTACAATCAGATCCTCAATCCATTGAGTGAAAATGGCCATACATTTATCTTCCCAATGCTGTAATATCAATCTTTTGGCCATAGTAAGGGCATGGAAAATAAATTTACATTGTTCAGTTTCAAATTCCAAGTACTAGGTATATAGTTCAAAAGAATATTATCCTGTGAAAAAAATAGTTTTTGTCACATAATCACATACTGTATATGTAGTCCACCACTTTGTCCCAAAAGTTGTTTATAGGACATTGTACAAACATCTGTTTTAAAGAAGCATTGTCTTGTGATATCTCTAATAAATTGCTACCCTAAACAATCCTTTTCTATACAGACAAAATGGAATCCAATACATTCTAAATATTATAAATCATAGCTTACGGTCCACTCACACTGTTGGTATAAAAATTAAAACATTCTCTCATTGTCTAGGCAACATAGGAACTTCTAATTCTTTATTCTACTCATTTGTTAGAAGCTGCATATCAAATTGATTTAAGGATAAAAAAAATTAATAGGATTGTGTTTTTAAGTATTTAACAAATTGTTCTAGCATCTCAGGTATATCAGAAGTTGAAAATGTTGCTGAACTAAATAATGTTGTTAGCAAATTGTAAACATTGCCATTGGGATACACCTGGCACCATCACCCCCTCTCTTCCTGCCCTGCTCAGGCAATGCATTGCTGCTGCTGCTGCTGCTGCTGCTGCTGCTGCTGCTGCTGCTGCTGCTGCTGCTGCTGCTGCTGCTGCTGCTGCTGCTGCTGCTGCTGCTGCTGCTGGCGGAGCTGAGCTGCGGCACCGAGCCAATCTCCATGCCTCCTGGTTGTCCGGCCGCGCTCCATTCCCGGCTGCCCTCTGCACCGCGCCAGAGCCTCCCCTGTGAAACCCAGCCTGCCTCCCTCGCCGTCAGAGGGCATCTGTGTGTGTCTCCAGACCTTACTGGCCTACCATCCCCAGCAGCCCTAAAAAGCACTGTGGAAGAGTGGGGAATGCTGGGAGTTGCAGTTCATCACCATCTGGAAAAACATGACTCTCCAAAGATCAATCCTTCCTTCCTTCCTTCCTTCCATCCATCCATCCATCTCCTTCCCTTCCCCTTCAATCTCTCCTTCCTTCCTTCCTTCCTTTCCCCCTCAAATCTCCTTCCTTCTCCATCTCCTTCCTTTCCCCTTCAATCTTCCTTCCTTCCTTCCATCTCCATCTCTTCCCTTTCAATCTCTCTCCTTCCTTCTTTTCCCCTTCAATCTCCTTCCTTCTCCATCTTCTTCCTTTCCCCTTCAATCTTCCTTCCTTCCTTCCATCTCCATCCCTTCCTCTTCAATCTCTCTCTCTCCTTCCTTCCTTCCTTTCCCCTTCAATCTCCTTCCTTCTCCTTCTTCTTCCTTTCCCCTTCAATCTTCCTTCCTTCCATCTCCATCCCTTCCCCTTCAATCTCTCTCTCCTTCCTTCCTTCCTTTCCCCTTCAATCTCCTTCCTTCTCCATCTCCTTCCTTTCCCCTTCAATCTTCCTTCCTTCCTTCCTTCCTTTCCCCTTCAATCTCCTTCCTTCTCCATCTTCTTCCTTTCCCCTTCAATCTTCCTTCCTTCCTTCCATCTCCATCCCTTCCTCTTCAATCTCTCTCTCCTTCCTTCCTTCCTTTCCCCTTCAATCTCCTTCCTTCTCCTTCTTCTTCCTTTCCCCTTCAATCTTCCTTCCTTCCATCTCCATCCCTTCCCCTTCAATCTCTCTCTCTCCTTCCTTCCTTCCCTTCCCCTTCAATCTCCTTCCTTCTCCATCTCCTTCCTTTCCCCTTCAATCTTCCTTCCTTCCATCTTCATCCCTTCCACTTCAATCTTTCTCCTTCCTTCCTTCCTTTCCCCTTCAATCTCCTTCCTTCTCCATCTCCTTCCTTTCCCCTTCAATCTTCCTTCCTTCCTTCCTTCCTTCCTTTCCCCTTCAATCTCCTTCCTTCTCCATCTTCTTCCTTTCCCCTTCAATCTTCCTTCCTTCCTTCCATCTCCATCCCTTCCTCTTCAATCTCTCTCTCTCTCCTTCCTTCCTTCCTTCCTTCCTTTCCCCTTCAATCTCCTTCCTTCTCCATCTTCTTCCTTTCCCCTTCAATCTTCCTTCCTTCCATCTCCATCCCTTCCACTTCAATCTCTTTCTCCTTCCTTCCTTCCTTCCTTTCCCCTTCAATCTTCCTTCCTTCCTTCCCCTTCCCTCCCTCACAACATTTTTGAGCAAGGAAGAGTAAGCTTCCCCAGCGAGCATTGCTATATTGTTTTTGTGATTAATCACTATGCTTTAATTATGTTCAATTCGTAACAATGAAAATACACCCTGCCTATCAGATATTTACATCACTATTCATAACAGTAGCAAAATTACAGTTATGAAGTAGCAATGAAAATAATTTTATGGTTGGGGGTCACCACAACATGAGGAACTATATTAAAGGGTCGCAGCATTAGGAAGGTTGAGAACCACTGCTTTAAGATGAGGAAAGCTGGGGAGATTTGGAATGGCACATGCTAGAAAAAGGAACTAATACACAACTGATATCTTTCTGAATACTCCAGCGAAGCAAAGTAGCTGCTGCCCATGATATCATCATCCATCAAAGAGGAATCACAGAGAGCAACTGCAGTTACTTTTATCTGTAGTAAACTTGCAATATTTCTACGTCTAATGATGTCTAACAGCTGCTGTTCACATCACTGTCACTTGGTAAGTTGCATCAGGAAAGGGGAAGAGATGTAATGGGTGTAGTAACAAAAAAGAATTAAATAAGTACTGTACATTTACAAGCATTGACCAGAAATAGCAAAAGACAATCACACAGGGGACAAACTAAAGCAACTCAACCTAAATTTCAGGGGACATTGGGCTCAGCTTGTAATTGGTGGAGAAGACATGGAATTTTGTGCACTGACTTCTATAATTCCAGACTTTACATCGTTCTCAATTCTTTCTTTAAATGTTGCCAATGGAAAGCGTAACCTTTGCATATGTAAGTTTCTATGTTCAGTCTTTTATAGCTCCAGTGAAAGACCTTGTACTGAATGGAAGCCCCACTGAGCACCATGGTTTAGTATACCATGTACAAGTATACATTGTACATTGTGAGCAGGAGTATTGATCAAATACATAATGAGTTAATGATCTTATATATTCTTTTCCATGCAATTTAGTGTTCTTGCACAAAACCTTGAATATCTCCAATCACCAGTTCCAGAACTTAACTTTACATTTTCTTTTCTCTGTAACAATCTTAAGTTGGATTTAATTCAAAGGAGTTAATTTCTTTCAAAGGAACACTTTTTTTGAAAGAGTTCTCTTCCCCCAATCCATTCAATACTATGTTTGCTGGAGAAAGGCAGAGATTAGTATATCAAACTGTTGCTATCAACAGAGCTTGACATCTATTATAGATTTCCATTCAATCCTTGCTATAATTGGCATACTTTCAGGCACGTGAAACAGGCTGTATCCCAAAGTGTTCTCAAGGAACATAACAGATTTTGATATATTCAGAGTCTGATGTGGTACCTGGTCTTAATTCAAGCAAGGACAGGATTTGTTTGTAGGACCCTATTAACACACTGATGGAGAAAATACCCAGGTAAATAAGGTGAAGTCATGTGGCTCAGAATTCCAATCTGTATGTAGTAGGAATAGCCAAATTCCGATGGGCATTCACATAACATGCTGAATTTAAGCAGCCTCAAGAGAAGCATTAATCTGAAACCTGAAATCCTGCTCACAATCATATTGGTATTGTCCTGAGGTACAATTTAACCTTATGGGTCTTCCAGATAACAATAATTTTGTGTTAAAAAAGATAGGCAAAGTAATCGTCCTTGAAGCAAATTTGTATCAAAGCCAAGAAACTTACTTTGTGGTCAGAAGGATAGTGTACAAATAAAATAAAATGCAATTAAGAACAAATTCTGTTTCAGGCTTATACCCACATGGCACATTTCATTGGCAGCATTTCCTACCAGCGTCTATTTCAGAGCTAAGAATTCCTGCTGCAATTTTTTCCACCAGTTCTGAAAGGGGGGGGCTTGCTTTAAACATTTTTAAAGGAGGAGAGTGTGGTGGTCTTCTGTAGTTAAGAGGAATGTTTGAATCTCCGATCTTTCTCTTCTCCAAAGGAAACAATTCACAGAAATGTACTGAAAAAGGCCCTGCCATTGAAATACCGAGATGAATAATGTGTTATAGACTAGAAACTGGATAGGCTATAGAAAAGAGAGACACCAATCAAATAAATTGTAACAGGTGTATAGTTGAGGTTTGAAGTGAGGAAGGAAAAATGCTTACCAAACACTTAGTGATGTATACCAGGTGCTATGAAGATTGATACATACTATGATTCCATGTTCAATGCTGTTTGTATGAATGTAGATAGACCATACATAAGAGCTGTATTTTCAGGTCTTATGAGGACAGTTTATTAATATGAGACCAGATTTAATGTTGAGTGCTTTAATATTGGAAAAGCGTACTGAATTTCTACCTCAGGACGCTGAATTTCTACCTCAGGACCTTTTGTTAGGGATCATAAAAGATTGCACTACTAATGAGACGAATGTACGAGTTGTATTGCAGGATATATGATGAATGCTTTTTGATATGAATTCATGTATAGTGTTGATGGTTTTAATAAAATAATTTTTAACAAAAAAAAGTGATAGGAGAATAGCTCCTTCTCCTGGAGAAATTTTCTATGAGAGACCTTGGGGGCAAATTATAATATATGCACTGCAACCCTGCATGCAAATACATTGGGGGCAGAGCTTGCATTATAATATTATGGCACACATTTTCACAAAATCTCCACTTGTTGAAGATGACCCTCCAGACCTTGTATGACCCTCCTGTCCATGTTTTTGGTGGAACATGTTAAAAGTCTGTTTACCCAATTCTCACTGAAATTGTGCCTGACACCCATGATTCTAGAGAAGAAAATGAATGCAAGACAGTTTAGGATATTCCCATTGGATAAAAATAGAAAAGGGTCAGGACCCTGGAGAGGCAGAAGGCCTCTAAGGCCTTTGGATCAAGGAAGAGGATAGGATTGGGGCGATAACAAAGATTAAATTCATTTTATATTTAATTAAATTAATTAAATCAATTGCATAGTTTATATGATTGCTTTCCAGGTGTTTAATAATTTCTCCTATTACATTAAACTTACAATCCATTAATAACCTTGAAATAGACTTTGGAGATGGCACTGAAGAATCTGATGTAGGGGGGAAGGCAGATATTGTCAGCCTCACTGACCTGACCAGGAAATCAAATCAACAGAAAGGCTTAAAACTACATTTATTGAGATTATCTATAATAACAGAGTCTTGTAAGTGTGACTGCACTGTACTTCCTTCCCCTCCAGTGAATCATGAAGATTCTCCCTGATTCAGTTCTACATGTGATCTTGTTTCCCATGACTTAAAAAAAAATAACATGTCAAGCCCTTTGGTTTAGGTAGGGTTCTCATGTACTTCCAACAAGGTCCTGTTCCTTACTCTCTACAGATCAGCCCAAGGTACTGTACACTTCTGCTATATTACCTTGGAACAGGTCTAAGGACTAATTTTGAGAAAAACAAAGTGGGTGACTAAGACTGGATGGCTTAGAGCAGGTCTGCACATGTAGCCTGCTAAGGAACCTTGGGTGGCCCTCAAATGTTTTGTTTTGTTTTCTTAAACCCTAAATTCAACTCTGTTGCCACCCTGAAGGATGCACTGCCAAGCATCTCCAACGATTCCAGACTTGGCCACTACTGCCAGTTCCTGAGTTGCCCACATTCTACTGGCCACCAAATCACTAACTGGCAGATGAGGTGTTCCTTTGTCACCCACAAAGATTTTTAATTTTATCAGTGTTGTCTCTCCAAGTTGTGCAGGGCTTATTTACAAGGAGACAGAGAAAGAAATAGTTAATGGATATATTTCTCTGATTCCAATTAAGAAGTAAATGTAGGTCCTGTGCCTGTTGGAAACAGTAGTTTTAAGGATATTTAATAGTCTGTTGGCTTGGAAAAAAAGAACAGAACAAATATTCAGGAAGTCTGGATTGTCTGTCTCTCACCAGTTGTATAAATTGATTGGATCCAAGTTCTGGCTTGTATTTTAGACACATGTCTATCTCTTTTGGGTGCCACAAGGCTTTTATTTTTTCTTCACTACACAAAATGGCTACCTTTTGGGTCTTTCTTCTCTAATAAGTGGGACTTTCTTCAGATATGCTCATTATGCATCAATTTAAGATATTCCTATTCCACTAGGAATTTAATTAAAGGGATGCCTTTCATCATTCATCTAGGCTGGTCCAATCAGATTTTTAATGATTTTTTTTAAAAAAAAATTCAGGTCTGCTGTATTATCATCTGTTTTCATTTTAAGGATGACTTTTCTCAGTTCATTATATTCTATTTTGCAGTAATAGAGCAGGTATAAAAACAAAAATCAAATACAATAAATATTCCTACGGATTTGTATTTGAAATTATTTTCCTGTCTTCAATAGAAAATATAGCTTGGCAGCCTTCAAAAGTATAAGATCTGCAACTTTCTGAACTCCCAGACTGCCTAGATGTAGTTCAGGGCCATTCATGGGGAGCAATACCAAAAAAAGTCAAAGCCTCATCCCTTTCTACATTTGTTCCTCATGTGTGGCATGTCAAAAGGCAGCAGGGCCTCAATCACACAATTGGGGCAGCCATCTTGATTTTTTTTTTTACCTTACGTTGCATGAATGCCCCTCATGTAATAGCTAAGAATTCTGGGAACCGAAGTCACACTTATTTGTGGAAGACTACTATAGAGTATTTTATGAGCAATGCGACATCACATTCCATGCTCCCATTCATGTTTCTTCTATCCTCCGCACCTTCTTCCCATCATTCTGCTAAAACCAAAGCTTAGGCTGGCACATTGGATTGGGTCTGATGCTAGTTTTCTATTGCTTCACTTCCTTAATTAAAATAACAAATCTTCACAGCAGCCTTCTTTAGATTCCTTTTTATCACCATAAACTAATTAAAGTAACACCACTGGTGGCAACTCATTAGACGTCAACTATATTTTCTGTATAATTGCATAGCTTACAGAAGAGAAAAAGTGGGAGAAGTGCTCAAAAGAGATGGCGGCCATTTCCTCCCTCTTCAGAAAGCCTGGTTGCCACTCATTTAAAAATTATCAGCTACATAGTAGGCTCCTCATTTAAGAGTAATCTAGTACAGGTGTTTTAATTCTAGACTAGAACTCTTCACATTCTCTATTTGAAATAGGATGATATGCAATAAAGTGGAGGGGATCTTAATGGAAGATGAGATTCTTTTTTTTTAAATGTTTTTATTAAATTTTACAAAAAAATTTTTACATAAAAAAGAAAAGATAATAACTCAACTGATAACAATCATATAACACATTTACCAAACCATCCAAATAACTGCTCGGTACCCCCCACCACCACATCCTCCTACACCTAAACTACCCCCTCCTCTTTCCATCTGCTACCTACTTTCTCCTTTCTCTACATCTCCCCTCCACCCACCTCTATCCCCTATCTTCACCCTCTTACCCTCTTCCTACATACCTCAACCTTCACTCCTCCTTCCTCTTTCCTCCAATGTGGTGCCCAGAGGCCACCCGAGCAATCCTTTAATACCTAAAAACATAATCTCATATCACCCCCAAATGCAGTTGAGAGAGCATATTATAACATTTATTAACTCCCTCCCTCCTCCCCCCCCGGGCTTCCCAGAGTGAATACAGAGTAAGAACGCAAGAAACCCCACTAACTACTCTTATATAACTATTTAACTATATATCGAATATAATTCCTTCAGTTGATATTTCTTTTGTATATAGTCTATCCATTTTCTCCAATCCATCATAAATTCTTCATTTGAGTGGTTCTTCAAGTATGCAGATATCTTAGCCATTTCCACCAAGTTTGCAACTTTTAACGTCCATTCTTCAATAGATGGTATTTCAGATGTCTTCCAATATTGTCCCACCAGCAATCTTGCTGCCGTAATCAAATTCAAAATCAACTTAGTCTCTATGGTTGTACAATCTTTTGTAATGCCCAACAAAAACAACTGTGGTGAAAATTCAATACGTTTTTTCAATATATTTTGAAGGATCCACCATATTTTTATCCAGAAAGCCTTAATTTTTTTACAAGTCCACCAAATGTGAAAATAAGTAGCATCCATCGAATCACATCTCCAACACTTGGGTTGCATATCTGGATACATAAGTGATAATTTTTTTTGGGTCTAAATGCCATCTATAAAACATTTTATAAAAATTTTCTCTTAAGTCAGTGGTTCTCAACCTTGGGGTCGCGACCCCATTTGGGGTCGCGCGACCATTTCGCGGGGGTCGCCGGGCACCGCCGGCCGCCATTTTGTTTTTTTTGTTTGTTTTTTTTTAATTTTTTTAAATTTTTTTAAATTTTTTTGGCACGCGCGCGCCGCGCACGCTCAGATCCGCCCGTCGCGCCGGAAAAAAAAATTTAAAAAATTAAAAAAAAAATAAAAAAATAAAATAAAAAAAACCAAAATGGCGGCCCGCGACGGGCGGATGCGCGCATGTGTGGCGCGTGCGATGGGCCGATCCGCACAGGCGCAGATCCGCCCGTCGTGGCCGCCATTTTGGGTTTTTTTTGGATTTTTTAAAATTTTTTTTAAAAAAATAATTTAAAAAAACAAAATGGTGGCCCGCGACGGGCGGATGCGCGCATGCATGGTGCGTGCAATGTGCTGATCCGCGCATGCGCGGATCCGCCCATCGCGGCCGCCATTTTTTTTTATTTTTTTTTATTTTTTTGGCGCGCGCGCACCCAGGTTGGGGTCGCGGCGCGCATGGGCGGGGCAAGTGGGGTCTCAACCTGAGAAAGGTTGAGAACCACTGTCTTAAGTGCTGTGCTTGTGTAAATTTTACATTTTTCACCCATATCCTTTTCCAAGTTTCCATCATAATTGGATGTCCAAAATTACTTTCCCACTTAATCATACAATCTTTAACTAATTCGTTTCCAGAATCAATTTCAATTAATACATCATATAATCTTTTAATATGCATAATTCTTTGATCTCTAACTTGTTTAATTAGTTTTTCATCCTTTGAAGAAAAACCCATCTTGGCATCTTTATACCATCTAGCCTGAAGTTGTACATGTGAGTACCAATTGTGAGCTATTCCTTCTTCCTTTAGCCTATTTAATGATTTCAGTTCTAGACTATTCCCTTCTTTAATTAAAAGCTTCTCATAGGGCACCACATCTTGATTTTGTTGTCTATTTACACTCTCTATTGCATGTCTGGGAACTGTCCATAAGGGAATTTTCCCATTTAACTTATAGTGATAGGAAGATGAGATTCAAAGTTTTATTTTGAGCCTGCACATTGCTTCTGGCTAGTTAACTCAAGACCTAGAGCATTTTTGGAGAATTGTACTTTCCTTTGAAAATAAACTGTGTAGAATAATTTGGGCTATTATTAAATTATCAGACCATTCCCTTCAAATGCCTGTAAATTTAAATTAACAATATGTTGAAATGTCAATAGAAAGATTTGCTGGTATGGCAAGAAGAAGTGCAGGTTGCTTTCTATGAAGCTTGATATACATTAACAATTACATTGTTAATGTGAAGTGGTTCCGTATAAAATGATTCTATTTTTCTCTTCCGCAAAGAAATGAGCAGCTTGAGTGTACCCTGACAGCTTTGTTGTGTTTTCCTATATTCTTTGCAAAAACAAGATCTCTGTGAAATGCAAACTAAAATGAAATCACGCATCAATAGGATTGTTCTATTTAGGAAACTGAACGTACAATTGCTCTAGAGAAGCTTGACGGATGCAGTCTGTCCATTCCAGTAAGAATTTCCCTGCTTTCTGGGTAGGGGTTGTCCATCAAATTTTCTATTCTGTAAAAAAATCTAGTGGATTTTGTATAGATCATGGTATTCATTTCTAAGGCCCATTCAGGATGCTGGTATACAGATCTACATAGCTTAGAACAATGCTTCACAATCCTGACAACTTTAAAATTGTGTGGACTTCAACTCCCAGAATTCTCCTGCTAGCTTTGCTGGTTGTGGAAGTCTGGCAGTTGAAGCCACACATCTTAAATTTGCCAAGGTTTATTTAACCTTAACCTGGTAATTCGGGTTTTCTCCCATGTAAAATTTGAAGTGTCTTGGCGACGTTTCAATGAAGTCCCATTCGTCATCTTCAGGCTAGTGCTTTCGGCTTCGTGCTTCTAGGAGCAATGTGTGATCGTAGCTGTTTCTTTCTTTTATCTGCCAGTGGGGGTATGAACTGATTGGCTGGGAGCTTGGCTGTGTTCTGATTGGGTGGAGGTGTGTTCTGATTGGTTAGGGGCGTGGCTGTGCTCTGATTGGATGGGGGGTTGGCTGTGCTCTGATTGGATGGGGGAGTGTTCTGTTTGGGTGGGGGCTTTGTTGTGCTCAGGTTAGTCTGAGTTGCAGGGGGATTAGAGATGGTGAGCTGCATAGCTGTTTGGCTTCGCATTCGTGGCCGTGCCTCATTTCATGGTGGGTGTCAGTTTGCTTCATGTATGGATTGGAGATGAAGTATATTTTCTGAGTTTTTTGCTGGTGTTTGTATGTAGGTCTTTGGTTATTCGGGTTTTCTCCTACATAGAATTTGAAGTGTCTTCATGACATTTCAACAAAGTCCCATTCGTCATCTTAGGCTGGTGTTTTCGGCTTCGTGCTTCTAGGAGCAATGTGTGATCGTAGCTGTTTCTTCCTTTTAACTGCCAGTGGGGGTATGAACTGATTGGGTGGGAGCTTGGCTGTGTTCTGATTGGGTGGAGGTGTGTTCTGATTGGTTAGGGGCTTGGCTGTGCTCTGATTTGATGGGGGGTTGGCTGGTGAGCTGCGTTGCTGTTGTTTGGCTTCGCGTTTGTGGCCTCATCTTCATGGTGGGTGTCAGTTTGCGGGGTTTAAAATGGCTAATGATGCAGCTGTGGTCTGGCTTCTGGTTTGTGGTCATGCCTCATCATCAATGTGGGTTTGGGTTTGCTTTTTGCGTGGATGTGTGGTGGTGACATCCTGTGTGGTTTTTGTGAGTGTGGGTCTGGTGTCATTCTTTGTGTTAGGGACTCATTTGTCCATAAGGGCGTAAGTTTTGTTTTGGATAGCTATCAAGGCTTCTTTGATTGGCACTTGGGTGAAGAGGGATATGACATCGAAGCTAACGAGTAGGTTGCTGGGTTGTAAGTTTTGTTTCTCTATGATCTCTATGAACTGGAATGAGTTTTTTACATGTGAGGTGATGGATTCTGCATAGGGCTGTAGTTGTATGGTGAGAAATTTGGCTAGGTTTTGTAGAGGTGAGCCTATGGAGCTGACTATGGGTCTAAGTGGGGTTCCTTCTTTTTGTATCTTGGGGAGACCATAGAGTTTAAGGCATCTGGATGATTTCTCTCTGGGAATGATTCTTTGCTGGATCTCTTCGCTAATGGGGGAGGCTTTTATTTTGGATCTAGTGGTTTTTTCCAGGTAAGTGGTGGGATCTGTGTTTAGGGGTTTGTATGTGGAGTCTTGGAGTAGGTTGGTTAATTTGGTTTGGTAGTCAGATGCGTTCATAACCACCATGGTGTTGCCCTTGTCTGCTGGTAGGATTATTATGCTGGTGTCTTCTTTCAGGTTAAGTAGTGCTGTCTGTTCCTCTTTGGATAAGTTGCTTTTGGGTGGCTTGCTGGTGCAGAGGATATTGGTGATTTTGAGTCTGATTCGGTTAGCATCGTCAGGGTTGATTTTGTCCAGGCTGGTTTCAACTCCCTTATAATGGTTTCAGTGGGGTTGTGTTTGGGAGCGACTGCAAAGTTAAACCCTTTGGAAAGGACATTGGTTTCGGCTTTGGTGAGGATCATCTCAGATAGGATTCTTCATTGCTGGCATAACTGTCATCCTAGATTTGGCTGGTTTGGCTAACAAGAGTTGCCTGCCTCTTTTTACATAGAGCAACACATGACACAGAGTGTCAATTAACCCTTGAAAGTCTGCGCTAATAGTTCAAGTAACATTAGGTGATGGAATTGTGGCTTGGAAATAAACCCCAGCCAGAAAGAAATCACTGGAATCAATCATAGGGCTTCTAAAATGGAGAGCCTCTCCTTTGAAAAGCAGACAAAACAAGGCATGCTTAGACATTGGCCTTAGACCATTCCCATTTTCTGTCATTCTAAATCCATGTGAATGTCCGCTTACCATTAATATTCATACGTTGCTCCTGGCCAGGCTCCAAGAGGTCATCAGAGGTCTGCCTCATTAACATGCTAATTAGACAGCTCTTCCCAGTGGACTAACAGTAAACCAACCTGGTTAACTCTACTTTCCTGACAATACAGCATTTTGCAAAGGGGGACCATGTAGATTCCCTCATCCCCTAACCTCTGGAGTAAGGCAGAAGATGCATCACTGGTCTGCTATTGCTGCACAAAGAAACTACATTCAGTTGCATGAGACTTTTTCTCAAACAATCCTATTGAAGAATCAACAAATGTTGAAGTATAAGTAAAGTTGAGTGAAATGATCAGTCTTCAGCCCCACCAAAAGGATTCTAATAGCCCAAATTTTAGTTTTCGATGATCTCCTGTCTCTGAGAAACTCCCATTAAAAGGCTGTTAATATTCACAATAACAAGAGAGGAGGATGGACATCTACATATTCAGGCTTTGTTAATATGGTATCATCAGCAAAATGATTACTTACACTGAATCACATCTATTTGCATGATACAGTCCTCCCCCTCAGTACTAAAACTGGGTATCACACATTGCAGGAAGCAGCCACCTGGCTCTTCTGCCGATCAAGTGAGTCAGGCACCCAAAGTTTGTTTAGCTAACTCAGGGGTAGGCAACCTTAGCTCTTTTATGACTCGTGGACTTCAACTCTCAGAATTCCTGAACCAGCCATGCTGAGGGGAATGGGAGAGGTTGCTATGCTGAGTCGTGCTGGCTCAGGAATTCAGGGAGTTGAAGTCAATGAGTCATAAAAGAGCCAAGGTTGCCTACCCCTGAGCTAACTAAACAATTCCAGCAACAAGAAGGTTGAGGAGACTGGGGTTTTCCACACATAATCTTCAGCATATTAATTTATATAAGCTGTGCAAGCGAATTGGGATTTCAGGATAAGGAATATTGATATGTAAAACAGGTAAAGGAGTCCCTGCAGATTTTACTCCGTTAGTCCTTACTGACTATAGGCTGCAGTGCTCATCTCTATTTCTAGGCCATTAACCCAGCACTGTCCGAAGACTTTTTCATGGTCATATGGCCAGCATGACATCACGGAGCCCTGTTACCTTCCCATCAAAGTGGTACCTATTTATCTACTCACATTTGTATGCTATTGAGCTGCTAGATTGGCAGGAGCTGGGCCGAGGATGTGAGGATGGGGAGCTGACCCCATTGTGTGGAGCTTAGGTCTTGAATCTGGGCTGCCAACTTTCCAGCCAACAAGCCAATGTCTTAACCACTGAGCCACGGCAACACCAAATATTCATATGTATCTGCCTATATTTCTTAGGATCATGTTATTTTGGTAACAATGTAACACTAGACTGGCAAATCAGGGGAAAATCACCTTTTGCAATCCAAAATCCTTGGAGATTTAAAAGAAATATTTGACATCTAACACAGAGACATTTCAGAAATATCTCTGAGAAAACTTATCTCATAATATGGTTGTTTTGCCCAGCATTTTCCATTGTTGAGAAAGCAATTGATACCTGACCTATAAAACTGATCTTAAACAACGAAGTGTGACATTCATAGCCATTTCATTTTTTAAAAAGAGAAATCTAACTTTTAAACAACCAGAGACAGTCATTCAATAGCAGCACAATTCCATGTAATAATCTCATATGAAGGGATGGGGGGGAGTGGAGGGACAAAGGGTTAGAAATTCAGCAAGATCATTCCACAGAGCAGACAGAAATATGAGATTCTAGGAATGCTACTGCTAGAAATCCATTTGAGGTGTCCTTCAAATGACAAGAAGATGAATTCAAAAGGATATGAAACAGAAAACCAAGAAGATGGGGTCTGACTTTGATACATGCTTAGTGTGATAGAATAACTTACTCACCATACAGATCTCTCCACATAAGGCAAAAAAGGACAAGGAGAGAGGAAGAAACCAATAATGTGTCACCTTATCTAAATAAGATACCTGTCGTTCCTGAAATATTGTTTAAGCTATAACAGTGGTTTTAGTCAACAAGAAAGAACAGGACTTTACTGCAATGAAAGCAGGCCTTTTTAAGTAGAAAGGGTTACAGTAAGCCCACATTTCCTGCTTGATGATGGTTGTAGAAGAAAAGAGAAGAAATCCAATTTTATTTACAGAGAAGCTATTTCCTTCTCTTTCAACTTGGAAGTTTATTAGAGCTGGACGGGCACTTTGCACATTGTTGGTTCATGCCAGGGAAAAGACTGCAAATTGTTCTTGTCCTTACTGGCCTAAAGAAGAGAATTTAGAAATGATAGCTATTAATGGAGGAAGGCACACACGCGCACACATACACATACCAGCATCCGGTTAGAGAGAGGGAACAAAAGATGAACTGGGGAAAGCTACAATTAAGTATGAAAATTAACAGGTGCAGAATGTCTGCAAATGAAAAAATGAGTAAGTTCCTGAGAGCTGAGGGAGTTATGGCATCATCACTTTCACAACGAGAGAAGGGCCAAGCTTTCAGCATTTAATCACAGCGTAACTGTTCAGGTCCGTTTCCAATTCAATAATGAGTTAAATGTGGCAGGCAGCAAAAAATTAAATTTTATTTATTTATTTATTTATTTATTTGGGTTTGTATGCAGCTCCTTTCCAGAGACTCGGAGCAGCTAACAACATATAAACAACAAAAAAGTACAATATAAAAAACCCAAACAAAACTATCTAAAAAGTCAATAAAAACACACACATTCAATTCAACAATCAACCACAGTCATCCCCAGGCCTGCCGGCAAAGATGAGTTTTTAAATTTTTTCGGAATGCCGGGAGAGTCGCAGAAACGTGGACTTCAGGAGGCAGTTGGTTCCAGAGGGCGGGCGCCACAACAGAGAAAGCCCTCCCCCTAGGGCCCGCCAGATGACATTGTTTCGCTGACAGGACCCGGAGGAGGCCGACCCTGTGCGCTCTCACTGGTCGTAGGGAAGTATGTGGCAGAAGGCGGTCCCGTAAGTATCCTGGTCCCATGCCATGAAGGGCTTTATAGGAAATAACCAACACCTTGAATTGGGCTCGGAGACCAATAGGCAACCAATGCAGCATGCGGAGAGTTGATGAAATGTGAGCACAACGAGGAAGGCCCACAACTGCTCGCGCAGCTGCATTTTGCACTAATTGTAGTCTCCGAACACTCTTCAAGGGTAGCCCCATGTAGAGAGCATTGGTGCTTTCCTCACCTCCTAAGAGAAGTGTGGGGTGCTTTAAGTGCCAGTCTTCCAGCCATTGAAAGAAAAGATTATGCTCCTTCTTCACACGTCCTGTGTCTTTTTTCAGAAATACGTCATTCCAATGCTCCTAGTTCTGAGTTTCAGCTAGCTAAATCGATAATTCCAATAGATCTAAAGAATGGATTCTTCACCACTCTATGGTTTCCCGTTCTTTTTCCAATGTTCACCATTTTAAGGCAATTAAACAAAACCAGGAGGAAAGAGGAAGGAATTTGCAGAGGTTTGGTTGTTGTTTGGGTTTTGTTTCATTTTAAATATTTCTTCTCCTCCAAACATGTTTCTTAGCATCTGTGGGTAGTCCTCGTTTAGCAACCACAATTGGGATCAGCAACTCGATTGTTAAGTGAAGCAGCCACTGTGCTTATGAACTTACTCCAGCTTTCCTTTGCTTCACAGACCAATGAAGATCATAAATCTGAGGATTGATTGTAAAGGTTTTTTTATTGCTACTGGAACTGTGAACAGTCAATAAATGATGCAGTCATTAAACAAGGGCTACCTGTAACCTTTGCATCTGCAATACTGTTGGCATTCACTAGAGTTTGCCATTAGAAGCAATGATGACCTGCTCTGCTTGGCAATAAACACTAATTAGTGTTGTCTTTCAATGTATATGTAGTATGCTCCTGTAGGTTGTCTCTTTCAGTAGTCTAGTGCAGGCTGAAGGTGAATTTCAAGGGTAGGAGTGTTTCTGTAACTGGTTATACCAATGTATTGTTTATGATTGTAACAATATGCCAAGTATTAATATCATAATGAACAATCATTCATAAAGGTAATGGATTGGAAAAACCTGGCTTTTGGTTTGTTTCAGGAAAAACAACATAAATTCAAAATATGCAACCCATGGTGTACTGTCTGTATGCCTTTTTGTTTGCCCACAGACAATTGGAGGGATTGTCTTACACAAATATCAGGCATTGAAAGCCAACTGGTTTTGCATTAACAATGCTTTCCAGATCTACTGGTTCAGGGTGCTACTTAGTTTTGTGATCCATCATGATGTGAAGTTGTGAAACAATGTTAAAAGTTAGCTCTGTTTCACTGTTTGCCCTATCTTTTCATCAATTTGCTGCTCGCCAAGCATGGAAGAATCTGTTGAGCAAGACCTATCTAATTTAACCTATGTTGGCCCAGCAGGAATAGAGTGTTGTTTTTTTGAACTAGGTAAGCAGCATTGTCCAATTCCAGTGAGTGTATAGATATTAAACTAACATATTTCCTTTGGGTGCTTCACAATGCCTATCAGGTTACTATTTTTTCTCAGACTCAAGCAGAATCCATTTTAAAAAGTCAGACCTATATGGCTAAGTTTGCTCTCCCCACTTTTTGCCTGTGGATAATGAGAGTTATAGTGGTACACAACAAGTCAGACAAAACATCTTAAACCTTGCATTTCCTATGATGGCATTTTAATGTAACTATCTGCTACTCTCCCTCTTTTCCAGTGGTGATCAGGGGACTTCATGGCGTTGAATTTGTTACTAGACATTGATTTGTGTTATATTTATAACCTAGCTTTTTCTCTCTGAGGTCAAAGTAGTCCATGTGTAGGTATCACCCATTTTATCTTCCCAAAAGCAAACCTGTGAGGCATAACAATTGTGCTTGTTTGAAAGAGACCGTTAGATTTCAAACCACCTTGTGAGCTGTCATGGCTACAGATTGGAGATTGACTTCTCAGGTCCCAATACCCAATCCAGTACCCTAAATGCTATATGCTGTATGACTCTGACTCTCAGTACTAAGAACTTAAGATTAACTCTACCTTAAATGATGACAGGCATATTCTTTTTGTGAAGAAGAAGAAAAAGTAGGCATATTAATGCTCATTTCTAACTGTGCAATAAGTAATTGGATCATTAACCATGGCTGGAATGGGGCTATTTTACTTTTGCTATTCAATTCATCATTCTTTATTTCGGCATCCCTTCAGTTATGCCATATGAAAAAGTCAACAGAATATGATTCCAGTCTGCATATCACAGAGATGTCAGTCTAGGAGAGGTGCTATAAACCAGTGATTTCACACTGCTTTGCCTGCATCCACTCCTTTCTGGCAATAGCTATTCAGCACCACAGCTGAGGTTCTATGCAAGACTTCAGAGCAATTGAAGTGTCTGTTTCTCTTTCTTTTTCATTTAAGGACATGTTTTTAAGGTTGTCGCTTTTTGAATAGAAGACGGTTATTGAATTGCTGGAGAGCTAATTCACTGCTCGATATCATTATTTGGTCATATGCTAAAAAAGAACCAAACATGCTAAAAAAGAACCAAACAAACAACCAGGCAATGTTGCTAAATAAAAGTAGAAACACAAATAAAAGGAAATAAAATCTTTTTTGGGGGGTTACATAATCTCTTTTGAAGTGAAGACTACCTGTTCAATGCCTGAAGGGAAAAAAAGCCTTGCTGTGGCTATAGGGTCTTCATTGTTCTGATTATTCTGGCTGGCAGGGTACAGGAGGAAGGCCTTCTCTGCTGTTGCTCCTGCAGTGAGGTCTGGTGAGATAACTTTTATTGTCCTTTTTTATTATGAGCACACTGGCCCACATTAAAAATGAAATTCTGTTGCCTGCTCTCAAAAGAAAGTATATATCTACCCATACACATACATGACACACATAGACACATACTATATACATACATACATACATATGCATAGATAGATGATAGATATAGATATAGATATAGATATAGATATAGATATAGATATAGATATAGATATAGATATAGATATAGATATAGATATAGATATAGATATAGATATAGATATAGATATAGATATAGATATAGATATAGATATAGATTAGATATAGATATATAGATGTAATATTAATAATAATAATAATAATAATAAACTTTATTGTCACTTTGAATGTAAACCAATCGGCATACATCAAAATGAAATTTCGTTGCATACAGCTTGTTTGTCTCGTTTGGACTTGTTTGTCAATAAGGGCGGGTTTCCAAATGGCTTAATAATAATAATAATAATAATAATAATAATAATAATAATAATAGTAATAATAGTAATAATAGTAATAATAGTAATAATAATAAACTTTATTGTCACCTACCAGCCATTTGGAAACCCGCCCTTATTGACAAACGAGTCCATAACACAAAGAATGACACCAGACCTACACTCACAAAAACCACATAGGATGTCACCACCACACATCCAGGCAAAAAGCAAACCCAAACCCACACTGATGAGGAGGCATGACCACAAACCAGAAGCCAGACCACAGCTGCATCATTAGCCACCTTAAACCCCTCCAATCCATACACGAAGCAAACTGACACCCACCATGAAGATGAGGCACGAACACGAACACGAAGCCAAACAGCTATGCAGTTCACCATCTCTAATCCCCTTGTAACTCAGACTAACCTGAGCACAACAAAGCCCCCACCCAAACAGAACACTCCCCCAGCCAATCAGAGCACAGCCAACCCCCCCATCCAATCAGAGCACAGCCAAGCCCCTAACCAATCAGAACACACCTCCACCCAATCAGAACACAGCCGAGCTCCCAGCCAATTAGTTCAAACCCGCACTGGCAGTTAAAAGGAAGAAACAGCTACAATGACACATTGCTCCTAGAAGCAGAAGCCGAAAGCACCAGCCTGAAGATGACGAATGAGACTTTGTCGAAACGTCGCCAAGACACTTCAAATTCTACGTGGGAGAAAACCCGAAGAACCAAAGACCTACATACAAACACCCGTGGGTGTATATATCACTGTTCATTTTGAATAGATAGTGGAAAGAGGAAAGTTGACAGTTCAGAAGGTTGATCGTATATGGAACAAAACTGTGACTGAATCTATATGTTCTGCTTCGAATACCATGAAGCCTCCTCCCAGAAGGTAACAAGGAAAACAGGTTGTGTAGCGTCCCAGATAATCACATTTATTTATTTATTTATTTGAATTGAATTGAATTGAATTGAATTGTCCCCCTGGCTACGACCAAAAAAAGCAGAATGGACCCCAAGTGAAAAGAGTTATTAGCTAGATGCATGGCTTTGTTATTTTCATCTCCCTTCCTTCATCCCCTGCCCCCCGTACATACATACACATGCATGCACACGCACACACACTTGCTTCCTTATGTGCCATACATCTCCTCTCTACCACCTCTGCCTGGAAGGGCTAGCAACCCACAGCAAAGAACAAGATTAAGGCAGGGGTGAACAACCTGCAGCTTTCAGGCAACATGCAGCCTTGGCCTACTTGCAAAAACCCACAAATAAATAAACCTGATCTCTGGAGAAAACCATTTGTATTTTTCCCTGGCTACTCTCTTTTGGGAGATAGTGGCATAGATTAAGAAGAAGAAAAATCAAGAGAGGAGTTGCAAAGAAAATGAAATTGAAGACTTGGGGGGGGGGAAAGACTGAGAAAAAAGAGATAAGGAAAACAAATCAGTATTTTTTTCCCCTTCTGTTATTTATTTCCTACTTTTAGGCAGGGTTTTTTTTTTTAAGTACTGTTTTTACTATACTTGAATCCTGAATGCACAAACATACAATATAGCTCTGATGAGAGTTGTAAACCTGTTCTTAGTCCAGATCCTTATGAAAACAGAATTACTTTGCCTAGGCATAAAAGGAAAATAGCAGCAGTGCAGAGGAAACGTAAAACTTTCTCAGGCATAGCAAAAACTTTATAGACAAAGTACAGACTCTTCCTTTCCCCCTCTCCCAGTGGTGGGATTCAAATATGTGAACAACCGGTTCTCTGTGTGGATGCCGCTTCTGGAAGTCCATTCTGGGCCTGGGCAACAAAAAGTTAGCTACCGGTTCTGCCGAACTGGTGCGAACTGGTTGAATCCAACCACTGTCCTCCCCTAAATAACAACTAAAATGAGGATAAACGTCATTGTTACAAAATGCTGATAAATAGCTGGGAGTGTAGAAAGGAAAATTGGCAGGAAGGAACAAACAATAGAATCTCCTGAAATAGGATATGGCTGTCTGGCTATTCTGAAGAGGAATTTTTTTAAAGTATCCTTTCCAAATCAATTGAATGTATAAATGCCATCTCTACATCTTCCTCTATATATAGGATATGACTTTAAGCACTGCCATTTTCCTGCCTACCTGAAGATCTTTGGGAACTTCTGATCTCTCTTGAGTGGGTTTTTCATATTGTAATAACCATTACAACTAAGCAGTGATTTGTATTTAAATATGTCTAGGTGCTCTGAGAGCCCCAGGGGCACTTGTTTATTGTAATACCTTCTGCAACTCTTTAAAGCAGCCGTGTCTTTTCCTGGGATCACAAAGTCATACAGCAACTGAAATTGTAACATGTCCCATTGGGATTATTTTTGAAATAGACGGATACTGAGTGGATCTCACACTATAAGCCAAATGCCAATGTATAGAATTTCTGGTCCCACAAGGTGATATGCTTACCAAAGGTGATGAACATAGAACATAGAATAATAGAGTTGGAAGGGACCTTGGAGGTCTTCTAATCCACCCCCCTGCTCAGGTAGGAGACCCTATACCATTTCAGATAAGTGGTTGTCTTTTTGAAAGCCTCCAATAATGAAGCACCCACAACTTCTGAAGGCAAGCTGTCCCATTGGTTGATAGCTCTCATTGTTAGGAAATTTCTCCTTAGTTCTAGGTTTCTTTTCTCCTTAGTTAGTTTCCATCCATTGTTTCTTGTCTTATCTTTTGGAAAATAGTTTGACCCCATTGTCTTTGTAGGAGCCCCTCAAATATTGGAATACTGCTATACTGTCTCCCCTAGTCCTTCAATTAATCAAGAGGCTTGCCTTTTAATCTGACTTTATCTTTTTCCTGCTATTTCATTATTTTTCATGCAGAAAGGACATTGTGGCTTCAAAATCTAAGGGACTGGTTTGGACAAAACTCAGCAGCACTTTTTCGTGTGGCTGCTGATAAAAACAGGATCGCCAACATGATCGCCAATGTCCAATAATGGATATGGCACAAGAAGAAGAAAAATGCAGAAAGGAAGAGGGAGACTATTGAGATTAACCAGGGCTTTTTTCCCAGTTGATTGGGTTTTGGGGGGGCAAGCAATTAAATCCTTCAAACACACCCTATTGAGCATATACAGTTTCCTTGTTTTTATGGAATGGTAAATTTCCACCAGTTGGGTAGAACCAATATTTTCTATCAATTTTTAGCATTTGGGAGAACAATTGAGGGTTTTAAGGGGTAAAACGGGTGCTCTGAACTTTACAAAGGCTTAATGTCCTCTCCCAACCAATATGGGGAGCTGGAAGGGGGAAATGATGTGTGAACAGTAGCCACACATTGTGTTTCTAGAGCTATGTGAGTTTTTTTGTTTTTTGTTTTTTTTTATTAGACCAAGGTGTACTAAGTGGTGTACTAAGATTAAACTCCAAAAGCAGTAACATCATTCATAAAAATCAAGATCCCCAAAGCTCTCAAATATCCTCAAAGGGAGGCAGAATTTTGGTCCCACCCTCCAGGAAGGCATAAACTGATTATGGAGGGCCACATATTTTGGCAATGAGTTGTCCTCCTAATTCTTATGCCATATATGTTAGAGCCACACAGTTTGTTTGTTTAAACAGGTGTATATAGCTAGCCAATTCACACACGGTGACACAGTTGCTGGAAAACAGAACTGCGTATGAAATGCTAACTTAGGGAAAGAGCAATGCATTTAATGACAACTGGCAAAGAGGTGCCCTGTCTAACCAAACTGGAAAAGAAACTCTAGGAAGGGTTAAAAAAAAAATCCTGATTATTCAGAAGCCAAACTGAGAAACCCTCTTTGGCCTAGATATAGCTATTCTTTGTGCTATCAACTTCCTTATTCCTTGCATAGAGAAAGACCTGTGGAAACTAGCATTGTCCCAGCATTCAATCCCACATTTATTTCAAAGCAGACTGATTGTTTCATAAAGATGTCTGCAAACCACTAGTAATGCTATACCCTGGGGGGGGGCTCAGCTGTGTATTAGATTATTCATAATTGCAACTCTTGGATCTTCTATGGATCAGAGACACTTTGTTGGCATGGCAGTAACCAAACATGACTGGAGATTTCTTGTGATTTTTCAAGCAGAAAATAGCACTTCCATTATCCCCTTCAGCATGTGAGAATAACCTTGGGGAAAAAACACGAGGATGACAGATATGCATACGTGCTTTATTAAATATGACTGGCAGTGAAGTTAAAAGCAATTATAACATTTCCAGTCGAGGTCTTTGGTTTTAAATGTTAAAAAGTGAGGGACTACCTCAGTTATTGGGAAACATGTTATGATACCATGGTAGATCATCCAAGAAGCCACAGGAGACAGAGAAATGTCCATTCCTCAGTGTTGAAGTTCACTGCAGGAGGTCCCTCCATCCAACAAGAGCAATCTCTTCTAGCTTTCTGCTATTGATACAATGATACCAACAGCAGAAAGAACAGTAAGAATAAAATGAGATGAGTCAGAGGCAAGCCTGGAGTAGCTCAAAAGAGAATTTGGAACTAAAGGAGCCACAGCACCATTGTTCTTTGGCACAACTCCCCCAAATAAAGGAGAAAATACTTCTCATCATTCAACATGGGCAACATCAATCTGGCTGGGTTTGAATGTGGTAGTTCCTTTTCCAGAGACTTTTTCCATCCAGACTGTCATATTATTTTGCTTTACTTTCAGTGCATTGTTGATGGAACATATGAAACCAAGCCAAACCTGCCAATGTAAGCAAGATAAGTTCCTCAGTGGGGATTGCCTCTACACAAGCATTCAGAGAGATTTCATCCTTGATTATGAGCTAAATTGATTATATTATAATCCAATTTTTGGTATAGCATTGGTTACTTAGAGTACCATATGGTACACATGCTGATTCCTAAAGAGCACAGTGATATGAGAGGAAGTTAAAGGAGGAGGAGGAGGAGGAGGAGGGCATAAATAAACATGTTGCAATGGGAAAATGTTTGCCTTTAATGTGGCATTCCTTAGCCCAGTTTTTTTCAGTGACAGTAATTGAAAAATAGAAAAAGCAATAGCTTGAGAAGCACTTTTTTTTCCAGTCATCTTGAAATGTCCTTCTACAATTTCCAGATAACACAGATATATTAAATGCATACTTTAATACCTTTAGAGAGGAAGTGGTTAAAAAGTGAAATGGATACATCCTGTTCCAAAGATGAATAAGGAAATAACAATAAAGGTCATTTCAATAACATTGACTGTGCAGTAATGACAAGGAAACCAGATGGAGACAGGTGGAAAAGCACCTGTTCCATGAAGTTGCTCTGCACTCAGGTAAGATGTCAGTAGTTGATAGCTGCAAATGTAATCAAGATAAAGTCTACTCTGAGTCATGCTTAATTCCTGGTGACTAACAGAGGCAAACCATGCACTTTTCATATGAAAGTGATTTCAACTTCCTTTTTCTGGCATGTTTTCCAACTTTTCAGTCTAGCTATGCATTTGATACATAGGTGTCACTGGAATTGTTTCTTACTGACCCCATTTGCTTTCCTACAGTACATCTCTCTTATCAGAAACCTTGAAAGCCTGCTTGAGCCTGGTTCCACTTCTATGTTCTTAAAAGAAGCCAGACACTATACTTGAATGCAGAAATATAAGAATGACATGAAAGTTCTGTTGCTGCTATTTTTCAGCTCTGCATCCATTTGTTGCCATTTCAGCCATTAAATCATGAACGGTCATGTGTGAAGGATGCTTCCACCAAGCTTCATATCTGCGCAGTCACAATATTAAAAATATGTATTCATACCTCTGGAACATGAAGGCACAAAATAAGTAATGTTGCAGTAAGATTGGAATAAGATGTGACATTTGAAGATGTGACCAGATCTTTTTCTTCCCCACTTTTTTTACTTAAAATAAAAAGAAAACAGCCAGTGAAGAAAGAAAACTGGTCATAATTGCCAATTTGTGTATTGTACTTGATGACTGAAATGTATCAACTTTTTTGTGAGTCATATTGAGTCATATTATATACTTACTGAAGAAGTTATTTTTAAATGTATGCTACCTACACCACAATAGTGAAGGAATTTCAAGAACAATTTGTAATTGTCAGGTTAATAGCTTCCAAACAGTAAACAAGAAGAGCCACATCAGGGCTGTCAAACTGCCAGCCCGCGGGCCGGATGCGTCATGCCGAAACTACGCCCATTCTATTACCGGCAATGGAAAAAAAGTCACGATACGTCACAGCAGGTCATGTGATGTTGCAAGTTTGATCCCCCTGCACCACATTATTCACCTATATTCAGGAAGAATTTTCTTTTTAAAAAAAATCTACTAGAGGTAAGAACCTTTTCTAGTTCTCATCTAATAATATAATCCAATTCATCTGTTTAATTCTTTAATTAAATTCAACTTCAGTTGAATTCAATGGAATTTGTTTACAGATTACAGCTTCAATCACATGAAGAACCAAAGCAAAAATTAAAGTGGCTCTTTTATCAGAAAATTAATACAAAAATGTGAAGGTATATTGGGTTTCAAGCAGGAAATAATATAATGAATATTATTCATTACACGAGTATATGGCATGATGACATCAAGCACACTGAAACACACTGACAACATCAAGCACACTGCAGTGAAGAAGAAGGTTAGTAGTGAATACAGCATGGGAGAGAAGATCTAAAAGTCCAAACTCAGTGGAGGAAATACTGTCCAGGCACCTCTTTCCTCTCTGCCTCTATAGTATTCTGGCCTTCTTTAACTTCTAGTAATAGCAAATGGATTCATCTAGGCTCCCCCGTCACAGTGCATTAGTCAAGGGAAGTTGAATAAATAGATTGCAGGACTATTTCATCTTTGATTGGAAATGCAGCAGGTATTCTTCCAAATAAATAAACACACACACACACAATGGAAGAAAACAAAACAAAAACCCTGCATCTCTTCATCAGATTCATTTTAGGAAAGTTTGCACTGAATATTTTTTACCAGTCCTGCCAAGAAAGTTCTAAAAATGGATATACTTCTTTACATTTTAAGGAAATTGTCAGCCCTCCCAATTAAGCCAGACTGGAAACATGACTAGAAGAACTCATTCTACTTTATTATAAGGCCACATTAACAGAATCTTGGAAGTCTGAAGTTCCCACCATCACTCTTAACCACCCAATCAATTAGGGTGGATCCTTCCTAACAATTAAGCCACTGGGTGCTCCTTTCTCTCTTGTCTGTTTTTTTTTTCTAGACAGCATCTCTCTCCCACATTCTCCCAGGTTATTCTCACATACCATTTCAGAAACACTGAATATTTTATTCAAAATTATTGAAAACTGTATTCCAATTTTTTTCTATCATAAAAATCCATTTGTTGATTTCTAATTATTGTCACTGGAAAATACAAGGATACAAACCTCTAATCAAGATTCAAGGCCAAAATTAAATCAAAATTAAATCTGCCTCTTTTCCTAATAAGGAAAACAATGGAATTTTTGCTAAATCAGAGTATAAAATAAATCCTCTGACCTGGTGGCCACTCCAAGCTGCAATTTAAGGCAGCCTTTTATTTAATCAAATTCAATAGAATAAAATTAATTAATATATTCTGCTGGCTTAACCAGTGCTTTTTTTGTAAAACAAAAATGTGCCGGAACTCACACATGTCATACAACCCGCCTTGCCTACCCTACAAGGTTCCATCCAAAAAAGGTACTGGAACTCCATTATGGGCGTTCTATGACAAAAAAGCCCTGGGCTTCATATACATTTGAAAAGATAGTTTTAATTTACTGAGTGCCATCGCAATCCCTTGCTTTTAAAAATATATTTCAGGTACAATATGATAGATCAGAGAAAATGGTTTTATAGCTATCTGCTCTTCAACACGAGCCGGATGTGAGACATAGATGGATGAAGAACACGGCATGAGCAGATGATGGGTGACTAGGTCTAATCTTAAATGTGCCTTCTCTTCTGTGATGTTTCCAACATGGAGGGAAAGTTAGACTAGAGCTGAGATGACTCCCTTCCATTTTCCTCACATGAGGATATTTATGAGTGAAACACCTTCCTAACGGTAATTTGACAGGCCCTCACCTCTCTAGCTTTTTAGAAGGCTACTAAGATCTGGCTTTTTACTGAGGCGCTGGGACTGTATGCATGAAAGGTATGGAAAGAGGGCAGCTGAGTTTGCTATGGGGCTTCCAAAGGGGGACAATTACAGCACGGGGATTTTGTTTATTGTTTTACTGTTTTTATTTATTTTTTATGATTGTATTATTTTTTAAATAAATAAATAAACTCCCTTCACCATGCAGTGTGTAATGGCAAAATCCCCCAAAGTGGCAAACAGTGTTCCTTCTTGATGTCTTTCTTAGTAGTACAAATATGTTGGAGAACGGGATTTTTTTACACCTCTGGTGCTGGAGAACTCTGAAAAAAAACAGTAGCGACTCTGTATAATAGAAGAGAGTAAAGTATAGCCTGCAATCCCATGAACACCTCCTACTGAGAACATAGCCCACAGAACTCAGTGGGGCTTACTTATGAGCAAATCCACAATGGGCTTAAAATAATACTTCTATTATTATTGTAGCTGATGCAACGAGTTGCAGACCTTTTCACTGTGTGTCAAATGCATATTCCATTATAAAAGAGTGCTAGCCAATTTTTTTAGTTATAATAGTAATAATTAATGTGATTTTTCAAAACCATATGTTTTCCTTTTAATCAGAAAGCCTTTTAAATTAACCTCTTTTTTTTTCACCGAGAAACCTAATTAACATCAACTCCCATCATTGCAAATCCATCCTCGGGGAAACATTTCATCAAAGCAACAGAAGGAGCAATGGACACTTTTTCCTTGCAGTTCTCTCCAAAGACAGGGGGCAAGGGGGGGGGAATTCTTGCTTATAGTCATTTCTTGGCAATGTGCTTATAATGTGACATAGAAAATGTGACATTATTTATTTGATGGGTCACCCCAAAAGAGCCTGTGCCTTAGCAAATATTCCAAGGAAAGGTTTGTGAGGGCATTCACAAAGGATAGAGATTCACTCTATTTGTACACAAACACTGTGTAACCTCTGAAACAATCAATTATATTATCTATATTTTTTAAGCCTTCTGGTAGCAGTTTGCTTTGGCATTATTCCAGACTGTCAGCTGTATACTAGATAGACAGCAGACATCTCAATCAACATTTTTCTTCAATGTATGATCTTGAGAATGTAGCAAAATCTAAATTCTTTCCCGTTCCAATCAATGCTAAGATTAAAAAAAAAAACTTTTGCCCTTTTAAAAAAGAAAGAAAATAGTTGGATAGTGTGACTATATAAAGGAGAGAAGAATTATTGCTCTCCTAAGTCTTAAAGTTATAATGCACAAGAATCAGGAAGATGCAGGAAAATGAGTAAAAAATGTTAGATAACAAGTTTAGCTAGCGATATGGCATAAGATTATTTTTAAATGTGTTGCTATTTATCAATTTGTATTGCTATTTATCAATTATCTCTGAACAAGCTTAGTAGTTGTGTGTTTTTATGCAGCTTGGATTGTAAGGCAACATCTAGAAACTTCAGCACTCCCATTCATACATCTAAAATTATGGATCAATATGGAGATGACACCTTTGTCATATTAAAAAAGGAATAACTAAGAGAAAACACATGAAACCATCAACAACAACATCAAAGGGGGGGAAGCACAAGAAGAAAACAACAACACACTACTCTTCCTGGATATTCTCATCAGCAGAGAAAAGGCAGCCTATCAGAAACACATCTACCATCAAACTGCACACACTAATCAAGTGTTCCACTATCATATAGCAACCCAACCTCCCATAAGAGGAGCTGTGTAAGAACATTATTCACATGGGTACCAACACATTGCAGCAACCCAGAACAACAGAAAAGAAAAGGGAAACATACTGCCTATACAACATCTTCAAACAAAATGAGTACCCATGCCACTTTACCAAAAAGTGCCTGGCTATTCAACTCACTACTATACAATCAACACAAGCCATGAAAAGGATAACACTGTCGTGTATCAAAAACTTCTCAGAAAGACAGTTGCAAGACAGTCTGGTACGCCATCACTGTACCAGACAAATCAATTAAAATCCTAGTGGACAATCACCTAAATATGAGCTAGCAGTGTGCTGCAACTGCCAAAAAAGCCAACACAGAGCTAGGCTGCATTAACATTCTTAATAGAATCAAGATCATGTGAAGTGTTAATACCACTTTACAATGCCTTGGTAAGGCCACACTTGGAATACGGCATCCAGTTTTGGTCACCGCAATGTAAAAAAGATGTTGAGACTCTAGAAAGAGTACAGAGAAGAGCAACAAAGATGATTAGGGGACTGGAGGCTAAAGCATATAAGGAACGGCTGCTGGAATTGGGTACATCTAGTTTAACGAAGAGAAGGACGTGGGGAGACATGATAGCAGTGTTCCAATATCTCAGGGGCTACCACAAAGAGGAGGGTGTCAAGCTATTTTCCAGGGCGCCTGAAGGCAGGACAAGAAGCAACGGGTGGAAACTAAGCAAGGAGAGAAGCAACCGAGAACTAAGGAGAAACTTCCTGACAGTTAGAACAATTAACCAGTGGAACAACCTGCCTCCAGAAGCGGTGAATGCTCCAACACTGGAGGTTTTTAAGAAGATACTGGACAGCCATTTGTCTGAAATAGTATAGGGTTTCCTGCCTGAGCAGGGAGTTGGACTAGATGACCTCCAAGGTCCCTTCCAACTTTACTATTATTATTATTAAAGCCTGCCAAAGCATCTTAAGTAAAGCAAAAGACCCACTAACACCCCTCCCCCCAAAAAACCAGGAGTCATCTGCAAAATATAGTGTAAGGACAATAACAGCCACTGTGTAGGACAGAGAGGCAGAAGACTAGCAGAGTACATCCATGAACACCAACTAACAATTAGAAGACATTATGAAAATTCTCTAGTTTTACAATACATAGACAGATTTAATCATAATTTCAACTGGGAACTGTGAGCATCCTAGGCCAAGCTGAATGTGAAAACATTAGAGAATTCCTGGAAGCCTGGCATTCATACAAATCAGCCATTAACAGGTACATCGAAATAAACACCATTTACACAACATTCAAAAGAGATAATAAAAAGCTAAATAGGAAACAAAAATACAGAACACCTTCTTGCCAGCAATCAACACCCAGATAAACAAGAATTAACATCCAGATTATCACCAGGCAGACAATCAAGCAGTAAACAATAGTCTAATCAAGGAACTACCAACTCAGATAAGCAATTAAGCAACAAAAAACAGCTCAATCAGAAGCAATAAACAATAGCTCAAGAAGAAAATAGCACTCCCGATAACACAGACAGGACGAACCATTTACATAAACAGAGAGAAAATCCCATTCCTTTCTAGCACTGAAGATATTACTTAGTCAGATAGCGAAATGTCTGCAGGAAAACAACCAAGCTCAAAGAGAACCAAGGACTCCACAACTTGGAACCTCTTCACTTCGGGATTGACCCTAAATAGAAGCAAACCAGCATTATCTTGTGGTTTTATTATCTTTTCCTGTATTTTTTTCTATGTGTCCTTTTAAATCACTCTTACAGATATGATTGACTATAATTTTTTAATCTTCTTTTGTTCTTGAAAATGTGCTGGTGATTATTTAAAACCAAAAAAGGGACTTCTATATTCTGTTTTCCTAATAAATCAATAAATACAGTTTTGATTTTATTTATGTCTTGTGAGATTGCTATATTTGACAAAGGAAGAAGAGTAGGATAGACTGAGTCCCCTACCTATAAAAGACACCTAAGAAATAATTTCTAATGGAAGATAGGTCATAGTGGTCAGTTTAATCAAGATGAAAATAGCAGACAATATGTTTAGCGAGAATATGTACTAGTATGTAGGAAAGGCCTTGGGAGATGAGGAAAGAAATGCTCCCTAGAGAATAGACAGATAAGAGACAGCATAGCCTGCAGCTGAATAGCAGGTGGGGCAAGAGGCTCAAAAAGGACCCTTCCTAGTTTCTGGAGTTATAAAGGAGACGGTGGGAGATTTGTATTTTCACACTTGCAAGATTCTACTAAGGTAGCTTTACAATAAAATTGAATTAACTTATCTGGTTGTGTTTCCCATCTGATCTACCTGGTAAGTCTGATAGAATACAGTAATACAATTTAATCTAGTGTCATGGTTCCGACAGATGAAATTCTTCAAAGAACTTCGAGGCATTGTTTACCTTAAAGAATCTTTATAGGAGTAGCATAGCTTTGGCACTAACATAGTTGAAGCCAAAATCTGAACTCCCTTCCCCTGAACACATAGTGTCAAAGCACAATTCCCTCCTCTAATTTACTGTCATAAATCACATTCTCCAATTAGTTTGAAATGCAGACTTTCCCTCCATTACTCCATCCTGCCATTTCTTATCATCTCTTATTTCAAAAGCCCTGAATTCCCACACTATTACAATATTGTTATGTCTAACTAACTCCCATTCCTCCTCCCCCAATATCATCTAATTCTAAGAGTAAAGCATAAGAAAGAAAAAGGCTGCATCTCCATATGTTGTCAAAGCAAGAGCATCCAATGTTAGCAGCATTGGCACCTAGATAAATCTATAACTCTGGCAATTAAAAGAAGCAAAATTGTTGAAGAAGATGAATTAGAGTTAATGAATGGACATGACCTAAGACACCTGGCACCAGAAGAAAGACTCAAATACTTAGAATTAATGGAAGCTCCTGACATGACCAAATTAAAAAGGTATGCTACCTCTAACACTTGGCCTATTCCAATTCTTCAATATACTGCAAGTATAATTGATTAGACGCAAGCTGAATTGGACATACTTGATAAAGAAACAAGAAAATTAATGACCATCAATCATTTTCTCTACCCAAGAAGTGAAGTTGGCAGGTTCTACTTTGCCAGTAGTGAAGTTAAAAGAGGATTACTCCAAGTAAATCAAACACTTGAAGGAGTGAAACACAATATGAATTATTGTATTACCCACAGTAAGATGATGAGAATTTATAAAGAAAAACTGTTGAAGAGAAAGGAAACTGAAAGCCAGATTAATGCCTGGAAATCTAAACTTCTTCATGGTCAATATATACATGATATTGAAGGGAACTCATATCAAAATTTGACTTCAAAACTGAAATTCATAATCAAGGAACTAATATTTTATAAAAGAAACTGCAGCACAAGAACAGGCTATACGAACAAATACGGTATCTTCAAAACTGAAGATATTTCAAATGCTAGTTCATTCTAATGATATAAGATCAAAGATGAAACTATAAATCACCTCATTAGGAGTTGTAGTAAAAATATCCAATAAAATTATAAGCAATGATATGACAGAATTGGAAAAACCATGCTCTAAAACAGACATGTCAAACTTGCGACATCACGTGACGTCGCGCAACGTATTGGGCTGGTTTTGCCATTGCCGGCAATGGGGTGGATGTGGCTTCCATGTGACATATCTGGCCTGTAGGCCAGCTCTAAAATGTATGTAAAAGTTTGATTTATTAATTATGTGCCATCAAGTCATTTTCAATTCCCAGTGGCAACATAAATATTTTTTTCATGACCTAACCCAGTCTTTCAGATCTTGCACTGATGTACCCTTTGCCAGACTGCAATAGACTGAAAAAATTACATTCACATAAATATCATCTGTTCTTCCAAGGTCCTGGTAAAGTGCAAGAGTTTCGGATATCCCTACTGATGCTAAGGCAAAATTTATTTTTTTATTTATTTGTAAAATTTGTTGGCTGTCCTTTTTAGGGTAACTGAGATTAATATCACACATGTTCAGCTGTTTCAATATCTTATGAAAACTTAGAATATCTTCTCTGTAATAGTAAGAAAGCTAAAGTAAAATATTATCCTTCACCCAGAAAAGGGCTTTCCTTAACTTGGAAATTTAAGAGAGGAAAGACAACTGACCAGTTCCCAAAAGTCCTTTGCCACTTAATTCCTACTTCCTTGTGCCAAGCGGTTTCCTTCCAAGTGGATCTCAGTAACATTTAATCTTTGCTGAGTGTATGTTTGGAATGGTAAATGCCTTAGGAATCTTATAAACCTTGCTGATAATATCAATTTTTCTTCTTTGATATTGCTCAGCTTGATGGAAAGTTATCAGCCAATATTAGTAGGATTAAGCTTGAGGGGAATTTTTTTGCCAGTAATTTAACATCAGCCTCCATGGCCCAATTTTAATTTTAAGTATCCCTTTTCAATTTTAATTTCAAAGTCTTAATATTCATAATCAAATATTCCAAAGTTTTCAGAGTCCTTCATCTGTTCAAAATTTTCTATAGCCAAAATCTTCTATTTATTTTAAATTCTTAAAACTTACAGTACAAAGAGTCAGTTTCATTTTCTTATATTAAGGTTTGAAAGCACTTATCCAGTGTTTCCAGCCATGTCATTTTAAAGCTAACTTTTTTTAAAGTAGTTAAATAGGTAATTTAGTTAAGTAGGTAATTTTTGACAAGCAAAAGAAGTGCAAACAAAGTGTCCTTTGAAGGGTCTGACTATGGCTGCAGCAAGAATGGCAAATTTCCTCATCTCTCAGTTCTTCCACCTTCTGGAGACCACTGCCTTGCACTCTTTGTTAGGAGAAGCCATCTTATGGACCACAATGTAGGTAATCGTAGGTCCTCTCCTTCTCCAGAAGTGGTCAAAGGAGCCGATGTACTTGTTGGCTCCTCATTCTTAACTACAGTTCTTGGCTCTACTTTTTGCCAAACTGTCTTCTGTCTGCCATATTCCTCAAGAAGTCCACTTTCCTACATTCAGTTATGAACTTTCAATTCCACATTTGCAGAAGACATTCTATTACTCAAGTCCATTCACTTTATTGTATGCTTTCTTAAATCAATGAATATGCAGCGATATTTCTTTCCTTTGTGTATGCATTGCTCAATAACCTGCTGAAAACAAAAATCTCTTCTGCACACCTTATACACAAAGACAAAACCACCTTGTATTTCACAGACTTTGCTCGTTGCCACTCTTGTGCTCATTCCATCAGATTTCTGCCAAACATTTTTCCATGAAAATTTAACAAACTAATCTCCCTTATTATTTATTTATCGTATGGTGATGTTACCTTAGTCGGGAGACTACAATGCTAATATAGAATAGTTATTTGGCTGCCTTAAGACTGGTAACCTGTTCAGTTCACATTCACATGCTTTCCAAGATGTGCCGCAGGTGGTAAGCTAGTTCTGCACCAGAAAGAAAGATGAGCAGCTTTCCTGTAGTGTCATCCAGGGCCCTTTCCCTCCACAAAAGCCACCTCACAAATAGGCTTTGTAACTGGGAAGATTCAGTGCTAGCAGGATTCCAATGGTCCGCACAAAACACCTACTGAAGTGGTACCTGTAATGTATTGAGTAAAATCTGAGAATTGAGTTGTTGAGAACTGTGTAATAACAGTTAGCAGGCCATGTGACCAACAAGTCTGGTAACTAATTATTATGCATTTAAACGGGAGAATACTGTGTTCCTATTGGCTGCTGCCTTTAGGCTGAGTGTATAAGTAGGGGTGGAGCAAATGGTTGTTAGTTTCTGTTTTGACCTTTAATAAAGAAAGCAGTTTTTCACCTGCTGCCTCTTCAATGCCGCATCGAACAGAAAAACATAACAGTACCTATTTATAGTGCTTTTTTTTTCTAAAAAAAAAAAAGTGCCGGAACTCACACACATCATACAACCCGCCTTGCCTACCCTACAGGGTTCCATCCAAAAAAGGTGCCGGAACTTCGTTCTGGGCGTTCTATGAGAAAAAAAGCCCTGCCTATTTATCTACTCACATGGAACATGCTTTCAAACTGCTAGGTGGGCAGAAGCTGAGGCAAGTGATGGGAACTCATCCGGCCACATGGTGCCAAGATTCAAAGCACTGGTGCAAAGACCATCTCCAGCATCATTAAGCCACTGAGCCAACATGCCTCACTAATTTCCCTGTAGTTTTTGCATTCATTTTGCTACTTTCCCTTGCATAGGGGAAAATAATAGTATTCTTAAGTTGCCAGGCACAGATTCACTTTACATACATACATTGAACTAACCACATGGTCACTTATAAGCCAATGACAGGAATCATGTAACAAGTTTCCATGAACCAGCTGCATTTGCAGATTTGTTATTATATTCACAGTTTGTGGTTTCTTTTTATTATTTTCCCCCTCCCCCCAGAAACTACCATTTATAGAATTTATTTCAATCCTATTCTTCCACATAGGGCTATTAGTATTTTTTTTTCCCCTCTGTAGGTTGTTCAGTATATTTGGTGTGCTGCTAGAAACATTGCACAGCATGCACACATTATATTAGAGAAATTTCTAGTGAAACTGTACATATTGAGAATGGCACATGTATTAAGGGCAAGGCATGTTTCATGTAACTTGTTTTATGTTGGTGACATTAAAAAATTAACCAAACTCAAACTTAATCAAGGAGAGAAGCAACCTGGAACTAAGGAGAAATTTCCTGACTGTTAATCAGTAGAACAACTTGCCTCCAGAAATGGTGAATGTTTCAACACTGGAAGTTTTTAAGAAGAGATTGGACTAGCCATTTGTCTGAAATGATATAAAGTTTCCTGCCTGAGCAGGGGGTTGGACTAGAAGATCTCCAAGGTCCCTTCCAACTCTCTTATTCTGTTAACAAATTAATTCATTGGCATAGAAGAAAGCCATACTACTGACTCTTTCCATGCCACTACATCTGCAACGTTATTGTGAACAGATGGAAGTAGACATATCTAAAAAGTTTAAAGTTACCATATCAGTAAAGGCAATGACAGTGATTCCTACTTAGAGAAGTTACTTTTGACAGTGGTCATGTCAAATATACTGTTGGCTCATCTCAGATTTTTCAAATTAATTTACAAATGCATGGGATAACTTTACTATTCTATTGTTCTGAAATACCATACTAAGTTTGGAAAGGTTAGAAAACATTTTTCTTTTAAAGTTGGAGAAGTAATAGTAATAATAAGAATACAGTAATATGATAAAGAAAAATGGAAATGAATTTAAATTAGCACAGTATATTGTTTTATTTTAAAAGGAAAAAGTGTGTGAACTTTAATATAAATAATTCTCTAAATAGTTTGGTGGGAGAGAGGGAAAAATTGTATATATGTATTGTATAATAGATTTAGGTATATAGTAAGAGAATCAGATATTTGAAACCTAAGTAAACAGGTAGCCTGATGAGAATATTTTTCTATTTTTCAAATGTGTACTGTGAGAAGTTTTATATATAAAACATCTTCCCTTAAAATATTAACAGAATCCACAATGGTCTATGAATCAGCGTCTCCACTAGATAATTGACAGTCAAGCTGAAACTAAATTAATCAATTAAAAATAGGGGAAATAAATATGGGGGGGGGGGAAATCCTTTACCTAAACTTTCTCAAAGTTCTATATAACTTATCCAAACCTAATCCACATATCAAAGGATAAGGTCTGAAACACAAATAAATTAAATTAGGTCTTCGAGCAGAACTGCATAAGAATACATACCTACACACATACACACATATGCCCCTCAAGTATCACCTTAGAATAAGCAGACACTTCCATACTCCTATAAAAAATCTGCTGCTATACCCCATTTCTCTGCACCTATCCTTAAATGCAAACTGTTTCACTTTTAGGAATAAATATTTCTTCTTTCCTCACAGATGGATTTTTATTTATTCTTGCATAAATCCGGCTCAAGTTGGAATCCCAAATTATTCTTCTGACAGTACAATATGTAATTTTGTCCTGTTGAATGATTTTTCAGCAATAGTGGACTCTTGTGTAGCTAAATAATAATCTACTAGCTATTGGCAGTTACAGGAATATTAAAACCTGCAGGTGCCATGTTTGGTTGGAATTTTAAGCTGACAAGGATTCATAACTCATTTGTGTCAAGAGACAGCTATAAGCTCTTCCATTTTCATAAGAAGAATTGCCTTTTTTTCTGTTTGTGGAAAAAAAACATAAGAAATTACAAAAGATCTCCACCCCGTGTGCACCCATACAGGTATGTGTTCAAGTCTGCATAAAGGCAGGTGGGTATTGTGATCTCTTGACTCTTTTGTGTATTTTCAGAATCACAAAACTGTCCTTTTATATAAACAGTGTCTGATGTGACCAGGTGTAGTTTTGATATCCTTAACGTTATCAATAGACACATAGACATTAACAGCATCTACAGATTTTGCAAAAGAGACAATCAACTAGCCCAAAAGAGAAAAAGACTCCAGCACCTCTCCACCAGTAATCAGCACTCAGATCACCATAGATTAACTCCAAGTTCACCTTCAGACCAACGATCAAGTAAGCAATACCCCAATCAAGAAACTGCCACACAGTCATTAGTAAACAGCCCAACCAAAACATCCTTAAAACCGCCCCCACCCACACAGATGGGCAAAACACCAGAATATAAACTGACAGCAAACAACACTCCTTACTAGCACTGATGATGTTACCTAGTTAGGGTAATGAAACATCTGCAAGAAAGCAAGAAAGCTCAGAGAGCACCAAGGACCCCCCCCCTTAACATTATCTATGTTTTTTTAATTAAAACATTTTTTAATATAAAATTCTTTTATTAAAACAATCAACATTGGACATAAAAACATATTGTGCAGCAATCATCATGGCACCTGATATACAATACTAAGTGTTAGTCATTGAAAACGTCTGATTTAGTAAGCCTTTTTCCACCCTTCGCGTCTAGCCTCAACTATACTCCTGTTACACTTTGTTTGATTGGTGTTTCTCTTATCTGGTTCCATATTAATGTGATCAACATTAAACCAAAGATCCTATTGCTAAACAATCATCCTAGGATATACCATACAACATTAGATATTAATCTTTGTAAACATCTGTTTTAGTAAACGTTCTTTCCTCCTCCCTTCCCCCTTCAAGTATACTCCGAGTACCTTTTGTTTGGTTGGTGTTTCTCTTATATATGGTCTATCTACTGTGTCTAGTCTATTGCATATTGTTCGTTTGCGCTTCTGAATTGACTTCGTCCCATTACTAGTGCAATCTTTTATAGTCCCTAGCCAGAGATCCTGAGGTAAAAGTTTCATATCCTGAGGTAGAGATTCAGTCCGCTTTAACAGTATTAAAGCAAACAACATTGGACATAAGGTTATGTTAAGAGGCATTAGTTATAGAACATATACATTCAACATTGGGTGTTAGTTTTTGTAAACATTTGATTTGTTGACCCTTCTTCCCTCCTCCCATCGAGCCTCAGCTAAACGCCAGCTGCATTCTGTTTGATTGGTGTCTCTCTTGGATATAGTCTATCCACTGTTTCCAGTCCGTCGAAAATTGTTCATTGGAGCGATTTTTCAAGTATGCTGATATTTTCGCCATTTCCGCCAAATTTGTTACTTTCACAGTCCATTCTTCAATAGGCGGTATTTCCGGATTCTTCCAGTATTGTCCCACCAACAATCTTGCTGCTGTAATTAAGTTCAAAAATAAATTTGTCTCTGAGGTAGTGAAGTCCTTTGTGATCCCTAACAGAAAAGCCTGAGGTAGAAATTCTATACGCTTTTTGAAAATAGTTTGGAGTGTCCACCATATCTTCCTCCAGAATGCTTTGATTTTTCTGCATGTCCACCATATGTGAAAGTAAGTAGCCTCCCCATCCCCACACTTCCAGCATTTGGGCTGGGAGTCCGGGTAGATGAGTGATATTTTTTTCGGGTCTAGGTGCCATCTATAGAACATCTTGTAGAAGTTTTCCCTTAAGTGTTGCGATTTCGTGAATTCTACATTCCTCACCCAGATTTTCTCCCACGTGTCCATGGCGATAGGGTGTCCGAAGTCTTGTGCCCACTTTATCATACAGTTCTTGACTAGCTCGGTTTCAGAGTCCATTTCTATCAGAATGCTGTACACTCGTTTGATGTGCATAATCCCCTGTTCTCTAATCTGTTTAATTAGATTCTCGTCGGTCTGGGAGAAGCCCTTCTTCTTGTCTTTACGCCACCTTGATTGTAGTTGTATATATGATAGCCAGGTACTTCCTATTCCTCTGTTTGCTAGCGTTGCTTGAGGTTTCAAGAGGAACCCGTTTTCTTCCCCCAGTATAAGTTCACTGTAGGGCACCACTTCTTGCCCTTGGGCTGTGTTCATATCCCCTGTTGCGTGTCCAAGGATCGTCCAGATGGGAATCCTGTCGTGTAGGAGGTGCTTATATTTGTTCCAGACCCATAACAAAGGGATTCGTAGTGGGTTCTCCTTGAAGTTCCTATCTGCCTTTTTGTCGTATACTAAGTATGCGTGCCAGCCGAATAGTAGACCATGCCCCTCAACATTCAGAATTCTATCATTTGTCATGTTGATCCAGTCACTAACCGCCACCAACGTTGCTGCATAGTAGTATAGCTTTAAATTAGGCATTTTGAGTCCCCATCTCTCCCTTGCGTCTTGGATGATTTTTAGTTTCACCCTCGGTCTCTTGTCGTCCCAAATAAATCTGTTGATGCCCTTCTGCCAGTTGTCCAAGTCCGCATCCTTCTTGAGTATGGGTAGCATTTGAAAGAGAAATAAAAATCTGGGTAATACATTCATCTTTACTGTCGCTATCCTGCCAAGCAGGGACAGACGTAGTGATTTCCACCTTTCCAGGTCTGCTTGTATCTTATTCCACAGGACCTCGTAATTATTCTTGTATAATTTCGCATTTGTTGATTCTATCTCCACTCCTAAGTATTTGACTTTCTTGACTATTTCACAACCCGTTATTCTTTCCAAGTTCTGTCTTGCTTTGTTGTCTAGGTTTTTGACTAGCATCTTTGTTTTTGGTATATTTACTTTGAAGCCTGACACCCTACCGTAGTCCTCCATTATCTCCATCAATTTCCTTGCTGACTGTGCTGGTTGCGACATTGTCACCAGCAGGTCATCCGCAAAGGCACATAGTTTGTAGTCTTGCTGTTTAATCTGTATGCCCTGTACGTCCTCTGCCACTCTTATTCTGTTCAGTAAAATTTCCAGTGTTAGGACAAATAGCAGGGGGGACAGCGGGCAGCCCTGTCTCGTGCCTCTCTCTATATTAAATGAGTCCGTTAAGTCTCCATTGACAATGATCTGACCTGTTTGTTTCTGGTAAATTGCCGTTATGGAGTTGAGAAACTGTGCTCCCATTTTCATCTTTCAGATCAAGTTCGTCAGGAACGGCCAGTGCAGTCTGTCGAAAGCTTTTTCTGCATCCACAAACATAAGAGCGGCGGGTATCTGGTTGTGCTTTTGCAGGTATTCTATTATGTTCAGCAGCTGTCTGACGTTGGTTTTCATCTGGCGTCCTTGTATAAATCCCCTTTGGTCCAGGTGAATTGTTTTTTGTAGTACAGTCATTAGTCTATTGGCCAAAATTTTTGTGAAGATTTTGTAGTCTGTGTTTAGTAGTGAGATGGGCCTGTAGTTTGCGGGCTGTGTGTTGTCTTTCCCCTCCTTTGGGATTAATGAGATGTAGGCTGTTTTCCAGGATGGTGGGACCTGGCCTCCTTCTTGAATGTTGGCAAATAGTTTTCTGAGGGGTTCTAGCATCTCCTCTTGGAGGTGTTTGTAGTAGGTCGCTGTTATCCCATCCGTCCCGGGCGCTTTTCCTGCTTTCAGTTGTGTGATCGCTGAGTGTATTTCCTCTTTTGTGATTAAGGCATTCAGGGCTTCTCTTTGCGTGTCGGTAATCGCCTGTATCTTTTCGTTTTGTAGGAACTCATCTATCTCTTTGTCTTGTATCTTATCCTCGGCATATAGTTCCGAGTAGAACTCCGTGAAGGCTTTCTTGATGGTTTTTTGTCGGAATTCTTCCTTGCCTTTGTATTCTATCTTTTCAATTATGCGGGATTTCTGTTTCTTTCTTATAATGTAGGCTAGCCAGCGGCCCGGTTTGTTGGCCTTGCAGAATGTCTTATGTTTTGCATTTAATTAAAACATTGTGGTGACTCTTTACATTAGCACGTTTCACCTTAGCAACATTAGCATGCTGGCTAATTATATATAACATAATATATATAACAACCAAAAGAGTAATTTTCTGTGTTATTTGGTGACATTTGAGAAGGCAGCTTGACAGAGATTAGAGAGAAAGCAGGATCAATGAAATGGTCTTGTTCTTTTCTGGTTGGCTTGATCTTTGAGGATTACATTTTCTTACCTTAGATCTGAAAATACTGAAAAGATCACTAAGTCAAAGACATCTGCTTCCTTTTCCCGACTAAATTATATGCACACATGAAGGACAATCATCCACAAAGTAGGATTTTCTTTCAAGTTGCTACTAACTGGCTGAAGAATCTAGCTGCTTTTCATTTTAAATGTGAAGATAAGGGTTGCCTCTTCAAGCTACAGGAAAAAATATTTGGCTCTGATTACAGACATATTTCGTTAAAAGAAATTTGGGGAGTATTAACATAATGTAACATTAGGAGAAATACTTTCATCATATTTCACAACAAGCCTAACACATATTATACATATACTCTCAGTGGCCAGCATTTATGAAAAATCCATGGATCTGCTGAATGGCATGGGATTACCATTTCTTTTCAGGCTAGCTGTAATAAAGAATTTTATATTCTGATTAAACTACCAGTTTATAGCTGAAATACGGAGTAAGAACTCCCCTTAAAGCAGGAGTGTCAAACTGGCGGCCCGTGGGTCGGATGTGTCACATGCAGGCCTTGCCCACCCAGCTCCACAAAGGCAAAAAAAGTCACAATATGTCACGATACATCATGTGACACGGTCAAGTTTGACGCGATCAAGTTTGTGCCTTAAATGAATGAGATATGAAACCCATGTCTTCCTCTATGGGGATATAGCAAACCTGCTAGAGCTTCCGTTCTGTTGAAATAAATGAAATTGTATGATTTGTATGAATATGAAGAACAAGAAAAAGATTCACAACGTAAGGCCAGAGGCCAAATAGAATCTCTCTAATTCTCATTGAAGACAGACTACTCTAATTGAAAGAGACATCAGTAAAAAATGAGGGAAAAAATTAAATTGGTTCATCAATAAAACAGAGTAATTCATGTGCATCTGAACAATGTAATGGAAGAAGATTGCAGAGCAGTTTCATTTCCTAGTCAGTTTCATCATCAGGAGATTGTTTCTAAGCAGCCTTGGATGATATATATATATATTATTTTCTAAGGGAAAAAGGCACTGTCTTAGTAATGTATCCATACAGAGCAATGCTCTAATCTAAGATTAAAGTGTATTTGTAATACACATTACTAACCATATCACATCCACAGTATTTTTCACAAAGTGCTCATCATGTGAATCCCATGTGAAAACAACCTTGCTCTTCTAAATCAAACCAAAGCCTATTTTATTTCAGAAGGGGGTTTTTTTTCCCTCACAGTGGCCAATATGATGCCCCCAAGGTGCTCACAAGCAGGTGATGGAGAAAACTGACAATTAAAAGTATGGTTTCTCCAACCCAGAGGTAACATTAAGACAAATAGTTATTGATAGATCAGCCTTCCACAAATGCATGAATGTATCTCATCCCTTTTTAACATCCATTTTAACTGTAGTTAGCAGTGAGAAGTGGTGTACCCCAAGGTTCAGTTTTGGGATCCTTACTTTTTAATTTATTCATCAATGATCTGGATGTAGAAGTTAATAGTGAGGTAGCCAAGTTTGCTGACGACACTAAATTGTTCCGGGTTGTGAAAAGTGAAACTGATTGTCAGGAGCTCCAGAAGGATCTCTTGAAATTGTGTGAGTGGGCAACAAAGTGGCAAATGCATTTTAACCTAAACAAGTGCAAAGTTATGCACATCGGGACAAAGAACCCCAATTATACTTACCAACTGATGGGGACCAAACTTTCTGAGACAACCCAAGAAAGGGATCTTGGGGTTTTGGTGGACAGCTCGATGAAGATGTCAACCCAATGCGCAGCAGCAGTAAAAAAAGCAAATTCCATGCTTGGCATGATTAGGAAGGGAATCGAAAATAAGTCAGCAAGTGTTGTATTGCCTCTGTACAAATCGATGGTGAGACCACACTTGGAGTACTGTGTACAGTTCTGGTCACCGCACCTCAAGAAGGATATAATGGAACTGGAAAAGGTGCAAAAAAGGGCAACAAGAATGATCAAGGAAATGGAGCGCCTCCCTTATGAAACCAGATTGCAACGCCTTGGACTCTTCAGCCTTGAAAGACGGTGTTTAAGGGGTGACTTGATCGAAGTGTATAAAATCATGCATGGGATAGAAAAGGTGGATAGAGAAAAATTCTTTTCTCTATCACACAATACCAGGACAAGGGGGCACTCCCTAAAGCTCATAGCTAAGAAAGTGAGGACAAATAAAGGGAAATATTTCTTCACCCAGAGGGTCGTTGATTTATGGAATTCACTTCCAGAAGGGGTCGTGACAGCTGTCAGCCTTGACAGCTTCAAGGCAGGGTTAGATAGATTCATGGATGCCAAGTGTATCGGTGGTTATTAAAACGGATGTCCATGTGCCGCCTCTATGTTGGTTGAGGCAGGCAGGATTCCCTTGAGTACCCTTTGTTGGGGGTCAAGGGAAAGGGAGGGTTTTGCCTTCTCTTTCTGCTCAAGATCCCCATGTACAATTGGTGGGCCACTGTGTGACACAGAATGCTGGACTCGATGGGCTTTGGCCTGATTCAGCATGGCTCTTCTTATGTTCTTATGTTCTAACCACTGTGCCAGCATGGCTCTAAGGTAGCTTATGATCCTCACATGTAGAGGCTGCCATCTTATAATTAATGTTGAAATAAAATTCTGTTCTAAATCTGTTTGACTTTTAGACCCAGAGGTCTACACTTCTGGAAAAAAAGTCCTGCCTCTCTTATTTTAGACACCTTTCTTCACCTGCAGGCTGACTAAGGAGTGCCCCCCAAAATAAAGGGGAAGATCTTCTCTTTTTCTCCTTAAAAAAACCTTGCCTTTATTTTATTTTTCAGACATATGTGGGATTTATGTATTTGTAATTCCATGCAGTCCATAACTGTTTACATTGCAATTGGTTTTGCTTTCAATCGTGGCCTCCACTTCTCAACCTAGTTGAGTTCAAGCAAGGCTTAGTGTCAACAATGATGGTCTTCAAAATCACAGGAACTATGTGCATGTTGCTGGAAAGGATGGGAGGCAATAATTTTTAAGTCTTGGTTTTATTTAAGGGCTGGGGGGATATTTGGCTTAATAAGCCAGAATATGCGGGGAGGGTTGGTAAATTTCAATACTCCGGCTCAACTATTAGCTAGCTTGAACTAAGAGTTTATTAGTTACAGTTGTCTCCAAACTAAGACACTTTAAGACTTGTAGACTTCAACTCCCAGAATTCTTTAGCCAGTCATACTAGCTAGGGAATTCTGGGCGTTGAAGTCCACAAGTCTTAAAGTGGCCAAATTTGGAGAGCCCTGGGTTAAAGATGTCTATGGAGATTCTCAGTCATCTAGGTCATGGTTACCCCTAAGTTGTCCCAAAGGTGCTTTTTCAAAAAGCTAACTGGACTTTGTTTTTTCCAAGCTTCTTCAGTTCTGAAGAAGCTTCTTAGATGAGAAGCGAAACATCTTCAAATTAAAAAACAAAGAAAGTCCATTTGCCTTTTGAAAAAGCACCTTTGGGACTGGGTTAAAGATGCTCTGTTAGGTTGGATGTGGGTTGCAGCTGCAAATAGTAAACTGAGGAGAAGCGATGGCTTAGCTGAGGGCATGTCAGAAATGAGTTCCTGAAACAGAATAACATATGGTAGAATTTAGGAGTAGGATATGCTATCTTCGCCTTTGCCTCAGGCAGCAAACATTTTGTCCTAGCTGTGTCTTTAATATTGCAAATGACATGTACAGAGAGCAGTATACAGCATCATTTGAAATGAAAGGTGGGGATTGTGGGGCTCTCCAGATGTTGCTGAACCACCATTTTTAACATCCCTTACATGCTAGCTGAAGCTGCAGGGAATTATTGCTTTGTTTTGCAACATCTGGAGATTCCCTATTCTTGTGCTAAATAATAATTTTCCCAGTTACCTAATTAATTAGATAAACTGTCAATTATTTTGAAACATTATATGATTATCTTAGTCATTTGAGCCTTCCTCATATATCTAGTTTTCTCAAACAATTTAATTTACAGTTCAGAGAACAGACGGAAGGAACAAAGATTTCAGAAAGGTAGGAATCCTTTGCTAACATGAAAAACATCACTGCTCTATGTTTTTAAAAGTATGAGGAATAGAAAATGAAGAATAATTAACTGTTAGTAATGACATCTACATTTTGAATCTTATGAGATAAATATAAAAGTAAGAAAATTTTTATCAGTCATAAATGAGAATTCTATTAAACATTCACCTTTTATTTCCTTTTATATCTATACAATAGTGATAAAGGTTGACAGATATATGGGATATAGTATAGGTTTATTGCATGTTTACTTATAAAAACTAAACTAGAAGTAGTTTTAAGAATTTGAAAGACATATGTTTCCAATGACAAATAATTGGCCAAAATTCATTTGTAAAATGGGAATGTGCATTCAGGTTCCCTGAATGGTTTGATTCTCAACATCACTAATAAAGGAGACAATTTAAAATACCTATTGGAGAAATTCAATTTCACCATTTCATAGCTTAATTCTGATCCACAGATTTCCCTAGAAAACCTAATGTCTAATTTGAATTTCAATAGGATCTAGTTATTCATAGTTTGAGTCATTTATTATTCTCAATTCCTTTATTTTTTAAATATCAGATTACTATATTTTCCCAGAGCTTCTGTACTTTTGAGGCTGCAAAAGAGGTCATTTTCATTCATTTGTGATTAGATATGATCTCAGTACTTTATGAATTTTCTAGTCTCAAAAAACCTGCATTAATGGTCACTCTCAGTCATTCTTTTACTTACTGGAATACAGGCACTTTGGCAGTAAAAGCTTGAAAGGAATGATAGAAACCCAAATATGAAAAACAAAATCATGCTTGTGTTACTAAACTTGATTTATAAAAAGAGCTGTCAACAGGTGAGATGACGTTGAAGTAATTCCAATTGTCTGTTTCTCAGACAAATATGATTAAGGAATTAAATTCTCCTTCCCCTTTGCTCCTTCTTATGTCCCCTTCAAATCAGATATGGAATATTGAGAGTTCTTCAGAAGCAAAGTTAGTAGTCCTTTGCTCAGATTAGAAAAGATGCAAGCAAGAATCTCCTATCAGTGGAATGAATCGCTCACTCATGTGGACTTCAAGCTTCCTGCTACATTTTCAGTAATTCACGTTCACTTGTGATTTTGTGATGTGTACGATTTTGTTCATGCTTATTGTTCTGAACTTGAGAACCAATTTGGTTCTTCTCAGTCCAACTTGCACCTTATAGGGTCAGTGCTATCTTATGTTCAACGTTTTTCTGATTTTAGCACATGTATATTTTGATAAGCCAAGTAATCAATTTCATTTGAGAATCCTTGCTGTCTTTTTTGTATTTGCTATACTTTTATCATCTCTCTCTCTCTCTCTCTCTCTCTCTCTCTCTCTCTCTCTCTCTCTCTCTCTCTCTCTCTCTCTCTCTCTCTCTGTGTGTGTGTGTGTGTGTGTGTGTGTGAGAGAGAGAGAGAGAGAGAGAGAGACATGCACACTTATGTATATTTGTATGATTTCTATAAGTTGCAATATATAAGTGAAATTTGGACTTTTGTGTATTTTTTTACATCTCACAGCATGCATGAACACAGTAGTCCTGCCTATCTTCCTTTCAAAAATTTGGATTTATCATTACATATGTTTATATATATGTATGTTTGCATGAAACTATATAGAAAGAGCTTATTTCTTTAATTTACTTTAGTATTTACTTCATACTTTTTAGTATTTTTAATATTTGAGATCTGCTATCTTAATCACTGTGGTGTGGCTTTAACAATTCTCCCAAGTGATGATTTCAAAAACCTTATTCTATTCCATATTTAGCCTGTGGATTTTATGGTGAGTTGGTGAATTGGGATGCAGTGATTTTCTCTTGTTTTTATTATGTTGTATTATTTATCGCATTAAGTTTTAACAAAATTCAAGAAGAAGGTGGGTCCTGTGGCTGGTAATGGTGGGTTATTCTGTAATAAGAGTATTACAGAATAACAGAGTTGGAAAGGAACTTGGAGATTTTCTAGTCCAACCCTCGGCTCAAGCAGGAGACCTTATAACAGTGGTGGTGAACCTATGGCACGCATGCCAGAGGCAGCACTCAGAGCCCTCTCTGTGGGCACCCACGCTGTTGCCCCAGCCCCAGCCCCACCTTCCCCCACCCCTTCCTCCCCAGCAGCCCCCCCCCAGAGGAGAGTTGCCCCGAGCACAGCCCACACGGAGCAGCATAGTCCATCATATGCAGTTGATGCTGCGGGGCGCGGGCAGAGGGGGGGCTGTCATGGTACTGCTGGGCCACCTGGGTGATCTGCTGTGGGCCGTGGAGGTGGTGGGTGGCCCTGTGGGTGGGTGGAGTGTGGCAGCGGAGCGGGTGGGTGGGGGATGGAGTGGGGGGGATGGGGCAGGGCCAGGGTTTGGGCACTCGGTCTCTAAAAGATTCGCCATCACTGCCTTATAACATTCTGACAAATAGCTGTCCAATCTCTTCTTTAAAACCTCCAGTGATGGAACATCCGCAACTTCTGGAGGCAAGTCGTTCCACTGGTTGATTGTTCTCATTGTCAGGAAATTTCTCCTTAATTCTAGGTTTGTGCCTGCATTATGTTGAATTCCAATATCACATGGTCACTCTTCCCCAAAATTCCCATAACTTCAACCCTTTCTATCATTTCATCTCTGTTAGTGAGTATTAAGTCCAGAATAGCTGATCCTCTAGTTTTCTTCTCTACCTTTTGGGAGACATTGTGGACACTATGTCATTCCAGTTTGAGCACTGAAAGAAACACAAAATAGATGATGCCATTCTGTTGTCTGAGGATGCCTTCAACCATGGCAGTCCAGGAAAAAACCACATGTATTTCCTGCTATCACAAATTGGCAACAAACCACACTACACGAGAGTTTTATTTTTAAGTTAATTGTTCTTGCAGCTGGGAAATAAGGTAAGTTACTAATGCCTCCAGATATGGGAGATCCATTCTTCTTGGCACTTACTTGAGAATGAATGGAAATTGAACACTTGGGGCCCATTTGGTTTGTTTTTCCTTTTGCCCTGAAGCAAATGCACACCCCTAATGAGAGCAATCATCACAATGAGGTCCTCTGGGTTTTTGAGAGTGTTAGCTAGTTTAGAGGTCAGTGTAATTTTGACCGATGGCTGGATTCATGAAACTTAAAGAAGTGATTTTTGGAGCTATACAAAAGTTTTCCCAATTATTTTCTACGCAGTCTTGGAAAATGAGCAGGCGGGCAGGAAAGGTTTTTAACACATGGACTCCAGACTCAGATTCAGTCTCCAGGATCAGATGTCATTAAAATGAGATTTCATTTGTTTTACCATTCAAGATCCAGAAAGAAAAAAGTATGTACTATGAGGGTTCAGGGAAAGCTTGGGGAATTTATCCAACAGACTGAATGAAATTTATCACAAATCATTAGAGGAAGCAGATCCACAGGGCAAAGTTAAGCTTTATCAGGGATCACCAAGAATACAGTCTGCTTCTTGGATAACCACATGGCCATATTATGAATATGCTCAGAAATCTGAAACACTGTTCCCAGGAATTCGTATTATATCTGTTTAGAAGACAGCAATTAGGGTAGATATTAAATAAAAACTTAACCTTAAATGATTTGAGGACAGTAAATTGATGACAAATGGAGAAAAAAATGTGAATAAACTACAATGCTTCTGTGTATTGTTAGTTCAATATTCTTAAAGTTATTCTTTTTTTTTTTACCTGAGACTTGAAATACAGCCCTCTAGGTATTTAAAGGATTTAATCTGCTTTAAAATGTTGTCCTAACTGTTCCAATTCGGCATCTTGGGAACTTTTATTTAAATTTCATTTTTAACAGCCTATTTTCATTTTATACTAGTCTTTTCCCCACAAGTAAACTATTGTTTAGTGCTGTCTATCCTCTTCATTATTTTTCAGTTCTTCCTTTTTCTTTATTTAAAAATATTTTTATTGTTGGCCATCCCGAGGTAGCAAAACAACTGACTTGTTGAGATACAATAAGCAGGAGCTGTAAGCTTAATTTAGAAAAATGTATTTTAAAGCATAATTTGATTACTCATTAGCACCAAGAACATCAAAGATCTTGGTCAACCAACCAGAATTTATTTCGCAGATATAATATATCAAAAAGGACACTTGGAAAGATCTCTACATAGGACTTTGGTCATAAAACTCTATTATCTCAACACAGTTCTAAGCAGAAATGTGGCCAGCAAGTTTAGGATTGCATCTGATACCTCTTAATTAGGTATTAAAATTAAAGGTTAACAGTTTTAACCTTTACAATTGTTGCCATTATTTAACTCAGAACATACAAATAACATTAAAAAGAGAAGAAGTTCCATCAGGAAAAAAGAAATATCTTAGTGACTATCCTTTCACTATCCCACTTAAGAGGGATATCAGCCTATTTCTCCTTGTATCTCCAGTTCTCTGAGTAAAACCAGCAGGAATAATCTTCTAATCTTTTATTATTAAGAAATGTCATGCAGCTCAAAAGGAATTCTTTAACTGGAGCTTGTTTTGTTTTTGTCAGTCTTACATTCCACTGCTCTTCTCACAGGTTTCAACTGAACTTTAGTTAAATTGTATTATTTACAGCAGATTCCTGAATTTGTGATATCAAGGTCAGTACAATTTGAAATGTCAGTAGTTCATAGCATGGCAAAGTTTGAGAAATCCTGTCTTATTGGCCATTTTGACTTCCTGTGTCTTTGCAGAAATCATACAACATTAAAAAGGTGTTAATATGCCCTGGTTATTGACTAGACTAAGTTATCTTTGAAAGGGCTAACTTCATGACAAATTTGATTGTTGGAACCAGTTACTGCCCAGCATGCAATGTATCATTAAATGGTGCATTTGTCTTCTGCATGGGAATCTAGTGTCAGCTCTTGGATTGCTGCTCTTAAAAACAGGAGTGGCAAAACCTTGGCCTGCAAAATTCCTTTCGTGGGATTTATTTCCATCCTCAGATTGACTATTGCACCTCAAAGTGGAGAACATTCTACAGGGAAGATAAATGCTGCATTGTGGAGAGCATAAAAATTTTAATGGCAGCCATTATGTATAGTTAAGAAGCAATTTGGGGTCCTTGGAGATGAAAGACGCCATGGAAATGATATTATCTCAAGATTTCTCATGTCTTTAATATTACCTGACTTTCTTCTTCCTTCCAGGATCCCAAAGCATTTTATGATCTTTCTTGTGTTCAAAGGCAATGATCACCTCAGGTGACCTTGTCACTAAGCCTTCCTTCTTATACACAAACAAACAAAATGAAGGGACCAGTTTTTGGCACTGAAAAGTGCAGGTGAATTAAGAAATCACCTTGCAAGGATCCTGTCACATTGACTCAAGCAGTGCAATATGTTACATCCAAACCATTGTTTATTTTTCAGACAGTGGTTATAGGATCCCAACAATGCAGACATGAAAGGTCTTCCTTACAACAAATGCTCAAGGGTCTGTGTGTGTCTCTGTGTGTGCTTGTGTGATGGGAGATACACTTCTCTCAGATGATTGGTTCATATCAGAATGCATGTGAATTGTGCCTTCCAAAATCAAAACCTCTCTGCACATGGAAAGCTAATAAGTTAAAAGAATCTTCTAGCCTGCAAACAAAACAAAACAACTCCTCTGTACATCCTGATGCCAAATTTTTTTTTATTTTTTTATATCAGTAATTGAACATTAATATATTTGATAAATCAGGTCGATCACTTAATGTTATTGTTATTTGACAATTGGCATACATTATATCCAGCACACAGCAGTGCTTTGAACTTTACAATCACCATACAATTACATTTAGACAATGGCAGGATTTGTATTAATTTGCTTATTTGTTTAACTGGTATATGGCATATTTTTAAATATGAGAGGAAACATAATCACCAGCTTTTCCAAGTTAAATTTCAAGCTCAAAATCCATTTTTTTTTCAAAATTCTACTCTTCAAAAGAAAATCATTTAAACAATTTCACGCGGAGAAACATTTTCATGCTGAGAGGACACTGTTGGGTGGAGAGCTTCAAGGTTTCAACCCTTGAAGCCAGTACTACACCATCTAGTGGGCATTTCTAACCTGATGCAGTTCTAGAAACTGAAAACAGGTTGTCTAAATAGTGCAAAGAATGCAAATACCAGAAATTAAAAGTTTCATAGATCTGATAAATTGAATATACAACTGAAGATTGATAGTATACTGAAAATATTCTGCCTGATCCTACATAGGTTGGAAATGTGAGGCAATGCTCTGAACTTTTATGTAAAACATTTTTAAAATGTAGTATGTACATATGTACATATATACATACATACATACATACATACATACATACATACATACAAAGAGGTAAAGAATTAAATTGGGACACTAAGATGGCCATTTCGAGCTGATTCTGCTCTCTTCAGTTAGCCATACCCTTTATGGGATTCGAACCTGGGCAGTTTTACATACTAGGCAGTGATTTAACCACCAAGCCACAGGCTCTCCTCCCCTCTTTGCCAGCTGAGTCAAGGGAATATATATACAGGAAGTTTTTCAGACAGATCGGTCTGATTGGTTACACCTTGACATTTTTAACTGCTATACTGCAGTTATGCCTGTGGCTTGGTGGTTAAATATCCTTCTGAGGTTCAAACCTGGGCTGCTTGCACTTTAGGCAGCCGTGTTAACCTCTAGGCCACAGGCTCTTTCTCGCTTTGTCAGCTATGTCAGAGAGGGAAGATTTCTTTCTCCCATATTTGGGCCGACAGGGTGCATCATGATTGCTTTCTAATATGATCTTATGTTTGATGTTGATTGTTTCAATAAAATAATTTTTTTACCCCCCCCCCAAAAAAAAACCCCTGTCTCTTCCCTCCCTGACATAGCTGACAAAATGAGAAAGAGCCTGTGGCCTAGAGGTTAAAACAGCTGCCTAAAGTGCAAATAGCCGAGGTTCAAATCTCAGAAAAGTATGTTTGGCTGATGAGAGCTAATTAGCTCAAAATAGTTTTCCATTCTCCCTTAATTCTTTGTTAGCAATCCAATTTTTTTAAAAAATATATAAATGATGTCACAGTTGCGACTGCTTCCTGTGGATGGCTCTAGATTGAGGTGATACAGGCAAAAGATTTCTTTCTCCCATATTTGGGCAGACAGGGTGCATCAAAACAACACTCAAGGTACCTTTCGATTTTAGCTTTTATGAGAAAAATAACAACTCCAACAGGAACTGGGCTAATTTAAATAGTTTTTCTATTTTGAAACTATTGGAATATTATGAGGCTTTTGTGTATCGTCCTGTGCTATACAATCCTTGCCAAAACCATAAACATGTACAGACTCCAAAATAACTATGAGTTTTAGTCATCTCTGTTTAATTTCAATAATACGTCTGCTGGAAGAGCTAATGTCCATAATTTGAAATCAACTAAATAAATCACTTTCCTGTGTTACTCTTTGCATCAAGACAAAAAGAAAGTTTCAAAATTCTGGAGGTTGTGAGAATATAGGCAAGCGGGATAATCTACTTGCTTTCCCCTGAAAGGAATCAAAAGGAGAACATTATTTTTTTCTATTTTCTAGAGAGAAAATGATCTTGGTGGATTCTGATTTAATCTACCAGCTAATGGAACCATATCTTTTCATAAGCTATAGAGACAGTGATCTTATTTCCTTCTGCAGCGTCCTTTCATATTCAAAATATGTTTTGGACATATTTTGGGAATTTTAGGGAATTTTTCAGGTGACATTTAGGATTATAAATATTCAGTTGGCAGATAAACAAATAAATTATTATGGGGCAATTGAAAAGATGTGATTCATACATCTCCAAGAATGAATAGCTACCACAGCAATTACATGTGTTGATACATTGAGTACCATGCCTGGAAAATTCCTTTTTAGCAAGGGACTTAGTGTGTTCCTTGCCAAACAAAGGGAAAAGATCCTATATTAAAACAAATCTATTTATTTTCTTCTTATTTTTGTAGATCTATAGTCTTGGAATAATCTAAAATGGGTGGGAACAGCTTTTTCTGGCTTGTTATCAGGGACCTCTGTAGATATGGGGTCATGGAACCAGGAGGCCAGAAGAGACATTGGAAAATTGGAATAATACTTGAGCTTTTCAGTCAAAACAGGAAGCTTTTAATTTTATTTATTAATCAAATTTATATGAGAAATAAATAAATCAAATAAAAAGCTCCCTGTTTTGACTGAAAAATTCAAGTAATCTCATAGAAGGTGACTCTGGGTGACATTATCTTTGTTTTTAAAAGAAAAAAAATGTTTTAAGCACTTTTTGAAAATGTCCTTGAGTTTTCCTCAATTGTCACAGAAAGGACACTACGTTCATTTAAAATGGGATTTCTGATACTGGGGTGGCAAACCAAGAATTTTAGCTCACTTTATAACTACTTGAACTTCTTTTAGACTAAAAGCTTGTAAACATTTGTAAAAGATCCCTAGATAGACTGTTGTTGAAATATCTCTCAAATTGAGTTTGGCTTCTGGGGTTACATGGACATGAATCCTCCAAAATGACACCGATGAGCATGAAAATATGAAAGCTTTTAGGTCACCAAATAGGGAAAACAAGAAGGGGATAGAGAAAAATTCCAAAATAGGCCAAAGGCATCATGGGGTCTTCAGTGGGTATTATAAATAATAATACATAATTATTACCATTAGATAAAGCAACCATGGTGGATCTTCTATTTCTGAATATGTAAAGATTAATTTATGCTGGTATATTTAATGACTACATTTTAGTGTACTTATATTCCAGAAAATTATATCAATAGTAAACTGCCATGTCTTTCTTCCAAGGAGTTACAAGTCTTGTATTTTGAGACAATTCATTTAAACACTTCATTAGATTTTCCCCTCAAAATTCATTTCCCAAAATACTTTAAAGATGAAATGAATGAGTGCCAACCTGAAAAAATTTCACATATCTACCAGTTCTCATTCAGTAAGGATGAGGATTTGCTTTTGACATTTAGAATCCATATAAATGTTCATGAGTGAAGTGTGCTTTTCTTGCCCTTAGATATGAGAAGACCAAAGAATGTGTCCATGTGGGTATCCTGACTTTTGCTTGCACAATTTTCCTTCCAGAGTTTGAATCCTCCCTGGTTTTTTATATTTTAAATCAATGCCACAGAAGGACATCATTTGTTATTCAATAGTAATAGTACTGTCATTCAAAGGAGAACTCTGCTCTTGAGAAACTGTTGGAGAATTTCTCTCTCACCTAGAAAAATTAGAAGAAATTGTCCATCAAATTGTTTACTCACAAATTCGGTAATGAATTTCAAATGGCCATTCGTGCCCAGCTCTGCAATAAAATATCAAAGTAATAAAGCCCTAGGTTAAACATAGAAATATAGAATTATTAAATCGTACTAAAGAAGGATAAAAGAAAATTTAGAGTTCATCTCATCCAATTCCATGCTCAGTCAAGGAATTCACTACTAGCAGCATCCCACATGCTATCCATCCTCTGCTTGAATGTGCCCACTCCCTCTGTTTCATTATTAAATGGTTCTTACTGTTAGGAATTATTTCTTTATGCTTATATACTGCTACATTTTTAAAACTTGTACAATATGTCATTCTTGCTGAATACATCAGCTGACTTCTATAAAAAGTGCTGAGTTTAAAATGACATGAACTAAGGTTTGAACTGCACAGATCAGTGATGGCCTAGTGTTGGTTTCATCAAACAATCGTTTTGCATGTGCGAACCAGAGCTAAGTCTGTCATGTAAATGTGCCCCTACGAGCCACTTCTTAGCAGTGCCATCTGTTGCTGATTTTGGTGAACTGTTTATATTTTTGGAGCTCTCCCATCATAATTTTTTAAACAATTTAGTATGAAGTGAATATGTCCATATTTTTTCTTAAACCAGAAATATGTTCTCCATCCAGTTTCAACTGTGCTACCTTCACTTTCAAAGCCATGTGTTGAAAAAAACCAGGGAAGAAAAACACATGCAACAGTAACAGATGTTTTTGTTCTTAAAATATAATAATAAATAAAACAGTCAGGTTATTTTGCTGAAATAATACTGTTATTGAGTTATTTATGATAACTCTAAGCCAAAACTCTATGTTCGTTGTGGAATTTTCTTTCAGGATTGCTATTTTCTATTGTATACCCACTTACCTAGAAGTAAACCTCAGTGAACTCAATGGGATTTTCTTGCCTACGGTAGATAAAGCACTAGTTTTGTTGAATTTTTGAAAAGTTGCAATCTCTCAATCTTTCTATTATTTTGGACATATCATCAGTCCAAAACACTGATCCTGTTGATTAGAAGAAATGAGAAGTATAGATCAGTAATTAAGAAATGAGATACTGGTAGGAAATCGATAGGTGTCTTGGCTGATATTAGCTGGCCTGAATTTTGTCTGAGATGTTTGATGGATCTGACCATTTGTGGAGACAGAGTGTTGGGGTCTGACAGAGTGTTGGGATGCCTTCTGTCTTTCTTCTACCAGCAGCTAAAGAATGACATGTCCTTTCTGGCAAGCTAGGCATAATTGTCTACTTTTACTGTCTACCGTTGCCCATGTTGCCTTCCTTGTATTATAGAAAGAAGCAAGAACAGAGGTTGCCACAAATCTCCCACCGCAGCAACGTGAGATGAACAGGCATAACTCCAGCAGTTTGCTTTCTCAAGGATAAATTGGCACTAGAAAGACATGACTGGCTGTTGTGGTTTATAAAAACTGACCATTGAGCAAATTTGAATTTTAAAATTTGACCATACTGAATGTTACAAATTACTGCCATGTGTCCCCCCCAAAAATAGCGAAAATGAAAGGTGATAAATATGGCTATCTGGAGCCCTAAATGCCTCCAAAATACTATGGTAGTGGTTGCCTTGTCAGAGGTTCACATCAAGGCAACCAAAAAGTTGTGGTCTCAGACTGCAGGCTAAAATGCAAGGCTAAAGAGCTAAAACTGAAAGGAAGAAATGGTGCATTTCAAATCTGCCGTACCTTTTGGTCCTTTTGCTTTGCTTCTTTTTCCCTGTATTTTATTTCCTATTTCCCACACACACACACAATAAAAATGCTTTCTCTGCATCTTTTTTTTTTTTAAAGCCAGGTTTTCTCTTCATTTAAATAATAGGCTTTCACAGCAATTATTTCTGCTTTATCACATCTAATTTGGCCCATAGTTCCGGATGAGGGCAGGTTGAATGTTGCTACTTACCATCTTTTTCCAGAAGAATTCACTGCAATATATGAAACACGCAAGGCCGTGAACATCAATGAAAACTGGAGGACCTTGCATCCAAGGAGCTCCGTTTAACTGGATTATGGAACAGCCAGTCTGTTCTCATCTAATTCTCTGTTGAGAAAAGCAAACTATGATTCATATGAAGAAAAGCATATGTTCTGCTCTCAGATTGCATCAGTAACTAAAGTGGAACGTTATCTTCCCCACCCTAACATGTCAAAAAATGAACAGTCAGAAACCTGCTCCCCTTGGGCATCATTTTTTTTGCAAACAGCCACTATTCTTTAGCTCAGGTTATGAAGAAGAGGAGGATTTGATTTTCTGTCATTTAAAGTTGAAATTATTTCCAACCTGTGAGAGATTGGAAAGCTTTAAATTGGCTATTTGTAAATCAGTCCTCCATTTCTCTCCCTTCCAGCACCTATTTTGCTAAAATGCCTGCTTCGGGGGAGAGCTAAAAGCACTATGTTATTTATTTTAACCAACTGAGCCAAGAATTCCGAGTTAGTTTTTGTTGAAAGTGTAGGAAAGAATTGCTTACAAAGGCCAACTCTAATTAATGATCAAAACACTGCTTCAGAACTTTTCATAAAAAATGTAAATAGCTAATCAGCACCAGTCTAATGGCTTTGTTTTTTAATTAGCCCCATGCAAAGCCTCCTTGAGGTTAGAAGAGTTTGGTCTCCTGCCTCAGATTTTGCAGGCTAACCAATAGCTTCAAGCTGGTGTTCTTTGAACTGCTTTCTCAGGAAAGAAAACAAAATCCAGTGGCCTAAATGTTACATTTACATATAATATTTTTCACTGCTATTTTCACAGCCTTTAGTGATTCAGTCCCTGAAGTTAGAAATATGGAAACAAAATAATGAATACTTTGGAATAATAAAATAGATTTTTTTTTGAAACACTGAAAATTTGCTCTAATTATATTACACTTTAATTTGCTTTGGTTATATTAAAGGGCCAGCTCTCCCTTTCTGCAGTAGTGATTCTTCTGCCTTCAGATCATTTCCATTCTGCAGTTTATCCACTTCCAAGTAGATATCAGCATCTGTGGGCCTGCCTATAACACCTGGTTTCAGCCATGGATTTAAAGTGGCAAATGGACAATAAGGGAACTAGCTCAAGCCAAGTCCTCAGTATTGTCCTTAGGGCACAACTCTAATTGCACTGAGGAAGAAGCAGTTCTATTTAAACTACTGAGGATTCTTTGTAAATCTCACTTAAACCCTAAAAGAACTCCTAGAAAGGCTAACCAACCAATAATAATTGTAAATAAAGCAATGATCTGCTCATTAACATATGAGATTACTGTTTGTTTGTTTGTTTGTTTGTTTGTTTGTTTGTTTCCTTCAAGGGCATGAAGATATCTATCTCTACCTATATTTTCCAATTTTCTTCTCCCAATAATAATCCTGTAGGGAAGGTTAGGCTGAAAGAGAATGGCCCAAAATACAGTAGTGACCAAAATTGTGGAAACCTTTTGGGAAAAGTGTATTTTTGAGGTTTGATGGCTAATAACGCCACTTTTTTTTTAGTAGTACCATAACATTATACATCAATGGAAAGATAATTTAATCAAGAATGTAATGCAACATAGTTTGTTCAATTATCTGTACTGTAATCTATGAAAAATTATAGCCAAATAACCAGAAAAAGGAAGCACAACTTGCTTAGGTTGATATCAGGTAGCTTTCCTTGATCTGATTGTAGCCAATGAACATGAGTGTTTAGAGAGCCAATCAGGTGTCATCTTGTTTTGGCAATGAACCAATCAGATCACAGTAGGATTCATTTATTGATGTCATGTATTGAAGCTGAGAGGACATTTGTCAGTGTGTTATGTGATCGCTATCAAGTTGGTTGGGTTTTTTTTCTTTCATTTAGTGAGCTTGTAAAATGTAATAAAATTAAAGTAATGGTGCAAAGAGTTGACTGGTTGTCCAGAAAGTGATGTAAAATAGTATTATTAAGTTAACAAGGCTACAGATATAAAGAAATTAGAAGAAAAATTGGTGGAAACTTAACCAAAGGTGGCATTTCTACTGTACACTTTTCCCAAAAGATTTCCACACTTTTGTCCACTACTGTAATCCAGTTTAAGTTTCATGCCCAAATCCAAGATCAAAACCTGAACCACTCCGCTAAACCATAGTAGTTGAATAGTAGCAAATGTTCAAACCATTTATTGTTAATATGACAAAACACCTAGCAGCTTCTAAAACAAATATTTATTTGGAACGGAGAAGCTGGCAGGCAAGGTTTGCTATAGATGTTCTTCTGTAAAATTGAAGTATTGTAAATCATTACTGAGAAGATCTGTCTCTAGCCATTTATCCAGTTTAGGTGAGCTGCACAGGATTTGGGAAAATGGTTTTAAGGTCCAAGTTGGTTTGTATTTGAAGGATGAATTAGTCTTTTTTTCCCCCTTGGATTACATGTATTAATTCAAATCAAAACTCAAGAGAGTGAACAGAAAGTCATGTTTTCATAATCTTGCTATATAGAATTTGCAGTATATCCAGAGTTTGGTAACCAGAATTCTAAATCTAATTTAATATTCTGTTTCAAAACAAATCTATAGCAAAATGGAATTATCTGTGAAAGTGTTAAATCTGACCTTATTAAAATAAGTACCTTCTGAGTAATCATCCTGGACTTCAGTCATCACTTAAACAACTATAAAGTAAGACACCTGCACTTCATATAATATAAATGGGATCTATCTATTCCTAAATTCCAATTGTGCATAGATACACACTGGTCACCAATGTTTCTCATCAACTTCAAGAAATAAAATCAAGGTTCCCATAGTTAAGAGCCAAAAATGACTCATTGCACTCACTGTCATCATCCTGAACATGTTAAGTTATTGATTGCTATGTTGCAGTGTATTTACAGACTGGTATGATCAATATGCTATTTCTGATCCAGACATTTTTAAAGATTCTACAGCTGGGGAATTTTATAGGGAGATTATCCAGCACATGACAGACTTATAAACATTTGAAGTGTGAAATATTACGAGCAAAATAGGTGAAGCAAGACTTTTGATCTATTAATATTGAACAAATTACAACAGGGTGATAGAGTGCTGGGAGCACTGCAGACACATTGTGAAATATATTCTCTAATGTAGTTTTCCCAAAATTAATAGCTTCCAAAAGTATAGGTAGACAGTTTCCATCAAGTGAAACAAAGTGAGGATGGTGGAAGCAATACCCACCAAGTTAACCAAAGTAGCTGTTTTGCAATATTTCTTAATTACAACAAGGCCTGTCAATGTGACCAGTGAGATTATTTAAAAACTTCTTTACATTGACAAACAATAGACCTACATCCAGTCTCTCACTATAATTCAGGATCACAGTATGAATGCATTCTTCCTGCCCAAGATACATTTCCAAATAAGGTCTACATCAGGGGTGTCAAGCCCGATTGTATCGTGGGCCATATCGTGACATATCGGGATGTTTTTTGCTCTTGTGGGACTGGGTTGGGTGTGGCCTGTGCGGGCCACATTCGGCCCATGGGTCGCATGTTGGACATGCCTGGTCTACACAGATGAACTAGTTGGTGACAACAGATGACCTTTTCTACTTTCTTGGGAAAGGCTTCCCAACTTTTATGAAATTAAATATTCTCACTGGTCACAGGGAGAGGCATAGTTATAAATAAGAAAAAAGGACATAAAGGTACACAATTTGGAGGTCTTAGTGGGCTTACACCTGTGAGTCGGATGATAGCTGTGGCCAGCTTCATCAGGTGCTCTAGTTGCAACCTTTCCTAGATTGGGGAAAGTTGCTCATATCCTAGTCACTTCAGAACCTTATTAGTGTAATGTGGTTTACATGGGCTGCTCTTGAAGACCACCTGGAAGCTTCAGCTGGTCCAGAATGCAGAGGCTCAGGTAGTGATGTAATATTTTTTGTACTATGTTGGTTGTCAGTTTTCTTCTGGATGCAATTCAAGGTGCTGGTTGCTGCCTCTAAAGCCCTAAATGGCATTGGGCCTGGTGGTTACTTGAAAGATTGTCTGCCTCCCATCACATCTAGCCCTATTGTTCAATCTCTGGGTTCCATCAATTAATGCCACAGCAGTGTTCCAATATCTCAGGGGCTGCCACAACGAAGAGGAAGTCAAGCTATTTCCCAAAGCGCCTGAAGGCAGGACAAGAAGCAACGGATGGAAACTAATCAAGGAGAGAAGCAACCTAGAACTAAGGAAAAACTTCCTGACAGTTAGAACAATTAAGCAGTGGAACAACCTGCCTCCAGAAGCAGTGAATGCTCCAACACTGGAAGTTTTTAAGAAGAGACTGGATAGGTATTTGTCCGAAATGGTATAGGGTTTCCTGCCTGAGCAGGGGGTTGGACTAGATGGCCTCCAAGGTCCCTTCCAACTTTATTATTATTATTATTATTATTATTATTATTATTATTATTATTATTATTATTATTATTATTATTATTTGGGACCCCAAAAGAGCACCTTCTCTGTAGCAGCACCTGACCTCTGGAATGACGTTCCTCCAAAGATTCAGACAACTCCCATCCTACAGTTATTTCAAGAGGCCCTGAAGACTTGGTTCTTCACCCAGACCTTTGGTAAGAACAACGGTTGCCCCTGTCTTCTTTTCCTTTGTTCCAATCTGTGTTTCTTTCCTCTGCCATCTCCATTTCTTTATTTTGTATTGTTTTTCTATTTGTTTTTCCTTGTTTCTAAAAAAAATTAACAACTAGTAAACTGCTTAGAGTTGTGGGGGTTGGGCAGCATGTACATTTAGTAAATTATTTAAATTATTAAAGAATTTGCTTTCTGTCATCATAATTATTCCTCATGGGCTAAGAAAATCAAACTTCAGCTAATAGCTTGCCACTTTCCACAACTATAAAAGCTGGGCGGTTACTTTTATACCTGTCTTACTTGTGCATGTGATATACACCATGCCACTTTTCAAAGAGGATGTCCTCTACTTGTAAGCCTTTCCCCAGTGGAAAAACATAACATTTAATATGTATTTATGGGTATATGATTTTTTCACTTGAGTGCTTTAAGAAAACTAGCTATTATGGAAGCCCAGGTGATGTAGTCTCTCAGTGTGGACTATCACCTGGTTCCTGATATATGTAAAATGAATTCAGTGTTTCATCATAATTCACAGAGGTCAACTCACTCCAAGGTCAGCCAATAAGCTTCACAATTGAGCAGTGGTTTGAATAATTGTTTTTCCGGGCTACCTTCAGCATATGTTTGAAACACTACTTTAGTTCTCGAAAGCAATGTAATCCCTTTAAAACATCATTCTGTGGTCTCAGTGAGCATTATTCAGTTTCTTCCTTCCAAAATCAATGCACAAAGGAGGGGGGGTCCAATCTTAGATTCCCCTTCTTCCCCCACCTCCATTCTCTGAGGGATAGAAGGTTGTGGCCACTTGTATCTCATTCCAATCTGAGGAGGTTGTAGACCAGCCATATATTTGTAAACTAAAAGAAGGTTAGTTTGTTTAAAAATTAGGAAAAATGTTTATCTTCCTTTTCATCCTGCCAATTTTGCAGGCCATAGATTTTTGGATGTATCACAGAGGTCCATCATCAAAGATTTTGAGCAGTCAACTATTAATGTAATGGTTATTATAACAGCAATGTTTCTTTGGTCAGAACGTCTGACAGCAAAAGAAATATATCTTTAATTGTCCTTTGAATAAAACTGTATTAATCTAAAACGTATACAAGTCTCAGCCAAAATAGGATTTGATTCTTCTTGGTTCAGCATGAACACAAATCCACCCACTCCTGTTTAACAGACCATGACTAAAAACATTATAATGTTGTGCATGAACACAATCTTTACATAAACAGATGAATTGATTGATAAAGTGGCTTGCAAAATTTCCCCATCATTTCAGTGGCTTTGGTTCCTTTAAAGTAAACTTTGTTCTCTTTCTATGCTTACTGTTGACCTGAATGCAGTATTGGAGAAACTTAAAATCTCTTGTGAAATATCAGAAATTGGAATTTAACAGGAAGAGTATATTGCTACCTAAGGCCAGTGTTTTAACCAATACAGTGCACTAAAATTATTTCAGTCCAATAAAGAAAGACAGCAGTTGAATGCAACAGGGTGTTTCTTTTGATTTCCACAGTAAAGAAGTCAATAATAAAACTGTTGATGAATTGGGGTTAAATTTACTATGAAAAGTATCTTTCTAAATCCATTTTTACAGAATTAATGTTGGAAACTAAAACATCTAAACCTTCCTCCTTCCATTATGTATTCAAGATGCACAGTGATTAATATTTATGTTACTTATATGTAAGGGTGTAGGTCTATATACATGTTGTATATAGCATGTTTAAATGTCTGTTATGTATGTGTACACTTTCAGAGCAAGCAACTAAATTTCATTTTTAATGTGTGCCATTGTGCCCACAGTAAAAAATGAAATAAAGGTTATCTGTCATTGCATACATACCATCCATAAATATATTTATTGTAGTGCTATCTCACTGAAATTCATGGACATCTGTAGTAGAATATAAGGTAATTTCTCAACAGCAGTACAACAGACAGTTTTGATTTATAGAATCATAGTGTGCCTTGAGAAATTTTTTTTTAAAAATTTAACATTTAATGCCATCTGATATAAAAAGAAAACAAAAATCCACTTTCCTCCTAGATATTTTTTTTTTCAGGATGCTCAAACAGATCACATCAAAGAGCAGTGAAACACCATTTTTACCAAGCTCCCGGAATTCTATTACCATGACAGTGCCTCAGTTGAAATCAAAAAGAAGATTGAAAAAGAGAGCTGCTTAAAAATGCCTGATTCCAAGCTGAAAAGTTTAGGGTAAGAAGGCATCCTACAGCAGATTACCTTTTGGCATCTATTGAGTGTTTTTAGAACAGTGGCATCTTTTTAAACAGCCTAGTGATTTCAGTACATTTCACCTTGAGACACTTTCTCCATTACTCATAGCAACAAGAAAGAAGCAAAGCAAATACTAGCAATTTAGCTTCCTTGGCCCTCAGAAAAAGATCTGAAAATGCATTTAAAGAAACAGAACCCCACCCCATCCCTCAGATATGCTTGCCCAATTATTTTCCAATGGATGGGGTAGTATGTGATGTCAATCATGTATTCATGAACATTTGGTGTGGAATTCTAATGACCAACACAACAGTGATCTGAGTGATGTAGGGAGAAGCATTCCAGCATCTCTCCTAAAACTTCCCATCTATTCCCCCATTAAAGGTGGGAGTTGTATTTTCCACATGTACTCTTCTGATGCTATGCTCAGGGAAAAAAAGACATTTCCTTGAAATGGGATTCAATTGCCAATAATTAAGTTCCATGTAAGAATGGAGATAGGGAAACAACACGTCCTTTACTTCAAGGGACAAAGTATTATGAGTGTTAGTTACATACTTGCTGATTGGTCACTTGGGATGGAAATTTCACCCAGTTTCTAATGTTCTGGCTCTCCTCCACCAGTAGTAAATCATGTTCTCCCTCCCTATTTTTTCCATTTGAATTTTAGCCTGTTTTTTCTTGCTTTTGGTAAATAGGGATAGTGTCTTATAGATTTGAAACCAGTATTCTTAAGCTAACATTGCCTGCAGTGCTGATTTGCCCCACGTGCACTGCCAAAACTGGTCTTTTGACAATTCAAGTTCTTTCTTTCAGAAAAGCCAAAGCATGCAACTAGAACTGGAAGATTGATTGATTGATTGATTGATTGATTGATTGATTGATTGATTGATTGATTTAGCACCCCCAATCTGTAAACTCTGGATAGCATCCAAGAGAGCAAGGCTTACAGAACGAAAACAAAATAAGACAGTTACAGTAGTAGAAATTCCACTGATGAGAACCAGAAGCACTCAATTCTGTTAAAAGCACAGCGGAATGCTGTTATTTTAATAGCTTCATGAAATGCCAGGCAGAAATGCCAGGAAGATGCTGGGACCTCTAAGGCAAGGAGTTTCCTAGTACAAGATCTTCCAATCGAGAAGGTCCATGCCACCCTATCCTCACATAGAACAGATACACACTAAGCAAACTTTCTCACACTATTCCTACCAAATCACACACTTCACTGGCCGACCTGTTCATCTTTGTTGTCACATGAGCAGTACAAAACTTCCAAACATACTGAAATACAGTCTCCCACTGCTTGTGTAGATGAGGTCAGTGCAAAGTAGCACAATTGTGTGTTTTATTCTTTCCCACCCAAAGACAAGCAGAAGAGAATTTGTATAGAAAAGGAAGGAGGGGGTAGGGGGGGTGCTCATCTATCCATCTGTTCATCAGCATGGTAACTCTCCAAAAACAAATCCCCACATTTGTTGGGGTGAGGAGAAGCTGCCAATCCAGTTCTCAAGATCCAGTTCAAAAATGGCCTGGATCAGAAGAACAGAAGCTGTAGAGGAAAAAATGACTCAGATGCCTCTGTATGGAAGTTCTGTATGGGAGAGACATTTGGACAGTGGCCTAGAAGGTTGAGGATGTCTCCAGTCTAAGCCTCTATCTCTCTTCCCTGCCATACTTTCCTCTTTATTTTACCCAGTGCATACCTGCAGACAAATGTAAGGCTGATGTTAGTAACATAAGTTTGAAAGAATTCCCTATCAGTTTAACCTTATCTCTCTCATTGTCCCAGAGTTGCCTCTTATGAAATGGGCAGATGTGTGTGTGTCTGTGTTTGTGTGTGTGTGTGTAATAAATAATAAAATAAACCCCTCTTTTATAATCTCTCCAACATGCTGAACATCTTGGCAGTATCTTGGGAAATGCTAGCATAGCTCCATTATTTCGCTTGACTGCATAGCTTCATTATTGATTTCTACTAACCGTGTGATCTCATATGCTGTCTAGGCCAAAAAGTCAGTGAAGCAACCCATCTGGGGCTAAAAACGCATTTGGCACAACCTGGGAGGCACGTTCTCTAGGTAGCATTCTTGGCACCAGGGCTATCTACCGGTAGTAGATAGCAGTCACTGATGCCTTTGGTTTACATCCTGCCTTTAAAATATTATCAAGTGTCTGACATTCAGGTGGTTGAGCTCTAGTAGGTCACAAATTGGTTCTTAGATTTCACCACCCAGACTTTACAGGAGATAAATCCAGCCCATCATTATTCCATGTGTAGTTAGGCGATGAGAAACTCGGTGTACCCATTCTGAAACTAGTGCAATATTCAGTTATCTGGGAACAGGAGCAGAAAGCTTGTTTTAACCACTCTGTGTATATATGTGTGCTTCTTCTGCATAGCTTATTTTCCCCAAATGTGGAAAAACATGTTTTGGAAGCAGCTAATCCCAAATTCCTCAATTTCCTATACTATATAATGGGAAAGCATTAACATTTTCCCCTGCAAATCTATGCATTTAGCTTCTAACTCTTTATAGCTAGAACAAAGCCCACTTAACCCAACACAATGCTTGGTTAAACAGCCCAATGCCTTCTGCAAGTAGAGTCAATCTGGAATAACTTGAAGGTTTATGGAATTCTTAGCTGAGGGAGGGAAGAGCTACATTTGACTTGGAAATCTTATGTTAAACAAAATAACTGCAGTGCAGTTCAATACAAACTCTATCCTTCAATTTCTTAAAAGAGCCTTTGCTTGTCTATCTTATTCTTGAGTGTTTTATATTTCCCAGGTGATGATTTGGAACTTACTTGATTGTTACTAAAAGGCTATGTATGTTGAATGATGTGATATACTGTATAGAGATAAAGAAATTCTCTAACATTCTCTCTGGCCTTCTCTGATTTTGCCTCAGAAAGCTGCATGAAATGAATTCATCTGAAATACACAGAAGTGTGGGACCTCAGGAAGCCTCTTGATCCCTGGAGAAATGATTCCACAATAAAACATACAACATTCAGATAGCAATAGCACTTAGACTTATATACTGGTCTACAGTGCTCTCTAAGCAGTGTACAGAATCAGTATATTGCCTGCAACACTCTGGGTCCTCAGTTTACCCACCACAGAACGATGGAAGGCTGAGTCAACCTTGAGCCGGTGAGAATCGAACGAGCGAACTGCTGGCAATTGACAGCCAGCATAATTAGCCTGCAATACTGCATTTTAACCACTGCACCATTACAGCTTTTGATACACCTGGCTAGCAAGAACATTCCAGAATACCAGTTCACCAAAATCATATTCTTCTTTAAATAATTTTAGGGGCCATATCTTTTATTTTAAAATGTTAGGAAAAACTGCAGAAGATATATTCGATTTGACACTATCTATAAGTTATGCGTATCTGTCTGTGTCACTATGTACTAAGCAATTCTTCTGATTCCAAAGCAAAAAGAACCCTTGGAACACATTTTTGATAAATGTTATACTTACCTGCACCTCTTTAAAGCAGCTGCTGCCACCATGCAATTACCCCTAAGAAGTATTTGGCTTAAGAAATTGTGGGCATGTGCTCTATAGCACTTTTTTTTTTGAAAATCTAAAGCCCTTGCATGTATAGAGATAGCTCCATCTTACTGACCTTCTCTGGGCTAGAAAGCTAAATAGGCTCATGCTGGTTTGGGTATTTAGATCGGAGAATTCCAGATGTGGAGTCTAGATTAGGAAGTTCCAAAATGCCCCAAGCAATAGCAATGGCAAGCCACTTCTCTACTGCACAAACATGTCTGTGAAGTCACCAGAAATCAGGCTTGACTTGGAAAAGAATCTTTTGTTGAAATTGTATGCAAAAGAGGAACTTGTGAGGGGTTTTCCCCCCCTTTCTTTCAAATATTATCAGAATATTTCACTTCCCCCTATTCCTTATCTGCTAGCAGAAAGGTCTAGTTAAAAATACCATGAACAATTGAGAAGTTAAGAGATACCTGCTTCGTTCTTCTCTATTTCTAAAGGCACCAAAAATGGCAAGGAATTAAAGTTAATTCTTGGGCCTTGGTAAATAGTTGTATTTACCAGGCCACGCGAAGTGGTCTAGCATTAGTAATTTACTTATAAAAAGTAAATTACTTGCAATCTTGTTTACAAAGCATGCCTTTCCAGTGAATCCCTGCTCATCAAATTAAATCATAGTGTACAGAAACCCACAGAAAATATATAAAAATAGATGCCATATTCCCCTTTGGAAATGAAGGATGTGTTTCAATTTTAAAAATGTATCTTTGATTATTATTTCATTCAGTCCAGAGATGATAAGCAATCACTTACAGGACATGAGGTCACCTTAAAAGAAGTATATCTATAGGTATTGTTAGATACAGATATTGCATTGCAAGAGAGGATCAGGGTGGGAATGACTGTGAGAAGGACATGTTGATCCAGGAATTGGCATAAGTGGAGTACAACTCGTAATTGTGTATAGGTCCTCCTGACCATGTCTGCCATCTGCTCCTTGAGCAAGAATTTCAAGTCTAGAAGGACCCCCAGATTACATACCAGATTGGTCTGGGACAGTGCATCCCCATCCACAACCAGATGGTAATTCTCCAAGAACCCCTAACTCAGAGTCGCTCGGTCTTGCCAGGGTTCTGTTTCAGCCTGTTGTTCCCCATTCAAGCCTCAACAGCCTCCAGGCTCTGATGATATCTTATCCCCTGGTGATGGATGATCTCCCCAATGGTTTCATCTAAATGTTAAAGAGAAGTGGAGAAAGCACCAACACTTGAGGCATTTCACAAAACAGGAACTGTGGGTCAGACCTGTCACCTCTGATCAACACCAACTGAAAATGGTCTTGGAGGAAGGAAGTGAACCAAGCAACATAGTCACCCCAACTCCCAACATCCCACCCCCAACTCCTGGAGCTATTACAGAAGGATACCATGGTTGATGGTATCAAAAGCCATTGAGAGGTCAAGTAGAAGGATTCTGTGGTGTAAAGATGGTTAATTCTGTGGTTAATCCCATTATTTGTTACTGTATATATCTTATACATGAAGAAATCAACAAAAACTTATAACAAGAATAATACTCTTGAATCACAATATTGCATAAGAATTAAGGTACAAGATAATGTTAATCCACATCAGAAGACAAGCAACACCAGTTTAGCCAAATATATATATTAAGCTGGAGCAGGAAAATGGTGCCAACCATGATCTAACCAGACATTTATATGAAGAAACTCCACCTAAATGTAACCAGTAGCAAACTATTGCAGATTTTCATCCTCCTCATCAAACCTTAGTTGATGGGCAACTATTTAAGGGAGCAATTACTTTTTAGCTATCCTAGAAAGTAAGTATGGCATGACAAGTCCTCAAAACTGGCAGCTACTGGGAACAGGAGTAAACTGAGTCAGATCTGAGAATCTTTTGAGAACCAGGGTGTAGCAATTAAGGGATTAGAATAGAACTGGGAAGGCTCAGATTAAGATCTATCCTCAGCCAGGAAGAGAGAACCTAGATGTTGACTATGATTCAATCAACATTGGCAACTTTACAACCTATCTGAGATTAAGGCAAAGCATGTAAGTATATATTTTATTGCCTACTAGATTGTTTATTTCTCACATGACATTTCCTTCCTTCCTTCCTTCCTTCCTTCCTTCCTTCCTTCCTTTCCTATCATTAATCCATTTATTTATGATACTTTTTCTCTCTTTTCTCTTCCTTTCTGATCTTTTACTACAAATAAACAAACAGCATATCAATATCATATTTGTATCAACTTTACTGTAATTAGGAATATTTATTGTTCAGGGCTTTATTGGCATTTAAGGTTTGTAATTCACCTAAAGTTGCCTCAAAGCAAGATGGACGACAAACAAATCTAATAAATAAATAAACTAAATAAACAAGATGAACAGCTAAAAAAAACTATGTTAAGACAAACTCCAACTAGATTGTGTTCACAATTTATGTATTTATATGTTCCTGATAATAACACCCCTTTCATATAACTGAAAGTCTAAAGTTCACAGCCAGAATTTAGAGATGTGTTGGTGTGCAGAAAGCCCCCTTGCTTAAACAGGCAACTCTGCTCAGTCTTTCCATTTTTCCATCCATGTTATTCTCCCATGCACATATACAGTATTCCCGAAGGATCTTGGGAACATGTAGGGCAAATGCAATATACTCCAGCCAGGAGGATGAAGAACCAAGAATTCATGAATAAGACACCTCTCAATCTTGCTTGGGGGGGGGGAATCCTAGATTTGTAAATCCACATTTGTATATATGTGTGTTTACAAGCAGGCTGAAAATCTACTGTATAAAATTTGTCTCCATTACCACTCACAACAAAATTGTCTACAAGCCCATCAGATCAGTTCTCCCAGCCCTTTCCTAATTACTGCATTGGAAATGATTCTACAATTGCTTCTTATATTGATCCCTCTTTTTTGGAAGATGCTATTCATTGGGATATAAATCCAGATATAATGTTAAGAATTGCCTTAGCTTATGTTTCCATTTATTCTAAGGAAGGGAAGCTAAGAGACATCTATTTACACATGCGATAACTAGGTGAGTAACCCAGTCTTCCATTCTCTATTTTCCCATCTTAAATCAGATTTTTTTTTCCCCTTCTTGCTTTGGGGAGCATTTCCGTTTAAGCTGAAAATGTGGCCATAAAATGAGTGTATCTTTATAGCACTAAGTGTCTTTTAAGTAGAAAAGCTAGATATAAATATTAACAAAAAAATAGATTTGTTCTAGGCATGAGGCCAGCAGGAAGAAGAAAGTGATGTCAGCTCAAGGAGAGGTAGCGGCAAGAAAAGCTCTGATGTTTCTTGTTCTACTTCTACAGTTTCGGATGGTAGTTGCCTCTCTGATACAGCATAAAATGGTTAGTTGTTACGTGTTCTCCTATGAGTCTTCAAATTGCTGAAATACCAACTGGGAGGAGAACTGCCCATCAGGAATAATGATTTTGGCTTTTTTTTTTCCCTGGCAAAGAACTAGATTCATTTAACAAACAAGTAAAAAATGGGTTCTTATGCTCAGTGCTGGAAAATCCAAGATTGTGTAAACAACCTTTGGTGAATATTTTACATTTTTAATTAAAGTTATCTTGAACTTACCTAAAAAGTCATATTTAATAATAGTGAGAGCAACAAATACATTCTCAGTTCCTTCTTCGCAAACATCCTATCTCACAAATTAGGCTTTGTGGTATTTAATATTCCAATGTTCTTTTACTGAAGCCAGGAGAACATAATGTGAGAAAGTAGGAAAACTAAAAGGGGAAAATCTATAAATGAGTGAATTTGCTCATATGTCACAAAAGTTCAGCAGGCTTCTTATACTTATCTATTTGGTGGGGGGAGTCTTTTTGTGGATAGCTGATTAACGCATTTGTTTGTTATATTTTTGTTTTGTAGGGAAGAGAGGAGTTTCATTCTTTTCCTGATACTGCTTCTTTCAGGCATGTCAGTTTCACTGTTCTCTACAATACTGACTGTTATTTGCAGTTTAGACATTTGTGCTGAAAAGGAGTGAAAATGTCCCAAAATTATGCAATCTCTCCCTCTCTCCTTCTCCCTCTCCCTCTCCATCTCTTCCCAGTCTTGCAAGGCTGTAATACCAAAGCAATAAAAGGAGAATATTTGTAGCCCACAGTTGAAAGCAGAAAAATACTGAAAATTAGTAGTAGGCTTTATCACCACCTTTACATTGGAAAATAAGGGTAATAAATTTTTGCATCTATGAAGCAGACAATCATCTCATCCCTGTAATTAGAAAAAAGATCAGCAGCTTCATCTTAAGTCCTTTGGTGACATCATCCCATTACTGCCCTTGAACCCTGAAAAATATCAAAGTGAGCCCTACCACCACCTGGAACGCTGACCCTTTGCTTTAGAAGCTGAAGAGATTAAACTTCCTCACCTTCATTTATATAACTGATGAATGAACATGAATTCCTGCTCTCAACCCAATCATGCCACCTTCTCTCATAGATAGTGCATCAAAGTTCAAGACTCAGCTCAGATCCCTGATGACTGATCAGCTTCGTAACATTTTTGCAAATTTCTCTGACTACTGATAGAGATAGAGCCCATACTTTTTTTGGACTATTCCCTTTCTCCACAGAACTTTAGACCATATAGTTTATGACAAAATTATAAGTCTCTTAATGATTTGGAGAAACCCTTACATTTACATTGCCACAAAAGTTATTAGACTCCCACGACATAGATAAGCAGAAAATACTAGGCTGGGTCAGCTTTTTTTTTATTTTTAATATAGCCAAATAATGCTTATAGGCAGAGAAAGAAGAAAAAACCCACAGGACAGTTTATTCAAATCCTTTTTCCTTTTTCTATTCTCTTTCCTCCTCTTTATTTATCCATAATTTATCTTTATTTATCTTTCTCCCCATTGCTTTTCCATGTGTGGAAATCAGTTCCTCCAGAATTAAGATTCTTCCCTATGCTCTCATTGTTTCAGAAAGCGCATCTCTTTAATATGGTTTTTTTAAAAAATAATAATAATAATAACAAGTTTTAAAACAGTGCTTTGTTATTATTTTATTATACCTTTATAATAAAGGTATAATAAAATAATTAAAGTAGATAAATTAATAAGGGTTTTAATTTTTGTGTGTTTATCTTTGCTTTAGTTTTACTAATTGTGACATTTGCCAAAAGCATTCTACATAAACATATAAAAACTGGCATTGTTTTTCAATACCCACACTAGTTGCAGTTAAATATATTCCTCTGACTTTAACTCTTGGTGCTTTATGAATGTTGGCTTAGAATATACTTATCTAAATGAGGTGGTACATTGGCTTCATTATATTTCCCATTGACTAGAGGCTTAAAAGTACCTCTACAAATCAGGGGTGTGTGTTTTTTTGTTTGTTTTTTAGAAATAATTTAAAAAATGAAAAGAGAGTTTATCCTTTTCACATCTGTCCTCCTTGGACAGACCTTTTAACACTGAACCTCAGCCAGGTAAAAGCTGGCTCACAACTGAGGTAAACCTGCACCAGTGAAAGTCCTGCACTGTCTCAAGCAATGTCTCTGGCCAGTTTCAAAAAAAAAAAAATTGGAACCAACCAAATTGATCATGCTGTAATCTTAGACTTGTCACCAGGACAAGCTATAATCATAAGAGTTTTTGTGGAAATCCTTCCACAGAGTATACAGAGAAAATTTGCCTGCCCTTTAGTTCAATCATTGTCAGCCTTCACAGATAAACCAGACAGGAAACATGACTAAATAAGCTAATTCTACTTTATTGTAAGGCTACATTAATAGACTCTTGCAAGTCTGTAGGTACAAATCTTCTGTTGCTACTTTCAACTGCCTGATCAATTAGGGCAGGTCCTTCCTAAGGTTCTATCTCTGACTGTTAAGCCACTGTGGTCTCATTCCTTTCTTGTCTGATTGTTTCTTGCATAGCATCTCTTCCCCTCATTATGTAAGGTCATCCACACATTCCATTACAATCATTCAGAAAAGCTTGGAGAACACCTGAGAATTTCCCTGGAAGGGAACTGAAGGCTAATAGTTCAGGAACTTCGGTCCAGAAGTTTAAAATACAACCTCCTTAACAACTTCTGGACAGTGACATTTGCAAGAGTCATAATCAGCAAAATGACAGATGGTGTATCAATGACATGTGTAAATTTAAAAAGAATGGAGCTTAATCTTTGCCAACTTTGAAAGATATATTCCCTACAGGCCCTGTTGCTTCTAGGCACAACCTTTAAAATTTAGCAATAGTGACAGCAATAACACTTAGACTTATATGCAGCACTTAGGCTTATTTACAGCACACTCTTGAGTGATTTACAATGTCAGTATATTGCTCCCAACAATCTGGGTTCTCCTTTTACCAACCTTGGAAGGATAGAAGGCTAAATCAACCTTGAGCAGTCAGGATTGAACTCCTGGCTGTGGGCAGAGTTAGCCTGCAATATGGCATTCTAACCATTGCGCCATCACGGTTCCTTGGAACACTATGCTTCATATAAAACACTAATTATAAACTATGAAGCATTGGCTATATTGAAATTATGTTGTAATAGATTTCATCAGGAATGTGCTCTAATAAAGAGCAAGTTGTCCTCCTCACAACCTATGTTGTACAGTTGTGGGGAGGACTACATTGATTTTACATAATCTGCTGTCACTTCAACCTGGAATCAGCGTTCTAAAAGTTAGCTGTATGGTACATATTTCTTTCCAGAGAGCTTATTTTGCTAGGCAACAGGCAGAAATAACTCTCCTCTCCTGTTTTAAAAATGATTGGACTTCTAATAGTTCCTTTTTCTGCATTAGTTAATAAAAACAAGAGTAATGAGGCAATTCTATTGCCAGTGACAAATCCACCTCTCTGCCCTTCCCTGCATAACACATCAAGACAATTTCAACACGATGAAAAGTTGGAGAAAGATAAACCCTCAATAGAACTGGTTCAATAAATTCAACAGCTCTTTATTACTGTATTATAGTGTGCATTAAAATGTTAGAAGTATAGTAAGAGGTTCGTCTTAAAGTTGATGTGGTGGAGATGTGATGGCAATGTAATTAATATAATAGTGATGGTATACTACAGACTTTTACCTCCTTTACTGCTTATTTTTGGCCAGGTAAATGAAATAGGTGATGTTTCATTTGCATACAAAAAATTAATAAAGAAGCTCCAGCCTTCCTTGATTTTGCATATTATATGAGTAGAACTGTCAGAAGTCCTGAAATTTTCTTTCTCCCATTCCCACTTTGCCGCCTCCCCCAGTCATTTCACTAGATGACGTCCAATAATAATGGGACGTAATTTCCCATGATGGGAAATTAATTGATAGAACATTGTGCCATAATTTTATAATCCATTTTACTGCCTGCTATTAGCAGGAATCCAAACCCCCCCATGGGTGCTTCAAGAGAATATCTCTTTCTTAGCAGAAGTTACTGTCTAGAGGTCAGAGTGTTAGCTCCTTCCATCAGCCAGGTGTCAAATCACTGTCAAAAGTAAATTATTGGCTTTTTTATTATTATTTTACCTTCCAGCCTTGTACTTTGGCATATGAGTTGATTTGTAGTTAGCCACCAGGGACAAAAAAAGTGCTGGTGGCCATTTGAGGCCTCTTTCACATAGGTACTTAGTGGGATCATTATGTGTTAACTTGAATCCATGCAGCTGTGTTTGTGATTGAGTGCCCCATTATAAACATTAAAATGGCATTATGAAATCATGGATTCTGAGTCATCTGTAGCTGTAGCAATAAGTTACTATAACACCATATGTTTTCAAAAGAGAGAAAGCAGGGCAGGGGGAAAAAAGGCTGTTTGGAGTCAAAGGAAGCTTTCGCTAAAGCAAGACAAATAAATCAATCACTTTATCGTCACTAAGATCACAATCACAGATTGAAAAACACTCTTACATAGAGCTTCAGCATTAATAATATTACTAGTGTTGCAATGTTTAATCTTATATACTTCTGATTGCCTTTTCCTTGGCCAAGGAATTTTAAATCTATGCTGCAAGTTGCTTTAAGAGGGCTTGTCAGGTGGGATGAAAAGGCTGATACAAATATTTTCTCTAAATATGCTAAGACAATAGCTGTCTGGTAGTACCATTATGAAAAACAGCTAGAGCTCCCTACAAAAATCTCTGGTACATTAATTTCAGTGTAGCATAAATGAGTTTTCTCAAGAACTATAGTATATAAAAATGAAGGCTTTCTTTGCAACAACCATTATCAATGCAATGTCCTCCAGATTTATTTGACTACAATTGTTCTATGTCCCTATGGCACAGATAGGAAGCTGATATCTTTCCAGACTTTGATGAACTACAATTCCCAGTGGCCTTTACCATTGCCAACCTGGTGAAGCATTTCTGGAATAGTAGTTCAGCAACATTTTTCTGAAGTTGTCTAATACATAGACAAGGTGGGGAATACAACAGCAAAACGTGTATTACAGGATTACTGTGCAAGTAAACTCTAGATACACATTATAAAAATGTTGCTATGATTTTTTTGTTGTTCCTTTTAAGAGCTTTGTTTCTGATACCATCCTTGTTTTTATGTTTTCCTTCACATACTTGATGGTCTGTTCATTTATCTGACCATGTCTTACTACATATATATACTGTCTGTGTGTGTGTGTGTGTGTGTGTGTGTGTGTGTGTGTGTATGTATGTATGTATGTATTGAATTGCTCCTAGAAGCAGAAGCCAAAAGCACCAGCCTGAAGATGACGAATGAGGCTTCGTCGAAACGTCGCCAAGACACTTCAAATTCTACGTGGGAGAAAACCCGAAGAACCAAAGACCTACATATATATATATATATATTATATATTATATATATTATATATATATATATATATATATATATATATATTATATATTATAAAATCTTATAATTATATATAATAATTATATATAAAATCTTATAATATATATAATCTTATAATTGAATAGTATTAATTGTGAAGGATGATGCAAAAATACACTGCCCTTCAAAGCAGTGTCTGTGACTCTTGAAACCTAGATACTGTAAAGAACAGATTGATTAAAATGTAATGGAAGTAAGTTAGGTAATTTTTATTCATTTTAATCTCACTTTTTCATAGAATAGTTAGATTTTTCACTTAACCTCACTGTATTACATTAGTAATTTTTTTCTTTTCTTTCTTTTCTTTTTTCATTGTCCTAAATTCTCCTTGCTGTGATGCCAGACAGTGAACTAAGAGCAGCTGAACTTGACATTTCTCCTTTTCCTGCCATAACAGTTCCCCTTACCAGTGTTTGTCTTCAAGCTTCCTTGTATAATCCTCTCCCAGTACTAAATGGTTAACAAACTCTTTCTTCCTAGCAGGGTCATCTGAATAACTTACTTCAGAATTATTTTGGAAATTGTCATTACGCAACACGCCTTTAGTATTGAGTTTTTTCCATTAACTGCATTGTCAATTTCATTTCAAAATCAAAATTCATGTGGAAAGAATCTTCAGGAATATTGTTCTTTTGACCTTATGGCACATAACTATTTCAAACTATGATTTTCTATCAGATAGCTATGCTAGTGGGCTTGGGATACAGAAAGCATACTTTGGATTTAATTAGCTAGTCCAGTGTGATGCTGTATCCTTGCTCCATCTTCAAATAGGCATCAGTAGTAATTTCCCAGCTCATTGGGTCCACATTCATCTTAATGCAGTATCAACATTTTAAATGATGATGCATTCCACTCATTTAATCCTCCAGAGACCGTACATAGTAAGCACATGAAAGTAGAATGGAACTTTATTTCCGGAACTTCACTGACGGGTTGTTTCCTGCTTATTTAGAAGAGAAAGAGAGAAAGAAAGGGAGGGTGGAAGGAATGATTATTAAGCAGAATCTATCAATACATAATTCTATAATGGAACTGGAAAGGTGCAAAAAAGGGCAACAAGAATGATCAAGGAAATGGAGCACCTCCCTTATGAAACCAGATTGCAACGCCTTGGTCTCTTCAGCCTTGAAAGACGGCGTTTAAGGGGTGACTTGATCGACTTGATCGAAGTGACTTGATCAAAGTGTATAAAATCATGCATGGGATAGAAAAGGTGGATAGAGAAAAATTCTTTTCTCTATCACACAATACTAGGACAAGGGGACACTCCCTAAAGCTCATAGATAAGAAAGTGAGGACAAATAAAGGGAAATATTTCTTCACCCAGAGGGTCGTTGGTTTATGGAATTCACTTCCAGAAGAGGTCGTGACAGCTGTCAGCCTTGATAGCTTCAAGGCAGGGTTAGACAGATTCATGGATGCCAAGTGTATCGGTGGTTATTAAAACGGATGTCCATGTGCCGCCTCTATGTTGGTTGAGGCAGGCAGGATTCCCTTGAGTACCCTTTGTTGGGGGTCAAGGGAAAGGGAGGGTTTTGCCTTCTCTTTCTGCTCAAGATCCCCATGTACAATTGGTGGGCCACTGTGTGACACAGAATGCTGGACTCGATGGGCTTTGGCCTGATTCAGCATGGCTCTTCTTATGTTCTTCTCTTGTTCTTTTGCTTTTCACTAAAGCAAAGAGCTGAGGGATTATTTCTTTGGGAGGGAACTTAGTTCACAAGTTAAGTCATCTAAAAGTAAATCTTCTTGCAAAAAAGAAATTATCAAAAGAAAAGCCCTGGTGGATCAAGTCAGGTAATTCATTATGCCTGCTTCTCACAGTGGCCAGCTAGATGCTTCTTTGAGATCTTCAAATCTACCAGAAAGACAATATCCTCCCTTATTGCTGCTGCTAGCAATTGCTTTCAATTACTCACTGGAGGTGCCATAGAGTGGTTGAACAACTGTACTTCTCAGATTTATGATCCATAACTTTCCTTTAAAAGGCATCTGATCTATTGAACATCAACACCTTTTTGATGCAATGAATTATTCCATACAAGACATAGAATTGGAAAAATGGAAGAAATTACAATTATCTATGTTGGGTAGGATAGCAGCAGTTAAAATGAATGTATTGCCTAAATTTTTATTTCTTTTTCAAATGTTACCTATACTTAAAAAGGATGCGAATTTGGAGGAGTGGCAGAAGGGTATTAATAGATTTATTTGGAATGGCAAGAAACCAAGGGTCAAATTAAAAATTATTCAGGATACAAGGGAAAGAGGTGGTTTAAAAATCTTAAGTTATATTATCATGCTGCTGTTTTAGTAATGATAAGTGATTGGGTTAATTTAACTAATGATAGAATATTGAATATTGAAGGGTATGATTTATTATATGGTTGGTATGCATATCTAGATAAAGAGGTGGATAGGAGTTTCAAAGAGCACCTATTGAGAAATGCTCTGCTGTGTGTTTGGAAAAAATATCAGTACAAATTAAACGATAAGATTCCTGTATGGACGGTTCCCAGACATGCAATAGAGAATATAAATAGAAAACAAATACATGATGTGGTGCCTTATGAGAAATTCCTATTTAAAGAAGGGAATCTTTTACTTTTGAAGTCCTTGAATATCTTAAGAGAGGAAGGAATAATTCTTACTTGGTTTCAATATTTACAATTGCAGACTAGATGGAAAAAAGATTTGAAGACAGGTTTATCTCAAGTAGATGAAAATTTAATTAAACAAATTAGAGATCAAAGGTCAATGCATATTAAAAGATTGTATAATGTATTGATAGAAATTGATTCGGAAACTGAATTAGTTAAGGACTGCACGATAAAGTGGGAACAAAATTTTGGACAACCAATCATGATGGAAATTTGGGAGAGGATCTGGGTGAAAAATGTAAAATTTACACAAGCACAACATTTAAGAGAAAATTTTTATAAAATGTTTTATAGATGGCATTTGGATCCAAAAAAATTATCATGTATGTACCCTAGTTTACAACCCAAGTGCTGGAGATGTGAATGTATGGATGCTACTTATTTTTATGTATGGTGGACTTGTAAAAAAATCAAGGCTTTTTGGATAAAAATATGGTGGATACTACAAAATATTTTGAAAAAACGTATTGAATTTTCACCACAGCTGTTTTTATTAGGTATTATAAAAGACTGCACCACCATAGAGATGAATTTGATTTTGAACTTGATCACAGCAGCGAGACTGTTGGTGGGACAATATTGGAAGAAACCAGAATTACCATCTATTGAAGAATGGACTTTGAAAGTTATAAATTTGGCGGAAATGGCTAAAATATCTGCTTATTTGAAAGATCATTCAAATGAAAAATATATGTTGGACTGGAAAAAATGGATAGACTATATTCAAGGGAAATATCAATCTAAGAAATTGTATTTAGCATATAGTTAAATTTTTATTATGATTTATATAATAATTTTGTTTAATCTAGTGGGTTTTCTTTTGTTTTACCCTGTATTCACTTTGGGAAGTCGGGCTGGGGGGTGGGCTGGGGGGGTGTAATAATGTACTCAATTGTAATACTTGCAATATATAAGAATGATATATTTATTGATATAAGAGGAGTTGCTCGGGCAGTACCTCTGGACCACATCTGGAGGGTGGAGAGTGAGGAGTGAAGGAGTGGAGGGAAGTAGGAAGGTTGTAGGAGAGGAGGGTGGAGAGTGAGGGAGGGAGAGAAGGGGGGGAGGGAAGTAGGAGATAGGGAGGAAGGAAGAGGGGGATGTGGTGGAGGGGGTGCTGCCGAGCAACACCCATAGTTATTTTATTTTACGTAAGTTTTTAAAAGAATGTATGTTTTGTTTTGTGTGGGAGAAAGTTGAAAAAGATTGTATTAAGTTGAGTTGTATTTAATTTGATTCTTTGTTTATAATTATAAAACTAATAAAATATTTACAAAAAAAAGACATATTTTCTTTGGCATAGGCTGATTTTAATCAAATTCAACACATTGTCCCTAATTCAGGCTGCATCATGCTAGAGCAAAGAGAGAAAATACCATTAAACCATGCTTCATTCCATAAACCTTCCTATGCTAAAAAGCCACATTTGCTTTTGCCTTCACTTGTAAGGGAAGGCGTTCTTTGATCATTTGGCTTATCTTTTCCAATCCACATTTTAGCACTACTGTAAATAAGGTAGATACTAATCAGAACACTATATAATATTTTCAACATGATCACACTATAGATAACAATTTACTACATTATATTATTAAAGCTGGTGTTTTTGTAAAGGCTTAATTAATGCTAAGGTTATAAATTAAAAATATAAAGGTTTACTACAAAAATCAAATTACTGAACACATTCTGAATCCTTTTTCTAGAAAATAATTATCCTCAAAATTTTCTCAATGCGGTGAGTTTATATTTTCAATTATCCATACATGGCCCTGAGTTTGCTTTTCTTTATTATGCAATATCTGTTATTTGTGAGTTAAGACGCCATCCCTCTATGTGTGTTACAATTAATTTTACAAATGGTTTGATTGCCTGTTGAGTGGAACTGGGATCAAGAATAGCTGTTTTATACTGAGAGGCATCTACATCCTAAAATGCTCAACTCATGAAGACTGAAGATCCTACTATTCCGTCTCTCAGAGTCCCGGTCAAGATGTCAGAAACATTGATGTCTCTGGGTTAAAGCTCAAAGTAGAAGCTGTTGTGTTTATTAGACAATATAGGGTTTGTGTACCTGACTCCCATTTGACAGTTATTAATATTTTCTGTATCTACAAGGTTGCATTTTAGAATGACTTAGCAACTATATCCCATTCTTTCCTCTTATTAGCAATATGCCTAATCCATGAATGTTTGTCCCTTCTACTTATTATGCTTTTGAACCCAGTTTGCCTTCAGCTATAATTCCATATTGACCTTTTTTTTTTGCATAATACAAACAAGAATCAGCCAGTCAGAGAAAGAAAATGTTCTGAGGCAAAGTGATAAAAGAGCTCTATATTAAGTGCACCAAGTGAAAATGTTGGAGTCAAACTCAGCAAACTGAGATTTATGAATTATCACAGGATCACCCATCATATAGAAAGTCTGACTGTCGCTAAGTAGAAGCTGTTATTGCTTGAGTTGAACTGAGAGATAGACAAAATGGACTTAATTTTCTCACCCATTAAAGATCCCCCCCCCCCGAAAAAAAGCTCTGGGTCTTTTGTTTATGGCATAATTATTGCTATTCCACTAAGAAAAACTAAAAATGCCTTACCGTATTGAGCAAACCAGTATATGGATGAGCATACTTGATAGTCAAAATAATAATATCATTCATATTAAACATTAACCCAAAATTACAACATGATTCAAACACTAATATTTCTCGTGGAGTATTTCAACATAGCATTATCTTAATAAAGCTGTATTTTGATAAGAATTTTGATGTACTGAATTGGATTATTCCCACACTCCTCCCACCCCCGCAAAAAAAAATAAAGAGAATATAGACCATATGGATGAAATTTGCTCATTCCATATGCCATCTGTGTTAATTTTGAGTTTCTAACCCACAAGTGTTCTAATGTTAAAGCCATCCCATTAAGTAGGTACTCAATGGTTTTCCCTTCCTCCACAACCATATTTGGTTCCATCTGTATTGCTTATTACTCTTCTATATTCTATTTCACCAACCACCCAATACTTGCTCTTTCAATCTCTGCTGAGAACTCTAATGAGGATTCTTTTCTGTGAACGGGTACTGAGAAGTTTCTCAGCTGTTTGTGGATCTAGTTCCTTGAAACTATTTTGAATATTTAATGAATAAATGAATGAATTAAATTGTGTGATTGATTACATCCCATCAAGCCAGTGCTGACTCTTAGTGACCACATAGTTAGATTTTTCTCCAAGAAATTAATTATATTACAAATGGTGAATTGCTTTGGAGGCTGAATAAATATTGCTTATTGTAAAGTGTTCCTCTTACATGACATTTGAATCATAGTCATTTGCAAGGATCAAAAGTATATAGAAGAGCTTTTAAGCTTTAAGATCAGGAAGTGATGCATCAGGAAAGCGGTCTCATTCTCATTTTATTCTTTATTTTTCATTGTGGGCAATGCTATATCCCGCCCCCCAAAAAACACCCCAATATAGAGACAGGTTTCATTGTCTGCAAACTGCACTGGAATTTACAATGTTCTTCATCCAATATTTCTGGGGTGATTATAACCCTAACCCATGTATTTTGTTTCTGCAAAGCCCCCAACATTGCAAAATGGAACAATTTGTAGCCTCTAGAGAGCTTTCGTGCCAACTGCTGTATCATGTAACCCATGGGAAATGGAATGGAGGTATTGCTGAGCAATAATAATAAAAATACAGCTACTGTTTAAAAGAGTGATTCTGATTTATGTGGCACTAAAGTATAGTGTAATATCCTAAGCTATTCATGTCACATTGTGGCTCCATGTTCAAAATGTACTACACACTCAGTGGTTATTGAACATAATGACCTATTTAAATGGTGGTCCAGGCAAATACTGAGATTTTTACATTAGTTCCAGAACCAAAATACTGACAAGGAAGTTAGGATTGCGGTGGGAAAAGCACGTAGCATATTACACAGTGCATCAGCAAGCATCATTTATCATTGATGAGGTCACTCCCTCCCACAACATTGCAGCTGTTGCTACCATTTCTGCTTATTGCCTATCCTGTCCTAAAGGATTAAAAAAAAAGCATCTTATTCCCTTCCCCTGGAGATGTATAGCAGCATACATCAATAAGTGTGAGATTGCTTTCAAGCAATATCTGAGTCCCACTTACTGCCTACAGACATTATCCTTTTTTTTCATTCTTGTCGATACACTATGTGAAACGCTAGGAACATTAGCCCTTTAAGTGCCATGCAACTTCTTCTCACATATATAGCTATTTGGAATACAACAAGACACTGCCCTTAATGTCATCCTTTGGTTCTTCTATTCATGATGCCTAGAATCAACAGTTATGGCTATACCAATTAATACAAGAACTTTTCCCATTGGAAGATTAGATCATTCTTTTGACGCGGGAGCAGACAACATTAATTAATGTAGGAATACACAAAATTTTGCAGGCAGACCTGCAAAAAAAGAAAGAAGACCTGCTCTTTGAAAAGCACGTTGGGGGCCACATTCTTAAAAAAAGGTCAGTCCAGGAGCAAAATGTTTTTAATTAAAGTACATTAATTAAATATACCTTATATAATTATTAATCCCATGTACTTAATAATTTTTCACTTCTATCATTTTAAAAATTACAACGTGGAAATAACTTAAAGAATAAAGAACTCAGAGAATACTTTGAGGTGCAATGTTAAGCCAAGGAAAAGCTGATCTGTAGATATTGATGGGTACCATGATATACCTGACCCTCAAAGAAACTATTGGATCTAAAAATTAAAATTAAAAAATAGCCTGTTTTGTGGTTTAAATGGCCAAAATGTCACGACAACTTCAAAATTCACCAACTGAAAATATACATTTTGGGCAAGCACACCAAGCTCATACTGGATTTCAGGCAAGAATGTCAAAATCCTTGCTAGCGCACGATATCGAAAAATAAGACTCTGTTTTACTTACTAATGGCAATTGAATATCTTTCCTTTGACCCACTTCCACCTCATCTAGATCAAGAGATCTAGGGCAACTCAAGCCCTGCAAACTGAAATTGCAAATCCCATTATCTCACAGCACTAGTCTTATCAATTAACTCCTGTGGAAGAGCACTTTAGAAATACATAATGTTAACTAGGACTGATGGGATTTGAATGTTAACAAAGGTGACAGATTATCTAGATGGAGATTGGAACACTGTACTGTTTTTGCCACTCCACCTGTGTCTAAGATATCCATCTGGGTAGCCACAGCTATATTGAACTATAACTCAACTGTGCTGGAGCTGATGGGAGCCAATATATCTTACCCTTCCTGAGCTAGATATCACTAATGTGACATGGAATTAGTCCTTGAGAAGTGAATCTAAACCTCTGAATTACTTGTTTGTTTGTTTTTAATTATTTATTTTAAATAAATAAGTATTTATTTACAAATCAGCCCTTGCTTCTATTCAAGGTTGTTGCAAATGTTCTGTACTATTCAAATCAGTCAGTAATTTGTTGTCCTCAGTATTTTTTTAAATACACCTTATCTACATCCATTTTTTTTCACTTATTAGTATTTGTTTTACAATGGTATTCTTTGCACATAAGAAGGACATTTCCCAGAAGATTATACCAATCCATTTTTGGGAATTAATATCTTAACAGATCTTTAGAGTCTCTTGCCCAGTTTATAAAGTCACCTTTATTTCCATCACAGCAGAATTTTTGTTCTTAAAAATAAAATGCATGCTACACACTGCCTTATTTAAATATTCAGCTTTACAATATGAAACTGTGAAGTTCAAGAAACCTTGCTATATGCAGCCAAAGATCAACTTTTGGAAACACTTACTGAAATCACAGTGAATCTCTTCACAGTTCAAATTTATTATAATCTTTCAAGTTTTTATTTCATTTCATTTCATTTATTTATGTTATTTTATACAATGGAGAGGAAGATTTGCTTAGACCATAAAGAACTTTACAACAGGACTATGTGAAGAAACAAATTACAGAGGTTATGTGCACAAAATAAATGAAAATTTAAATGTTAAAGAGCAAGATTTCTGGCCACTAGTAGCAAGTGAAACATCAGATCTGAAACGCTGATGGGGGGGGATTTTCGTTTCTTTAAATGTGAATTTAATTAATGTACTCCCCCCCCAAATTACATGCAATCTGAAAAGCAACTATATATTGATTGTTGCAAGACACCCCCTCCCCAATAGCTTGAGTCTGAATACTACAAGGATAGAAGACTTTGGTCAAATATCTAAATGTTTAACTATGACAATCAATCCAAGAACATCCACTAGAAGTACTGTCTTAGGAAGCTGCAGGTTGGTCAGCTAAATCCACAAATTCAGGTTTTTATAATTTACTTCAAGGTATTCTGATGTTGCAGAACACTTGAATCTTGACAGATTTGACATTGAAAATTTCTAATTTTGTCTTCATATGGTTTTTCCATGCTAAAGAGCAACAGGGCTATTATTTCTGTTTCATCCATACTCCCAACTAATGTAGTTCAACTCCCTTTCATGATGAGTGGGTGGTAGCTAAACTTGTAAACCTTAATCAACATGGACTACTATGTATAACTCTGTTTTTACTCCCCTTATGCCTGCAGAAAAGGATTAAAGTATTTTCCAGTGAGGTAGATGTGCATATTAACTATTGAACTATTGTAGAGACCAATAACCACAGGCATAACTGGAAGAAATTTAATGTCTACCTGGGAACCAATGATGTTGACCTATGTTGTCACTTCCATCGGTGGCATGATTATCAAATGGGTTGTCCTGGACTCTCTGTGTAATTTAGCATAATTTAGCAGGCCTCTGTTTGGGGCAGACGTTTTTTGTATTTTTCTATAAAATCTGTTTGGGACAGATTGTCTATTTACTTCTCTATATATTAAATAGTGCTGTTCTTGGATATCTCCCTGGACAATTTACATTCTGGTCAGGTTCTAACTCTCATCAACTGATAGTCTGGCCTCTAGCCTTAACCATTTTGAAATATTGCCAAGTCCAGAGAGTGACCACCTACACTTTAACTTTATCTATTTTTTACAGGGCATGGTCCTGCCAAATCCTTCAAGATATTCCTCCTTAGTTTTTACTGGTGCTGGGAAACTAAGGCTTAAATGGAACAGACATGTGAGTCAGAAAATTACCAGCTGCCTTGGCTCAAAAAAACACAACCATCTAAAGGAAGCTATCTTGTAGAACACTATAGTTGTCCCTCATGGAGAAAGAGTTGTTAAAAACATATGCGAGTTTAGTCTATGCCAAACTCCCTTAGTTAACTCTTATAGAACAATCTTCCATCATAGGTGGCTTGCCCATGACTACATTAGGAACCAATTAGTCAAGGTATTTATTGATCATAAGAAGAATCCAATATTTACTTCCAATCAAATGTTTATACAATCTAAAAAGGAATACAGTATTAAAACTTCCTATAGGAAAAAAATGAGGAAATCTATGGAAGAAACCTGGCACTAATGGATAGAGACAGTGAAACTTAAAAATAGAATAGAATATCATTATTGTTATTATGTAACTCACAACAAAATTAAGTGCTGTCCACAGTGCACACTACACACAAGTAAAACTCACAAATAAGAACATACATTATATACACACATCCTTCACCTTCTATTCACCATTGTGCTGCCCCTAATATTGCACTTCAATGTTGCACTATACTGTGGTATTTAATATGGTTACAGCTCTGGGATAAAAAATATTTTTTAGCCTATTTGTCTTCATTTTTATTATCCTGTACCGTCTGCCAAATGGTAATAGTTCAAAAAAAGAATGTCCAGGATGAGATGAGTCTTTAAGAATATTCTGAGCTTTCCTAAGACAATGGGAACTGGGGGGGGAGAGGGCAGCCAATAATCCTCTGGGTGATGGTAATGACCCTCTGGAGCGCTTTCTTTTCCCCCCCCTTAAGACATTTTTTTAATATATTTTAACTTTTTACATTAACAATCATTAGTGCTTGGTAAACATGTGATGTCTGGGTTCATATATTTAACAACAATCAATAATAGCTAATTTATATGATTTCATAATCAACATACTAGCTAATGACACATTTCCTTGATCTTCTCTTCTTCCAATAGTATTTTCCTTTTGCCAACATTGAGTAAATACAATTCTTAGTACTTTCAATACATACAAAGTTGAATGTAAACATTTTTTCTAGTGTTTATACAAATAACTTTAACATCAGTGTATAACATCTTTTCTAATCAGCTTATGTTTCAGTTGTATTTGCGAAAAATAATTTTATTAAATCACTTAGGTCCTGTTTTCAAAGTTCTTATTTAAGCTTAATTTCCCCTCAATATTCAAAACATTCTTGTCAATTATAATTTTCTCAAAATTAATTACATTTAAATATCCAGACATTTCGCTCACATAAGCCATCCAGTATTTTTACATTTCTCATGTCATAAAAAGTACTATACTACTTATAAGTCACATCCCTCTTACTATAGGACCCATTTATATCCAAAATGTATCTATTCTTTTAGCCATATTCAAACAAGTGTTTAGTTATATAGTACTCCATCTGGTGAGTCAAGTCATCTGATCTCCTAACTGTAATTTATGGAGGTTATTAAGAATGGGGAGGACAGATTAGGTGGGGTACTTTTGAGTGGGAGTTTCACCCATTTGTATTCATAAAAGAGCTTCCACTTTCCTTCTCCCTCAATTTCTCTTTTCATTTTTTGTCTCCCAAACTCTAGTGGTTCTCCTGGCGTCTCCATAATCCATTTTATTGAATCTTCTTTCTTATCCTCTGGTTTATTTTGAAGTCTTAAAAGATAAAATGTCTTTTCCATTTCCAATATGATAGCAGAATCTTGCAGATTTTTCTTTAGCTGTGTTGAGCTGTGACTACCTTTGTTTGTAGGCTCCATCTTTGAGTCACTTTCCTCTAATTTGTGTTCTATTGTCTGATTTATTTGTTCATTCTTTGTCATCATTTTCTGAGAGTTTTTCAGTTGTGAGCTTAGGTTAAAGATGTGCTCATTTATGTGATCTAAATTGTTTTTAATCTCATCATGATTTGAAACAATTGTCATTTGAATTAGTTGCAACATAGCATGCATTTCCTCCTGGAAGATATTTTCCTTGTCTTGAAGTGTTAGTCCTGTAGGTCTCTGATGTTCCAGGCTGGGAGCTTCAGAAAAGAATCTTGGATGTGATTTCCTACCATTTATAGTTAGGTATGCAACATCCATTTTATCTCCCCTCTCCAAATAATCTTTCACAAATACCATAATCCCCATATATTTGTCTTATCCAACCAATCAATCTTAAGGTCCAAACAATAAAGTCTTATATAGTTCTTATCTTTATGTATGGCCTTTATAGTCCAATCTGTTTCCAACTGTCAATCCACCATTAAAAGCAATATTTTATAATGGGGTCCTACAAATATCAGGGGTCCTACAATTCTCAATCAGCCAAAAGTTGCAATCCAAAATATTCAACCATGTAAGAGCAATTCAGGAGCTTCCCCCTAGAAGAGTAGCCAAAAGTCAAGGTTTTTCTTTCTCTGCAAACAATCCTTGAACCTGAAGATCGCAGCTCAATAAGTGTTTATAATCCAAGAATGTCCGCATTTTTTTAACAAAATTTTATTTATAATACAATTTAAAAACATTGGATGTAATGTGACATTCCAGTATATACATTCTTATCAAGTTTTTCCACATTTTACAATCGATTCTTCATCTATAATTATACATCTAAGTTTTTTATACAGTACTTATTCTAAAATAACATATATTTCTATCTTAACGCTAATCTTTAATCCCAACCGTCCTCCTCGAATCCCTCCAGCAGTAAAATTTATCCCAGGTTTCAAAATAAATTGATCCACATTTGTCTTTCAATACCATTGTGAGCCTGTCCATTTCCGCACATGCTAATATTTTATATAGTAACTCTTCCTCTGTGGGGATTTCTTTGTTCTTCCATTTTTGTGCAAATGCAAGCCTAGCTGCAGTCAAAATGTGTAACAGCAAATAGATTGTTCCCTTATTGTATTTCTCTGTAGTTATTCCCAACAAGAAGAGTTCAGGTTTTAACTCTAAGTCCAATATTAATATATCTTTCAGCCAACTTCGTATCGTATTCCAATACTCATGGGCCTTTGAGCATTCCCACCACATATGGTAATATGATCCAATTGCTATTTTACATTTTCAGCATAAAGGTGAGATATTTGAACCCATTTTAGCTAGCCTTGTGGGTGGGAAGTGCCATCTATAGAACATCTTGTAAAGATTTTCCTTGTAAGAGGTAGCTAGAGTGAGTTTCCTATTTCTTTTCCACAGTTCTTGCCAAATCTGCAGGTCAATACTGAAACCAAAATCTCTACTCCAAATTAGCATAGTCTCCTTGACCTGTTCTTCATACGTTGCCTAGTCTAAGAGAAAGTGATATGTTTTTTTAATTATTTTATCCTCGGGACCTAATAATATTTTATCTAGTTCTATTGGTTCTATTTTTATACCCCACTCTTTTTTGTCTTTCCTATATCTTGCTTGTAGTTGGAGATACGCCCACCATTCTAATTCTATCCCTGCATCTTGAAGATTTTTTCTCGATTTTAATTCTCCTCTCTTATCTAATATGTTTTTATAGGTTATTACTTTCCCCAACTGAATGAACCTTGGGTGTATATACATTTCTAGTGTCGAAATCCAATTGGGAACTTGCCTATAATTCTGTCGCCAAACATCTATTAATGCCCGACTGATGTAATGCCTCCGGAAGTACTGGTGAACTTTATGTTTCTCGTCCCATAACATGGCATACCATCCAGTCTGCATGACATGACCAACAAGGTCCACATTTGTATAGCAATTGTACTTCACACTTTATAGTAGATAGCCCAATGTTTTTTCTCTCCTCTGTTCCTAGCTGTTCTCTGTTTAGCTGAGAGTCACTGAGGATCAAAGGGACAGACTGTTATCTGTTTCTGGGCATCTTGCCAGTTTCTGAGCCAAAGCAGCTATAATTTTATACTCTAAACCACCACTAGATGTCAGTAACTATTCATTTTCCAACTTTTAAAACAGAAATTTATTTTCTTATAATTTCATCAATACTCTTTCAAAGGGAAGATCATAACAATTTCCACAGTTTTCAGGTTTATCCAGACTATAGTTTTATATTAAATTCCATTTCAATATGTTTCTGTTCCCCATAAAAATTAGAGCCACTTCCATCTATGGAAGGGAGGGCTGTAATCCCCTTCCTTCTCACTTTCAGAGGATTTTTTCTTCTTGGGGATCCTGGGAAATCAGTTGCGAGATCAAAGAGAAAAGATCAATATTCTCACCCAGTTTCAAACACTGTGTTCACAGTCTGTTCTAGTTAGTGCTTTTCGGCTACCGGTAGCTTGGGCTAGTCACCAAGGTGTAGCTAAACTTTCTCCTGTTTGTTTGGAAGGCTTCCCCCACATCAAACGGATTGACTGCCAACTTTCTGTGATCAATAGGGGGCTCCTTCTTCATTGCCTCTCTGGGGTGACTTTAGCCGTGCGGCACGGAGCCTCGCAATCCCTCGGCTTTGTCACTAAGATGCAAAACTGGAAGTGTGGAACACTTTCCTATCTGCTACTGTGCAGCAAGCAAACCACACACAAATGCATAGGTTAGCATGCTCTCTAGGGAACAATAGTAGAAGGTCATCAGTAGTTTTTCATTCAGTTGTTGTTTCCTGAGAAGTCTCAAGAAATATAATCTCTGCTGGGCCTTCTTAACCAATGCTATAACATGAGCATGCCAGGTCAGGTCCTCCTTTATGGTAACACCCAGAAACCTAAAGCTGGCCACCCGCTCCATGCAGTCTCTGCTGATGATCATGCTACTGTGTCTGTGTGTCTGTGTGTGTGTGTGTGTGTGTGTGTGTGTGTGTGTGTGTGTGTGTGTGTATGTATGTTAATAGTCCCATTCAATTATGGATCAATCTAGGGTTCTGTGCTACAGTATATTCAAAAAGAGGTATATGTCTTACCAGGTTCTTTATTCTACTTTTCAAAATATGGCCATGTTGAAATGAATTGTTCTTTGCTGAGCAATAAAGTAGAAGTAAGAAGAGAAACCCAATTGTTTTGCGGTATTATTATTGTTACATGCTGCCCAACTCCCAACAACTCTAGGCAGTTACAAATAAAACCACTAAGTACAAGAAAAAAAATGCAATAAAAATGAAGAGTAAAGAGAGCAAGAATGATAAATACAGGTTAGGAACAAAAAGAAACAAATCAACATCATAGGTGCAAGACCTGGGAGGTGGGGCTGACAAAAATAATTCAGATAATAGGCAGAACCAAGACAAGGAAACAATGGGAGCCAATAACTTAATTGCTTTGTTTCTTTTCTTTTGTATTCCAGATGAAAAAAAATATTGTGTTTATATCTCCATATCAGGTTTACCTCATATTCCAAAGTGGGCAACATAACTTAAATGATTTTCCTGGGAAGGGCTGGAAGAATAGGAACAGATATATTTGAGACACTGGTCCTAAAGAGCACTTTGCCTGATCTATAAGACAACCTTCTTTTTCTCCCCAAGGCCAAAAAAGGAACATTACATTCAGGCATAGCCTCTTGCCTATTGATCCATTCTCTGAAAATGGGAACCTTTGGGAGCAATGCATTTAAATGCAGATGTGGGCAGCTGAAAAAGAATTCACATCATGAATGAAGACAAATATATGTGTCCCAGATTTAGTCTTCCAAGGTTTCGGACTAGGGCTGGAGCCCATCTTCAGGGAATTTCTGACAAGGAAAATTAAAACTTCATTCCCTGAAGATGGATTCCCGCACGAGTCCAAAAGCTCGGAAGACTAAACCTCTGATCCCAGTGACCGACCCAGATTGGATCCTGCAAGAACTCACATTGCCAACAAAAGATAGGAAAATTCAATCCAGGTGAAAGGAACAGACAGAGAATATAGCATTTGTGGTTTCCCAGAAACCTGAATCCCATTTTATTCTTACCCTGGAGCCACAGATGCAGGAATTCTGTAGTCTATTATCAGAGCTTTTGGTCCAACATTCAATTTCTAGTAAATATCCAGTACATCCAGTGCTTATGAGTAATCCTAAGGGAACCGTTCCATGTCTTTTACAGAATGCTATTATTTTGGTTTCAGAAGGTTTGTTGGGATATTGCTTCTCTATACATCTCCCATTTGGCACATCACTTCCGTCTGTGATAAAGCAACTTTATTTAAGTGTCTGCCCTTCATTATTACTTTAAACTCATTAATTTCCTTTACAATAAAAAAAAAGCATGAAAATGCAGTTATCAGAATCTTCTACTTGTTTTGGCTGGGTTATTGTCTTCTTTCGTGTGCATGTCACTACAGTAATCTTCTAATTAAAATTCATTTTATTTTTCCCAAGTTGTTTGAGACAAAAGATAACCTTTCTCTTTCTGTAAACTAAACTGAATGAAAACAAAAACAAAAACCCTCCAAAGAGACTTATTTTTGATCAGGCAGATTTTATCTCCCTATTTTATATAATCATTCTCATTAGAAAACTCAATGTTCTATAATAACAGAGCTTTTTACCAAAAACCTTAGCAATCTTGAGGCCCTTGTCACGCAGCATTGAAAAGAAATACTTCTTAGTAGTTGGATAGCATATTTACTTGGCACTCTAACCTTTATTTGGAGTGAGTCATTGTTAAGTCAGACACAAATTTCATGGACTAGACCTGAATAGATATGGCACAGACAATTATTGTGTACAACAGATTTTCTTCCTTTTTTTAGATCTGTTCTAAAACAAAGATTTCTGCTATTATTAAAGATGAACAAAAGCTCACAAGATGTTATTTTCATTACAGTTTGGGCACAATACATTTTTAGCATGGAAAGAGGGCTCTGTCAATAAGGAGAAAGTAGGCTGTGCATAAAGAATTTCTAGTACTGAAAGTATCTGCCTGTCTGCCTATAAACATGTCTGCTTCATTTTGTCTAGAACTGGTTCAATACAACTAAAGAAAAGGAATATGGTTGCCATAGCTGAAAGCTTTTAGTACAGATTGAAAAGAACTTGTGGCTTCAGAAATGATAGATTCTAAAGCAACATACCACCCTCGATCAAGGTTAAAGGAACAGATGGAACAAAACCTATCAAGAGCTATTGGAACATTTAGAGAGTCAGAGAAAGGCATATAACTAACTGGTGTAACAGCTTCCTGTCTGTTATTTTTTTCTGACAAAGTTTCTAAAAAGTCTATAGTTAGCATTATCAGTTAGTCATACCTACAAGGTGTTGTATTACAATATAAAGAGTATACAAAGAATATGCAAAGAGTAATATAAATATAGATTGAGTTCTTCTCTGTTTTTCTAGGTCCTGGGAAGTTGTCATAGCCACAAAATGAACTACAAATTCCATTAAATATTAGTAACCTTTGGTTTTCTAAGGAATGCGGTAGATGTGGAAGGAATCCGCTTTACTATAAGCTAGTCTCCAACCTGGACAGCCTCCAGACATATTTATTATTTATTTATTAAATTTATGCAGCACCCATCTCACTATCCAAAGCAAGTTCTGGACTGCATATAAATATGGACTTCCAACTTCTCCAAATTTTCAACCATGGTCCAGCTAACTGGGAAATTCTTGCTTTGTTATGCCTGGATGATGCCCAGATTTGGGGGGGGGCAGAAGCTGTTCTAAGCAACAGCAACTAATGTTCTGCCAAGAGAAGGGGCAGACTAATGAAAGCAGCATTGTTTGATGTAAGCCCCACCTCGTGTCAATTTGTGCAATGAAAGCATGCCCATGCAAAAGGGGAGGAGGTTGTGGAATGATGGTCCAATATTGTTTCCAACATTTTGGACAAAAGCAGCACATTCCTGTAGGCACCCTTAAATATGGACCATTTATACCCACTTTACTAAAAACTATTCTCTGCACCGTCTATGGAGATTCTCAGTCATCCAGGTCACGGTTGTCCCAAAGGTGCTTTATCAAGTATTCTCTACACCATGTCACAAAGTACAGAAGAAATGTCTGAAAAAGAAAATGTAGAAATGTAAATGATGTAAAACAGAAACTGTGCTCCCACCCTGCATGCGTAATCCAAATTTAATCACTTCTCTCTAGAATAGAATAGAATAGAATAGAATAGAATAGAATAGAATAGAATAGAATGGAATGGAATGGAATGGAATGGAATGGAATGGAATGGAATGGAATGGAATGGAATGGAATGGAGTGGAGTGGAGTGGAGTGGAGTGGAGTGGAGTGGAGTGGAGTGGAGTAGAATAGGATCTTGGGGGTCTTCTAGTCCAGCCCCCTGCTCAAGCAGGAGAACCTATACCATTTCAGACAAGTAACTCTCTAGTCTCTTCTTAAAAACCTCCAGTGATGGAGCACCCACGATTTCTGAAGGCAAGCTGTTAATTGTCCTCATTGGTTAATTGTCCTCATTGTTAGGAAATTTCTCCTTAATTCCAGGTTGCTTCTCTCTTTGGTCAGTTTCCAACCATTGTTTCTTGTCCTGCCCTCTGGTGCTTTGGTAAACAACCTGGCCCCCTCTTCCTTGTGGCAGCCCCTCAAATACTGGATGTTGCTGAGTCCTTTTCATGTTCCATTTCTTACAATGAAACACGGTAAGAGTTACAGCTACTCTTACAAATGTCATCTTTACATAAAAGGCATTTCTTTCTTATAAACAGGCTGTGATGCAAAATGCGCAGAAAAGGTGTTTGTTTCACATTATATTAGCTGTTAACTATAACTTTCGACAATGTAGACTTTGAAAGCTTTTATTTTTCAGTAATCACTTCTCCTTAATTGCAGCTTTGGGGATGGAGGAAATTGGAGATTTGTGTTTCTACTTTAGTGTATATATAAATGAGATAACATGAATGGGGGAAGTAAAATTGAAAATGAGTTTAATTACAAAGCCAATTTGCTTCAATGGCACAAAAACTAATATTAAATAACTTTAAAGCATATGGCTGCTAAACTAAATCCCAAGAAAATGGGGTGTCAAAAACATGAAATGAACTGATTCTTCTCCCACAGCCAAGTGTCTCCAGAAAAGTTCTTATAGCACTAAGCACTGTAAAATGTTCATAGAGATGTCATTAAGTTTACCAATTTAAGCCACAAAAATCCAGAAGACTGCTAGATGACAGCCAAGACATCAGGTGTAAGAAACCAGGAACCAGAATTGTTCAAATGAGTACAAGTTTGTTCCATGCTAGCTCTTTACAAAAATCTGAGCTATAACAGTCAAGACAAATTGGTAGTAAGTAAGAGTCAATGAATTCAAGGAAGGCTGGACTTAGATCACTTGTGGGTATGAAAAACTCAAGACTGATGATGCATTTGACCCTCCCTTGGGCTCAGTCTGGTCATCACCTACATAAAATATATATAAAAGTTGAGTTTGTGTTCCTATCAAATGGTTCCATTTCTCCAGCCTGGATCTAGTAGCCCTAATTAAACAGGTTTTCCCCATTGCATCCAAACAGATGCATTATTAACAATTACTGATGAGAGGCTGGGAAGATACATTTAGTGATATTTTAAAATGACAAAAGAAAGCCAGTAGGAGGAATGGGCAACATTTGAGGCACAAATCACTAATGTCCCGAGTATTAAAATAAAAGCTCTCTGTCATTCCTTCACATCAAGCTTTGCTTTGTGCATTGGATTTTCAGGATAAAAAAAAATCCTCCAGAGATATCTTTGTGAGATAATTTGAATGAATTGCCGAAACCTACTCTATTATGGCATAGCAGGAGTATGAACAGAATCTAATAGAACAGGGTCTAGTTTTCTTGCATTGAAAATCCACAGATGTACCCAACCCTCCCTGCCCCCAATATATACATATTTAAAATTCCAAAGAACATTTGGAGCATTTGTATTTGTAAAGGGTAGTTTCACAACAATAAAATCCTTCTCTAGTGGTAGCCAGGCCTGTAGGATGGGGTCTGGAAGTCTCAAGTTACTACTCTCAGAAACTCTCTGGGTCTACATATCTTCAAGTAGTTCCCAATCCTACCCTTTAACATCTGGGGGAAATTCACCTGGTATCCTGTCCTTAACCCTAGTATGTGAGAGATAGGGATCTTACAACCTATGTTGACTAATTAAAAAAAGGAGAATGGGGAAAATGGAGAAAACCCCTCTAATCTACCTCCCATGGTCCTGTCCTACAGTGATATGTAATTAAAGGTTTTGGTGTTAAAACAGAATTTTTACAGTCATGAAAGTATGGTACATACAGTACAACCGAAAGATCTTGACGAACAAAACCATTGTCAATGCCAAAAGAAAATAGTTGTACTAGCTCACCTTTTGTGAGTTCATTTCAAAAGTCAGTCAAATGCAGTCAATCTTATTTCACATAACTAAAGTGAAACAGTCTTGAAGAAGGGACTCCAAGGATGATCTAAGCATATATGTAGGTTCATGGAAGTACAAGCAGTCTTCTTAAAGGATTGCAGAAATCTTTCAAGAAATAGGACAGAAGCCGTATAGCTGTTTCGCAACTGGTGAGAAATGATCAAAACACCTTATTTCAGTGCTGTGTATCAAAGGAAGTTTGAGAACCATTTTTAAAAGAATTAAGCAAGTGATGTGTTTGTTCATCCATAGTTATCATTCAAAGACTCCAGTATCAAATGGTGACTTTGCTTGCTGTTTCAGGCCAGGATCCAGTGGTGAGATTCAAATATGTGAACAACTGGTTCTCCATGTGGATGCCACTTCCGGAAGTCAATTCTGGGCCTGGGCAACAAAAAATTAGCTACCGGTTCTGCCGAAGTGGTGCGAACCAGCTGAATCCCACCACTGGCAAAATCCCAGATCACCTGGCAGAGCTCTTATATCTAGTCAAACCAAATACATTTGGCTATGATAAATCAAGAAGGTTTTATAAACAGTTGCTCTGAATTTTACTACTTATGGATTATACTACAGATGTAGGACATGTACTAAAAAAGAAGGCTGCTCTACAGCCTCGGGAAACCAGTATTTTTCCTCTCTCTCAGCATCTCCACCAACCTGCTCCCTGCTGAAATGTACATAATGGTGTTTCTCCTGTACTTTTTTTTATTATTGAAGAGACTGTACTATGCCCCTGGCTTAGATTTCACGGTCATGCAGTTGATGGGCAAAGAGCACTTGAAAGTACTTGTGAATTTTAGCCTGTAAAAGAAAAGCCCACAAAAAGTAGTTGCGTTTATAATGCATTGGGAATGGCTTACAAATTGAACAAGCTGGGGTGGGACAATGCTTGATGGTAACCTTGGCAAAAAATAAAACGGGTGAGGGGGAAAAAAATCAGTTAAAATGTCCAGAATGTTTGGAGAACGTGTTTCTGTGTGTAATTTTCTCTGAAGCACTCTTTCTCTAAATAAATGCATTTTATGACACTAATTACTGGTAAAATTGTATTTTCTTGCCAATGTCAGTCATCAAATGGAAGCTTTAGTCATGGTTAATTGTTTTAAATTTCAAAAAACTCCAGAAAAGAAGAGGAAGACAAGCTAATCAGATTTCCCAATATTGATGTGCATGATCAGCTGAAGACTCAGGTCTTTATAACATGGGAAGATATTTTTTTTGAAAAATGCAGTTTATGTGGAATATTGACATTCAGTGTTCAAATGTTTAGGACTGCATATTTTTAAACAGATTTAATGTTCACAGTATAAGGATGATCATATTAAGACAGCTACATACAACAGTTTCAACTTTCCCTTTCCCGTGCTGTATTTATCTAGAGATAAAGTAGATAAAATATGTTTATCCATTTCATCTCTACATAAGAATCAGGAGGAACAGCAGAAACAAAGTGTGCATATATACTTTTATTCTGCCGTAAAACTTCATACATAACATGTAACACAATCTTAGTAAAAAAGCTCTGTGAAGCTTAGTTCCTGAAGTTTGATCCAGATCAGAAGGAAAAAATGTCGGTAGATGTTTCCACATTTGAGGGTGGTGGTGTTTTTCATGGTAGAGGAAACAGTCTGAAAAGCGGAACAAAAATTCCATTGTGCCCCATCAAAACTCTAATTCCACCAGCATACAGCTGGCTCCAGATCCATTTTATGACTGTACTCAATAATGATAGCACTTACACAACATTGAAGCAGTTCTGGATGAGATTTTCTGAAGAATGAGTTTGAAACTTGAACGGGCAGCCTAGGATCCAGATTTTATTTTATGTGCCCAAGTGACATCTACAGGACTAGTTTCACCTGCCTGCCATCATCACAAAGACTGAATTATTCATTTCCTACTCCCAAATTTCTGTGATTTTGTTTTTATAGAATCGGAACTGTTTAGAGAGTTGGTCACAAGGCTGTGTTATGCCAGTCCTGATCAGTAAAAAGTGTCAGAGATTATTAAGTGTTAATAGTGAGGAAACCACTCCAGTAGACAATAGGTTTTTTATTCACACTGTTAATGGTGTGAAGAATTCATTTCAGCAGTAAAATGTGTCACTTCTATTAGGGAGTGAGATTACACTTATGAAAATAGAATGAATACAGTTGCCACTCATTTTCCCCGGATAATATTTTGAGTCAATCTATATAGACTAAAGCAAGGAAGGGGCAGAACTGACAACCGCATAGTGTTCTTCTTGTTTAAAGAAACCTTGTTGATTTTTGTTTAATATAGTATAAAAGCTGTTCAAATCCACCCAAGCAAACCCTTCTAGAAATCTCCATCACTGCATACTTTTAAGACAGGATTCACAATTTTTCTAGTGATTTCAGAAATGGATTTTGTTTTGTTTCCTAAAGGAAATACTGGAGATAGTTTCCACAAACCTCAGAAATCTTCAAATGAGGGCTACGATAAAGAAACCATCTAAAATGGATGGGTTTCCCCCCCCCCCAGTTTTTAAACCTTTTGTTTGGCATTTATGCTTTTGCTAAATTTTCTTTCTCTCCCTCCCTCCCCGCCTTTTTTGAGACTTGACTTTTGGCCTCACTCTTCTTTTATGACTTCTGTCTCAAGTTAGCAATTCTATTTAGCAAATGATATCAGGAGATTAAAGTGCTCACACACACACACACACACGCACACACGCACACACACAAACACACACACAAAGAAGTATATTCTAAATTTCCACTGCAGCAACATGTTAAAAGTAAATAGCACCCTTTTGAAAATGGAGACTTTGTAAATGATTTCAGCCTCCGCAGCAGCAACTTACACACTGACAATTGACTGGATGTGAATTTTATACTCTTATTTGCTTCCCTCTTAGAAGAGAGAAAGCACAGTTACCATAGCAACTGTCACATCAAAAAGAATTTGGACAGGAGATATATACATTTCTTAAAGTAAAGGTACACACCAATATAGAGTGAGCTTCTTTCCATGATTTCTTTATAATAGTCAGCTTTCTATAATAGAAATAATCTTTGTTTCTTCAGATCAGATTCACTTATAGCTTGTATAGACTTAAGCTTGGGATCCAGTTAACCATCATTCCTCTTCTGCAGCTTCTCAGAGGCATAGAAATGATAGAGAAGTTGATCACACCCTTCAGGACATAATATTTAACTCTAGTTAGCAATAACTGTGGTTCATTTCAGCTGCAGTTAATTAACCTCAAGCACAATAGAATCTGCTGTTTAACTTTTGCTGAGCTATGCTCTTTTCTGGAAATGTACAAATGTACAAAAGCTGATCTTTTCTTTCTTTCTTTCTTTCTTTCTTTCTTTCTTTCTTTCTTTCTTTCTTTCTTTCTTTCTTTCTTTTTTTCTCTTGTGTCCTGGGTCTGATGAGGCAACTCAGCAGGCCCAGAAATGTTGCAAATGGTCCCGGGACTTCTGCACATGCACAAGGCGCAAAGAAGGAGGGTTCCCTATTGGCTGGACTGCCTGGGGGTTGGAAGACTATAAAAGGCCTGCGTGCCTGTTTGCAGAGTTGAGTGAAGTTAAGGAGCAAATAAAGAAGTTTGGTTACAACATGTGTCGTGCTTCAATGCCTCGAACCCCGAAACACAAAAGTGGCGATGAAGGTGGGATCGCTGCAAGGAAAAAGGCAGTAAGAAGAGGATAAGCCTCATTTGAAGAGCCTGAAGCCTGGGAATTGGCATCCAGCTCTACACTCACCTGCCAGTACAGCATCGCTGGAGGTGAGCTTGGCAAACGGGCCCTTCCCCTCAACGAAGGCTTGCAGCGAGGCATTCGAAGCAGAAGGTGTCAAAGATAGGACGTCTGTCAGAGTTCGACTTCTCTCACCCGGAGCGCTGGAACTCCTATGTGGCTGGGTAGAAAATTACCTAATTGTTAACCAGGTTCGGGAAGATGGCCAGAAAGCAGCAACCCTGCTGTGCATCTGCAGTCAGGACACTTTTGATGTGGCTGAAAACCTGGTAGCCCCTGCACCGCTGGAGTCTGTCACCTACACAGACTTAAAAAAACATGCTGAAGGATCACTTCCATCCCAAATTTTCAGTGATTGCGTGGAGGCATGCTTTTGAGCAGAGGGACCAGAAGCCAGGTGAGTCTGCTGCTGAGTTCATCGCTGCCTTGAGACAAGCTGCCAGGCCTTGTGAATTCAAGGACCTGGAAGAATGCTTATGAGACCGCTTCATCTCCGGCCTTAGAAGCAGGGAGCTGCAACAAAAAATCTTTCTAAAGTTGAAGTCACCTTCCAAGATGTCTTACACGAAGTTGCAGCTAAAGAAGCAGCAGGTGGCACTGTGAAGGCCTTGCGGCTCGCCAGAAACATTCCAGCCGTCATGACCATCCATTAAGAGGTCGCTCAGGAAGTTCAAGACCTGGATCCTGAAGAGGAGGTGGACAGACTTCACCAGCCAGCGGTAAGAAGACCGCGAGAGAAACCAGACAAGGCCCCAGCAGCCCTTCAGTGTCTCGGTTGTGGAGGAAGCCACAAGCGCACGGACTGCCGGTTCCGCTCCGCCATTTGCCGGGCATGTGGTAAGCAAGGCCACATTGCCACCATTTGTTTGGGTCGCCAGCAGGTGCAATCTCAGGAAGAATCCCTTTGGAAAGGTACCAGGGTCCCCAGCCAACACAGGGTGGGTTTCTGCACATCGCGTAGAAGCATCTTGTGAACAGGGACACACAAGCCCCTTAAAAAGAAACTTCACATTGATGTACAGTTACAAGGGGTTCCCTTATCAATGGAGCTGGACCCCGGGTCCACCCTATTGATCATTTCACACAATGCCTTTAAAAGGATTTGCTGCAGTAGGTGGCCTTCGAGTCAAACTCAGGCCATCAAACTTAATTCTTACTGACTTTCAAAATTCAAAGGTCAATGTGCTTGGAGAAGCCATGCTCAAAGTGCAGCGTAAGGCTTTCCAAGGCTTCTTGGATGTGTGGTTGTTGGGGGTGATTATACAAGTCTAATTGGACTCGATTGGTTTGAGGCCCTGGGAATCCAGGTGACTGGCCTGAATAGCCTGCAAACTCAAGGAATTGCAGAAGTCTGCAGAGAGTTTGCGGATGTGTTTAGTTCAGAGCTTGGTTCATACAAGGGGCCTCCTATTGCCTTGCGATTAAACCCAAACATCGCACCAGTTAGGATTAATCAATCCTTCAATTTGAAAATGCAATTTATTTTTATGAACACATTGGGGGTTTATGGAGATTAATCCATTCAATTTTGGGAACTCTTGAGAGGTTAGTGTATTTGAAGTTTACATTAAAATACAAAACTGTAATATAGTTCAGTGACTCTGTCTAATTGTAGATGACCCCAAGTGACCACTGTATAATAGCCCATTGTGGGAATAAACACTTCGCTTTCTCAGTAGGATACAAACTAGGACTACTTGATTTAAGTTGCAAAAATTCAGCTGACTTTACATGGCACCAAAGAGATCCAGAAAACATTAAGTCTTAGCTTCTGCCTAGTGATCTTCCTGAATTTCTTAACACAGACTGATAGCCCTAATCTAAACAATTAATTTTACCTAGCAACATTTCCTAAACAGAACTAAGGTTCTTAAGGCAAGTGCTTTAACTGATTAATGGTTGCTAAAATATTCACATGATTCTCTACTGCAGTGGTTCTCAACCTTTTCTGGGGCTCGACCCTGGCCCACATCGCGCATGCGCGGCGCGATGGGCGCAACATGCATGCGCGGTGTGACGGGCGCATTGTGCATGCACGGCACGACGGCCCGCATTGCAAAGGGGAAAAAATGGCAGATCCAAAAAAAATGGCCGACCAAAAAAAAAATGGCGGGCCCGCATCGCGCATGTGCGGCGCGACGGCCCGCATCGAAAAGGGGGAAAAAATGGCAGACCAAAAAAAATATGGCCAACCAAAAAAAATGGCCGACCCCCCCCAAAAAATGGTGGGCCCGCATCGCGCATGTGCGGCGCGACGGCCCACATCGAAAAGAGGGAAAAAATGGCAGACCAAAAAAAATATGGCCAACCCAAAAAAAATGGCCGACCCCCCCCAAAAATGGCGGGCCTGCATCGCGCATGTGCGGCGCGACGGCCCGCATCGCAAAGGGGAAAAAATGGCCAACCCAAAAAAATGGCCGACCCAAAAAAATGGCGGGCCCGCATCGCGCATGCGTGGGGCGACGGCCTGCATTGCAAAGGGGAAAAAATGGCGGACCCAAAAAAATGGCCCACCAAAAAAAATGGCAGACTGTGGTGTTTGGCGACCCCCATGAAATGGTCTTTCGATCCCAAATGGGGTCGCGACCCACAGGTTGAGAACCGCTGCCCTACTGTCATTTTGAATGTTCATTTTAATTCAGTGTTCCATATTACGCAACAGAATATAACCCCCCTGTTCCCTTCAGAGATATCCACCAAAGAGTAATCCACCCTTCAAATAGATCCACCAAAGAGTTCTTTCTGTCTCTTTGCTACCTGTTGGCTGGACCTTTGCAGCCCAGATCCCACAGCAATAGTTTTTATAGGAGTGTTAAATCAGTTAGACTCATAGATGGGTTGAAGACGCCTTTGAGGTTTTATATCCATTATTGGAGTCTGACAGCAAAACTGTTCCTGAAACATATTTCATTGTGACAGGAAAGAAAAATCATGCCATCTTCAAAGGGTGACACTTGTTACTTCTCAGAAAAATCAACATATAGGGAAAAGAGAGGCATGGAGAAGCTCCTTTAAGATCTGAAATACATCTCTGCACTGTTTATTCAGATTGCTTTTGTTTTTTCTTTTCCATTTTCAAATCATATTTGAAAATGGACCTTTTGGCAGGCATCGAGAAGAAGGCTTGTTTTGATTCTAGGGAATGATTCTCAACATGCTGGTTCTTAGGCAAAAGAATTGCTCACAGAGGGATAGCTTGCCAAGTACAAATGCCATTTTCATAAATTAAATTCTCAGAAAACATAACAGGATGTACTTCAGCTCATGAGAATCCAATCAGAATATTATTTCTAAAGAGCAAACAGTGGTTATTTTATAAAAAAAAACGAAGCAGACTTTATGGAGATTGCAAGTGATGTATTAAAATCAAGTTGAGACAGATGCCAAGTGACACTGGGATTAACTGAAATCACAGCATTTTCAGGCTGCATTCACAATTTCAGCTCCAATTTTCTTTTGTCTTTTGAATTATGATATTCTTCATAGTTTGATTTTGATGAAGTTCCAAATCAGTGGCATGACTTGAGATTGACCCATCGCTGTATTTGGTCCGGAATGGATATTTAAACACATGGGAGTCACTTAGAATCAACAAAAAAAATATTTAAATGTTAGGAAATGGAAGTCTCAACACATGAAAATGTTATTTGGAACATTGGAAAATGCTATGTGATAGTGTTTGAAGAGCCACTGGGGAACTAGTAATTTTGTGGAGACTCTCCCCCAAAATAGGGACACTCCAGAGCAGGGTTTCTCAAACAGTGTAATATAGAAAGACTCAGAACCAAAAAAAAAAAAAGGTTCATTTAAACAAAGTCAATTTTTTGTCACTAGAACTTGTCCCTTGATCTTGATCAGGTTTTTTTTAAAAAGGTTCCATGGTCTGAGAAAATGTGAAAAGTGATGCTCTAAGGTTCTCCCATATTATGTTAGATGGCCCTAACTCTTCTTCATGGCTCCTTCATGATATAGCATGAAACCATGACTCCATCAGCACCAAAGCCAATAAGGGATTTTTCATCACATACTAAAAGAGGCCTGAAGGGAGCGGGGATTCCTCACCCACTCTTTACTGGGTGACCTGAGCATCTGTCTAGAGGAGATATGGATGCTCTTAATTTCAGGTCTGCCAGGATACTATAGGGAAGTTTATGTAAAGTTATAAATCATTTAAGGATTCCAAGAATTGCTGAAAAGCCAAGAGAATTCCAGAAACTTGCCAACAAGACTTGTGATACTCAGAATCAAGGAAACCTTTGGGCCCCCAAATTTCAGTTTATGAGGCTTAGGAAAGTCAGGGTAACATTGCCCACCAGGTGTAGTGAAGTAGATAAGTCAGATGGTTCATTGTTCCCCAATCTGGGATAGTATTTATTAGCACTAAAGGTGTAGCCAAGCTATTGTATTATCCCCAGATCAGGCTGGCCGAGTCTCAGTGATATAAGGAAACATGATACCTACACAATTAATTCTCTTGCAGACTTATTATATACAAGATAGATAGAGCGACATCTTTCAAATGAATATCTTGGGCCAAATATATAATAAGAACAATAAAACTGGGAAATGCAATAAAAACAATACCTGGCAGAAATTAGAAGAGAAGACACAGCAAAGAAAAGGTAGATGGTGATTCTTTTTTTTTTAATCTGTAATGCTTGTCTTATCAACTTTAAAGGATAGAATGTGTGTCAGTCTAGGAAATCTTCTCAGAACTGAAACAGCATTATAGTCTGTTATTTTTTTAAGAACAACAACAACAACACCATTTTAACCTTAGGGCAAGAAAGAAGTACCCTTTTCAAGCATTTTGATATCTATTTAAGTAATAAATGGGTAATGATAACTGCAAACAATGTTTTATCCAATGAGTTCCGTAATTTTCTTTTGTTGCATTTATAAGCCATCTTCATAAGGACATATGTTACTAAAATTAACTAGCTGCCTTTTAACATTCTGTATTCTTCCCAAAGAATGTCCCTCTCTTTAAATGCCCATAACAGTGCATTCTTCTTGTAAGAAAGAACATTAAATGATTCATTGACAATGTTGAATTGTTAAATGGAGATTTGAAAATGTGACTCTTTAAGAAGCTCACAGTTACAGCTACACTGTCTATGTTTGAGGACTACGAATCACAGTGCTACTGTAAACATTTTGTGTATGTTTTCCATTTCAAACATTTACTTTCCCATCTAAAACCATTAGGCAAAAGAAATCCAAAACTGATCGTCGTGACACAGCTACACTGTCTGTGTTTGAGGACTATGAATCACAGTGCTACTGTAAACATTTTGTGTATGTTTTCCATTTCAAACATTTACTTTCCCATCTAAAACCATTAGGCAAAAGAAATCCAAAACTGATCATCGTGACATAGCTACAACAAAAACCACCAAATCTATATCTTGTAGGTGAAATGTAATATAGGAAACACAATGAATAAAAACATGCAAGGAAATAAATCCTTCATTCATGTTTTTAGTGAATTTGTCACTTTGACTATTGTTTTTGTTTTGGTGTCTTATGTTGGCTCTTCTAAACTCAAATGATACTTTTTAATTATGGACTTTTGAAAAGTCACCTTAAGTTCCATAGAGATAAGACAGGTTTTAATTATTTTTGGTTATGTTTGTGTGTGTGTGAGTGAGTGTGTGTGTGTGCATAGTGTCATATATGATTATATTAATGTTTTTATGCAGACCCTTTTTAGATCTTCTTTAGCGGTTGCTCCAGTAGAGGACGTACAGAGATTCCATGAAATCCTTACAGCTAGACATTATCATTCATCTCTCTGGCAGTCGGCAACATTCCTGATCTGGATTCCAAGATAGCAAGAGAAGACCTGAAAAGGCATTTCTCCTATTTTCCCCCCAATAATGGTATTATTGCTACCACTTAGGGCAGTCCTCTCTTTGAGAAATTGTTGGAGAAATTCTCCTTTCCTTTCTTCCCCCATTACCAAAAGAGTTGGTCTGGAGGCAGGCGGTGACATAATGGAATAAATAAACAAACAAACAAATAAATATTTCTTATCAACATTCAGAGGAAAAATGCATTTCTACAACCCATCCACGTTTATATAACTACCCATTAAAACAAAAAAAAAAAAAAAAGGAGAGCTAAAACTGGTTAATTTCTATTGTCAACATTTAGAATAGTTTCACAATAAAGCTATTTGCATGCTGAAATTAACTTTTTAAATTATTAATGGCCCTGAACTTTCTCTTACATTAATTTTAGTTGTTTGACTGTATGTAATCATCTTGTTCATTAGCAGTTGGCTCAGTAGGCTTTGATCTTTAGCTAATGCCTCATCCAATAAACAAAAGCAAAGGAAAATAAAATTGTGGGGGTTTTTTTAATAGATCCAAATGGACTATTTGACTTAAGACTTGTAAGAGCCACCACATGTAATCAAAAAAGAGATTAAAAGCAGTGAAAGAGATGCAACTGTATGAGAACACCTCAGGAGTCTTGATGCTTGAATTCATTTAATCAGAATTCATAGAAAGTTACTGGAGGGAGAAAAGAGCATTAATCAGCATGGTGTAACACAGAGAGGTTTAGTCCCAGTTAGTGGTGGGAGCAGCAACCTGTTTAAGGTGCTGCACACTGAGAAAAACAGGGGATTTTGCTGTGAAATAAATGAGGTTTGAGACTCTCAGCTTGTAAGGTGAGTGTGCTATGGATCTGCAGAAGTACATTCTTAAGAGCCAGATTGAGTCTATTGTGGCAACATTTAGAACACTTCTTATTCTTAAACATAAATACAGGTATCTTCCACATGGAAGCAGACAATGCCACCTTCCCCCAGAAAGATTTAGAAGGAACCAATAGATTTATCTACATGTTTGCCAATAACAACCAGAAATCAGTGAGGCTGCTTTGTTTTTTACATACTTTTCCATCTAGAAAGACTGTTCTCTAATTACTGTGTTCTAACTCCTTAGTTTAACACTTTTTTATTTATTAAGAAAATTTATAAGGCCACCCAACTTATTGATAGTGACTTCAGGTGGCTTAGAGAAATGAAACCTCAGATATAAAACCCATTAATAAACCTTCGTAGAAAGAAAAATCTTCAGGTCCAGTCCAATCCAGGAATAAGAAAATGGAGACTGCTTTAGGAAAGAAGGTCCAGTTTATTGAATTGCAGAACCACAACAGCATGTGGTTCTGGGGCAGCTGACCAAGATGGAGTGGAGAGTGGTAGGTTTTATACTTTCTGATTGAGATGCTCCAGGGGATGGTGCCATGTAGTGAACCTTGTGTCAATGGTGGTGGGTTAATCCTATTATGTCCTTAAGGTCATGTCTTTAGACTTTGGGTGGGAGATGTAGTTTTTTGGGGGGTCTTTATCTTTCTAATCCCATCAGCTCCAAGCTTCCTGGCTCCAGTCTTTCTGAAAGGATTACTGAATCTGCATTTCTACAGAGCTGGCCTGTTCATTTTCTGCCTGAGGAAACTTGGGCAGAAAAGCCTTTTAAGATTTTTTCCCCTCCATTATTCCTTTGGGGAAATATAATATTCTGCCTTCTTTAGTATCCCCCCAAATTTCCTTCTCTGGGGGAATGTTTGCTGACTTCCTACACCTTTATTTCATAATAAACTCTGGCAACAACAATGTATTTGATGAGTTCCCTGTCATCCTGGGATCTTCATGTCCACTGACAAAATAATGTCTTCAGGCCTTTCAAAAGGGTATCAAAATGGGGGCCAATCTTTAGCTTCATATAGGAATTCCAAGAAAGTTTTATTACACATTAAATTTGAACTACTCTCTTGTTTTGATACAAATTAAAGATTCAGACAAATCTTCCTTTTAATACTGGAAAGAAGATAAATGTAATTAAGATGAATTTAGCTCCAAGTTTGATTTACAGTTTGAGAGGATTTCTTATGTTTATCTCATTCTATTATTTTAAATGAATTTATAGGGTACCCTGCAAGATTTTCACTGTGTAAATTGTGACTATCAATGGAAAGACATATTTAACTTTCCACACGTTTAGATTTATTATTTGAAACTTATTGGTCCACTAGCTGGAATACAATTTTTTTTTAAAAAAAATCAGCCTTTTTTAAGATGCATTTTCAGAAATAGTAGACTCCTTAGAGTTTCACAATTGAGATTCCTATTTGTACAGGAATCAGTTTCAGTATTTTCCTCTAATGCTGTAATATATGTATGGAAAATACTGGACCACAAATGTAATTTGGACCCTTTTATCCATGAAAATCTTACAGAATAATTTAATCTAAGATTAAAAACAATATGGGGATTACTTAATCCTCTCTTTATTTTGGATGTACTTAAATCTGAGAAAAACATTAACTAAACATTCTGCTAAAACTTTAGCAGAATTAGTAAAATAAAAATCTTTAGCTTGATTTACCTCATGAATGCTTTTTTTATACTTTATTCTATTTAGATACTTGTTATTTTTATTATTTGGTTGAGCTGCTTTTCAAGTTCCACAGTGCTCTAGAAGGGATTGCTCAGAACTAAAGAAGCTTCTTGGACGAGAATCAACATGTTTTCAAAGAAAAAAAAAAACAAGAAAGTCCAGTTGCCTTTTGGAAAAACACCTTTGGGACAACCATGACCTAGATGATTGGCAATCTCCATATACATTTGCCCTTGGAAGTGAAGATTCATTTTAGTGCAGAATGTGATAGCACAGGCAATTAGCTTTACATGTTGCATTGCTACTGGTGTGCTTCTGGGTACAAATCAAAGTGCCAATAATCACCTTCATGGTTTAGGGCCAGGTTACTTATGGGATCATCTCTCCCCAGTTATTCTTACCAACCCCATCCAGTCTAGCAGAAGGAGCATGCTCTGAGTCCAACTAAGGAATGTTGGCTTGCAGGGCCAGGGGAAAAGCCTTTTTTAATCATAGTACCCACCTTCTGGAATAATAACTCTCTGGAAATTAGATTGGCTCTGTCTCGGTTGGCCTCCTATAAGACCTTAACAATATAATTCTGTGCTCAAGTCTGGGCCTGGGTGTGAAACAGAGACCATTTCTGAATGTTTGTTTATGGCTTTATGATTTTTTTCCAACTGCTATGATTTTTAAAATGTTTATATATGTTTGTTATCATTTTTAATACTGTTAGTTGGCCAGCGTTATGTATTTGAGATGGGCAGCCATATATATCTACTAAATCATAGGTCCCCAACCTATGGTCCGTGGCCCAGGACTGGGCCATGATCTCTTGGCCAGCAGCTGTCCAGTGAAATGCAAATGTGAGCATGGAAACAGCTGTACAGTGCACGTAAATGTGAGCATGCATTCCCCCCCACTCACGCTAGCACCTGTAGCCCCATTTGCACATGTGCGCATGCATGAACAGAGATGCTAGCATGGGGCAAGTGTCTGTAGCCCATTTGTGCATGCACTGCTAGCCCAGGTAGTTGTGTGGCCACTAGCTGCCGTGAGGGATGTGCGGCCATTTGTGCATGCCCACGGCACCAGTGTGTGCTGCATGCACGAACGGGGCTGCCAGTGCCACGCCAGTGTGTGTGTCCCTGTGTGTGCATGCACGCACAAACCAATTTTGAAGCTGCTCTCTTTCCCTCTGGTCCTTGAGCCCAGAAAGGTTGGAGACCTCTGTACTAAATAAATAAATGAATACTATATAAAATAATTCATTATGGCTCCTAAACTTCATTCACAGGAAACTGAAGGAAATTGATATTAGTTATTAATATGATCTCTGGAAAAATGAGGTTGAAAGCCTTAGCCTGTTAAGCCACTGGAAGTATTCTTGAACTAATGTTAAAGATTTAAAACCAGGTTAATATCACAAAATATTATTTTGTACTTATTGAATGAATCTGATGTTTAATAAGAGTTTTTGCAATGCATATGAGTTGATATTAATTCATACAATCTAGTCTTTGTGAACAACATTCCTACTAACTAATGTCCCGCCATTTGAATGGACCCCTTTTTTCATCTAAAGATAGGGCTAGACTTGGTAAATCTCTGGTAGGACTGCCCAAGGAACACACAGAGCAATGGAGCACGGTATTAATCTTTTGTCTGGGATGAACTGCAGCATTAGAGCACTCTTGATTCCTTAATTTACAGTTGCTCACCTGCTACCCAAGGCTGAATCCTCAACATCTCCTGGCATGACTAGGAACATCACATGTCAACCACCACCACCCCATCACCCCCAGAAATGCTACTATCTGGTCAACCAAGGAATTTACTTAGCATAAGACAAGGTATGCCTCTCCAGATAGTTTGTTTCTACAGATTCAGAGAACCATGGTAGGCAGTCTTAAACCGTTCTAAGCAGAGGCTGGTTGATAATAACTCCCCACTGCCAAGAACCAACAGAATGTTTAGGCAGGCAGACAAGTGATGCACGAACTATTCATATGAACAGACATGCCAACCTAGCTGTTTGTCATTGTTTATTGTTTGAAAAAAAAGATACAGCATTTCCATCCCACCATCTCACGATGTACAGAAAAAGAAGATGCTGAGTCACTCACTAGGTTCTCCTTTTCTGTTTAATTTCTTGTTGGCATTAGGAAGGGAGGATGAAAAGAAAGACTGAACTACAGTATTTTTCCCTCTCTGCAGGGAACTTCTTTTCTGCTGAGCCACTGAGACAGTTTAATAAGCTGTCATTCAGATTGTGATGAAATGGAACAATCAAATCAATACTTAAGTAAATGATTACTGACATGTGGATGGAGAGCAGTCAGGAGTTTAAAATGATTGGCGATGACAATTGGCAAGGAGGTACTTTAAAAAAAGAAATATGTCAGATTATTTTCAAGACACATGAATTTCTGCTGACATGATTTCAGGTGTGGGAACATGTGGCCCTTTAGGTATTGATGAGCTCAGTCAGAAAATCCAGTGTTGGAACCAATCTCTCAATATCAAAAGAGCTAAAATTCTACAAATCAAAGGTTTGGAGATGAACAGAATATTAATTAGTACAATAAATCTAAAATTATAGTAAGTTCCAAATTACCATGAAATTACTGTTTGTTACAACTCAGCTTAGAAATTCTGAACTAGTCCAAAGGAAAAAAAGAAAATCAACCCAAAAACAGTGTATACCTTTCAGGGTTTTATTTTATTTTATTAATTATATAATTGTAAATATAAACAAAAGAAACAAAGAAAAAATCAGGTTGAGTGCAACTCAACTTAATGCAATCATTTTCAACTTGTAAACATTTTTCAATCAACGTGTAAACATTTAACTATAAGCTAGATACAGTTTCTTAGATTGATATTTCCCTTGTATATAATCTATCCATTTTCTCCAATCCAACATATATTTTTCATTTGAATGATCCTTCAAATATGCAGATATTTTGGCCATTTCTGCCAAATTTATGACTTTCAAAGTCCATTGAGAACAAAAGAAACTTCTAAAACCATTCCATCCTTTATGATCCCCAGTCTCTCACTATGGCAACCTCTTATTTAGTAAAGTGCAATTCTGAAACTGAAATATGTTGTGTAGGTTTATTAAAGATGTTAACACTAGTCTTTGAGCTTCTACTCAATGGGACATTCAACCTTCCAAAGCAGCATATCTTGTTTTGGCATCCTTAATTGTATTCTCCAAGGCCCTGGGTGGTTATGTCTAGAGGCCATACTCTAGACATACAAGATTTTTTTTTCTTTACCTTGAGCAAAGTGCCACTAACTTATAGACAATAACTCATTACTGCTAGCAGACCAATTTGGAAGTTTAAAAAAGCTCCTGAAATAGACTATTGATCTTGCACCAATTTCCCAAAGAGAGCCTGATGGTTCACCTTCTGCTTTCTGACAACTTTCTCCCACTGTTTTTCACTTCCAAGACTGAAATGGCAAAAACATTCCTTCTTTTCCTCCCACAAAGTTTAAGAGGTGTTAGATCTCAAAAGCTAGAGCCACCAAGGAATATCCAGGCATTTGAAGAAGAAAAAATATCTCTCAAGTTTTGTTGGGCAAAATAACAGAAATAGGCCCAGTTACAACTAGTCAAAATACTTTATCCATCAAAAGTAGAATTGAACTCACAGACTTTCACACTTTAGATGATAACATACAATGCATTAGCTTCCGGAATCTATCCAGGTCCTCACACTCATTGGTTGCCAGAAGGAATATTGAGAAGATTGGTACATATACATCCTTCTTTCCTCAAGATCTCATAGCAGAGAGATGAAGATGTTACATTATGCCCTGCCCCAATTATAGGGTTTTACTGGGCTGTCTGCAACTGAGGAGTCCAAATATAAATAAAAGTGATCATAAAGTGTCTCCAAATGGTCTGAAAATACTACACTATATGAGAAATAGAGAAATTCTACCCCTCCCAAGGAAGTAAAAGTCTTATAAAGCCCCATATGTGGAGGCATGATATAATGTAACATCTACATCTCTCCACTATGAGAGCTCAAGGAAAACAGGAGGAATACACCATTCTGAAAGGGGATAAAAAATAGGGCAGCTTCAAATTCTAACCTACTGAGATGCTGGTTTTCTAGAGCATTCAACAAGCCCTAGATTAGGAAGCTCACTACTCTGGTCTTCCACTTCTCTGGCAAGTGTGTATGCTTGGCACATACCTACATGCATATTTGCTAGTACCGTACTTTTCACTGTAGTGTTGCCCACCCCCCAATTTCTCTGGAATGAAGGAAAAAGTACATAATTCTGGGTGGTTTGAAAAAAAAATGCCACCTTCCTCATCTGCATGATGCTATTCAAAGTTAGGAGGCTGCTGCACAACCCTTTCCACCAAAGATTCATCTAGACAGCTACTTGATGTGTAGGTCACTAAGTGACTGCCATGAAATAGAGAAAATGTCATTCCATTTTGCCACTGAGGTAAAACCACATTACATTCTCAGATTGTTTTGTAAAAACAAAATGGGCAGATCTCTCTCCTGTGAACATATTTGCCAGGTGTCATATGTCTACAAAAAAAATCGTTAAAAGGTTATTTGCAAATTTAACGGAGATTACTATGTTAAAAATTAGTAAGTTTTAATACATGAATTTCTGATTGCAGTCTTTAGAATACAGATTTCAGCAACAGACATCCTTTGGTGATCTGAGGCCAGTCACTCCTATCTTCATACCAGACTACCTCACAGGACAGTCATTGGAAATTGTTGGTGGTGGAGGAGGAATTGAGGAAAGAGGATTACCGGTATATACATCAACCTGACCTTCTGAAGAAAAATAGGACATAACTCTAACAAATAAAAAACATTGGGACTCTCATCTGCCCTGCATCACAAACAACATTTTTGAATGAACAATAATAACAGTCAACCCAAAGCAAGAGATTAGTGGGTGAAGAGACATTGTCACTTGGTCACTGTTAAGATTGTACTTATATTTAAAGCAACCCACCCACTGAAGTCCCTCAAAATAAATGATACAAAATTGGCAGGCAGAATTCCCAAGGACTAAACAATTTAATGTTGTGTTGTTTGCAACTGCATAGACATTTGTCACCATATTCTGTATGAAGAACACATGCTGTGACAATATTTATTAATGCCTTCCATCACTTTTGGTGCTAGGGGTACTCCCACCCTTTAAATGTGCCTTTATGTAAAGCACAGTAGCAGTCAGTGCATATTCCTACACTGGCTGTAGTCAAATATGTAAAACCTTAACCATTAGGGTATCCCCCTACTTGTTGCAGCTTTTCTGACTTTGTTTATATATTCTCCCACGTAGAATTTGAAGTGTCTTGGCGACGTTTCGACGAAGTCTCATTCGTCATCTTCAGGCTGGTGCTTTCGGCTTCTGCTTCTAGGAGCAATGTGAGATTTTAGCTGTTTCTTCCTTTTAACTGCCAGTGGGGGTTTGAACTGATTGGCTGGGAGCTCGGCTGTGTTCTGATTGGGTGGAGGTGTGTTCATAAAATTGATTTCAAAAAGACCAGAACTATTGCCAAAACTGAACACTTTAATAACAGAATAATCAGAGAAGCCATCGAGATAGAAAAACGCCCTCACAGCATGAACAAACGAGATGATGCCTCCCGCCTACCAGCCATTTGGAAACCTGCCCTTATTGACAGACGAGTCCATGGTACGGGGAATGACACCAGACCTACACTCACAAAAACCACACAAGATGTCACCACCACACATCCAGGCAAAAAGCAAACCCAAATCCACACTGATGAGGAGGCACGACCACAAACCAGAAGCCAGACCACAGCTGCATCATTAGCCACCTTAAACCCCTCCAATCCATACACGAAACAAACTGACACCCACCATGAAGATGAGGCACGACCACGAACGCGAAGCCAAACAGCTATGCAGTTCACCATCTCTAATCCCCTTGTAAATCAGACTAACCTGAGCACAACAAAGCCCCCACCCAAACAGAACACTCCCCCAGCCAATCAGAGCACAGCCAAGCCCCTAACCAATCAGAACACACCTCCACCCAATCAGAACACAGCCGAGCTCCCAGCCTATCAGTTCAAACCCCCACTGGCAGTTAAAAGGAAGAAACAGCTAAAATCTCACATTGCTCCTAGAAGCAGAAGCCAAAAGCACCAGCCTGAAGATGACGAATGAGACTTCGTCGAAACGTCGCCAAGACACTTCAAATTCTACATGGGAGAAAACCCGAAGAACCAAAGACCTATATATATTTGTGCAGGATTTTGCTGATCTTGTCTGTGGTGCCTTTTATGTATGGGAGGAGGGCTTTGCCGTTTTCTTGTTCTCTGTCATGGATTTTAGTGGGAGTTTCTTTTTGGATTAAGTTGGAAATCTTATTTCTTGGGAATCCGTTGGATGTTAGTACATTAGTGAGAGTGTGTAGTTCGGTTTTTAGGTGTTGTTCGTCACTCTCACTAATGTACTAACATCCAACGGATTCCCAAGAAATAAGATTTCCAACTTAATCAAAAAAGAAACTCCCACTAAAATCCATGACAGAGAACAAGAAAACGGCAAAGCCCTCCTCCCATACATAAAAGGCACCACAGACAAGATCAGCAAAATCCTGCACAAATATAACGTCAAGGCAGCATTCTGCACAAACAGAAAAATATCCACCATCCTAAGAAACCCTAAAGACAAAATTGAGTTAGAAAATCAAGGAGTATATGAAATCCCATGTACTGCTTGCCCCACTACATACATTGGACAAACCAACAGAAGGATAAGTGCACGCATTGAAGAACACAAAAACTCAGTCAAAAGAGAGGAACCAACTTCTTCCCTGGTCCAACACCTTAAAGCCACAGGACATGAAATTGATTTCAAAAAGACCAGAACTATTGCCAAAACTGAACATTTTAATAACAGAATAATCAGAGAAGCCATCGAGATAGAAAAACGCCCCCACAGCATGAAAAAACGAGATGATACCTCCCGCCTACCAGCCATTTGGAAACCCGCCCTTATTGACAAACGAATTCCTAACACAAAGATTGACACCAGAACCACACAGGATGCCACCTCCACACATCCACGCAAAAAGCAAACCCAAACCCACACCGATGATGAGGCACGACCACAGACCAGGAGCCAGACCACAGCTGCATCATTGGCCACTTTGAACCCCTCCAGCACAACAAAGCCCCCACCCAAACAGAACACCCCCCCAGCCAATCAGAACACAGCCAACCCCCCAGCCAATCAGAGCACAGCCAAGCCCCTAACCAATCAGAACACACCTCCACCCAATCAGAACATAGCCAAGCTCCCAGCCAATCAGTTCAAACCCCCACTGGCAGTTAAAAGGAAAAAACAGCTTAGACCACACATTGCTCCTAGAAGCAGAAGCCAAAAGCACCAGCCTGAAGATGATGAATGAGACTTCATCGAAACGTCGCCAAGACACTTCAAATTCTACGTGGGAGAAAACCTGAAGAACCAAAGACCTACATACAAACACCCGCGAAAACCTCAGAAAACACACACACACACACACACACACACACACACACACATATATACATATACATACACACACACACACACACACACATACACATCTGAATTACCTCACCTTAGTCAGACAATATCTGTGCTTAGAAGATAGTAACACAGTGGAAAGAATAAGAAGGCAGAGACAAAGGCCTTCCACTTACTGTTTAACAGACCTTCAGAAGAACATTTATTATTTATTTATTTATCAAATTTAGAGACTGCCCATTTAACTCACAGAATGACTCTGGGCAGTATACAGCATTCAACTGTTTCTCAAAGGCATGTCTGTCAAGATGCGAACAATCAATGTGTATTTTAATTATTTCTGAATTTCTTTCCCACATGGTAAATTTCTTGAAAAGAATAAGTCTGCTATGTTCTAGGAAGCTCAATAACAGACTGAAGGAGAAAATGCATATATTTCTGCACTATAGCTGAAGACCACGGTCTCTACCTTTGCCTAAAAAAAAAATCAACCAATTCTGAAGCAACCTATACCGGATCTGGAAGATATCCATGACTATAATTTAATGGTTAACATCTCTTTTGACATCTCTTGTGGGATAAAGTATTTGAGAGAGCAGTGGCTGATTTCAATCAACCTTCAGAGCTGACTTGGGGGCAAAAATTGGGGGCACACTACTAGAGTGTGTATCAGCTCTACAAGGGAGATGAGAATCAGTGCCCAGGCTCAGGCCCCTTTTAGCTGACCATTGCCTTGGTAACAGCTCTTCTGGTTGCCCTTCAAGGCCATTCTCTTTACCTCTACAGCCTACATATTTTGGACAAGAGTGGCCTTTAAAAGCTCTGCAAGGGCCAAACTCTAAAAAAAAAAAAGCTATACACACTTGCTGTGTAGCTAAGGACAATAAAAGTTGAAACCAGGACAGAAGTTAAAATTGATTTCATTTAATTTAGACTTAATCCAACATAGTCAATATGATTATTGACTATATAAATAATGGTCTTCTTAAGTCAGTGTTTTTTTTTTATCTCAGCAACTTTAAGATGTCTGGACTTCAACTCCTAATTCCCCAGCATGTTGGCTGGAGAATTCTGGAACTGAAGTCCACCCAAATTAAACTAACTGAGGTTGAGAAACATTGTCTTAGGTCATATTTAGAATTATAATTCTGCTGCAACTTTTAGCAGAGCTCTACTTTGGACAGCTATTTATGACACGGAGACCACTTTATAGAATGAGCTCGCTGGAGATAAGAAAGAGGGATGTGAACTTAACATGGACTTCTCAGCAGTTTTCATTGCTTGATCTTCTGAAAGGATCTCCATGTTGGGTACAGGAGGTGGGTTTCCTGTCCTACCAAAAAAGGGGTAATTTCAGAAAGCGGCTGTGTAGAACTGATGTTTTGCAGTTATGTTTTGAAGCTCTGCAGAGTTCTTGTTTGTCAAATATCTCTTAATAAATAAACTGAAACTAGGAAGTGAAGGTTTTGGCAAATTAACGTAGTCCAGAAGCAAGACAAGCAAGACATTTTAAAAGAATATAGAGTATATTGGGCATATTACTGTATATACAAGAAGAAGCAGTGCTTTTTTGTAAAAAAGAAAAAGAAAAAAAAGGTGCCGGAACTCACACACTTTATACAACCCGCCTTGCCTACCCTACAAGGTTCCATCCAAAAATGGTGCTGGAACTCCGTTCGGGGCGTTCTATGAGGGAAAAAAGCCCTGAAAAGAAGTCTAATGCAAACTTCCCCCTGGTTGCTATGCAACAAGTATGCAGAGCAATTAATTAGATTTGCATCAATTCCTGACACTAACCCTATCTGGGGTATGAAGGAGGTAGCAGCCTTTAGGCATAATCCTCAGCCATCAACCATTCCAGGGTTCCCCTTGCTTCCTGTAGTTTTACATCTAAACAAAACTGCACAATCATTCTGAGATTTTGCTTCATGTGGCCAGTATGTGCACAAACCCCCATTTTCCTTGTACAGTTAGATGTTTGTAAATATAGAACTATGCCAAAATAAATCTATCTTCACTCACAAGGCAAACTGTTTGTGTTCAATAAAATTTATAGTCAGTTAAGGGAGCATGGAATTGCAGCTTAAAAGGAATAGCTGGGCAGGACTGCACAATAAATAATTTCACCCAAAGTAGCTGCTAGAGGTGTAAGTCAGCTTCATGGGATTGGCTGGTAGATGAAACAATCCCAACCCTTCCCACACTGTTTATATAAAATGTCTATCAAAGAAGGATTTGCCCAGACACTAGTGGTCTTCAGCTTTGCATTATTTTGTATCTGAAACTAGATTCTCCCTTATTATGGTTTAGCTTTGTTAAAACCAGACATTCTAGAATCACCTCAAAAGGAGTATGTGTTCTGGTGGACAAATAAACAAAAGAAATAAAAAACTTTATCAATGTTTCAGTTTATGGTTAAGGTGCACTGTGCCTATGAAAATAGCCTTATTTTACCTTGTAATATTTTTCTATTTCATCTGAGGTATCCCTGTCTAAGATGTTATAAAACATTTACTGCTTCAAACAATGTTGTGAACAGTAAGAAATAAAACCTACAAAAGCTATTCTTCCAGACCTAAATATAATTCCTTTCAAGTGTCTCACTCTTTCACCAGTGTTTAATAGAATTTAATGAATGTGATTTTATTTAAATTAATTAGCATATGTTACCTCAAAAAGCTATGAAAATTTATTGGGGCTCCCAAAAAAAGGCAGAAATAAATCAGGGAATACTCTTATAAAAGCCTAATAATAATAATATCGGTATTAATAATACCAATTACCAAATGTACAGTGTTAAATAATACTGAATTATGAAATGATTTAATGTACGATGGCAATGTCACCTGACATAGCAGGACCTCTGGCCATCTTGTCACCCTACCTCTGCCTTTTACTATAGAGACAGCCTTGAAGAAAGTATTTGGCAGCTGTTTCAAAAAAACATCAGCTTAGCCTGGAGAGATAAGCAGGGGTGAGGAAGAAATTCAAGGTTGGCCCACCATGACATTCTTTGGTTTGAGAGAGAGGGAAAGAGAAACTCTATGAAGCTTTAAGGTTCTGTATTATAGCCCATATCAATAAAGTAGAATTCCAAGTCTTTCAGAGGGCTGACAACAATATTTGTGGCGGATCCTCAGTTGTAAGCTTTTCCTCCACAGGGAAATGCTAAACTCCACTTTTTATGATATTTAGAGTTCTTTTGTACTGCAGCTTTCAGCTGCTTGCCTTCCATACATAAACCAGATTGGAAATTCTTAAGAAATCCTTTTCTGGGATTTTATCTCCTTTTTTTTTTTTTTTTTACCTGTTATAATGAAGATTGAAAGTCACTTCTTTCTATATTTTTTTTCTAGAATTTAGAAGCATAGAACATGGAAAACATCTATGTTCTTTTCTAGAACATAGAAAACTGATGGCAGAAAAAGACCCAGTGGTCCATCAAGTCTGTGCTTTGAGCTTTTGCTTGTTTGTTTCTGTTTTCTTTTTTTAAATGTATTAATTAATTTATTGTTTTTACTTATTAATTTTTATTTTATTTAGTGTGTGTTTATTTATTTGTCGGATGATGGACATGTGTTTATCCCAAGCATGTTTAAACTCAGTGACTGATGACTAGTCCACTACCTCCACTGGAAGTTGTTTCCAAGCTTCCGCTATACTTTCTGTGAAGTAAGACTGTCTAACGTTACTTTTCAACTTCCCTTCTGTCTGTCTGAGATTATGCTCCCATGTTCTTGATTTTTGCTTAATATTGAAAATACTGCCTTCTAGAACCTTATTCACACCCTTAATATATTTAAAGGTTTCGATCATGTTCCCCCTTTCCCTTCTGTCTTCCAGCCACACATATATTCAATTCCTCTAATCCAGCGGTTCTCAACCTATGGGTCGCAACCCCATTTGGGGTTGAACGACCATTTCGCGTGGGTCGCCAGACACCGCGATTCACCATTTTGTTTTTTTTGTTTTTTTGCCCGTCGCACGCGCACCGCGCATGCGTGGTTTGGGCCGTCACGCGTGCGCCGTGCATGCGTGGTTCGGGCCGTCACGTGCATGCCGCGCATGCGCGGATCAGCCCATCGCGTGTGCATGCGCAGATCGGCCTGTCACGCGCATGCGTGGATCAGCCCATCGTGCGCGCATGCGCGGATCGGCCTGTCGCGCACGCGGACGCGGCGCTGGTCGGGGTCGCGCCATGCATGGGCGGCACAAGTGGGGTCTCAACCTGAAAAAGGTTGAGAACCACTGCTCTAATCTCTCCTGATATGTTTTGTTCCTCAGATCTTGCACTAATTTTGTTGCCGATCTCTGGACTCAATCTTATCAATATCTTTTTTTTAAGTGAGGTCTCCAGAACTGGACACAGTATTCCAAATGGGGTCTGACTAAAGCCCTATATACCAGGATTAGCCCTTCCTTTTTCCTGATGGTGATTCCTCTAGTGATGCATCCCAGAGTTTTGATTACCTTCACAGCTGCCTGGCCACGCTGTTTACTCATTTTGTAGTCATCGGCTAAAACCTTTTCTTCTATTGTTCTGTCTAACACGGTATCCCCAACACTATATTCTGCCAGAGGATTTCTTTTCACATGATTTTACATTTAGAAATATTGAACTGCAGTTTCTACATTTTTAACCAATTTTCCAGCATGCCAAATCGTTTTCCATGTTAAGAATACCCCCCAGTAACATCAATTCCATCACACACCTTTGTGTCATCAACTTTTCTTTTTCTTTATTATTTTCTTTCTTTTTCTGCACTTTTTTCTTTTTCTTTTCCTGTTCTGTTCTCTTAATCTAAGTTTAGTTTGTGTGAGTTTTCACTATTGTAATTAGAATTCTTAATTAAAAAATATGTTAAAAATAAAACAACAGTAAATTCATCATTCATATCATATACGTCTTCTTTACATCTCCTAAGAAGCATTTAGTTTGTTTGTATTAAAGATGGGGATTTCTTGGCCTTCAAGCAAATTATAGAATGTAGCTGTGAAACAAAACATTTCCCATCATGCTTCAGTCCATATTGATTCATTACTGCTGCCTACTTTGGGTACCTTAAATTGGCCAAGACTGGACTGGCACATGTCTAGCAACAACCCATTAGAAGGAAGCAGCTTCACAGTTGTTGTTTTTTCTCAATCATAATAGGAAAAAAAATGGCAAAGGTTTTGTTTTTATCCATCAGGGCCTTTCCCATCTTAGGAGCCTTTCTTGTTCTATGTATATCTAACAATGGTAAAAGAGATGCAGTTCCTCTTACATCTCTGTCTTTGCCAAGAAAGAAAAAGAGAAAAATGAAGGGCAGAGGGAGGAGGGAGTGCATTCTTTCCTAGATGTTAACTGGTTTAACAACCCCAATTATCTCCCACTCCTGTCTCAGTGTCCTTGAAAATGGTTGGGATGCAAAATGATGCTAAGGCTGTTGATACCTATCCTGATACCCATCTAGCTCCTTATATGAGACCTAATTTTGCTTGAATAGGAAAAACAGTTATCAATGCTGCACCTATTCACTACATAACTCGTGGCTTTTGATCGGTTGGCTATTTGCTAAATAAAAAGAACTCCTATTCACTTCTTCATTGCTGTACCAATGTACTATTTTTTTAGATGAGTAGTTATTTGAATCAAGTCCCCACAGATTCAGTCCCTCCAATCTCTTTTCACCCATCCAAACTGGGTTTTCCTCTTACCCAGAGTGAACTCTGCTTCAGATTTTCATTGAGGATCATCTACATATTTAAATACAAGTTATTAAATGACTAAGAGACCTCAGCTCCTAAATATATACATGAGCCATCCTGAATACTAATATTAAGGGAGGGAGACTTTTTCTCCCATCATTATAAAGATATATGAAAACAGGAAGTTTTCACTTTTGTATTTGGCTTGCAATTTAAAGATCTTCAAGCGCATTATTTACCTAAGCACCTTATAAAAATTCATAAATCAATCAGCAGTATTTTTATTTCATATAGCAAACTGGGGGAGTTAGTGACTATGTGCCTTTGATGCAACCCCGTGTATGGAATTTTATTTTTTATTCAGCTTTGTTCAGTTCATGGCAAAGGTATATATTGAAAAGGGACTGTGCACACAATGCTAAACAGGTGACATAGCAGCAGACATATCAAAAAGGGTAGAAAAGGAGATCCAGCTCCAAAATGCAAGGATTGTCCACATGTGATGAGAGTAGTCATATCTGAAGTCATGACTAGTTGCATTTGGAATGCAACAGATTTTCAGATCCTGGTTGATGGTTCTCTTCTTGCTTTTCTTTTTTTTTTTCTTTTAGTCCTTCTTATAACCTTGATCCCATACCCAGGGCTTGCTCACCCTCAGTTCTATTCTACATTTTAACTAGGTGCTTGCCTTCAAGAAAATAATGACTAACATGCCCTTTATTTGAGTTCACTTTGTATGTTCTAAGATCCACAAAACTCCATTTTCCTTGAGATAATGATGTCTGAAATCCTGGTGCTTTCATCATCCCCCATAAATAAAGCTTTCTCTAGACTAATGATCCTCTATTTAAAAAAAAAAAGTATGTTTTATATTTCTTGTTGTTCCTGTATAACTTTTATTTAATGGTACACATGGAAACCAAACCCTTTGATTGTTTTTCCCTTTCATGTTACCTCTACTTGTAACAAGTCAGATTCTTTTAATCTTTAAGTTTCCTTCAGTGCAATTTCTATGACTCGGACACAAACTCACCCACTTCAGTCTGCTGAACCCTCTTCTCTGGTATTATTTTTTTTATAATGTTCCCTCTTTGATAGTCTTATTTATTGACTCCCTTTTCTATGGCATAATATTTATTCCCATCTTGGATGAGTGAAATAAAAAAAATGTTTCAAGACTTAAGACCATTGTTAACTAGTATATCTGAACCCAGAGTTTTATATGTTTTTAAATGTACATTTGTTCTTTTTTAAAACTTTTTCAGCTACTCATTAAAGAAGCAATATGATACTATTATCCTGGAAGTGTCTGTGTGTGTGTCTGTGTGAATGCATTATGTCCATTTCTATAAATCAGTTTTCCAGGTTGTTAATGACCTAATTATAGTTGATATATATTTTTTTCACATTTGTTCTTTTCTTTCTTCTTTTTTCCTGTCTATGGATCCCTGTATAGTATTTTTACAACCTAGAGCTGATTCTTTCATTTATACATCAGTAAGCTCAAATGACCAAGCTCAGTTTAAACTTTACATGAATATATTGTACTTTTCAAATTGACAAAATAGTTTTTCAGAGTAAAGAACATTTCTCATTTTCTTAATTAACTTTTTTATTGAAGCTTTAATGTCTGCTCATTTCATCAGCCTGCAGCTCTGCTTGGAACAGTGGCTGTAAAAAAAAACTGGCAACGTGGGATCTTATGTTTACCGTCTCTCCATGAATTTGGATCAAATGTTCCCATTTCTGTGCTAAAGAGGTGCAGTTTCTGTTTTGTTTCCTTAATTGGCTCACCAATGACATAGGAGAACGTGAACTCACCAGAGAGATTTCTATTTCTTGCAGCCTAGAGTAAGATGCACTATTTCTCTCTCTCTCTCTCTCTCTCTCTCTCTCTCTCTCTCTCTCTCTCTCTCTCTCTCTCTCTCTCTCTCTCTCTCTCTCTCTCTCTCTCTCTCTCTCTGTGTGTGTGTGTGTGTGTGTGTGTGTGTGTAGATATTGGATATTTTTTAAACTGTTGCGGGACCGTCTGCTGCCGCATGAAACCCAGCGACCGGTTAGGGCCCACAGGGTCGGCCTTCTCCAGGTCCCGTCAGCCAGACAGTGTCGCCTGGCGGGGCCTAGGGGAAGAGCCTTCTCTGTTGCGGCCCCGGCCCTCTGGAATCAACTCCCCCCAGAGGTCCGTATTGCCCCCACCCTCTCCGCCTTTCACAAACTGTTAAAGACACATCTTTGCCGGCAGGCCTGGGGCAGTTGACACCTTGCCCCAGCCAGTGTGTTTGTTGTGAGTTTGTTTCGGATGATTGGTTTTAATTTAGGGGTTTTATAATGTATTTGATTTCTATATGCTACTGATTATGTTGTAAGCCGCCCTGAGTTTTCGGAATAGGGCGGCCTAGAAATCGAAACAAATAAATAAAATAAATAAATGTTCAGGTTTATAGTACAGTTTCTCTTAAAATGTCAACGAATCATACAGCTTATTTTCAATATTCATGGTCAGAGAGAGAACCAACCACCCTCCCACACACACACAAAGTAGTTTATGGGCCACATGCCACCTTAGGATTTCAGGTTGCCCAATCCTGATTTCAGTATCCTTCTTTCAAAATGTCATTTGGAGGGAGGTATTACTCTAGGTTTGTGCACATTTTCTATAGCTTTCACATAGGTCATCAACATCCAAGAAGTCAGAGTTATTTATTATTATTATTATTATTATTATTATTATTATTATTATTATTATTATTTATTAAATTTCTATGCCGCCCTATTCCGGGAACTCAGGGTGGCTCACAGCATAAATAGAAATCCAATATAAAAACTACATAATACATATATAAAAAATACATATATAAAAAAGAGAACCCCTAAATTAAGAAACCATTCATTCAGCAAATGTACACACAAACATACCCTGGCTAGGGGCAAGATGTCAACTTCCCCAGGCCTGTCGGCAGAGATGGGTCTTTAGTAGTTTACGAAAGGCGGAGAGGGTGGGGGCAATACGGATCTCCGGGGGGAGTTGATTCCAGAGGGCCGGGGCCGCAACAGAGAAGGCCCTTCCCCTAGGCCCCGCCAGGCGACACTGTCTGGCTGACGGGACCTGGAGAAGGCCGACTCTGTGGGCCCTAACCGGTCGCTGGGTTTCGTGAGGCAGCAGGCGGTCCCGTAAGTAACCTGGTCCGATGCCATGTAGGGCTTTATAGGTCATAACCAACACTTTGAATTGCGTTCGGAGACCAATAGGCAGCCAATGCAGCTTGCGGAGTGATGCCGAAATGTGGGCATTTCTGGGCAGGCCCAACAATGCTCACGCGGCTGCATTCTGCATTACCTGAAGTCTCCAAACGTTTTTCAAAGGTAGCCCCATGTAGAGAGCATTGCAGTAGTCGAGCCTCGAGGTGATAAGGGCATGAGTGACTGTGAGCAGAGACTCCCGGTCCAAATAGGGCCGCAACTGGTGCACCAGGTGAACCTGGGCAAATGTCCTCCTCGCCACAGCCGAAAAATGATGTTCCAAATTTAGCTATGGATCGAGGAGGACGCCCAAGTTGCGGACCTTCTCCGAGGGGGTCAAAAGCTCCCCCCCAGGCTGATGGACAGATAGATTGAATTATCTTTGGGAGGCAGAACCCGTAGCCACTCCGTCTTGTTGGGGTTGAGTTTGAGCCTGTTGGCATCCATCCAAACCCTAACAGCCTCCAGACATCGGCACATCACTTCTGCTGCTTCACTGAAATGACACGGGGTGGAGATGTAAAGCTGGGTATCATCAGCATACTGATGATATCTCACCCCGTGTTGTCGGATGATCTCACCCAGCTGTTTAGTCCAGCTGTTGTGGCATTGCCGCCATAGCCCTGGCACTGCAGTGGCATTGTACCATAGCTGTAGTGGCATAGTGGTTAGAATGCAATATTACAGGCTGACTCTGCCCATAGCCAGCAGCTCTTTCCTGACCGGGTCAAGGTTGACTCAGCCTTCCATCCTTCCAAGGTTGGTAAAATGAGGACCCAGATTGTTAGGGGCAAAATGCTGACTCTATAAACCATGTAGAGAGGACTGTAAAGCACTACGAAGTGGTATATAAGTCTAAGTGCTATTGCTATATTTCAAAAATATTTTTGAAATCTGCAGCACAATAGGACTGAGAAAAGCCCTTAAAAAGTATAATGTCTGAAAAGTCCTTTAAAGAATTGGTATTGAATTTCATGGGGGGTGGGAGAGGGTGTCTTTGACACTTATCATCTGTGCCTGTCACACTCCATTCATTTTGTTTCCCTTTCTATAACACATTTTCAAAGATGTACATTCTATTAGCTTGCAGCTCCATTAAACTTCATTATACAGTATATGCCATATTGTCATAATACCTACATATTACAACAGCAATGAAAAATGGTTGAGTTTTAATTAAAGTGGAGTATTTTTAATCTAACTAATGACAAAAAGTACCCTTTTGGTAAACAGAAAGACTCACATGAAAACATCAAAATTTTAATGAGTAAGTCACTTTCCCAATTCATAAGAAAAGTTTTGTTCATTTTTGCTACTTCAGTCAAGAGAGAATGTGAACCAATTAAGAAATTACTGGAGTAATTTCTAGTTAGTTTGCACCCGGCATATACTCAGCTAATCCTTATGTCCAGATCAGAGCACACTGGCCATTCAGTTCAGGAACAAAAATATATATATATAATGATCTTTATTTTTGAAATATCCACCAAACATCAGAAATATTTAAGTGGCAAAACTGAAATAAAAGGCAAGTAAAAGAGAGGGAGGGAGGGAGGGAGAGTCAGAGAGAGAAACAATAGACTTGATATTTACATTATCTACTGTATATATCTATATAGTGACCTTTAGTTATTCTAGCTTTAAACTTTTTATGTACATAATAGTAGAACAGAGATGGAAAGCAGGATACCAGATGATCCCTCCTCTTCTCTGCACCGTGGATGCTGGTGATGTATCCAACAGAATCATGTGGTCTTTTAGAATAATAAGCAACTCTTGTTTCTGTTTACCAACCAAAACATTTTCACCTATGAGTAAGTTTTGTACACTGATCAGTTACCTCATTACTTATTTTGGCTGCCTTGCACTCCCCCCCCAATCAAATGAGTTAGGGTTACCTTGGTGGCCCTATGAACCCATGCCATAATCACAAGGGTATTGCACTGATCAATTAAGTCTGCCATGGGCAAACACTTTTTGGACATCAGATTTTAACCGTACTACTGAAAGGATACGGATAATCCATATTCTCCAAAGTCCCCTGAAACTGCATTCTGATCATCTGTTTCAAAACTTTCTCTAAAAAGGCAAAGTGGGAAACTGGATAAATATTTCCCAGTCAGTTTCATTGGATCCAACAATAATTTCTTGGGGAGGAGTGGACCACCATCTCCTTTAATTGTAGATGGGGCCAATCTCTTAATCAAGAATGAATTCACCATTAACTGGACCCAGGCACATGTGATCTCCTGGGCAGCCTTGACCAGCAGAAGAGACATGGAAATTAAAAGATACTCAAAATCACAGTGCCAGGGAGTCTGTTTACTTCCTCAGGACTAACTTTTCCCAGATAACACAGACAGAAAATTTCTCAATCAGCTTCATGGATCTGCACAGATCCTAGAATATTCCTCATAGTGGCTCTGCAAATTGTCCTCCAGGCCATCCCTTCACAGAAGTGTCTGGGTCATCCTAAACAGAGCTTCTAGCCAGTTACCACAATAAGAGCATTAAACATTGTTTGTTTTTTTGCTGCAAAATAATATCTAATCAGAGCTGTTATCTGTATTCGGTCAATTTCTTCATTTCCAGAAGATGCTGTTTCTATCATTTCATCTCTCAAATCTCCTCTGAAAACCACAAGTCTGTCCAGGATTCATGTACCAAGAGGAGCCGCCCAGAGATAATCCAAATCAAAACTTCAGAAACAATCTTGATATCTCTCTAAAACCCAACAGGATCTATCAGGCACCTGGAGTAAACTAGTCAAAAAGGTTCTAACTCTCAGCAGACAAAAGCAGCTCTCTCCCAGCAAAATACAACCTTTAGCATTAAAAAGGTTATTTCTGAAATCATAAGACAACATTGAAACAAATGCCGTCCATATATCCATCCTTTCAATGAAAGCAATTATATACATTCAATAATGAGGGATTTTAGGTTTTGAAATAACCTTTTTATCTGTACAATCCTATGGAACCCTTGCTAAAATGCTCATGTCTAGAAGACTGTATTGTGTATTTTCCTTGCTTTAATCTTTCTTTTCCAGTTCTTTTGTTATAGTCCTTTGCTCCCTGAAAATGACTAATTGGTATAAGTTTATTATGGTTATTTTTTGCTATATTATACACATTACCTTTCAAATAATTTTACCGCATTATTATTTAAGTATTAATAAACTGAGTTTTCTTAAAAAATGGGATATTATCTCAGTAGATTATTTATACCCTAATTAGAATATTTCTTGGCTAGGAACACTCCTACAGAAAGTCACGTGAGGAACTCCAAGCCTATGCAATGACTGTACCTCAGGTATTAGCTTTCGAGAAAGAGAGCGAAAATAGAGAGTAAGCACAAAGCACAAAATACTATGTTTTGCTTTGAATCTGGAACAAAACAAATCACTCTAGAAATTCTGCCCAACTGTTCAATCAGTTTGGCAGGATTAAACTCTGCACAGATTGGGTGTTCCGGGTTTTAGGGAAAACAACGTCTGGATGAATCCTACAGTAATTTAGATAGTGAGTAGAACAAGCAGTTGTGCATTGCCATACCCTCAGCAACTCTCAGCATAACTTACCATACGTTAACTTTATTCTTGTCCCTCCAGCTTCTTCCTTTATCCTCTATATTACATCTATGCCCAAATTAGTGCAAATGAAAATATATTCTCTCCCATTGAATCTCCTCACTTTTTGTGGAATCCTCCAAGATGAATTTTAATTCCATGAAGCAGTGAATTATTGCTCTGTAAGGAAGGAGTGAATAACCTTTAGCTCCACTGTTGCTTACATTCTACTATCACACAGCTTCCACCAGTCAAAACTCCAAAATTGGCCATTAATGTGTAATTTTTTTATGTGACAGTAGGAGGATAATAATTAAACAGAATGGGAACAAAAGTATTAATAATTCCATTTTAGGTAAGTTAATTTAAATGTTAATGAATGTAAATTTAAATTAAACCCAATTTAATTTATCCTGACCTGACCACTTTTTGGAGTGCAGCTCTCATATTATTTATTTTATTTATTTATTTGTTGGATTTATATGCCGCTCCTCTCCAAAGACTCGGAGCGGCTTACAACATCTATATAAAACAACAGATCATAATCTGAATCCAACCAAAAATATTTAAAAAATGAGAAATCCCACACACATTCAACATTCACACCACAGTCCACAATCATCCCCAGGCCTGCTGGCAAAGATAGGTTTTAAGGTTCTTTCGGAAGGCCAGGAGAGTGGGAGAAACGCGGACTTCAGGAGGTAGTTGGTTCCAGAGGGCGGGCGCCACAACAGAGAAGGCCCTCCCCCTAGGGCCCGCCAGACAACATTGTTTCGCTGACGGGACCCGGAGGAGGCCGACCCTGTGTGCTCTCACCAGTCGTAGGGAAGTATGTGGCAGAAGACGGTCCCGTAAGTATCCTAGTCCAATGCCATAAAGGGCTTTATAGGTAATAACCAACACTTTGAATTGCGCTCGGAGACCAATAAGCAGCCAATGCAGCATGTGGAGAGTTGGCGAAATGTGGGCACAATGTGGAAGGCCCACAATTGCTCGCGCAACCGCATTTTGCACTAATTGTAGTCTCCGAACACTCTTCAAGGGTAGCCCCATGTAGAGAGCGTTGCAGTAGTCGATCCTCGAGGTGACAAGGGCATGTGTGACTGTGAGGAGAGACTCCCGGTCCAAATAGGGGCGCAACTGGTGCACCAGCCGAACCTGGGCAAATGCCCCCCTCGCCACAGCCAACAAATGATGTTCCAATGTCAGCTGTGGATCAAGGAGGACTCCCAAGTTGCGAACCTTCTCTGAGGGGTTTATAGATTCATCCCCCAGAATAATGGAAGAACAGATTGAAGTGTCCTTGGGAGGCATCACCCACAGCCACTCCGTCTTGTCAGGGTTGAGCCTTAATCTGTTAACGATTAAGTCAATGGCAGCTCTTAGCCTGAAAAAGGTTGTGTATCCTTACTGTTATGTAACCTAATTGTGGTTTAACAACAACAGGCTTCACTGGAATTGTCTCCAAAGGAGGCAGTCAAAGAGTTCAGAATTATTTTCCTAAGCAATTTTCTCAAAAGTTCCATAAAACTGAATGGATTCAGGGGGGGGGGGGTTGTCATCCCAAGATAAATGTATACTTTTCAAGCAAAGAGGCTGCTTATCCTGATCTAAGTTACTGCCCAATGCATTTTTCAGACAAACAAACACATTCTTTGAACCTTTAAAATCACCTCTTGTTTTTTCTGCTCAGTAGCATCACTGCACTTTGGGAACACAAGTGGGCCAAGAACAAAATGCCACACTATGAAGTACTGCAGCTTTTCAGAGCATTAGCCAGGCCCTTTCCAGGATACTCTGCTTTAATATCCATTCCCTAATATCAGCCTTTCTTTTTTTTTTTACAAGAATTTTGTTTTTTTTAATTTTTACAAGAAAATGCTCAAAGCACACCGTGGTGTTAGGGTAAACAATCATCCAAAAGCAAAACATTTATACATATTTCAGTCAATGCCTCTAGTATTCCCTCTCTAATCATTTCTCAAAAGGTTGTTTAAAAAAATTAATCTAAGAATAAAGGCAAGCCCTGAAATTTCAGTGACTCTACTAATACCTTCTTTTGAGTGAATAGAACAGAGCTGGAAGGGACCTTGGAGGTCTTCTAGTCCAGCCCCCTGCTCAAGCAGGAGAACCTATACCATCTCAGATAAGTGACTGTCTAGCCTTTTCTTAAAAATCTCCAGTGATGGAATGCCCATGATTTCTGGAAGCAAGCTGTTCCATTGGTTAATTGTCCTCAGTGTCAGGAAGTTTCTCCTTAATTCAAGGTTGCTTCTTTCTTTGATCAGTTTCCAACCATTGTTTCTTATCCTGCCTCTGGTACTTTGGTAAATAATGTGACCCCCTCTTCTTGGTGGCAGCCCCTCAAATACTGGAATACTGCTATCATGTCTCCCCTATTTCTTATTTTCTTTAGACCAGTGGTTCTCAACCTTTTTCAGGCCGCGACCCTGACCTGCGCCGCGCATGCGCGCCACGACCCCGACCTGCACCGCGCATGCGTGGCGCGATGGCCCACGGCGCACATGCACGGTGTGCACGTGATGGCCCGCATTGCGCATGCATGACGCGACGGCCCGCAGTGCGCATGCACAGCGCGCGTGCAATGGCCTGCATTGCGCATGCGTGGCACGACGGCCCGCATCACGCATGCGTGGCGCGACGGCCCGCATCGCGCATGAGCAGTGCTACCCCGCGCATGCGCAGTGCTGCCCCCTGCGCCGGCCGAGGGGAAAAGGGGAAAAAATGACGGACTGCGGTGTTTGGTGACCCCCGTGAAATGGTCGTTCGACCCCAAATGGGGTCGCGACCCACAGGTTGAGAACCGCTGCTTTAGACTAACCCAAGTCCTGCAGCCGTTCTTCATATGTTTTAATATCCAGGCCTTTAATCATCTTAAATGTTGTTCTCTGATTTTTTTCCAAACTCTCAAAATCTTTTTTGTGATATGGTGACCAAATTGGCTGCAGTATTCCAGGTGTAGTCTTACTAGGGTTTTATAAAGTGGCATTAATACTTTGTGTGATCTTGATTCTAGGCCTCTATTTATTCAACCCAGGATTGTATTAGCTTTTTTGGCTGCTGCTGCATACTGCTGGCTCATAGTCAAGTGATCGTCCCCTAGGACCCCAAGGTCCTTCTCACAGTTAGTGTTTTTAAGCCAGGTCTCCCCCAATCTGTACTTGTACTTTTGATTATTTTTTTTTGCCTGAATGTAAGACTTTGCTTTTCTCCACATTGAAACTCATTTTGTTGGATAGGGACCATTATTCAAGTTTGTCAATATCTGTTTGAATCCTGAGTTTGTCTTCTGAGATGTTGGCTACTCCTGTCAGTTTGGGGTCATCTGCAAATTTGACAAGTTCTCCTTCAATTCTCTTATCTAAGTCATTGATGACTGGCTCTAAGACGGAACCTTCTGGTACCTCACTGTTTACTTCTCTCCATGTGGATGTAGTGCCATTGAAGACTACTCGTTGAGTGCATTTTGCCAGCCAGCTACAGATCCATGTTGTCTATTCCATTATTTTGTAGCTTACCAAGGAGTACGTTGTGGTCTACTTTATCAAATGCCTTACTGAGATCTAAGTATACTAAGTCTACAGCATTTCGCTATTAATACTGTCTATCAATGGATATATTTCAGCTCTAGCAGCATTAATATCATCTCTACTAGTTTAGTCACTTTATCAAAGAATGAAATAAGATTGGTTTGGCATGATCTGTTTTTAACAAACCCGTGCTGGCTACTATTTATTTATTTATTTATTTATTTATTTATTTATTTATTTATTTGTTTATTTATTTATTTATTTATTTATTTATTTATTTATTTATTTGACTTATATGCCGCCCTTCTCCCTAGACTCAGGACCGCTCACAGCAAAAATACAAGTACAAAAATATAATATAAATCAATTAAAATACTAATATACAGTGTAAAAACTATATAACTATTTCCACTCATACAACAGACAGTCACAATCAGAGGCCCAGGGGCAGAGCACAGCTCACACGCCCCAAACCTGTCTGCATAAATGTGTTTTTAAGAGTTTTCGGAAAGCTAGGAGGGAGGGAGCAGTACGAACCTCTGAGGGAAGTTGGTTCCAGAGGGCTGGGGCAGCAACAGAGAAGGCCCTTGCCCTAGGCCCCGCCAGATGACACTGTCTAACAGACGGGACCCATAGGAGGCCAACCCTATGTGCCCTAACCGGTCGCTGGGATTCATGGGGCAGAAGACGGTCCCGCAAATATCCTGGCCCATTGCCATAAAGGGCTTTATAGGTCATAACCAACACTTTGAATTGTGTTCGGAGACCAATTGGTAGCCAGTGCAGCTCACGGAGGGCTGGAGTGATATGAGCATGTCTTGGGAGTCCCAAGACGGCTCGCGCGGCCGCATTCTGAACTACTTGCAGTCTCCGGACATTCTTCAAAGGTTATAACTTTGTTTGCTTCTAGATGTTTGCAGATCTTTTTGTATTATTATTTTTTCTAGGATCTTCCCAGGCATTGATGTTAAACTGATTGGTCTGTATTTTTTGTATTTGTCCTATTTGTCAGAGAGATCTTTGTGTGGTCATGTTGGTTTCTTCTTGAATTTCTTGTTTTTCTTTTTCAATGAATGGTATTGCTTCTTAGTTACCAAAGAAGCATTGTGAGAGGGAGGGAGGGAGGGAGGGAGGGAGGAAGGAAGGAAGGAAGGAAGGAAGGAAGGAAGGAAGGAAGGAAGGAAGGAAGGAAGGAAGGAAGGAAGGAAGGAAGGAAGGCAGGCTAACTTTAACCACTGTTAGGGTAAATCAGGAATAAAAAAAAATCCAGTGGATGAATTATTTAATTTCTTTAATTTCTTCCCCTCAGATCTTGTCTATTAATACTGTCTATCAATGGATATATTTCAGCTCTAGCAGCATTAATATCATCTCAGTTTTTTGTTTTGCTTGGGGTTGGAACTGATATTCTAATTTTTCCTCTTTAGGAAACTTAAAATAAAGATTGAGTTTATACCTTGCAAATGGATTCCTTTAGCTCTAATCACAGCCAAGCCGAAGGAAAAATTTAGCTAGCGTCAATTGTTTCTGGAAAAAGAAAGATTGCACAATATATATATTAGCAATATAGATGATGCATTAAGCAGACAAAAGTGCTATTTTGATTTTTTTTTAAAAAAAGAGAGAGAGAGAGAGAAGCAATATAAAAAAGCGGAACCTTTTCCTTTTTAAAAAAAATACTTTCTTGTGCTATGAAGCAAATATGCTCAGCAGCGTGCAGTCATTTTCTAAAAAGCTTTTTACTCATCGTCATTCTAATTAGCTGAAAATTGACGACATGCTTTTTAGTCATATTATTAAGTTGTAATGGAACAAAAGAGGTAAGTATGGGTAACTGTAAAGTCATTATCAACTCAAAAAACTTTGCATAAAAGACTTTTAGTTAGTGGTTTCTGTTCTATAGGTGGTGTTTTATTATCTAATAAGCAGAATATTGTAAAACCAATAGAAAAGTCAACTGTGCATACTTAGGAGACTTTAAGAAAGGTGATTAAGGCACATCAAGAGGAGGGAAAGAGCTCCTGATGGCAGAAATTAAAAGTGAATGAGATCTCTGCCCACCATTTTTAAGCTCTTCTGAATTAGGCTTATTAGTTTCAAACACCATTAAGCCAAAAATCATTTCCAAAATTCTGGAAACACAATCATGTTCCTTTTTTAAAAAAAATTCGCAAGCATTTTAAAAAATACCCGATTCGGCAGCCCCAAAATCAAAATATTCAAAATAGCTTCAAAATAAGAATATTGTACACCTTGAAGCATTCAAATATTAATGCAACATGCTAAAGGTTAGTTTAAAACCAACTTAACTTTTTGTTGATTGATTGATCAAATTTATATACCATCCATCTCACTGTCTAAATGACTCTCACTTAGCTATACTGAGTTCTACAAGTCCATTCTGAACCATTTATGGTTCAATACATTGTATGAACCTAGAATATTTGTGGGTTCAGTATTTATTTTTTTATTTTTATTTTTTTAAACCAACAAAACAAAACAAAACACGCATACACACACAGTGTATAATCCTCCCTTTTTTTAACAGCGATTTTGTAACGGTAATCTTCTATTATTTACATTTCCCCCCCTCCTTATTCTTCTTTAGAATATTTGTCCTTGTTGCCCCGTTGTTTCTTATTTGCATTTTTCTTCCTTCATACTATACTTCATACTAAAAATAATACATATTATTATTACTATACATTATTATATACACATTTTCCACTTTTGACCTTTCCACATTTATTCTCCTCTATTATTTCTAGTCTCCAAACAGTTCCATATTAGATAGTACTCTGTGTCTTCCTTTTCTTTTATCTCTTTTGTTAATTTGTCCATCTCAGCACAGTCCAGGATTTTTCTTATCACTTCTTCCTCTGATTGTATATTCTCATTTTTCCAAAACTGTGCGTATGCTATTCTTGCTGCCGTTGTTATATGTAGAATTAAGTACCGTATTTCTTTACTATATTTTCTGTTTAAAATACCCAGCAAAAAGATCTCTGGTTTCCAGTCTATGGGTTGGTCTATTATTTCTTCAATCCATCTTCTTATTTTTGTCCAATATTTTTTCACAACTGGGCATGTCCACCATAAATGATAATATGTTCCATGTACTTTTTTACATTTCCAACATGTTGGCAAATTGTTCTGGAACATCTTGGCAAGCTTTGCTGGTGGAAGATGCCATCTGTAAAACATCTTCAACTGGTTTTCCTTGAATGCAGCTGACATAATCAATTTTATGTTTATTTCCCATATTTTTTCCCATTTCTCCAATTCTATATTATATCCAAAAAAATTTGCCCATCTAATCATTGTGTCTTTGACTACCTCGTCTTCCATTTTATATCTCAATAGGTATTTGTATAAATTGCTAATTAATTTTATTTCTGTTCCATGTATAATTTTATCCAATTCTTGCAGCTCTTTTTGTATTTCATATAATTTTTGTCCTCTGTATATTTAGATTGAATTTGTGTAAATGTCCACCAGTCAATCTCTCTGCCTATATCTTGTTCCAATTCTTGTTTTGTTTTCAGATTTCCCTGTTCATTTACTAATTCCTTGTATCTAATTATCTTACTTATATCCAGTAAGTTTGAGTATTTCATAGCTTCTGTTGGGGATAACCACATTGGAATTCTTATATAATGTTTTTGTTTTATTTTTTCCCAAGTCTGTAGCAATGCATTCCTAACTATGTATCTTTGAAAGTATCTGTGTATTTTATATTTTTCATCCTATAGGAATGCATGCTACCCTGCTTGCAAGTCATGTCCTTCTATTGTTAAAACTCTAGTATTTTTCAAATCCATCCAATCTTTTAGCCAAGTTAAGCTCAATGCTTGGCAGTATATTTCCCACTCTGGTAACGCCAATCCCCTTTTATCTTTCATATCTTGCAAGAGTTTTAATTTAATCCTGAGTTTTTTTCTTTGCCATATAAATTTAGTGACCAATTTATTTAATTCTTGAAAGAATGTTTTCCCTAATTTTATTGGAATAACTTGAAACAGAAATAATATTTTTTGCAATATATTCATTTTGACCGTAGCGGTCCTCCCTAAAAATGAAATTTGCAGATTTTCCCAATTTTCTAAAAAAAATTTATCTGGTGTAATATTTTATCATAATTGTCCTCCTTAATCGAGGAACATTTCGCTATAAGCCAGATCCCTAAATATTTTATTTTCTTGGTTATACTTATCTTTGTTTTATCTTCCAGTTCACTTTCCTGTGCCTTTGTAAGATTTTTAGTTATTAATTTGGATTTATTCTTATTAATCTTAAGTCCGGCTATCTCACCAAATTCTTCTATTTTTTTAATCAATTTAAAGCCGGTTTCTAATGGATCTTCCAAAATAAATACCAAATCATCAGCAAAGGCCTGGACCTTATATTCTTCCTTCTTAATTTTTAAACCCTTTATTTTTTGGTCCTCTCTGATTTTTGTCAGGAGTATTTCTAATGATAAAATAAATAGAAGAGGGGAAAGTGGGCATCCTTGTCTTACTCCTTTGGTTATATCAATTTTTTCTGTCATTTCATCATTTATAATTACCCTAGCTGTTTGTTTAGTATATATTTTCTCAACCATCATTCCAAATTTTATCCCAAAATCCATATAGTACAATTGTGTTATAATAAACTTCCAATTCAGATTATCAAATGCCTTCTGGGCATCAAGAAAAACCAGTGTAGCTTGTCTTTCAGGATGGACTTCATAAAATTCTAAAGTGTTCATTATTATCCTCATATTATTTTTTTATTTGTCGTCCTGTAGAAATCCATTTTGATCTGGGTGGATGTAGTTATTCAAAAAAGATTTTATCCTTTCTGCTATTATTGTTGTAAATGTCTTATAATCTGTATCCAGTAAAGAAATCGGTCTATAATTTTGAATTTGTTGTAGGTCTGAGTCTTTCTTAGGAATGAGGGTGATGACTTCCAGTTCAGGTTTGCGGCATCTCTAGTCGCACGGGGAGACTCGTCTCCTTGTTGGCTAGCTTTCCCTACATCGGCAGACCCTTATGCGGATCCAAAGTCACCCTGGAGGGTGCGACTTCTGTTGAGGAGGCTCTGCTCAGCTGCTGAGGAGCGGCGGCTCCCTCAGCTGTCTGACCAATCTCTGAGGGCCAACAGAGAAGATCAGCCAGTAAAATGGCCGATCACCCTGCTGCTTCAAACCGCAAGTCAAAGAACATCTAAGCTATAAGAACCCCCATGGTGAATCCGGGTGAGACTTTTCTTTGCTACTCTCTCTATCCTATTTTGTATTTGCTACCTGAAATAGCCTTGTTGGAATTACTTCCCTGGCTTGAAAAGGCAGCTTCTACATTTTTTGGGAAGAAAGGCATTCTATAAAAATAGAACAAAATTTTAAAGATTATATTTATTTTTATATTTTTTGGGGTACAGAAAAAAATTTGCTGTTCTTTTCCTCTTTTTCTAAGAACTGTACTATCATCCTATGCTGGAAGATTATTTCTTTTTCACATTATACTTTAAAAGATAGAAAAAAGGAAATGGCATTTGGAAAAGACCTTTTTTAACTTACTGAGGACATCTAGTGGCGAAAATATAATACTGCAACTTCTGGTTACTTGGTTTGAAGCTAGCTGACCTTCAAAATACTTTTGAAGAGGAAAGATAAGCTGGGTAACTGTGGGAACTGTGGGGGTGGATATTGCCTAACTTATATTAAATATAGCCTCCACAAAAAAGAAAAAAGATACTCTTTTTAATTACTATCAAAATGGAGAAACCTCAGTCACAATTAAACTGTACACTTATATTGGAAAAGATCTATGAGGCTACTGCAGAAATATGTGCTACAATGAAAAAGTTTACTACAGAACTAAGATCCAGAGATTTCACTTCAAATGTTCAAATGGATGTCCAGGCTACATCTGACTATGGTATAAATCAAAATATATTAGAAGAGGAATCAACAGAGATAAAAGAGGAACTTATTCTATCTTACAAACCTTCCATCTGCAACTTTGAGGAAGAAAGCAAAAACTGACATTTCAAACTACAAAGCAACGATGCTTCAAGGAGGAGAGAAATAGACGAAAAAAGCCAGAATTAGACTGAAAAGAGAAATTTAAAATTGTGTAATGGATTAAAAGGCAATGTTGGATTTATGGTTTGTTTTAAGGATTATGATTTTAGAGTTAGAAGCAAGAAAAAAATATAAACATATATACATGAGGGTGATTTTTAGAATGGATATTTCAAATAGATTAAGAATGCTTTTTGGAATAATAGATATATTTTGATGAAAACTAGGTATTAGAATTGAAAAAATGTTGATTTTTTAGATTGGGATGGAATATTTTAATTTAGTTAGATGATTTTTTGTACAATAACATAAATGTGATAAGGTATAACAATCAATTGGATGAAATTTGAAGTTTGTGTAATGAATTGAAGTGAATTAAGGTTTAATATTATTTTTTTAATTAAGATAGCTATTGTGTAATGGAAGAAGAAATAAATGAGATTGGTGATAAAAGGAGGGATGAGAGAAATTAAGAACTAGAATACATCTGGAAGGGATATCTGAATTGATAACTTGTTGATTTAAAGTTAAATTTGATCTTGGTAATTGTAAACCGATAAAGTTTTAAAACAGGTTTAGTAATAATAGAAATTTAATTTAGAAATGGAATATTTTAAACGTATTATGTTACTAGAGGGAAATAGAGAGGAGACAGTGAATGTATTAAGTTGAATTGTTTATTTATGTTTTCACTTTTGAATGCCTGATTACCCAAACACCACGGTGTGTCCTGAATACTTTTTCTTAAAAATTAAAAAACCAATAAAAAATTTTTTTAAAAAAAGGAATGAGGGCGATGATTGCTTCAGTCCAAGTTGTCAGTATCTTCGCCTCCTCCAGCACCTCATTGTAAATCTCCAACATTATCCATTGTAGTGACTCTTGTGTATTTTTATAAAACTCAACTGGAATTTCATCTGGGCCTGGTGATTTATTGTTGTTTTTTCAATGCTGTTTCTAATTCTATTGCGGTTATTGGTCTATTCAACATTTCCTTTTGTTCTTCGGTGATTTTGCTCATTTTTGCTGCCTCTATATATTGTTTGACTTTATCATCTGCTATATCTTCCTGATAGTATAGCTTTGAAAAGAAATTTTGTATTTTTTCTTTTTTTCTTCCCGTCTATATTGTACTGTTCTACTTTCATCTTGTATTGTTCTTTTGCCTTTTTCTTTTTTTAATTTATAGGCCAACCATTGACCAGTTTTATTCACATTTTCAAAGTAATTTTTTTTCGCCATCCTAATTTTCTGTGCCATTTCTTTTTGTGTTGTCAGTTTAATCTTGTGTTTTATAATATTCCATTTTTCTTTTATCTTTTTATATTGTGGGTCCTTCTGTAGATCACCTTTTTTTTTATTCTTCTTGTAATTTTCCTTGTTGAAGTCTCCTATCTTTGTTTTTCTTAGAGTTGTATGCAATTGTCAATCCCCGAATGTAAGGTTTTGTAGTATCCCACAAATTTTGTGTTGATGTCTCTTCTTTTTTATTTACCTGAAAAAATAATGTCAACTCCTTTTCTAGCATCTGTATATATTGTTTATCTTTATACAGTCTTTGATTCATTGAACATCTTTTTCTCTCTTTCTGGCCTTTCCATTTTATTATTATTGGGTTGTGATCAGCCCAATCATTAAGCCCTATTTCAATTTCCTCTATCACGTTTTGTACTTCTGTTGTTGCCCAGGCCATATCGATCCTAGACCCAGATTGATGCCGATATGAATAGAACATATATTGTTTGTCTGACTTGTGTGTCTCTCTCCATATATCCTGAAGGTTGAGTTCTGTTACCATGTCAAAGAACGATTTTGGTAATATATTTTTCTTCTTTTTGTTCTTTTTACTACTCTTATAATCTTTCTTAACATCAACTATTGCATTTAGATCCCCAATCATACAAATACTTTCGTAGTCCAGATCCACTAGTTTCTTATGTACCTTTTTAAAAAATTCATGTTGATTATTATTTGGTGCATATACTGCCATTAATAAGATTTGTTTTTGCTCTAATTCTATTTTCAACATTAAAATTCTCCCCGCTTCATCCGAATATATTGATTTTGATTTTATTTTTTCTTTGACATATATAACAATTCCTCCTTTCTTGTTTTGTGCTAACGTTGTGTATAGTGTTCCTAATTTTACATTCTCTAGTAGTTTTCTATAATCCTTTTTTATATGAACTTCCTGAAGACATATCACATCTGCATCCAATTTCCTTAATTTATTAAATGTTTGTGCTCTTTTTCTTGATATATTTAATCCATTAATGTTTACAGAGAAGAGCTTAATTGTGTCTCCCATTTTTTACTTGATCTATTTTTTATGCTTCTTGTCTCTATTACTCTTCCTTTTGCTCCTTCTCTTTCTAACCTTTCTCTTTCTTGTATCTTTTGTATTTCTCTTTTTCGTTCAACTTCCTCTAATAAATCTTCATCCTGATTTTTACTCTCCAGCTCTTCCCTACTTTCCTGTTCTTCTCCCTGCGTAAAGTAATGTTCATAAAAGTCCTGCACTTTCTCAAGTGTATCTATCTTATATTTTTTCCCCTGCCAAGTTAGAAATATGCCTTCAGGTATTAACCATCGAAACATAACTTTATATTTAGTTAATTGGGTTGTTAGAAATTGGTATTCTCATCTCTGATTTCATATTCTACGTGGTATTTGTTTTAATATAATTATTTCTTTACCCATATATATTATTGGTTCATCTCTTGTTTTTTTATATATTTCATCCCTTATTGATCTTCTAGTAAACCTTATATGGACCTCTCTCACCAATCTATGCCTTCGTGCATAATTTGTATATACACTATATATTTTGTCTATGTCTCTTCTTATTTCCTGTTTGTCCTTGCCTAATATCTCCACCAACATCTCCGCCATCTTCTCTCCCAAATCTTCTTCCTTTTCCTCCACAATATTTTGGAATCTTAGCAAAAATGAAGCTTTATCCATTTCCAAAAAAGGCAATAGAATCAGTCAACTCCCTATTTACCTGCTCAGATTTCTGTACCATCCTTTCTATTTTGCTATCAACTTGCTCCATTTTTGTTTCGACTTTTTGAATTCTTTGTTCATTTTCCATCATTGTTTATTGTATATTACCTATCTTATCATTCATGTTTTTAATTTCATCTCTCATTTCTCCAATATCATTCTTGATTTCTTTGTGATGTATTTTTGTTTCTTCATGATTGTTTGCTATTGCCTCTTGGGTCATCATCACTGTTTCTTGAATCATTTGTAGTGTTATCTGCATGCTCTGTGGGTTCATTGCCGATTCTGCTTTTTCTTTTTCTTTCTCCAACATGATCGCTATCATTCTTTGACCTGTAGGAGAGGCCATTATAGGTGTGGGATTTGTGACTGGTTTTTTTTGCCTACTTTAGTTGTTGTTGTGGTACTTGTCATTTTTATTACTTGAATAATATTTCTCCACTTTTGCATATACCAATTTATGGCAAGTTGTTTTTGTTGATCAAGTTGGTTTTCAATCTATATAGTCTAAGCTTAAATATGTAAGTATTTATATAATATATAAATATATATAATATATAATATATAAATATATAAATTCTCCCACGTAGAATTTGAAGTGTCTTGGCGACATTTTGACGAAGTCTCATTCGTCATCTTCAGGCTGGTGCTTTCAGCTTCGTGACTATAATACCTTTATAGAATGTTATTCTTAGGGTTAACGTTAAAAAATAAAATTACAAATAGAGTTGTATCTTTCCTTATCCCACTATTATCTGGTATAATTTATAATACTCTTAACACCTCTTATATATATTTCTATAACACTACACACAATACATATACATATACTATTCTCTAACTATTATCACCACTCTTAATTTCATTCACTATCATTCTTATTTGAATAATCACCTGTCTATATTTCTTTACTATACTATAATTACTTTCTCACTTCTATTTAATTCAATTACTCAATTATGCTTATTTCTATTCGTTAATACAATTCATTTACTTCATTTCTTTTAATACATTGCCTGACGCCCCTTTTCTACTTTTAGCTTGTATATGAGTGCTACAATATTGCATCAGCCTTTTTTCTCTGTCTCAGTTTAATGTGTCCACCGATCCTCCAAATGTCACCTCTTATTTCTTCTTCTATATATCCAATATTTCCAAAACGTCCACTTATCACTTTACCCAGATATATGTCAGTTAAAGTCCAAATTTCAATGCTATTTGTTTTTCAAAAATAAGTTCCACTAAGTAGTATTAAATTTCTCCATTGTCTCACTTCACCTTTTAATCCTTATGTTAATTTTTCAAAGTCCTTCTTAATCACCCTTTGTTGCCTCCGGCCGTTCTTTCTCCACTCCTTTCTCTAGTTTCAATCTCTACTTCTTGCAGCCCTTAAATTCCAGTCTTTCATGCTTTATAAACTTTACTGTGGGCTCTCTGCTTCTTCACGCTGCTCTCGTTCTGCTCTATCGCTCCCTTCTCCGCTCTATTCCAATTCAGTTGCCGCTGTGTCTCTCTCCTTATCGCTTTGCTTGTTCTGTGCCTTCTCTCAGCCAAATGTTCCTCACCTCCTCCAGGGGTTTTCCTCGTCTCCCGTATGAAGCTGTCAGTTCTACTTTTCACTTCCCTCTGAGACTGCCACCATCGCTCTGGGCCCGCCTTAAAGACCGGCTTCTTCTCCACCAATTTTAAAAGTGCTGCTCCTGTCTGCTCGGATGTTTGCTTTCCACCCAGCTTCTCTGAAGCTTCCTCTTTAGTTTACCAATCTCTCCGGGATCGGCAAAGCCCTTGCTGGGCTCTTAGCAAAGATTTTTCGGGATTTAGGAACAGAGGTCTGTTCCTTCACCCGCTCCACGATGACATCACAGCCGGAAGTCATGGATTCAGTATTTATATTGTATAGTTTTATATATGTCCTATTTCCATTAGGCTTAACAAGATTAAAGATACAAGGTCTTCTTTCCTTTTTTCCCACTCTTTATAACCCAGTCTTCATTAGAGGGGTGAAACGGTAATATAAAACTTTAGAACAAGTATATTAATGCCTCACACTATCCAGTAACAGATTAAATAACAAGGCACAAATGCCCCACTAATTGCAGTAAACTGTCCACTGCAACAGATTATTTTAGGCAAGTGCCATAGAGTCAGTAAAGAAGTTTCTTCCACATTCCTTGGCTGAGGATATTTCAAATTACTGGAAGCTAGGACCATATTTTGCCTTCTTGTCGAGTTCAGAAATGGTTTGGGTAGACCATATTTGAGTGTATGGGATCATCACTTCTTTGGATTTCTGTTGATCTGTTACTGGCCTTTCTCCCTACCCCAAAGCGTAGGTAGGAAGAGGCAAAATATACATTTATATAAATCATAAAGTAACCAAATCTGCGCAGTAACTCTTGCAGACTAATAAACTGTAAACAGCATAGAGCAGTACATATATTTCATAAACAAAATTCAGATTCAGCCTCCAGGCCACAAGTACTACCTGGATTAGATCCATAGGTCCAAGACCCAGAATTATAGAGGTTTTCAAATTTCAGCTCTGCACCTATATCTTGTGTTTTGGATAACGTAAAGGTCTTCTCCTGTCTTTTTCTACTCCTGTCCTCACTGAGTCTCCTGGGTAGAAAGGGAGAGGAAGAACTGGAGGGGAGAAAGAAAGACAGACTGAGGGGAGAAATGAAAATATTTCAGAATAAAACAAGGAAAGAGAAAGAGGAGTGTATATGGGTGGGATTTTGTCCAGGGACTCCTAAATCCTGGCAGAGCTAGGAGTTCTATGTCCCCAACACACACTTCAATCTCTTACCCATTAAAAGGGAGGGAATAGACTGCTGTCTCCCTCAGCATTCAGATGACCTGGTTTTTCTCTTATGCTCCTGTGTGTCCCTGTCTGCTGGAAGGCTACCCAAGCAATAATGTGGCAGGAACTTTGAGGTAAGATTTTCACACTATGACCTGGAGAAAGGGAAGCGGAGCCAAAAATGAGAAATGAGAGATCATAATGACAGATGTTATTTTGTCATGCTGAACTCTTTGAAGCCCTTTGTTAATCTTTTAGACAAGTCTGCTATATTAATGCACCATCTAAGAATAATAAAATACTTTTTGGCAAGCAATAGAAGGAAAACTGATTTTTTCAAAACTTTATAGTACAAGGTTCCATCGTATACATGAAGGGGAGATGTGTCTCATGGTAAATACAAATGTTTTAAAAAGCTGGGATAGGAAATAACAATATGACTTTGAGCTTTTGATTATAAAGGAGGATTCTGATAACTTAGCATTGGTGCAGACACAGACTTCAAAATGGTTTTGTAAAAGTATCACCCTTTTTAATCCCCAACTGGCAATGTAAAATCCTGCTGAATATTAATACAGTAGTAGTAATAAGAATTCTCTCTGTTTCTCTTACCTTTTCCATCTCATATCCTTTCTGATCTTCGCTTATAGTGTCATAGCACTGGAATGCAGTCTTTAAATTTTTGAGGAATGCCTGTAGGGCCTATGTGTTGCCTCAAGGCATACTTGTAAATAAAAATATTGCTAGAAGCTGACATTTTCCAGCTTCCCATTAATGTTTTTAATTAAAAGAATCGGAAAAATATATGTGAATATGGCATAGGGACATTTTATGGACACTATAAAATGGTCACCCATTTTTCAGAGCTGCCCACTTGCAATTTCTTGATTGGTAAGTTGGGAAAACATCCACTTATAAATAACGTTTTTTCAAACTCATATCTTGATCATTTTGTGGTGGTTGATGAAAAGCTCTTTCTTCGTATAATGAGGGAAGCTCTTCTATCTTCCGGAGCAACATTTGGGTTCACATGGTTCAAAAAACACATGAAAGTAATTGCCTGGTGTTCAACAACTGACAATGCTTTGTTCAGCCACAAAATTTTCTGAGTGATCCTGAATAGCTCACTCTCTGTCATCCTAGGAAACTTAAGATTCACGATGGGATAAAATTTTAGAGCCTCCTTTGAGATCCAAATTGGGGAATGTAAAAAATGATTTTGTAATTTTTAATTCTGGAATTAGACCTAACCTGTTGAAAAGTCTCATGATGATTTTCTTTGCTCCAAAAAAAAAGAACACTAAATTTAAAACAGGATCAATAATTTCACTTTTTAAAAACATGTCACTTGTATTTTAATTGCTTTTTCCACAGATTGAAAAGATACAGATTTCTGATAGATATTCTGCAGGTAGGTTTGGGAGCCTTAAGAGATAGTTGCTGGATATTCTGAACATCTTATTGCTGTTGTTTATTTGATTGTTTGTTTCTAATCCCCCTGAGGATTGATTTCAGAGTGCTTCTCATATGAAAGGGCTATCAGGCACTTTGAAGCTGTGTACTGTTTCGTTGGGATCTATTCAGTGACAGCACTCTCTTGGGAATCAACACTGAGAAAGCCATGATAGTGTTGAAGCCATTTGGTTCGTAGGTAATAATAATAAATCCTGGAGTTTGTTCAAGACAGCCTGAGATCTCCTGGGATGACAGAGCCACAACCAAAGTATACTAAAATGCAGTAGAATACATCTGGATTGATGCTTATAGTCACTGGTGAGCACCAAATGCTATTCTCCCCCCACCCCCAAAAAAAGCATGTACAGGGTAATTTTTTTCTTAAAATTCTAACTATAAAGCTTCTTAAGTTTGGTATCCACATTTATTTTTACCCTTCCCTCAACTTCTTTGGTTTTTTTTTTTATTTGATGACTGCATCATTTTGCTGTTGTTGCTGAATACACTAATTATGTGTATTTTCCATGCCTCTATTTTCCAACTGTGAGTGCTAGTCTTCAAGTCTATCATCACAAATGAATGGATGCAATTCATCCCAGTATTACAGACTGTTATAGAATACAAGTCACTGTAAATCATAGTCCTGTTTTCAATTTAGTTGCAACTAACATTTTGCTACATCTGATTAACAGAATAACAGAGTTGGGAGGGGCCTTGAAGGTCTATACACCATTCAGACAAATGGCTGTCCAGTCTCTTTTTAAAAGCTTCTACTCATGTAGCACCCACAATTTCTGAAGGCAAGCCATTCCACAGGTTAATTGTTCTCACTGTTAGGAAATTTCTCCTTAGTTCTAGATTGCTTCTCTCCTTGATTAGTTTCCATCCATTGTTTGTTATCTTGCCTTCTGGTGCTTTGGAAAATAGGTTGATCCCCTCATCTTTATGGCAGCAACTCCTAATCCTTCTTTTCACTAGACTAGACAAACCCAGTTCTTGCAGCCTTTCTTCCTATGTTTTAGTCTCCAGCTCCGTAATCATCTTTGTTGCTCTTTTCCGCATTCTTTCCAAAGTGTCTATGTCTTTTTTATAGTAAGGTAATGCATATTTTAAGTGTGGTCTTACTAAGGCTTTATAAAGTGGTACTACTACTTCATGTGGTCTTGATTCTGTCCCTCTGTTAATGAAACCTGGGATTGCTTTAGCTTTTTCAGCAGCGGCTGCAAACCGCTGCCTCATATTTAAGTGATTATCCAGTAGGACTCCAAGATCCCTCTTACAGTTACTGCTATTGAGCCAGGTTTCACTTAATCTGTACCCGTACATTTGATTTTTCTTGCCTAAGTGTAAAAACTTTCTTCTTTCTACATTGAATTTCATTTTCTTAGATAGGACCCAATGTTCAAGTCTGTCGAGATCCATCTGGATTTTGAGCCTGTCTTCTGGAGTGTTGGCTATTCCTACGGGTTTAGTGTAATCCCTCATCTAAATTGTTTATGAAGATGTTGAAGAGTACTGGGCGGGCCTAAAACAGAACCTTGGGCTATCCCACTGTTTCATTCCTTCCACGTAGATGAAGTTCCACTGTGGACCACACATTGAATGTGATTTGTCAGCCAGTTACAAATCCATCTGTGGTGATATAGTCTATCCCACATTGTTTTAGCTTACCAAGAAGTAGGTTGTTACTTCATATGTCCACCGACCCACAAACACAAACAATTGTTACCTGATTTTAAACTATGTTCAATTTTACATGTCTTTTCATCTTACTCATTATGGGGTCTTTGTGGATGATAGACCACTGTGTTTCTAAATCTTGTCAACTTTAAGATTTGTGGATTTCACTTCCCAGAATTTCCCAATCAACATTCTGGGAAACATTGATATGCAGAAGAAATGTTTAAACCTGGAACATGTGTCCCTCCAGATATTGTTCAAATCTGAATTCAGCTAAATTGTGCAAGTTTCAAAGCTAAATATAAAGAACCAGTATTTACATACTGGCATTTACATTTTAGATTATTCAAATCAAATTTGGGTCAGGAGTAAATTCCTTGGAGATTAATAGCTTGAAACATGTGGACAATTACTCAGAAGGGTGCATAAGATTTATTCCTGGGTAAAAATATGCAAGATTCCTTTGTAATTCATGCTAGAATGCTGCAATAAAAAGTGCTTGAATGTTGACAATGCAAATTATTTAGCCAAAGGTGATTGCCCAGGGCATGAGTCCCTAAAAATCATGACTTTCCTCCACTCCACTTTCCAAAAGAAAATTTAATTAATCTGGAGAGCAGAAGTCACAATATGTCTTACAAAAACTGAATGAGTAAGAGTGTGTTTGTTCTGTTGCTCTAGAGATCAGGTAGGAAAAGGAACTTGTCAATCTGATTTGTTCAGGCAAAGAAAGTTCAGCATGTCTTGTCATATTGTCAAGATTTCCCTGTTATTCTTTCAGCAATATGGCTTTTTGTTGTTATTTTCTTTTTATATCAGAGTCATTCAAGCCACGTATTCCCTATACATAAGAACTCTTTTTTCAGACTAAATATAAAATGGCAAATGACATGATAGCACTGCAAGGCATGTCATATAGTGAGAGAAATGCTGAAACGAAAGTGTTGGCTGTGATTCAAAGATCATCTTCTGCTGCTGCTGTTCTTTAGCTTATGGAAGAGTACAGCAAAAGTAACATTAAGAAAATGTGGTGAGCTTGGTCTGAGATTCTATTCCAATAAACATAGTTACTGTTTCTTCTACATTTTTGTCAATGGAAATAATGTTGAAGAAATAATGGTGGATAATATTTATCATGTTGAGTTATCCTGCATGGAATTGTCCCACAGCATGTTGTCCCATGACGAGTTGTTCCGTGGTGAGTTGGCTGTGGTGAGATGGCCATGGCACGTCCCATTCCATCCCAATAAAGCTGTATAATCTCCAAGGCATGAAGATGTCCACTCAAAGCATCCTTCTTCCTTTTTTGTGCAGGACATCCAGGCACAAACAAATGAATCAGCAGCCAGATTCCTTGTCTGAAAAATGACATGGGAGATTAGTATGGTTGCCCAAATCCTCATCTTTGCAATCTGACAGCCATCTTCATGGGGATCAAGAAGAGAGGAGATTTCTGGAACCCCAGCATGTTCCACTATTTAATCATGATGCAACATTTAAAATAATTGAAAAGAAATTTCCATCATTAAACCTCACGTTTAAGATGAAAGATAGCATGAAGTAGATGAAAAATAACCACAGCTGATGACTTGAGAAATAAAAAGTTCCTCCTCTAAAACAACCAGCAAGGTGTTGTGTTAAAGGAAAAAAAAGTGTTGGGAGTGATGTACTCCTGGAATAAAAGGTAGAAACACAATTGTGAATTCTGAACACTTCACTTCTCATTCCCACATGTGCCCAACCATTAGGCTAGCTTCCATTAGAAGAGCCCTAGACATAATTTAGAAGGCCCAATAGGATACTACCAGCTAGGTTTGCTCTTAAACAATGTGGAGGGGAACTCACTCTCTCAGTCCTCACACATGAGACATTAAATGAGGCTCAGTGGTTAAGATGCTGGGCTTGTTGGCTGGAAAGCCAGCAGCCCAGGTTCGGGACCCAAACATCACATGATGGAGTGAGCTTCAGTCCTTGCTCCAGCTCCTGCCAACCTAGGAATTTGAAAGCATGCCAATTCAAGTAGATAAATAGGCACCACTTCTATGGGAAGGTAACAGTGCTGTCATGCTGGCCACATGACAGGGAAATGTCTTCAGACAGCACTGGCTCCATGGCCTTGAAACGGACACGAGCACTGCCCCACCCCATATTCGGCAACGAATAGCAGAATAAAATCTGCAGGGATTCCTTTATGTTGCCTTTTTTACATCACTCATTAGGGATATCACACTGAGCATCCTATGGGCATAGGTTTTTGATTATCCTTCCAATAGGTTTCCAGTTGACTTGTCATAATAAATAATATTGATCTTTCACTAAATTAGAGAGGGTTTTAGGACTAGCTGGAATGTGGAGGAGGAGGAGGAGGAGGAGGAGGAGGAGGAGGAGAAGAAGAAGAAGAAGAAGAAGAAGAAGAAGAAGAAGAAGAAGAAGAAGAAGAAGAAGAAGAAGAAGAAGAAGAAGAAGAAGAAGAAGAAGAAGAAGAAGAAGTTCATGTTACGATGAACGTCATCCTCTTTTCTATGAGGTGCTAAAATGAGATCCATTAATATAGATTGAGACCAAGGTAGGTAAAACTGACAGCCACTTCCTTAGATTATTACATGTAATGAATGTAATGTGAAAATACAGTTATAACCTACCTCTGAATAAGAAATAATGTGCAGCATCAAAGAGCTTTGTCAGAAAAAAAGAATCTTCAAAAAATGTAAAACATAAGAGGAAATATTATCTCCTTACCAATAAGACATTCTTCTTTGGCAATGAGCAAAACAAAAACAATTCATTTAGAATAAGAGGCATATCAATCTACTGGTAATTACAAAATGCAACAGCAAAATTAAGCAAATACTGCAGAGGCTGTTGCTATAGAAAGAATTTTCCAGTAGAAACATGCTAGGAAAATAATATATATATTGTTTCTGTCCACAGGCCTGATTAGTTGCCACATAAATGTCTGTTTATGCACTCCTGCTAATCACATCTCAAGCACTTGTGAAGTAAATAACATCTCTTTCTGCTCCAGCTACCAGAACAAAGCATGGTACTAATCAAGCGAGATATTGGTTTAATTGGGGAGCAGGAATTGTCAGAGACATCATGCATTAAGATTTGTGACTCCGTTATTTTTAAAAGCCTGGGATGTAAATGGCTAATAAATTTCATAAAGAAATAACTTCCTTTTTTCATTTTATGCTTAAATTAAGACAAGGTGCACTCGCAGCTGTGCTAGGAATCACTTGCCAGCAATTCTTTGCTGTGTCTTGTATAACAGTGCACTCAAGCACTTCATCTGACACTTGCCAGAGAAGAAGAGAAAGCATTTGTGTCTGTTTGTGCCTTATTTAGATGCAAATGGAACATGGCAGAGATACCAACTTCACTCCTCAACAATATAACTGAGTCTGGACCAAAGTCGGAGATTTTCTGTGAACATGTGGAAGAAATATCAGTGTCATTTGAGAGGGCAATTTCCAAAATGTCTGTATAAGTTTGGTAAATAAAGACCAGGTTGAGCTTGACGCCTGGTGACTACACACATCCATGTAATTTTCTTGGTTAAGAATATGAAATTGCTTCCTTTGGGGATGGTTTTCTTTTTCTTTTTGTTTGCCAGTTGAGCTTACAAGTTTACTACCGTATTCTCTGGAGCAGATGTCCCCAACCTTTTGGGCAACAGGGACGGGTTCCGTGGAGAGAGGTTTTTCCGTGGGTGCGTGGTTTTGTGCGCTGCCTGCATCCCATGGATGGGGCTTTGCTTTTTTGTGTGGATGGATGCTGGCATGCCACACCCCAGTACTAGTCCACAGACCAGGGGTTGGGGACCCCTGCTTTGGAGGATCCTCATTCAAATATTAACTAGATCCACCTTGGTTTAATACATACAAGGTCATCTAGATGCTAGCATATCACCTAAGTTATTTTTTAAAACAAACAAGGTGAGCATGGTTACTTCTGTCTTTCCCAGAATTATAAATATAATGGTTGACATTCTTAGAAAGCATTTCTTTCTCATTTGAGGCCAGAACACTCAATAGGAGAGAGATTTCTTCTTACGGTGTGGTGTCATTTCCAAAGAATTGCTTAGGAAAGACGACCAGCCTCTTTGAAAGCCTCATCTCTCTCATTTTAAATCTCCTGTCACTTGACACTCCAAAATTTTCCCATTACATTGTACTTCAACATTCAGAGTGATTTCCTCCCCAACAGGAAATCACAAAAACAACAAATTTAGATCTTAAAAAAACAACAACTACGGTAACAGCAGAATTGAAAAGCGGAGTCCAACCATTTTAACCTGCAAGGCTTCGCTACCAAGTCAGAAAGAAAGCTAATATTCCTCAAGTTAACTCTGATGCTACTACCTTTAGAATTGAGCTATATCATTATGTTCATTTTCTAAGATTTGAATGCAGTTTGCTTTTGCTTAATTTAAAATGCTGTTGGCAAATGCTTTAGAAGACAGGGTGAAGTTCAAAACAAAACTGGACTATGAATGAAAAAACAGAATTCATAAAAAGAAGAAAACCTTAGATGATAAACTATTATGCGACTCAAAAGCATAGGTATGAGATCAATAACTGGGCTAAATTAGATACTGTATATCTTCAACGTTCCTTTAGTTTATTCCTTGAAAAAGAGATAGGGTGATTGTAAAGAGGCTAATCTGATTGGCTGGAGATACCAGAAGTGGTAGCTGAACACATGCTGGGCACAAATGTGGGAAGGTTGGTAAGAATGCGATACATTTAAAACAAAACAAACAAAAAACAAAAAAAACCCGCATTGCTGATTTAGGCAAATATCAGTAAAGATGTCATAATGGTAAAAACAGTTTCTAAGAATGAAAATGTCTTCAGGAACCTTAGAATCACTTCACTATAGAGCAGGGGTGTCAAACTCGCAATGTCACGTGACGTGTTGCGATGTATTGCGACTTTTTTTTCCATTGCCGGCAATGGGATGGGCGTGGTTTTGCCATGATGTATCCGGCCCACAGGCCAGCAGTTTGACACCCCTGTTATAGAGGGCTTTCCTCCTCCCTGCTTTTTTTTTAAAGTTATTATTTCATTGCATTTGCTGAAATAATGGTTCTTATTGGCAGGTTTTGTGAATGACAGAAGTTAAACTGATTTTGACCCACAAAATTAAAGTGAAATGAACCACTTACCTTAAATGATTTCCTTCTTATGCAAATGCCTGGGGGTATCCATAAATGAAGTTCAACCTTAATACCAAAACAGTATCTTCTTATTAATGATCTCATGGAGCTTTTAAATCACTGTCTTCAAAGAGCAGGATGAATCGTTTGTTTAAGAAAGCAATGATCCAAGTAATGGTGTGTTCTACCATAGGAAAATTATGCATTTGTCTACCATCCCCCCAAAGAGGGGGCCCAGAAATCACAATTTTGGGAAAATTGGTTCCATTGTTCCAAGCAACGTCTGGGGCCTTGGGTTTACACAGCCTCCATATGCATGTGCCAACTCCATCCTCCAATGTTCCACAAACACAGTGAATTTTTTAATAAATTGATGACCAATAGAAAATTCACTTGCATGTGAGATCAGACTGCACCATTTTGTGCAAACTGAAAGGGGAGTTTAAACGCAAAGCCATACCGATGTATTTACATGCTAAATATTACATATCTATGCCCATAAAGTGATAGGACTATATTTCTTTGTGATTTCCTCTGTTAAGTTTATGTTGTGCACCAGTCGCGGACTTTCCTGGACCAGGATTCCCTGGTTTTAGTCATCTCATGGCTGGGCTACTGTAATGAGCTCCACGTGGAACTATCCTTGAAGAGCATTTGGAAGCTACAGCTGGTGCAGGTAGTTTTGGAGGCCCCAAGAATGGTCCCTGGTAATACCACTGCTCCACAAGCTGCATTGGTTATCAGTCTGCTTCCAGGTGCAATTCAAAGTATTGGTGGTCATCTTTAAAGCCCATCATGACATGGGTCCAGGTTACTTGAGGGACTGTCTCATCCCACTGGGATTGGCCCATACCACTCGTGCCAGCAGAGGAGGCATGCTGATCCGGCTGGTGTGGTCCAGGAGGCTGGTCTTCTCTGCTCTTATTCCTGCCTTCTGGAACATCTTATTAATAATTATATTTATTGATAATTTTATCAATTATCAATTCAGTATTCATTATTAGTAATTGTGAGAGGGATCTATGTATTCTAGTGGACCACCACTTAAGTTTGATCCAGCAATGTGCCTTAGCTGCCAAAAAGAACCAATGCAGTTCTGAGCTGCATCAACAGTGAGATAGCATCAAGATCACGAGAAGTGATACTACTTTATACCACTTTGGTGAAACCACACATGGCATACCTTGTCTGCTTCTGGTCACCACAATACAAAAAAGATGCTGATACTTTGGAAAGTTGCAGAGAAGAAGAATAAAGATGGGAAGGGGTCTGGAGACTAAATTGTAAGATGATTGGTTGAGGCAGCTAGATATGTCTAGCCTATCAAAGAGAAGGATTAGGGGTGACATGATAGCTGTCTTCCAGTACTTCCAGCTGCCACAGAGAAGAGAAGATTGACTTATTCTCCAAACCACCAGAGGACAGGACAAGAAGTAATGAATGGAAGCTTATTAAAGAGAGATCCAACCTAGAAATAAGGAATTGTCTGACCGTGAAAACAATTAATCAATGGCATAGGTTGCCTGCCAAAGTTGTTGGTGCTCCATCACTGGAGTTTTGTTTTTTTTTAAATAGACTGGATAGCCATTTGACTGGGATGATATAAGGCTCCTGCCTTGTGTAGGAAGTTGTATTAGAACAGAGGTCCCCAACCTTTTAGGCACCAGGGACCAATTTTGTGGAAGAGGTTTTTCCATGGACCGGAGGGAGGGTGGTTTCCTGTGCTGCCTGCATCCCGCAGATGGGGCTTTGCTTGTTTGCACGGTCTGGTTTCTGGCATGGACCAGGGGTTGGGGACCTCTATATTAGAAGACTTCTGAGGTCTCTTCCAGCCCTATGATTCTATGTTCTGTGTTCATTGTTTATAAATAGAGATTTACAACAAGCATAATATGAATATGTGCATATATTTAACCAGGTGTTATTATTAGCTAAAATTATTATTAAGCAATAGCAACCTGGCTCAAAGCCTCAATTATTTTTTTAACCACTCTCTCTTACTACATCTGTCCATTTTGAATTAGACCGTATCGGTTATCATTTGATGGGCAAACAGATCCAAACAGCATGCTTCCCAGTTCCTTTCTTTCAGTCCTTGGTATCCCTTCTTTCCTTTGAAGCATCACTTTTGGACATTTCATGGTGGAAAACATGAAATTGATGTGTACGCTATAAAGCAGGGACATCACCACTTAAAAAGAGAAAAAGAGGAGACCTCAAAAATCACAGTCCCTTCCATATGTGAGATGTGATTCCATACATTTTGCAGGCCCAAGTCCCCTCCCAAAAGCAAAATGTAATCTTTGACCATTAAAATATTGCCCATCATGCTTTAATGGTCAATCAGTTAAGACCCATAGTATTGCCAAGGACTGACAAGTAAACTGACTCACGAAGAAAGAAAAGACATTTCTGTAGAGGAATGTAAAAAATGACCTTCAAAGATGGGGTGAAGAGACGCTGCCCTGGGAACAATCAGGTAAAGGGGAGAGGAGCCCACGACTGAATAACAGGAAGAAAAAGAAACTTAGCAAGTACCTGCCCTACCTTATCAGGCAGTAAGAGGAGCCAGCAGGAGATTTGATCGAAGTGTATAAAATCATGCATGGGATAGAAAATGTGGATAGAGAAAAATTCTTTTCTCTATCACACAATACCAGGACAAGGGGGCACTCCCTAAAGCTTATAGCTAAGAAAGTGAGGACAAATAAAGGGAAATATTTCTTCACCCAGAGGGTCGTTGGTTTATGGAATTCACTTCCTGAAGGGGTCGTGACAGCTGTCAGCCTTGACAGCTTCAAGGCAGGGCTAGATAGATTCATGGATGCAAAGTGTATTGGTGGTTATTAAAACAGATGTCCATGTGCCCCCTCTATGTTGGTTGAGGCAGGCAGGATTCCCTTGAGTACCATTTGTTTGGGGGTCAAGGGAAAGGGAGGGTTTTGCCTTCTCTTTCTGCTCAAGATCCCCATGTACATTTGGTGGGCCACTGTGTGACACAGAATGCTGGACTTGATGGGCTTTGGCCTGATTCAGCATGGCTCTTCTTATGTTCTTATGTTCTTATTTGTACTTTGAGACTTCCAGGATTCTATTACTGTAGCCTCAGAATAAAGTAGAATTAGTTCATCTTGTTATGCTTCCTGTCTGGGCTACTTGGGAGCCTGACAATCTCCAATCCTGGCCAAGCACCAAGGGAGAGAGGCTAACTTACTGATTTGGGTGAGATTCTCTGAAGGAGAACTCCACAGGCCTCAGTCCATATTTTATAAGAGGGTGCCATCAAAACTAATTGGTTTTCCTCTACTGACACAATGAGAAGCTTTCATCAGCAGGACAAAGAGAAAAAGAATGGTTTGTGTGTGTGTTATTTCCCCTCCTTCTTCAATTTGTTTGCTTTCTTCCTGTCAGGATAGTTGAGGGACCCTTTCGAACTGAGGAGACTGCTATGAAAGAAGGGATTGCCAAAAATAGCCAGCCTTCCTGTTACATTGACAAAAGCTTCAAAAAGCATTCAATCAACAGAGTGACATCAGCCCAATGTGATCCATTGATTTTTCTCCTTCAGTTCAAGGAAAGAGAAATTGCTTCCTTTTTTTTCTCAAAAGAGATGAACATTATGGTTAAATCCTCATAGGTGGGTGTAGGATTCTGACAATTTAGTGTTGAGAAGTGTGACACGATCATACGGATTGCTGATTAGAAAATATGTCTTTAAAGTACAGAAGGTTTGTTTTTATCATCTAGATCCAGTGTCAGAAACTGGAAGCCCAGATCATGCCGTTTGGATGCGTCTGTTCAGACATTTGCTCTTCCTATCCCAACCTTCCTCATTTGACTTTGGTGCAGGTACTTAGAAGTGTTTTGTAGAACATCCCGGGCACAGTTGGTACTTCCATTGATTAACATTTTGTTCAATACGCAAAGCAGCAGTTTAAAAGGCAGAGCTCATGATTCGCTCGGGAAGTGTTTTGGGGCAAGCAGCTGTCCGGAAATTCGCTAATTTTGACTCAGACGTTGGTTCCAAGAAAGTTTCCGCACAGCCGCGATGAAGCGCACCATGCCACGAAGCACTCTGAAGAACCTGGTGAAGAAGCACAAGCCCCAGCTCCGTTTGGGCGGCAACACCGACTTACTGGTACATTTGAACTTCTTGCTGTTCCTGTTTCGGTTAGCAGAGGAAGTCAGGACCAAAGCTATTGAAGAAAAGAGTAAAATAATTAAATCTGAACATGTTGTCTCTTCCGCAAAGATAATTTTAAAGAAGAGTCGAGGCTAAAGGAAAGGGGAGTTCTTAAATTCATTGACATTCACAGATTCTTATACATATGCAGTTTAGATATTTGTGTCTTATATTTTCAATTTTTTTGCATTAAATAATGTCTTAGAAATAAATCTCAATTCATTGTAGTATTTGATGAAATTTAGTTAACGTGTTAGTAAAATCAAGATCAGTGACTAATAGTTTTAATATTTATAAAATATTGCTTCTTTGTGTAATGATTATATAAGATGCCTTATCTGAGAACCTTAAACGTAAACTTAACTGATAGTCATCATGTATTTCTACAAACCTTTAAAAACCAAAACCTTATTATCCAGAGGATATTGTTTTACTTTATGAAGCAATTAGACTATAAAGCGAAATGGATTCTGTTTGATGAACAGTTTATTTATGGAAAGCAAGAGGATTTGATTCAAGAAAGGAAGACTCAATTTAAGAAGCAATTTATTTACGGGGCTGAAGAAATACAGAAGAGAGACTTATTATTTGGAAGGGTGGCCTTGTTATGGCGTTTTATTTGGTTAAAAAAAAAACTAGAATTCGCTTGAAGTAATGAAATTTAAAATTGTATGTAAGGAATTATGGGTAATTTAAAATTACGGATTGAATTAAGGACTAAGATTTTGAGTAAGATGACTAAAGGTTGATATATTTAAATTGATGAAGGATGTATTTGTTTTGGTGATCTAGGTTTGACATTAGATTGGAATGTAAGTTAGAAATGCTATAAATAGTTTGTTTTTATTATGGAGGTTTATTTGTCAGGTGAGAGAGTCCAGAAGTTGATTGATTAAAAGAAATTTATAACTAAATGAGAGAATTAAGGTTAATCTAAGATTATGGGTTGATTTAAAGATTAAGATTATAAGTAAGTTGTAAGATAGGATGTTTAAATGATATTTTAAGATATATTACTACAAATTAAATTTAGTAGATTTGACTTAGATTGACGGTTTAGATGTTAATGCTAAATATTATTCTTAACAAGATGAGTTGATTGTTTATATTATAAGTAAGGTTTAGAAGAGGATATTTATATGAAGATATATATTAAGATATATTATGACAAATTAAATTGAATAAGAATATAATTATTATTATTATTATTATTATTTTGAATTGAGGGATTTATTGATATTGTTATTGTTAATATTATTTGTTTAATTTTAATAAGATGAGATTTTTTTTTCTTTTTTTTCTGTTTTGAGATTGATTTGATTTAGAGAAGGCACATATTATATAGTTTAAAATTCTTGTTAAGATCATATAATAATTTTGTTTGATGTAGTGGGGCTTTCTTTTGTTATACCCTGTAATCATTCTGGGAAGCCGTATAATTTTAGATATGATGTTTTCTTAACTGTATTTGGGGTTGGTGGAAGAATAATTAATTATTGTTACTAATGGGTTGTTCGGGTGGCCTTTGGTGGATTGAAGGTTGATTTAAGTGGAAGTTGGTATCCAGAGGATATTTTTAATGTTTAGTAGTGTACTGTTTATACCTCTTTAAATTTCTGATCCTAAAGTACATTTCAAATAAATAAACTTTCAGCTAATAAACATTTGATTTTATAGTCTTGTACTGGAAGACAGACTTTTAAAACACAAAACTAAACAAAATATTAAAATATTTCAAATATTACTATTTGTAGTAATAAAGCTATTATAGACTGCATTCTTCACGTTAATTTTTCATGCTATTTTGTTATAAGTTGGAGGAAAAAAAATAAAATGATAAATAATCTTGGGGAAAAAAAGGCAGAGCTCATTCCCTGACGAGAATGGACTGCCAAGAAATAAGAATATGCGCAGACCACAAGATTCAGTGATTCAGAAAATAGTCAAATTAACCTCAAAATGATTAGGAGAGATCAGATGTAGATTCAGTCTGCTTTAGAGGAAGCATCCTCAATCGTCTGAACCAGCCCATTTCAGCTCAGCATTTGGAATTCTGCTGAATCCAATATATCCTTCCAACCAGAAATCCAGTGGAGTAATCCTGCTACTGGGATTAATTTGGTTTACCATTAAGCCTGTTAATGTGGTAGACAAAAAAAAAAAGAGTTAGGGTTCTCATGCATCTGTCCTTCTCTAAGCCTTTTACTCCCTAGAAAATGTCATCACCATGCTGGTTTCATGAATATTCGAACAAAAGTCAGTCCAATATCCATATCCTTCTCTGTTTTCACTATAAAAGACATTTGCATTAGTTTTTGTAGGTCAAAAAGGCATAAGAAAATGCCAAGAACTCATAATCTTAGTCCTTAAATCAGTCCATAATTTTAAATTACCCATAATTCCTTACGTAGAATTTTAAATTTCATTCCTTCAATCGAATTCTAGGTTTTTTTTTCAACCAGGTATGTAAGATGTAAGAGAAGATGATTAATGGATATAATTAAATTGATGAAGAATGTATTTGCTTTGAAATGATCTAGGTTTGACATTAGATTGATTGATTGATGGGATAGATAAGCATTATGTGATTGGATAAAGTTGAAGGTATGTAAGTTAGAAATGGAATAAATAGACTGTATTGGTTATGGAGGTTTATTTGACAGATGAGAAAGCCCAGAAGTCGATTGAAGAAATGAAATTTATAATTAAATGAAAGGAATTAAGGCTAATCTAAGACTATGGGCTGAATCAAAGACCAATTTTATAAGTAAGATGTAAGAGAGGATGTTTAATGGAAGATATATTAAATTGATTAAGAACAAATTTTTTGTTAGAATTGAGGGGTTTATTGATATTATTTGTTTATTTTTCTAAAAAGATGATTTTTTTTTGATGTTTAATGGTTTGAAAGAGGTTGATTATTGGAAGATGTATATAAAACTTGATTGTTTGGGTGATTTTATATAACCTCTCAATGGATTGAAGTTTTAAGATTTGACTTAGATTGATGGTTTAGATATGTAAATGAAAATTATTATTCTTAACAAGATGATTTGTTTGTTTTGTTTAATGGATTGAATTGATTTAGAGATTGTATATAGTATATAGTTTAAAATTCTTGTTAGGATTATATAATAATTTTGTTTGATGTAGTGGGTTTTCTTTTGTTTTACCCTGTACTCACTCTGGGAAGTCGGGGGGGAGGGTTAGGGAGGGTTTATAATTTTATATATGATGTTTTCTCAACTGTAATTGGGGTGGATGTAAGAATATGTAATTACTGTCATTAAGGGGTTGCTCGGGTGGCCTCTGGGCACCACATCTGTTGGAAAGAGGAAGGAGGAGTGAAGGCTGATGTAAGTGGAAGTTGATAAGAAGGGGGAAGAGTAGGATGGAGATAGAGAAGGATGGAGGGATAGAGAAGTAGAGAAGGAGGGAGGAAAGTAGGTAGCTAGTTGGTAAGTGAGGGGGGAAGGATAGGGTTAGGGGGATGTGGTGGTGGGGGTACCGGGCAGTAATGTTAATTGTTTGGCATGATTATTTTCAGTTGAGCTATTGGTATTTGATGTATTGAAAAATGTATTTGTTTTGTTTATGGATGATTGTTTATTTTAACACTATGATTTGATTTGAGTAGTTTCTTTTTTCTGTAAAAATTAAAAAAAAAACCAATAAAATATATTTAAAAAAAAAAAAAGAAAATGCCAAGAACAAGAGTTGCATAGCATTTTTCATAGTAATTTTATTACATTTGCCACTCAAAAGATAAAAACTAATGCAACCTAAAAATAAAAGAATAAAAAGAAATGCAGGAAAAATAGAAATAAGAATGGAGAAAAAAGAAAAGAATATAGCAAAGGAAAAGAAAAGAACTACAGTATGTAAAGAAATGATGCTCCTTTGTCACAAACGTAAACAATTTTAGTAATTTATCATCTTCTTTTAAAATACAACAAACAACCTCTTCTTCCGATATCTGTTATCTATAATTAAATCCCTAAAGCCTCATCTTTAGTCCTAATAAGCAAAAGTCCATTAAGAGTTATCAGAGGTCTTTATTTTAATTTTGATCAAAAAAACCCCAAACATTCCTTCCTTTTACTTTTAACACTCTTGATCCTTAATCTCTTCAAATAATTCCTAGAACCCGATTTCTTTTCATTTTTTTCTTTGTCCCTTCTCACGAAATTCTTCAAAACCTTAACAAGTCTCTTTTGTAAATCAAATACAGGAAAATTATCCAACTCATTTGTTTATTTATATACCCTTTTAATTATTAAGACATTTTAATTATTAGGCCAGTTTCTTTTGTACGGCCATTGTAGCATCGTTTTCCATGTCATTCTTGTAGCCTATCATTTTTAAAATCCACTTTCAAATCTATCTCAGTCTTGTCTGGTAAAACTTGTTCCTCTTATATAGCATCTTTTAAACACAGTCTATCTATAGAGGCAAACACTCTTAAAATTAATTTATAGGTCCATTGTCCAAAAATATCCTCCAATATGTCCAATCTTAAAATATTTTGATCCACTGTGGATTAGTAAATCAAATTTAAGTGTTTTTCTCCTTTCATTAAATCTTCAGTTCTATCTGGTTCCATCTTATCCTATCATGTATATATTTTAAAGAGAATTCAAAATAAAAGCATTTTCTCATGGAAAGAATTCTCATAATTAATTCTAAATCTTATTTCAAATTCATCTAGACCCTTAGTCCATTGGTAATTTTCCAGAATTAAAGTTCTAATCACCCTTTTGCTGATTATTTCCTCCCAAAAAAATCTTTTTAAGTTTTAAAATTTGTGTTTAAAGTTCTTTCTTCATGATTGAAGGAAGCTCACCTGATACCGTAAAAATTGTTGATCCAAAGGTTCCTAATAGTTGAAAAGCAGTTAATTAGCAATTTCCAAAAGTGTTTAGAAAAAGAAGTATGCAAACCTAGTATCCTTTTGAATGGGCTGGCTGTGGTTTGACACAAAGGTGTCTTTCCCTTGTCTCCCAGAGCTATAAACTTACTAGAGCAGGGGTGTCAAACTCGCAATGTCACTTGACATATTGCCACTTTTTTGCCATTGCTGGCAATGGGGTGGGCGCAGTTTCACTATGATGCACCCAGCCCATGGACCAGCAGTTTGACACCCTTGTACTAGAGACTGCTGTCTTGCAGTCTTCTCATGAGAAGCAGTTATTGAGAGCTGCCTTGGATGATTTAAAGACACCAAGCTGGCAGGAATAGCTAACACTCCAGAAGATAGGCTTAAGATACAGGAAGATCTTGACAGACTTGAACATTGGGCACTATCTAACAAAATGAAATTCAATGGTGAAAAAAGTAAGGTTCTACATTTAGACAAAAAAACCCAAATGCACAGGTATAGTATAGGTGGTATCTTGCTCAACAATAGTAACTGTGAGAGGGATCTCGGAGTTCTAGTGGACAATCACTTAAATATGAACCAGCAGTGTGCTGCAGCTGCCAAAAAAGCCAATACAATGCTAGTCTGCATTAACAGAAGGATAGAATCAAGATCACGTGAAGTGTTAATACCACTTTACAATGTCTTGGTAAGGCCACACTTGGAATACTGCATTCAGTTTTGGTCACCACGATGTAAAAAAGATATTGAGACTCTAGAAAGAGTACAGAGAAGAGCAACGAAGATGATTAGGGGACTGGAGGCTAAAACATATAAGGAACGGTTGCTGGAATTGGGTGTGTCTACTTTAATGAAGAGAAGGACGAGGGGTGACATGATAGCAGTGTTCCAATATCTCAGGGGTTGCCACATAGAAGTGGGAGTCAAGCTATTTTCCAAAGCACCTGAAGGCAAGACACGAAGCAACGGATGGAAACTAACCAAAGAGAGAAGAAGCTAGAACTAAGGAGAAATTTCCTGACAGTTAGAAGAATTAATCAGAATTAACCAGAAGCTGTGAATGCGCCAACACTGAAGGTTTTTAAGAAAAGACTGGACAGCCATTTGTCTGAAATGGTATAGGGTTTCCTGCCTGAGCAGGGGATTGGACTAAATGATCTCCAAGGTCCCTTCCAACTTCAACTACTACTTCTTCTTCTTCTTCTTCTTCTTCTTCTTCTTCTTCTTCTTCTTCTTCTTCTTCTTCTTCTTCTTCTTCTTCTTCTTCTTCTTCTTCTTCTTCTTCTTCTTCTTCTTCTTCTTCTTCTTCTTCTTCTTCTTCTTCTTCTTCTTCTTCTTCTTCTTCTTCTTCTTCTTCTTGTCCTGTTCTTGTCTGGAGAAGAATTCTGGAGAGCTGGTCTACACACAGGCTCTTCATTCTGTTGTAGTCGTCAGTTTGTCATTTTTTCCCAAAATGAAGAATTATATAGCAAATTTAAGGAAATGGATAATCTGATTAATTGTGTATCTAAAGAATACTGTCATCTCATCAGTAAAGACTTACACATTATAGTTATAACATACATCCCATTGCAGTTCTATGGTTCCATATTATGGTGATTTTATTATGGTTTAATCTTAATTTTATATTTTATTACCTATATTATTCACATATTATACATCCATCCATCTATCTATCTACCTATCTACCTATCTATCTATGAGGGTAATAACCTTCGTTTGGTTATCAATGACAAACACTCACAGATACAGAATTTTTATTATACATATTAAAAAACTCCATTACATTACTTTTCAACATAATTGCCATTCAAATCGAGGCACTTGTCATACCATCTTACAAGGTTTTAAATTCCTTAGTAGTAGTCGCTCGGTGCCAAATCTGGGCTATATGTGAGTGGGGGGAGTGATCAAAAATATCCCAATGGAATTGCTTCAAAAGTTCTTGGGTGCATCTAGTGATGTGTGGGCGAGCATTATTGTGAACCAACACCACACTGGAAATCAGCCTGCCCCGACGCTTGTTATGGATGGCTCATCTGAGTTTTCATAATGTTTCACAGTAGATGTCTGAATTGATGATCAAACCATGCTCCATGAACTTCACTAGCAGTATTCCTTTGGCATCTTCACATTTGGTGGGATTTTCTATGGCACCACTTCCAGTGTGGTGTTGGTTCATGATAATGCTCACCCATACACCGCTAGATGCACCCCAAGAACTTTTGAAGCAGTTCTGTTGGGATGTTTTTGATCACCCCCCCATAGCCCAGATTTGGCACCAAGCAACTATTACTAACGAATTTCAAACCTTGTAAGACGTTATGAGAAGTGCCTCAATTTGAATGGCGAATATGTTGAAAAATGTTGTAGTTTTCTAATGTGCATAATAAAAGTTCTGTATCTGTGAGTGTCTTTCATTGCTAACTAGATGGAGGTTCATTTCCAAATTTCCCTCGTATCTATCTGTCCTGACATTTTATTTAAGCTAAATTTGTATATCAGTGATTGCATGACCTTTGTAGTTGCCATACGCTAAATAAATAAATCATTACAGAGTAAATCAAAAATTGTTTGAGAGCCAGACCAAATGCAATTATCCCACTCATTTTAGCGGCAAAAGTTTTGCCTCTTGTAAAACAGTGCACAAGAGTATTACCTACAGAATCCTAATGCTAAATCCAAAGAGTCTGTCCTTTTTGTAGCTGCCAGAAAAGTACTATGTAATAAAGAGTTTTCAGATGGCTTCCTAACTGTATTCTCTGTACAGCTGTTGGATCATGTTATTATCCCTGCATCATTGGTGGAAAGCTTGAGGCTGATGTGATGGCTTAGCTAAGGCCCCTGTTCAATCCATGACTGACAAGCCATGTGAATTGATGATACCCTAGTTCAGATCTCAGTTGTACAACTCAGCACGGTTACCTACAGTATGCTGTTTTATGCCTGCATTTTCTTTGTTCCCCTCCAATCCCATAACTGGGACGGTCCAGTTTTAGTCATTGCCAAAAAGCCTTAGTGTTCCACAAAAGCCAGCCAGTATTAACACCACTTTCCGAGACTGTTAGAGAATTTTAATTTCTCTATTGGTGAAAAATAAATCAGAAGCTCTCACAGTTGACTGCATTTAGCTGATTCAAATAACTTCTTTATATTCATATCAAAATATTTACAATACCATACATTCTTCTTTACAGCAACATAGCACAAATGAAGACTTCTTACAGAGAGATACAGAGACAGACCCAAGACTGAATAAAAAATCCAGCTCCTAACTCAATACCCTTTTTGCACAGACTCAGTAGCACTTTCTTCACATTGGCTGACTGAGTTACCACATGACTCTTCCTGTTCATGAATATTCCAACAGAGACACCATTTGAAACGATCTCTTGGTATTGTCTATATCACTATTTTTAATTTTCTACTGATGCTATCAGATCCTGGCAATAAACGAAAAAGTTCGCTAGGGAGCTTTTGATTGAAGCCAAACCTCTTCAAACAAAGCTGTAAATATATGGATACATATTTGCAACTTTGGGGAAGGGTATGGTTCCCTTTTACAAAACACCCTGGATGGATAAATATCCATTGAATGCAAATGTGAAGACTTAATTCTTTCAGAAAGTATTGTTTTGATTGTAGCAAGGTTGTTTAATGTGCTGATAATTTACTCCTGTTTTTTTTTATGCTTCTGTGTCGTGTCATTAGGTTGTGTCATTTTTGTTGTTTATAGGTAAATAATAAAAAGCAGAATACAGATCATAATCATCTAAAAAGAATACTTGTATAAAATAACAGCAGTTTAATTATAATAATTTTTTTAAACTTTCATGCTGCCAAGCTCTCAATAACTATGTGTGGCTCACAACAATTGAAGCAAATACAATAAAATCAATAAAAGTAGTGGTAAATAGTAACAAGCATGAAGAAGCAAGAGGCCAGGTTCATCCTCACTCTTCACTACCTTGCTGCTTATACTTTTAAAAAAAATAATAACAGCAGCGGTCTTGCCCATAACATTTTCAAATAGGACTACATTCTATCCTAAAACATGAGTAAAGCTCAGTGAAATCTCCCTCTGAATAAACATACATGTATAGGATTGCATTGATAATGTAAAACAGTCACTCCATAGAAGAGGGCCCACAAGGGGATAAGCTCGCCTCTATACATACAACAATGTAGTTCATAAATATGATTTTTTTAAAAATCTGGACTGACATCTAGAATAATATCTCTGTTGTTCTGGCCATGTCTTCCATTTTTTTCTTCATTTTGGTTATCTGCCCTTAGTTTTGTAGATAATTGTCATATCTGGGCATATTTGTTTTATAACAAATCTTTACACTGCAAAGCAGTGACACTTTCACCACACTGTTCCATCTCTTTGAAAAGTCACTTCAGCACACAAATTCTTATGTGGTTGTTTTCCAGAGAGGATGACAATAAAATAGATAAACTGAATAAGTTAGAAATGTGACTGGCTTACGAGTCATATGGCACAGCAGCAGGAAATTCAATTTATAGGTCTGATGATTCACAAAAGGATTTTTTTATCTTACTCTTTTCCCACCCGTAATGGAAATATCCAAGGCATCTCTCAAAACAAAGCATGAATCAAAAATAAACATCAACAGGTATGCATCACCACATAGAAAATAGAAGGTTAGAAACAAATAAAAAACATATTTTGTAAAAGCTAGTCCCAAAACTGCCAGTTTTAAAAATAACAAATATATCTATATTGTCACTAAGAGTCAACAGCAACTTGATGGCACATGATCAATCAATTTAAAAATAATAATTTACAGAACAGGAGGAAAATATAAACCTACTACTTTCCCAAGGCAGAAGAAGGAATCATGAAAAAAAAAGGCTTCTTTAATTTAAGGAATAACTACTTATGGCTCAGAAAGGGAGATTACCGGTAATTAGCCCAAACTGTCATTCAAACATACAAATAGTTAATCATTAATGGGTCATTCTCATATGAAAAAAACCAATGAACTCAGATAAGAAATTCAAAAGATTTATAACTTTATCTCAAACAACCAAGCCCACCAAAAGCATGAAAAAGCAATAAATGGCTTAATGAAGATACCCTTTACATACTGGTATGAACTAATGCTAAGTCACTTGTGGAGTGGAGGAAGAAATAAAAAATATTGAAGGGAAATATAGCTCAATATAAAAACAGCTGATTGAGGGTAATCTAGGTATCAGGCAGAGTTTATTTCATGCTACCTGTATGCAAGATTCTGTTTGCTAATGGTCAAGGCAAATTGGCACAAGATAAGAGTCGACCAAATTCAGGGGGGGGCTGGACCTAGGTCTCTTGTGATGTATTTGAGCCTGCCCTCAGGTTCAGCCTGGTCATCTCCTACATTAGGGTGTATAGGAGAAGAACAGAACACAGAACATAGACTAACAGAGTTGGAAGGGACTTTGGAGGTCATCTAGTCCAGCCCCCTTGCTCGAGCAGGAGAGTCTATACTATTTCAGACAAATGGCTTCCAGTCTCTTATTGAAAGCCTCCAGTGATAGGGCACTCATAACTTCTGAAGGCAAGCCATTCCACTGGTTGATTGTTCTCACCATTAGGAAATTTCTCCTTTGTTCTAGGTTGCTTTTCTCCTTGATGAGTTTCCATCCATTAGTTCTTGTCTTGCCTTCTGTTGCTTTGGAAAATTGTTTGGCCCCCTCATCTCTGTGGCAGCCTCTCAAATACTGGTATAGGCAGAGTCTGGCGATGAAGTCAAGAGAGGACTCAGCCTAGAATCATTATATGCCCTTAAGTAATCCAAGTCCAGACCCCCTTGAATTCTGTAAACTCTAGAGCCAATTTAGTGCTGACCATTAGTTGACCAGACTCTTATGTATTAGCTTGAGCAATGAATCTTCTGAACTGGAACTTTGTATGATCCTGATTCTTCATGCCTGACAGAGTTATGATAGGAAATCATTTGGCCTGATTTTCACAAAACATATGCTCAAATAATTATTTTTCATTTTACGTCTATACATCTATAAATCTGCATCCATGGCAGCACATGAAGAGTGCTTTGGTAGCTTTCTGTTTTACCCTCAGTTTGCTATCTACACAGACAACTCTGGGGCCAAAACAGACTGAGACTGTAACATATTGTCCCAAAACTAAGGCTTATCAATTTAACATTTATCTAAGAGTTCAAAATAGTAACATGGTAATAACACTAATCATAAAATTATTTGTGATTAAAGTAGAATTAAGTACCATCTAAATATAATTATGTGAATGGGAAGATCATTTGCTCCAGAGATGAGGTAATAGGAATCAAAAGAAAAGGCTGGGAATGGATTTTTAAAAAAATGGTTGCTATAGTAGGAAATAAACCTGCATTCTTGTAATCTTGTTTTTGATAAAGTTTGTGTTTGATTCACACTTTCTATTCATTTGGACAGAAGTAAAAAAAGCTTTCTATAAATGCTCTGGATCTTTTTAGAAGGCTGCTACTTGTGTGGTGACAGGAGACAAATGCAATTGGATAGGAGCTTAGTGATAAATTAAAAGGATATTGAAATGCTGGAGATTTCACTATCAGATGCCTTCCTTACCGTTTTAGATTTGAAGCAATTCTATTCGTGAAAAGTAACTTTTCTATCTCAAAAATAATCATGTTTTTTTTTTACTGGAGGCTGTTTTTTTTTTCACTATTGAAAAGATTTGAATCAAATAATCATATAAGGTTCAGAAAAAGCATGTTATGACGTTTAAGCCAAACCGGAGAAAATAACATGAAAAGTTTTCCTGCAAATCCATTTAGAAAGCTTACAGAGTCTTTAGGAACCAACTTTTACAACTTTTCACTTTTGGAACAGAACTCATAAACCATTTAGTACCCCACAGACATAAAAAATATGTGCAATAAGAAAATAGAACGTATATAAGTAGAAAAGGGAGAGGAATTGAGTTCAACAATTGACAGGCCAGTCCTGAAATCACTGCCCTTTGTATTACCGGTAGACCCCACTTACAGCGTCTTTGCCTGTGGGATCAGATCATGGCACCAGAACATGATAGGCTAGCATCTGATAGCTCTCTAGGTGATAGATCAGCACTGAGTCAGATGTGCCACAGAGGAATGGGCAATTTTCAGCTAAAGGGCAATTCCATGAGATTACTGTGAATGTTCAGGATGCTAAAGAAGACATCTGAGCAAGCAGCTGCTAAGATCTGAAGATGCAAGCCAGTACAGTAGCACTCTGAGTCATGATCTCCCAGAGGATCACTAGCAACTTGGCAGGTTACAATTCTTTTAAAAATCAGGCTTGTCCATAGACCAAAGCAACTTTTACAGTATCTCTGCTTTGCCTGCACAAGGAAGATTCAAAGGGCAGAACGGAAGGCTCTGTTCAAGCCAGGGAAAAATTCCAAGGATTGCCAGGAGGCAGACCTGGCTTGGAACTGAGACAAAGATAGAGTCAGATTGCTACGGGAATCATTCCAGCTTCTAATTGTTTTCAGGTAAAGGCTTTTAAACTGGAAGTTTCCAGCCATTGCTGGCCAGTTGTGATCACTATAGGTAAACTATAGGAGTAAGAACACGTTCTTTAAGTAGATCATCACTGTCCAAGGTGTCTCTTCATAAAATAAATTGATGTTTTGCCCATAGCAATAGCACTTAGATTTATAGACAGCTTCATAGTGCTTTACAGATCTCTCTAAGCAGTTTACAGAGTCAGCAATATTGCCCCCAACAATCTGGGTCCTCATTTTACTGACCTCTGAAGGGTTGGAAGGCTGAGTCAACTTTGAGCTGGCCAGGATCAAACTCCTGGCAGTGAGCAGTGAGTTAGCCTGCAATACTGCATTCCAACCACTGAGCCACCACGGCTCTTATGTTCTGCCCTTTGCCTTTTGATAGGGTTGCAGATCAGTGTGGAGATTCATGAGCAAGGGGCAAAATGTTTTCCTACACTTCTACTGCTAGATTTGATTCCTTAGAGACCAGGTCTGAGTGGTACTCCATTCTGAGTTGATTCACATCATGAGGGCACAATCAGACTTTTTTTTTTATATTCCATGGATTACTGTGGGCCCTGCTATAATTCTCGGAAAGAAAAGATGATAGAGGCTGGGGCTTTGCAGATAACCAGCTCTCTACATAATCACTGTTTGCTTTATGAATTAAAACTAAACTCATATGCGTCAAAGGAGACGTCAAGGCAAATGACCATGGATACACTCAATCCACTGCACACTATAAGAGTTTAAACCTCCCTGATAGCTATCTAACCTTCTCTTGAACATTTCCAATGAACAGGAGCCCCTGCCTCCCCTCCTCCCCCCCCATTCCCTCTTTCTCTGGGTCATTGGTTTCGTTTCAAAGATGTTACAATTGTCTGGCTCTGATCTACAGCCATTCTGTTTTTGCTATGAAAGGAGAAGCATTTAAAGACAGAGCTTTGCTGTATCCAGAAGCTGCCAAGCTTACATCAGCAGAATGAAAATAAGAGAGGAATGATGCTTTGCTTAGTTTTCTTCCTTTTATGAGTTTTTTCCCCTTTGTCTCTCCATTTCTTTCCAGTTATATTATTAATAATTAGATTGCAGTTATTAAAATTCACCAATGATCGGTCTAGATTTGCTAGCAACTTAAAAGCATGTGAGAAAATGGAAATTATTCTGTCTGCCAATCCAAAGCTTATTTCCTCTAACTCTTCTTGGACACATCCATGAAACATCACCAGCCTTTCTCTTCTTTATCCTTCTCCTTGTTTTAATTGTACCTCTGTTAAGCTCTATCACTGAGGAATGAACCTCAGAAATTTCTGCGGTGTCTAAGATCAGGTTATATTCTGTGATCACCACCATCTGAAAACAAGTTTTTCTCCCTGCTTGCAGAAAGGGTGGCTCCTTTCTGAGGATCATGGGATTGTAGTCTTGTGAGATACCAGCTGCCACATTTCTGGCTGTTATGAAATTCTTTCTTGCTCCATTTATATTGAAATAGTATGTTTGTTTTTTTGTTGCTACATCATGCAGATCATTTGAAGGAACCATATCTAATTGGTCCAAGTTGATTTTTTTGTGTGTGTGGTATATTTGCATAGCTAGGGATATGGAAACCACTAGAGTAAATTACATCCCATTTGTACTCCATTTTCTCACCTATATCTACTTTACTAAGACAGCTCTTGTCTTGCAAGAAATCTTTAAATCTCCTAAAAGCCGTGGTGGCTCAGTGGCTAGAATGCAGTATTGCAGGCTAACTCTGCCAACTGCCAGCAGTTTGAGTCTCACAGGCTCAAGGTTAACTCAGCCTTCCATCCTTCTGAGGTCAATAAAATGAGGACCCAGGTTGTTGGGGGCAAGATGCTGACTCCGTAAAACCACTTAGAGAGCTCTGTGAAGCCGTATATAAGTCTAAGTGTGATTGCGATAACATTGTAATGATTTCAGATACAATTACCATCTAACTGAGCTTTATCATCAGTAATAAATGATAAAAATATCAGGATTTTCTGCTCTGAAATGGGGCAAAAAGAGAAGGGGGAAATGAGATTTTTAAAATAATTTCTTATTGCAAATAAATACATACAGTTACACTAGAAGAGAATATATGTAGGAGGGAGTCAAACTGAGGAGTTCATACTGCTCTCTGAGGTTGCTTAGGGTCAGGGCTAGATCTGATTATTTAAAAAAGGTGAAATTATATTTCATTCAGTGTCACAGCATTCTTCACATCCTTAGTTCCAGAATCAGCTAAGCAATCAATTGCAGTACTACACCACACATCTGAATTAACCAAATATACTAAGACCTAAACATCCAGACTCTTGTGTATATAATTCTATTAAGGATTTCAATTATAATAGTAAGATCTAATACAAACTAAATTTAAAGAATGAAAATAAAGAATAGTAAAAAGTACATAAGAAAGAAGAAAAAGAATTTGATAAAGAAAAACAAAATAAATATATAAAGAAGTAATTCCCAACCTCCATTATAACAACTATAGACAAATGTCCCAAAGGTGCTTTTTCAACGGGCAACTGGACTGTCTTGTTTTTCTTTGAAGATCTTTTGCTTCTCATGCAAGAAGCTTCTTCACCTCTGACTTGATGGTAGGGAATGGAAGGATTTATACAGTATTCCTTGTTGACAGCCAGTGGTGGGATTCAGCCAGTTTGCACCAGTTTGGCAGAAACGGTAGCTAATTTTTTGTTGCCCAGGCCCAGAACAAACTTCTAGAAGTAGCATCCACACAGAGAACCAATTGTTCACATATTTGAATCCCACCACTGCTGACAGCTGGTCATTTGCATTCTTTTAGAGAGTCATTGAGGTCACTTGGAAGTTTATCTGGGTCCTCAGGATCACCTGAATAGTGCAAATGGGTGTGGAGCCTTCTTGAAACTGCTGAAAGGATAGATGGTGTTGTATTCTGCTCCCTTTGTTGAGGGAGAGCTGTTCAGTTTTGACATAGATGGCCTCTTTGACCCTTCTTTCAAAACCAGCGGTCCTCTCTGTCCAAAATGTGGAGTTTGCTGTCTTCAAAACAGTAGCCTTTGTCTTTTAAATGCAGATTGATTGCCGAATCTTGTCCTGATGGGTTTGTTCTCCTATGTTGTGCCGTGCCCTTATGAAGTGGTTGTTTTGTTTTGCCAATGTACACATCTGCACGTCTCACTGCATTGTACCATGTTGCTCAGTTTGTGTCTGGGTGTTTTATCCTTGGGACAGACAAGCTTCTGCTTAGTGTATTCTTGGATTTAAAGTGTGCAGGTATGTTGTGTTGGCTGAAGATCCTCGTCAGCTTTTCAGATATTCCTGCAACATATGAAATGACAACATTGCTTCATTTGTTGTTCTTTTCTTTGTATGTTACGAAGGAGCTCCTGCTGGATCTTTTTGGGGATTTGATGAAGGTGCACTTGGAATAGCCACATGTTCTGAGGGCCTCTGTGATGTGTTTTGGTTCTTTTTATTTCCCATCTTTGCTGATAGGCAGGCCTTCAGCTTGGTGGTATAGGGTTCTGATAACTCCCATTTTGTGCTCCAGTGGGTGGTGAGAATCAAAATGTAAATATTGATCTGTGTGTGTAGGTTTTCTGTAAACTTCAGTGTTAAGGCTTCTATCTTCCTTAATGTGTACTTCACAGTCCAGGAAGGTTAGATTATTTTCCTTAACCTGTTCCCATGTGAATTTGATGTAATCTGTCCACGGAATTGATTTTTTTAAATTTTTTTATTAATCTATAATATAAAATACGAAAATACAAAAGCAAACAGTAAGGAACAAAGGGAAGGGGAAGGAAAAAGGAGAAGTGTGGAAAAGAGGGGGAAAAGAAAAAAAAGGTGTTGACTTCTGATTCCCTCTGTTGCAGTAAATTAAGGTGTTAGCATCGAACCTCAACTTTTTACATTTTACATTTCTTTGTAAAGTATAGCCATTTCTATATCAACAAATCAATCTAAACAATAAAACCCAAAATCAAAGTATCATTTTTTTCCACCTCAAGTACAAAGTCCAGAAGCAGTTTCAAGTAGAAACAAAGGTACTTATATTCTTTTCTTTTAGCAAAACAGTCAATTTAGTCATATCTCCACCAACTTTAGTAGCCATTCATCCCTAGTGGGAATCAAAACATCTTTCAATTTGGGTGCATGGAATAGTCTTGTTGCCGTCAACATATATACAATTAGAGTTCCAATTTTTTTCCCCAAGTCTTTTCCCATTAGTTTCTGGTTTTATCTTTATATTCACTTTAAGAATTTTCTGCATTAGAATATGAATCCTACTCCAATATTTCTTTGCTTTATCACATGTCTACCATGAATGATAAAAAGTCCCTTATTTACATTACCAACATTCATTTGAGATACCTTTATACATTCTAGATAACTTATCTGGTGTTAAATACTAGCGATATATCATGTTATAATTTTTTCATTATAATTTTGTGTGAATTTTAAGCCTTTTGTCCATATATTCTCCCATTGTTCAAGCATCACATGTCCATGGAATTGATATGTTTGGTGAACACTTCCAATACCTGTGTTTTGATCTTGACCCAAGTATCATCCACACACCTATATCAGTGAATGGGTGGAATTCCTATGAAGGAATTTAGGGCTTTTGGTTTCCACCTCTTCCATGTAGAGATTGGCCACAATGGGGGACACAGGTGAATCCATGGCGCAGCTGTGTTTTTGTCGGTATAAACCATCATTGTGTTTAAAATAGGTGGTAAGACAGAGGTCCAGTATAACACCTATGTGGTCTGGGCTGAGGTTGGTTCTGTATCCTAAGATGTTGTCTTGTAACAGTTGTTTCTTTACTACCATGATAGCTTCAGTAGTTGGAATGCAGATGAAGAGGGAAGTCACATCATAAGAAACCATGGTCTCATCTGGGTCCATTTTTAGTTTCCAAATATTGCTGATGAAGTTCTGTCAATTGTTGATGTGATGGGTGGTGTTGCCAACTAGAGGAGCTAATAAGGTGGTTAGATATTTTGCAATGTTGTAGGTGACAGAATTGATGCTGCTGATAATTGGTCTGAGTGAAGTTCTCTCTTTATGGATTTGGGAGAAGTTTATATATGGCATTGTCCTTCAGTAGTTGCTGCAAGAAATCAATGACCTTTTTCTTGTAACTGCTGATGGGATCTTCATTAATATTATTATTATTATTATTATTGATCATTGTGCAGTCAACCAGATGTCCAGACTGGATTTGGCATTTTTGTCTACCTATTGAGTCCTTACCAAGGACTTGGGATAGGCAGATGTGGATATTTGATGGTATTACAGATATTGTCGCAGGATGGAAGCAGTTTCTACCGTAGTAAGGCCGCCTTTGCAATTGACTAATGACGAATTTGTCAATACCAATGGTGTTCAAGTGGTGCTCCAGTTGTTTTGGGATTGCCCCCAAGGCACCTATTACTATTGGTACTATCCTTGCTTGCTTTTGCCACAGTCTTTCTATTTTTATTTGTAGGTCTTTGTATTTTATTATCTTCTCCAGTTCTTTCTCATCTATTCTGCTGTCTCCAGGCACTGCCATGTCCACTATCCAGACTTTTTTGTCTTTCTTATTGACAATTGTTAAGTCCGGGGTGTTATGTTGCAAGTGATTATTACTATTACTATTATTATTATTATTATTATTATTATAATCAAATTGCATCTACTTCAAATTAAAAATTAAAATATTAATTTTTAGAATAGGAACTCTCAAATGAAGATTTCTTTAAAATATTGTAAGTAATTTACTACTCTCAAAATAAAATGCTTTGATATGGATCCTCAGCCTGGATGGATAGATCCTTTTTTTTTTACTTTACACTTTTTCCTCTTATGATTTCATGCTTAGAACAGCAAGAGCTTCCATTCCATCCACACTGCGTGATATTTGTTTCTCTGTTTCTAGTGAGAATTAGCTTTCCCCCATTTTCATTATGCTGACTACTCTGTTATAGTAAGTCTTTATGCAATGTGGAATCCTGCCCAATTTTTTTCAGGGATTCTGGTAGTGCTGAGGTTTTAAAAACATATGCAACTTATTCACCTAATTCATCCATATTTAAGCAATGTATCCTGCAAAAGGACAAGAAAATCCCAAGTGTCTATTGAAAGCAGTATCTTTCTTAGCTCTTGGGTGCATGGAAGAGTAGAATTTAATTATTATGGATTTAAAAGTAAATACATGTTTATGTTTTTACAGAATAATATTTCAATGTATATATTGGTGAAAGAGAAAGAGGAATGGATTTTTTTAAAAAGCAAGGAAAAATGACATGGATAGAAAATAGGTTCTTTCCCCTCCCCTATTCTTGTAGCCGAAGTCTTACAGAGAAATAATCTTTTAAAAACAGTTTGTTTCCACCTCATTTAGTAAGGCTTTGTTGGAAGTAAAATCTGGTCTGGTTCTTATTCCAAGCCAGGAGAAAGGCGCAGGAGAAATGAATTGGAGGCAGGCTGCAGTTGGAAAGGAGGTCTCCATTTATTTCTTGGCCAGAAACAGAAGGGGAAATGCAAATCGTAGATGTTTTGTTTGTCTGGCCTAATCTTGTCAGTTTCTGTTCCTTGTCTATTGTGCTGCTTATTCAGAGTTGCTGGCTGCCCTTTGTTTATGAATAGAGTGGCCATTCCATTCATAAAGCTTAGCCTCTTCAGACTTCTGCTTGAGACTGTTTTCCTATAGCAGAAAGGCTGGGGCTGCTTTCTGCCTTTGTTAAGGAGATTTTTCTCCTCTTCTCCTTTAGGAGAAATAGTCTATTCTGCCTCTTTTAATATTCTGTAGAATATTTTCTTCTGGGGAGTGGGGAGCCTTCCCATAGCTTGAAACAGTGCTTATCTTGACAAAGAGAAGTGAAAAATGAGATTAACAGTACCCTAACAGCTGCTTCTATCTGAAAAACCATTGTTGTACTTTGTATTTGATACAACCTCAGAACTAATATTTTGGTTTGGTTTGCCTATAAATGAAATGAAATTCACCTGCTGGCTCTGCCTAGATACAGTAGTTTCTACAGGCCCTCTGGTTAGTTGAACCCTATCAAATGTTGTGTTGATGAGCCAAATGTTTTCTCCATATATAATACATTCATTGCAAATAATTTTAAATAGGAATCTCATGACTGCAGAGTGTCTACTAGCAGGGTGTTATGTGTTTTTGGTGACTAGTCTGGATGTCTTAATTATACAGTTGAATAATACCCATAAAATTGCAGTTCTTGCCAAAGCTAGCCACAACAGATGTCTCATTTCATGTCACCATAGGGAGCAAGAGAATATTCTTTAGATTGAAATTGTCCTTATGGAAATCTTACAGAAATGCAGAACATCTTCAATTAAATGGAGTCCATATGGCAAAAAAGTCATAGGGTAAAATGCAAACTTAATCATGCTTAGAATACAGCCATGGATATTACTGGATGTGACTCATTTTGCTAGAAGGAGATGATTTGCCAGCATATAAGAGCAAAGCAAGATGCAGAAATAAGTCCACACATACTTCATTAACCAAACCTAAGTATATTTTGCAAAAAAAACAAAACAAAACCTTTTCAGTCCCATACTAGTTCCTTCCTCTTAATACAGAAGGAAATCAAATAAAAGGTACAAGACAGCAAGGGAAGTTTGAGAAGGGTGGCAAATAGAAGGTGCAAAGTATGGATCCTTCAGATATTGCAACTGTCAACCCAAGAGGCAAAGCAGTTCTGTTACTTCCATTTGGAAGCTTTTCCCATTTAGCCAAAAGTGAACATGTCACGCTATCAGTAATTTAGTGCATGGGCCTTTAATAAAGATGGGTAATCTTAATTCATGTCATCCTCTGCTAAATGTTCCCAATGTTTAAAAAAAAAATCGAAAATCGAAAATCCATGTTATTATTTAGAACAGTGGTTCTCAACCTGTGGTCTGCGAACCCCTAGGTGGGGGCAAAATGTCATCACAGGGGATTTGAAAAAATGTTATAATTTAAATCTTGAGTTAAGTCTTGGGTGTCTGTGGCCATGGTCTGTGGCCACAAAAGATATTTAAAGGGGATCCGAAGTGAAGAAAACGCTGAGAACCACTGATTTAGAACTTTTTCTAGTATAGCTTCCTTTGTTGTGAGGAGTTTTATGTTGTATATTGAGAGGTAAATACGGAGCCAGAGCCCAGGGTTCTAATGCATAAAATGGGTGTTTTAAGATTTAATGCATCCAATGTTTTTAACACCTCCAACTCCCCCAAATGCTGATGTTCTTCCACCCTTGCTCCAATATATGTATTTTATAACTTCTAATCTCTCTCTCTCACACACACACACACACATATACACACACACACATGTTCACACACACACACACCACATTCTTTCTGTAAATATACTATATATAGTATGCACCTTTTTAAAAAAAAATGCTCTATACGGGATGGAATATATTTTTCCCCCAGGTACTCTCCTGTGCAAATTTTTGACTACAAAATAATGGATACCAACAGCTGACAATTTACTCAACAACCAGTGTCTCCTTGGGAGATCTTACCAATCTGTTTCTTTTGGAATCCATGGTATATTTCTTTCCTACTCCTAGGTTTAAATGCACAGTTAACTCTCCATCATGGAGATCAATACAAATTCAAGGTTGCAATCCTATACACACATGGGATTAAGTTCCATTGAACTTAATGGGATTGACTGATGCATAAGTAGGTATAAGGTTACCCTGCAAATGACCTAAATTTGTAAGAAACTGGTACAAAAGAGAAGAGCAGCCGTGAGAGGTCTGTTTCTTTTTTTGAATTCTGTCAAAACTATAGCACTTGTAGCAAAGCAGAAAAAATGCAGCCTGGCCAGAATTCCTGTTTTAAAAAGACCTACTGCTAGTAACATTTACATATTGTGCAGTTAGGATTTAGGTCTTCTACTTAGTAGAATAAAAAATTACTTTTTCTTTATTATTATTATTGTAATAAATGATTAAATTTCTAATGTTTTTGTCCTGCCTGCAGGCTTCCCGCTGGCATGAAGCTGGTCACTGTAGAATAAAATGATGTGCTAGATGGGCCTTCAGGCTGGCTCAGTAGGGTACTTCTTATCTTCTTATGTTCAGATTGATTTCAGCGACCTTAGTTACTTGATTAACTTCCAGTGCAGTTGCTGAAAGTAATAATGCTCAAATAGCCTGTTTAGTTAAACAGAAAATCTAATGCAATTCTTAACTTAAGAAGGAATTACTATATGCTTATCAGGATTCCTATCATTTTTTTAAATCTCAATCTTCTTTTTTTATCAAACTTATCTCTTTTTCTCTGTTTCCTCCCTCTTTCTCTCTTTTTCCTCTCTCTTTCTCTTTCCTCTCTCTCTTTCTCTCTCTCTCTCTTAGGGCAGCACCGTCGGGGATCCCCGCCACCCCCGGCCCAGCCTCCACCATGTCCTCAGTCGAATGGGCAGGGAGGGGAGCAAGATGGGAGGCAGAGGCTCCGGTGGCGGCGGCGGCATGGTTGCATCGTCGGGGATCACCACCACCCCCGCCGGGACTCTGTGCTGCCTGGCCTCACCCTCCACCCATTGATGGAGCCACGGTGGGGGGGCAGCAGGAGGAAGAAGGAGAGGAGGAGGGCGAGGAAGAAGCCACCCAGCCGGGACTCCGTGCTGCCTGGCCTTGCCCTCCGCCCATTGATGGAGCCACGGTGGGGGCTGGTGCCATGCGGCCCCTACCAGCCCCTCTGCCAGCCTGGCTGCTCTCCCCCAGGTACCCCTCTTGTCCTGGCGCCTGCCCGAGCCACCCAGGGGGCACCAGGAGGAAGAAGGAGAGGAGGAGGAAGAGGAGGGCAAGAAGATAGAGGAGTGGTGTCTCGGTTCCTAAGACCATCGGAAATATGTGTTTTCCGATGGTCTTAGGCAACCCCTGTGAAAGGGTCGTTTGACCCCCAAAGGGGTCACGACCCACAGGTTGAGAACCGCTGGTCTACAGCATCTTAAAATAGATTTTTTTCCTCAAGTCCTTAAGCCAAAAGTTCTCAAACTCTGTGATCTCCCACAATGATAAATAAATGTCAAAGCATTCCAAGATGATCAGTGATTTAATTGCTATTGGGATTGAGTAAGGATGAAAAAGTCTGCATATTTTGAATATTTACATTTTAATCTACAGGTCAAAAAATGATTAAGCTGAATTTGATAAAAGTAAAACCACTTCATTGAAAATGAAAAAAAACAATAAAATGAAAAAACATACTTTTAATGGGGAAAATGGACCTGCTTACTTTAGCATACCCCTAAAACATGGGTTATATACTAAGACTCCTATAGGCCAAAAATCAGGATATGAGGGGTGAGGGAAAAAAATATGTTTCTTTGTCTTAAATTTGGCTTCTTTTAAATGGCTCTTAAAGCAGGGGTCCCCAACCCCCAGTATCGAGCCGCGGCATGGCAGCAACCGGTCTGCACAAATAAGCAAAGCCACATCTGTGGGATGCAGGCACTACACAAAACTACGCCCCCTCTAGTCCACGGAAAAAACTCTCTCCACGTAACTGGTCCCTGGTGCCCAAAAGGTGGGGGACCTCTATCTTAAAGGATTGCTGCTTGCAGATCTCTGACAGGGTACAAGTTGCTTTGGCTGTTCTTTCTCCCAGCCCAATTTCTTTCCCTCCAGTTGTTCAGGTATCTTTACTCTTTTTGTGAAAAACAAGTTTATTAAAAATAACCACAGCCACAAAGGTTTCATACAGAGCTTTAAGAACTGTGACATAAGTGCAAGCGAGGCGCGCGCGAGGAGTTGCGCGGAGGCTGCAACGGCTGAGCCAGCGACCCGACCGAGCCAGCGACGCCCGGAGCGCGGCGCCTCCCAGGGTGGCCTGACCGCGTAGCGTCCCTCGAGGCGGCCGGGGCTCCTCTCCGTCTTGCCCTGCCCTGCCCTGCCCTGCCCTGCCCTGATCGCCGCCCGCGCCCCTCTCGCCTGCAGCCGCGCCACCATGGGCAGCCACAGCTCCAAGGCCGCCAAGGGGGACGTGATGGCCCAGGACGCCGCCGGCAACGCCTCACCCTCCAAGTCCAACGGCCAGGAAAACGGCCATGTGAAAGTCAACGGGGATGTGTCCCCGAAAGCCGATGGGGAGGTGAGCTCCCTGAATGAGAGCGGCTCAGCAGAGGCCCCCAGGGAGCCTGCCAAGGCCAAGACGGGCGGCGGAGATGCCATTGAGCCAGCCCCAGTGGCCGAGGGCGAAGCCAAACCTGACGGGGCGGCTTCCACCAACGCTTCCACCAAGCAGACCCCCAAGAAGAAGAAACGGTTCTCGTTCAAAAAATCCTTCAAGCTGAGCGGCATTTCCTTCCGGAAAGCCAAAAAGGAAACCGGAGATGCGTTGGCCGCCTCCTCTCCCACCGAGGAGCAGCAGGGGAAGGCTGAAGCAGCGGAGGCCGAGGACCAGTCAGCCATCACCGCTGCCACTAAGGAGGGGGAGCAGGCCGATGCGCCCCAAGAGGAGGCAGCAGCCCCCGTGGAAGCCGCGGCCGCTGCTCCCGACAATCAACCAGCAGCCAAGCGGCAAGATGGCAGCGAGGAGCCAGCGAAGGAGGAGGAACAGCCACAGCAGCCGCCTTCCAGTGAGAGCCAGGGGGACGTAAAGCCAGATGAGAGCTCGGAATCTGTGGAGGTGGAGCCTAGCGCTGCGGCTGACACTGCTGCTGCGACCGACGCTGCTGCTGAGCAGAAAGAGGAATAGAGGTGACTTAGCTGCCCACCAGAAAGAGACTTGTCTGTGCCATCCTTCCGATCCCAACCACCCCACAGAACTGCTGCCTTGACTACATGCCACACAGGCCCACCCCACACACAGGCCTTCTGCGTTGAGCTGGCAAGCTCTGTCTCTCCAATGCCCCCCCACACACACACACAGTGAAGAAAAAAATAAATAAAACTGACTTGGCCCGGAGGGCGCCCCTGCCCCTCAAGCAGGAGCTCTAAAGCCCCTCTTAAAACTATATGGAGAGAGAACTGATCCTGGTCAGAAACTGGGACTTGCTCCATGTAATGAGACTTCAGCTATTAACACCAAGTTCTTTTTCCTCCGATCTTCTGTTTCTACTAATCTTCAAATGCAGCTCTTTTTTTCTCCAAAAAGACCAACAAGCCAGCAACAACAGACCCGTTTTTCACAACGGATATTCTCTCTCTCTCTTGGTTTACATTCCTGGTTCTGACTTCATTTAAAAGTATTTTGTGCTTTTTATAGAAACAACCGGTTAAAAAGCTAATCTGGTTAGTTTTTTTATAATGTCTTGCTCTTGGCTTTAAACCATAAAGCGTGTAAGTCCACTGTGTTTAATTTGACATCAGAGGGAGAACTACTTCGGGTTTATTTAGGGATGGGGGGGCAACCCCTGGGGGAGGGGGTGGGAGAGGGGGAGGGCTGGCTGTATGATGTGACTTTCAATTTTCATTTCCTTGTCTTTGTAAATAATTTTTTAATGACCCTACTTCTGATCTGCAGTTTTCTAACTCCTAAACAAAAGTTGTATGGGTCTTATTGTAACATTTGAAAAGAATAAATGGTGACCCCCTTTAAAAAAAAAAAAAAGAACTGTGACATTACTTTGCATTTAATATATTTCCAATTGGGAAGTCTGAATGGAAAAGATTGAGAAGATGAACACTCTCTCTTCAGCCTCCATCCAACCCCAAACACTGAACATCTTACCACTAATTTTTTAAAAATTAAAGAATTTATTTTTTGCCCTTTATCTGGAAAAAAGTATGTTCTTAAATCAAATCTGAGTTGTTTTATACTACTGTACATGACTACAGAAATGACCTGAAACTATTATTGGAGAGTTCATTTATTAAAATGTGGTCATTGACCAAATACATATGTAAAAAGATACCTCATGCTGCATTCAATAAAAAAAAAAACAGGAGCACAACTATACCTAAGATACATCTAGAAAAAAAGGGAGTATCCTTCTTAAAGGGATAATGCTGGCCATTTTTTCAAGGCAAATGTATAAACAGGCAATGCAGTAACCAGTATTAGCTGAAGCTATGAATTTCATGAATGATTTACTGGAAAGCAAATTAAATAGTAACATCAGCCCAGATACAAGGCTCTGTATTGTTCTTGTTCCAAGCCTGCAGACGGGTAGTTCACCAGGAAAATGTCTTTTGCAGCCAGATTTTCAGCAAGCTTGTTGCTTTCAACAAAGGATGGCATAGTCCATTAAAATAGACCAAGCCAAGCATAATCATAGTTAGCATTAATTAATTTGCTATGATAAACATTCTAACATGGCCATGTATACTCTTCACTCTTCCCCTTTGGTGGAGTAAGCAAAATTGTTCTTTTGGCTTCTGATCTGAAGGAATGCATGTGGTTAATTGATCACTCCCTGGACTTTTTCTGGAATAATTTCAATCAGATCCCTGTATATTTTAATGGACTATGCCATCTTTTGTTCACTAAGAATTGACTATTGACCCAATGAGTTTTGCTTGTGCCAGTTAAATATAAGATGTTCTCCCTGGAAACTAATCGCTGACTATTTCCATGGACGGCAGGAGCAGCAAGTAATGGTTCTTGTCTGGGTATTTTGAGACTCAGGAAAAGAAGCAGGTCACCTCAGAAAAGTGGCCATAATGTCCTGAATGAAAATAAAAATACAGCCAAGTTTTATCTGTTTTTTTTTAGTATAATTGGAAATTTGGGATCAGGTTTCTAAAGTCACCTTTGAATGTTGGGTCTAGATCAGTGGTGGGATTCAGCCAGCTTGCACCAGTTCTGCAGAACCGATAGCTAATTTTGTGTTGCCCATGCCCAGAATGGACTTCCAGAAGCGGCGTCCACACAGAGAACTGGTATGAATGGCATGACTCTTTAACAAGATTGAAATGAATATCTTTCATTCATTCATTCATTCATTTCACGTATGGCATAAGACTAAGTGGATATATATTGTTATAACAATGTTAAAAATATACATGATGCTGTGGTACATGTATGATGGAAATATGTAGACAATTTTGTAAGGCATGAGGAATTCAAGAAGTTATATATAAGTTATGTATAACTATTGTATGTATTAATATCAAGGCCATTTATCCAATTAAGTGCATTAAGATAGTTGGAGAAAATCTGCTTTTCCTCCTGTATACATTCTCAAATGGCAGCTAGTCACCATATTATCCAGTGTCTGATGAGGAACATCACCAGTCACATTCAGGGGAGGATACTCTGCCCCCATTTAAATAGAGAGTTTTGACAGATGCCATGCAAGGAGCAAATTCTATTTAGAGTTTTCCAGTTTTAATATCCCTATTTTTTCACTAAGCACCATCAACCAGCTTGTGTGAAGCTAGTTTGCCCCATGGTGCACCCTGAATCGTGCAAAAGTGTGACCTAAAAGAACTATCAATTTTAGGCAGCCAAACTACTGTGTTTCCCTGAAAGTAAGACCTATGGCAAAAATAAGCCGTAGCTTGATTTTTGGGGGTGGACCTAATATAAGTCCTACTCTTGTAGAAAACGAAAGGAACTTTTACAAATTCCAGAGGGTTTAGCAGAGAGATTTATTTGCGTAAGGTTCAGAAGCTATTAGCAACAGCAATTCTGAACCCCGAGGGCGGGTCCAAACTACAGTTGTATAGTTTTCTCAGGAACAAAGAACCACACATAGAAATCTACATTGTATTTCATCAGATTCATTTCTCACGGGCATAAAATGGAGAATCTGCCACATACAATGTTTCTAGATGCAATGCGTACTTGGTTAGTCACATATTTGCTAACACAGCTTTATTCCAGTAATTAAGCAGACACATCATTTTACTTTAGTGATTTTTCATTATCATTACCGGTATCATTATTCTACTTTATTCTACTTTATTCTTCATTATCCTACTTTATTACCCACCAAAATAAGTTCTAGGTTTGGGGTGATGCACATGCCTAAAAATCAAGCTAGGATGGGGTGGGGGTGGAGGTGCCCCACACACCCCACACCCACTTACCAGGCCTCCCATGGATCAACACTTGCCTCTCCTCACCGGCCCACTTCTTCTGCAGCATCCCCCGGCCTGCATTTCACAGTCAGAGGCCTTTCTGCAAGGCCTCTGCAGCCGAGAACCAAGCTATGGATTCAAGCTGTATCTCAGTTCTCAGCTTATTGCAAAATGCAGGCTGGAGCTCCATTCTCAGTTTCAGAATGAAGCTGCTCCTTCGGCCACAGAAGAAGTGGGCCAGCTGGACGGAGCTGTCATGAGGTGAGTGGAAAAAGACACACACACACACACACCCTAAAATAAGACCTGGTACCTCTTCTGGAGGCAAAAAAAAAAAAAATAACACGGTACTCAGGGAGACTTCTTCTGTAGACTTCCTAGTTTCCAAACATGTGGATATGAATCCCTACAGCCCTTCTCAGGTCCAAATCACAAAGAAGCTTGGAAACACAATTTGTATATTTTTCTTCAAATGTTCATATATAGATTTGTGATTTCTAGATTCAGTGGCATTCCCACCGAACTACACAAAACAGGTTCAAGGCCCATATAGGAATTGGCACATTATATCTATCATTGCCCATGTAAGGGCATTGCTTCATTAATGAATATTCTTTGTCAACAGAAGTTGATCCAGTAATGATGTTTGGCTTTTCTGTTTCTTTTTTTCAGTTGGACTTAAACAACATTAACAAATTGAACCTTGGCTGGCCTGGAATGTCCCAAAGAAAGATGATCTAAGTAGGAAAGGAGGAGGATAGGGTGAAGAGAAAGAATATCCTTGTTTTTGACTTTGCAGGTGAACAATTAATTGAAGGCTGTTTGTTTAAGCCGCTGTTGGTAGACTAAGAATTGGAAGCAATTATCAATTTTCTTTGTGGCATCAGGAGGCTCAGACAACACTGACAAAATCTGTCAGAGAATGACCTGTGTTTTGTTAGCAGTCTTCTAAATGTCCACAGCAATGGATCAAGCATCAGTGAGATTTTCTCTTGTGCGAAGGTGCCTTATACACATATACATTAATGAGTGTGGTCAATATAAGGGCAGTGTTGCTTATTTTAATATCCCTAATTTTTCAGCAAATTTTATTAATGTGCAACATGAGCATTTTTAAAGAATCCATTAATTATCTGGGTGGTACCCACACAGGCCGAGTCTTAAGAGGAACAAATTCCCTTTAACATGTTCTCCTATTGAGCATATCTTTAAATAGGATATTTTTCTGGGCCATTCACTCAGAAAACTGTAGATCAGTGGTTCTCAACCTGTGGGTCACGACCCCATTTGGGGTCAAACGACGATTTCACGGGGGTTGCCAAACACCGCAGTCCGCCATTTATTTATTTTTTTGGTCGGCCATTTTTTTCCCTTTGCCATGCGGGCCGTCGCGCCGCGCATGCACGATGTGGGCCCGCCATTTTTTTTGGGGTCGGCCATTTTGGGGAGGCGGGGTCGAGCCCCGGAAAAGGTTGAGAACCGCTGCAGACTAAAAAGCTCCTCTGACATTTTCAAGGCAATGTGTAGTATAATGGTTAATATGTTGGACTGGTGTTAGGGAGCCCTGGCTTCTAGTCCATCTTCAGTCACAAAGAGCAAACTGGATAACTTTAGGCCAATAAAGGGGAATATTTGTAGCTCAGGACTCAAATGAGGGGACCTTGGTGCTCTCTGAGCTTGGTTGTTGTTGGGTTTTTTTTGCAGATTTTATTTATTTATTTATTTATTCGGATTTGTATGCCGCTCCTCTCCGAAGACTCGGAGCGGCTCACAACACACACACACACACACACACACACACACACACACACACACACACACACACACACACACATATATATATATATATATATATATATATATATATATATATATATATATATATATAAACAATATATATATATATATATATAAACAATTGCAACAAATCCGAACAACATTAAAAATACAAACCCCATACATACTCATCAATCACACCACAATCAACAGTTTCATTACCCAAACTAGATAACATCACTAGCACGGATGATATTACCTGATTTGGATAATGAAACATCTGCAAGAAAACAACTAAGCTCAGGGAGCACCAAGGACCCCTAACTTTAGGTCAGTCCCTCTTTTTCAGCCCAACCTAATGATAGGGTTGTTGCTGTAAGGAAAAATAGGAGGAGGGGCATTATGTCCATCACCTTGAGCTCCTGAAGGAAAGACAATACATATGCCTTATACATTATTAAATAAATGTAATTATTCATAGTAGCCTAGGAATGGACAATATTTCCAGCTGTGGCAACCGGCTTTTGCTTTTTTGTTTTGTTTTGTTTTGGGGAAGCATGAGAAAATTTGAAGGGACATTATGTCTTTGTAGTTGTCTTCCATTTCACCATTTTCTGATACCTTTGTACATTTGTTAAAATGTACAATAATGACGAACATTTAGGCTTGCCATTTGCATGTAGTTTTCCCAATCTGATTGACTTCACCTATTGGCAGACTATCTGTGTAGTCATTCAGCACACAAAATATTAGGAAAAGCATGTAGCCAACCCTTTAAGGGTTTTCCCAAGCCGTGAAAATATCCAATCCAAATATTTACAATTTATTTGCAGTTATAAGAACAAAACAATTGCTTATTTAAAAAAGAAACCACGACCTTTTAAGTCAGGGGTTCTCCACAAGTCTTAAAGTTGCCAAGGTTGAGAACCCCTGTTTTAAGTAGTTCTAATGCCTCAAATGTGTGCCTAATTATCATTATCTTCCTCATAATTTTGCAGCTAAGAAGAGCACTAATGAATGGTGCTGTCTGTACCATGTGTTCTCTGGATATTGAGAGAAAAGAGTTCACATCTGTGTTTCAAGTGTGTGGGGGGGGAATCGCTTCTCAATAATATTGCTCTATAGTTGGTGATCCCAACCTCCTCTTTCTTTTCAATCTGTAGTTTCAAGAAAAATGTGTCAACAAAATGTAGCAGTACTGATGTGTGTCAGGGAAGATCAACCTATTACAAAACTGAACTTCATTTGTTTTTCTTGTTATGCAACAATATAGGACTAAAAAAAAACAGCATGCCAAAAGCCTTTGTTAACTTCTTGATTTATTGAATAGATTAGTACAAGCACCACACACTCACACATTCCTATTCACCAAGACACACTACAGTGTTGGCCAAGTAATGCAAAGGGTGTTGGAGAAAAGACAATGCCTGATAGATGGTTGCATGCATGGATGGAGTCCTTTGACTAATCCTTGTGCAGCCCTTCCTTTTATCTTGTGCACACAGCTCTCTACCTACCACACATCACCTCAGCTATGATTTATGCTTTTATTGGATAAAGTATGACTTGCTACCTTGTGGTTATTTTAGCTGCTTTATTCCTTATTGGTTGTTATATAGTCTTGTCTGGTTTCAACTGATTTCAGGTTTCTTGTTCTGGTGCACATATGCCACTCTTGCTGGGTTATTCTTAGTTATTGTTACTTCTTTCAACATGGCATCACTTTGGGTCTTGGGACAAACATGGAGGAAGGGGAGAATAGTAAAAGCTGCTATTGCTTTACCCTTGCATATGAGTCAGCAACAACTTCAGATCTACATGATTGTCATTTAACGGTTCCTGTACAGATGGAATATTCTTCCAATAAACAAGGACAATGTAGGATGCTAATTAAGTGAATGAGTCATTTGATGGCTTTAAGTAAGTCCTGTTTTTCCTCAGACTCATCTGTTGTTTTAATATTATAAATCCCATGAACTGAGAAAGGGATTGTTCTGTGCTAGTATAGGTTGTGCTCCTGCCCCACCATGTACACTAACACCCTGCATTGTGAGATCATTTTTTAAATTCAGAATAAAGCTGGAAGTGACCTTAGAGGTCTTCTAGTCCAGCCCTCCTGCTCAAGCAAGAGACCTTATACCATTTCAGAAAGGTAGCTGTCCAGTCTTTTCTTTAAAAACCTCCAGTGATGGAGCGCCCACGATTTCTGAAGGCAACCTTTTTCCACTGGTTAATTGTCCTCACTGTTAGGAAGTGTCTCCTTAATTCCAGGTTGCTTCTCTGCTTGATTAGTTTCCATCCATTGTTTCTGGTGCTTTGGAAAATAAATTGACCACCTTTTCTTTGTGGCAGCCCCTAAAGGTTTCCTCTAAAGATTTCCAGTCATGTCCGACTTTAGGGGGCAGTGCTCAGCTCCATTTCTTAGCTGAGGGATCATAAGGTTTTGTATTTCCCCCCAGTCTCCATGCTTTGGTTCCCACTTTGAGCAAAAGGAATGCAGCTTTAATGTGACATTGCCGCATTATGGATGCATTCACAAAACAGGCTCTAACCCATTTTTTGAGGTGAACATGAATTCATTGAATACACTACCGGTAGTAGAATACACTAAAGCATCAATAAACTAGCCAAGGTTAACACAAGTTAGCATATTACACAACTCTAGCTAGAAAGTTTGTAATTGGTCAGATCCACCACATTAGGTGAAAGGCTGAAAGTATCAAGTGCTTCCAAGACCACTAGTAATTAAATCTTTGTTTGAACCACCTCTCTTTCAAAATGCATCTTTCCTTCTGCTGCTTGGCCTTTTGACACCAGCTTAAGTTCAGAACCCAAGACCTGCTCTATTTGCAGCCCTCTAGCTTCCAAAATATCTAATTTCAAAGCTAATCTAATACAGAGCTATCATAAAGGAAGGCTATAAGGATTACGACTGGAATGTGTATCGAATAATTGTAATGCTTGGCCCAAATATGCCATATAGATCAAACACTACTGTTGTTACTGCTGCTACTGCTACTATGCTGCTTTAAAATCTACCCATATTCATTAAATTGTCTGCAGCTGCACCTTACATAAGGCCAGAAAGTTATGGCAGTAGATTCTGCAATTCACTAAAGCCAAGAGCACAGATTTAATAACCAGAAATTGTCTCTGTCTATGCTTCAATGTTCCTTAGATTATGTAGTGCCTCTTCACTTTGCACTATAACCAAAGGGTGAAAAGAAAAAAGGAAGAGAAAAGCTCTTCATCAGAAGCAGATAAAAAGGACTGGATGGAAAGGTAAACCATAAGAAACAAGTAATAATTTATATTACTTATCAATGTATTATTATTTGTAATAATTTATACATTTTAGCAGAGTTGAGCATTATTTAAAAAAAGCACCCCTCCGCCAAAGATGTAGATGCCAAACCCCATGCTTTACATATGTAAAGCTGTCCAAAATTTATTTGTAATTAATATTTAAAATAACAGGGTCTATTCAAAGGTATTGCACACATTACTAAAAGAATATGGTGGGGCAAAGAGATACAACAGTGGCAGTTAATATTTTGCCTATACTTGAACTTAAAGGTTGCTGGTACATCTTCTATGCCACAGAAAGATAAATGTACAATGCTAATAGTTCCATATGTCAGAACAATATACAACTGTGCTTGCAAGCACACATTTTTCAAGAAAAATGGGTTTTGTGTTTAGATCCGATTGAACAGCAATGAATTGCAGGATGAAAGGGTCATTAGCAAAAATTAAATCAAATGCAAACTGGTAAGAAAAATGAGGTCTGAGGTGGAAAACAATTTGTTAAGTTGATGCACCTACCTACTAGCTTTAATTTTCTGAACATTCTGAGTTGTTCATCACTCTATACATGAAAAGTTATTCCTTATAATCACACCAGTGTCTTAAATAAAACTTCAGAAGGCAGACCTATATAATGGAGAAAAGTCTGTGCTCTGGCTGGCAAACTCTAGTGATTATGCATATTCCACAACCACTGTGTAAAGTACTGTGGCCATATCTTTATGCATCCATTTATGTGTCCCTAGAAATCCTCCACCAATTGGCATTCAGGGCTGAATTATAAATGTTACCATTTCTAAAATATCTCCCCTTTCCTGCATAATTTGCTGGTGTTATATCTCATGTTATTTGTCTATAACCTGTGCTATAATCATGCTTTTATTGTTTTATTATAAGCTTTCGTGAGAGTGTTTGCTGAACAAAGGCCAATAAGTACAAGTTAATAATAAAATGCACCAAGGCAGCACACAGCTATTTTTTTTTTAGTTGTACTTTCACTAGAAGCCAGTGGGTAGGTTTATTTGCACAGATGTACCTCTGTACCGAAGGCTATGTATGAGTCATTTCAACTGTAGACTCCAGAAGTAGCCATAGAGGCAGAGTAGGTGTCTGGAGGATGTGCTGGCCTTCACACTGAAAAGCTCTGGAGGTGGTTGTTCTAAAACAGCTGAAGAAGTTGCTTCCGAGGCATATGAGAATCAAATTATTCAAGCACGTGATAACTTGCATTTAGGGCAAATGTATTGTGCTTTTTAATGAGTAGATAAATAGAAGTGGTGCAATATGATTAGCATGTAGAGAGTAACAAGTCCTGCTTTGAGTCTTTTTAAAAAGATGCCTTCCATTTTAAAGTTACCTTGTAATGTTTGTTAATCATCTCAATCCCCACCCTTTTTCACCATCAATCGCGGAAACTGCTAACCAAAATCCTTGGTTGTCTACATACATTTAAACTGATAGATGCTCTCTTTGTTTTTATGAACAAAGATAAAGCTGAGGGTGAAGGTTCGTTCTCTGAGCTTGTGGGTTGGTCTTCAGCAGAGTTTAGGGGATGCCAGCGTTCTTCTGTTTATAAGGGCTTCAGGTATGGGTGTATCAAGTGAGGGTCTGTGAAGGGTCTTGTAATGGATCAGGTGTGAGTCATCAGTGAGTCTTGTGATGGGTCTTGTGATGGGTACAGCAGATATCTGTTAATAAAACTGTTTCATCATGCTTAACAATCCAACAAGACCGTTACATATTGCAAATCTCAACTACTGTTCAGAACGGTATCAAAAGAACAATTGTCCAAAAAGGATCAGTGCACATTTTAACTAAACTGAACATTGTAGTCAGGTTTAGTCTAAATGTTCTAGGAAAACTAAGTTGACCTCCCTAATTTCCTGCCTGAGGTGTGGCTGCAAATGGTTTCTCCATCAGCTGAGGTCATAGTACCCAATCAAATTATTTTGACACACAAATCAGAGACCACTCACAGAGGCCTCTCTCCTTTTCAGCATAAGCAGTGACCATGAATTGAAGGACAATAGCTATTTTTTATGACAGTCCAAAGTGTACTTCCTGAAACAAGTATTTCACAAGCAATATAATCAGAGTCCAAAGAACAAGACAAACATAAATACAACTCCTTGAAGGAAGCATTAGACTATCCAACTGCAAGGAAGAACAATCTATGATCCCAAATCCAATATTCATCTTCTTCAGCTCTAGGAGCACCATCTGACCATGACTGAAGTAATGTAAGCTTTAAAATAGATACATTGTTCAAAATAAGAACAAGACCCCAATTTTCACCCCAAAACACTAACCTTCTTTACTTTGTGACTTCAATATCCCTCCATTTAAAAAAAGTTAACTCTGGCTATTAATTTTTTTCTGTACTTATAAACAGGGACAAATGCCTTATATTTAAGTGACTTGCAATATTCATAGTTGAGTTGTCTGAAGCAAGGTCCCAAATGAAAGAAAGAGCCAAAATATAAGTAACCTACAACGACAGATGTGCAGGTGAGTTAAAATCCAATTCTCATCTGCGTTGCCCTTTTTATAGGTCATTTCATTGCAATCCCATCTTTTTACACACTCTAAAAGAGGCTGGCTGATCAAACCAAACTGTTCCTGGCTGCTACACAGGACTCAAGAACATTTTCATATCTCTCCTTGTCTCACATCAATTGTCCTGGACATCACCCTTATCCTGTTCTCCACACTGTAGGAAAACAATGCATTTAATCTCATACTCTCAAGTACCTGAAATACAATAATACATAAAAAGCTAAGGACCATTTTTTACTGATCTGCATACTTCTTCATATTTCTCTCAAAGACACAGGTGATGTCTATGCTGAATAGAAAATAGATTTTGGCAGCTGTGCTTCATCTTTTCTGACTGCGCTAAATCAGAAGTCTGATCTGGGATATATCCCTGGTGCACTGACATAAATACGCATGCTGTTGCAGGATATATATTAATGTCATATTTAATTAGAGCAGAGACTATATAATCAAAGAAAAGAGTGAAACAATCAAATACGGAAATCTTCATTTTCGTTTTGAAGATTTCTAGATTACTGAATATGCTGAGTTTTGTTAAGGAAAAAAAAAATAAGGAAAATATGAGTAAATCTGGGACTGGCTAACAGTTGGCTCTTTGCTAGATGCATGAGCCCAGAGAATATAGTCAGGATTATTGTGAGGTGGGACTAATGTGACAATAATGTATGTTCACTAATATAGTTGAAGAAAACTTGCAATTTGAAGGATGTATGTGTTCTATCAAACTAAGGTTAGTTTTTGATGATACAACTTTTGTTTAATAATTCAGATTTTTAAAGGTCTCAGATTGCTTTTCCTCCTCCCCCCATCTCTTTTTTTTCTTCGTCTATAACTCTTAACATATCCATGATTGTTCTTATGGTCAATGAACTTAGCCAAATGCAAGCATGTGGCAGTTAATGGCCAATTCAACATCAACATGGCACTTAAACCATTTTCCAGAACAAAGGAGCTGGCTTCAAAGTTGAAGTGTATTTTATGAATGACATAAATTCAAAGTGAACATCAGATATCTTCAAATTTCTGTAGCATCATATTCTGATCATTTCAGAACATAGTGATATCACTGCCTAGAATTCCATTGATCATAAGAGCAGTTATATAAATTTGTTTAATAAACAAGTATTTTTAATAAAACTCTTTTATTGAGGTCTTATTGGGTGAGCTCCAGACAATACGTACAAGTAAAAAGGGTTATTTCAATCCTTTTTGTTGACAGTTTTGCTAGGATCAAAGGCACAAAGACTTCATCTAGTCCAACAATTGAACCACTAATTTATTTATTTAGCATATGGAAAAAATGTTTAAAAACACATCACAATTACATTCTCAATGAGCAAATATGAAACTATTTACTCTATTTACAAATTCAAAGGTAGTTACATAGTCAATTCATAATGGAGTTGCAAACAGAAAGTCTCTGGGATTCCCCTGATATGCGCTCAGAGGGCCCTGTCCCCAATATGTCATACTGCCTGCTCTGGAGCACCACAGCCCCATTCCAAAGGGGAGAGCTTCCCCCATTTACAGAGGAAGCTGGCACACCTGCCATGTTGACTCCGAATCCTACTGAGGCTTGATGGAATCCTTTTGGTTCGGCTGCAAAGCAGGGAATGTTGTCACACTCTGGAGGAGCAGTAGTGGACCATTCTTGCATCCAGGCCTGAAGCAGATTGAAGTTGTTATCCAACAAGTTCCTGGCTATCCTAGGTAGTAGGTGGATATCTGGAGCGAAGCCTGTTGTTTATAGCATCAGTAAATATCTGCATTGATTGGCAGGTGAGTATTACTAATTATTTTCTTATATTCTCACAGTAGAACAGTGGTTCTCAACCTTTCTCAGGTTGAGACCCCACTTGCCCCGCCCATGCACGCCGTGACCCCGACCCGGGCACGCGCGCCGAAAATTTTTTTTTAAAAAAATTAAAAAACAAAAAAAACAAAATGGCGGCCGCGACGGGCGGATCCACGTATGCGCGGATCAGCCTGTCGCGCGCGCCGCGCATGCGCGGATCTGCCCATCGCGGCCGCCATTTTTTTATTTTTTTTATTTTTTTAAATTTGTTTTAAAAAATTTTTCGGCGCGACGGCCGGATCTGCGCATGCGCGGCGCGTGCGCACCAAAAAAAATTAAAAAATTAAAAATAATAATAAAAATAATAAAAAAATTTTAAAAACAAAAAAAAAACAAAATGGCAGCCCGCGGTGTCCGGCGACCCCTGCGAAATGGTCGTGTGACCCCAAATGGGGTCGTGACCCCAAGGTTGAGAACCGCTGCAGTAGAACATGTTCCCTACATAGAAGTGATGGAGGAATATAACTGAAAACTGGCAACCAGGAAGTTATGTGTTGACAGTCTGATATGACCAGTGGTGGGATTCAGCCAGTTTGCACCACTTCAGCAGAACCGGTAGCTATTTTTTTGTTGCCCAGGCCCAGAATGGACTTCAGGAAGCGGCATCCATACAGAGAATCGATTGTTCACATATTTGAATCCCACCACCATTTATCCAAACCAGGGAACAATATTCTGTTGTTGAAAACATGAGGCCAAGAGCTGAAGGTCACAAGGTAGAAACTGAGGACTCCCAGACAGAACCACACAGCTTTTACAAGATGTTATTCCTTGGTTGTAGTTTGATTATAGTCTTTTTTTTTTAGATGAATTACTGAATTCCACAACAACATAGGAAACAGTAACTGTGCAGAGATTTGTGTGAAGCTTTCCTCCTTTATTTTCTCCATCACCATAATTCTCTTGAGATCCCATTGCTTAATTAATTGCATTGAACAGTCAAGCTAAGAATCCAAAAACCCACAATACAGCTTTATAGACAGAAGAAAAAAACATTAAAATGTTGTCATTGTTGTTTCAGGCTTATTTAGCTTCAATGACTTTTTGTAGCACTTTCCAACACATGTTTTTTTTCTAAACAAGCAAAATGTAGATAAGGGGATATTCATCAACAATAAAAAGCTAATTCCAGCAGGAAGCAAAGCTTCAAATTGATTAAGACGTGGGTGGAAAATAGAAGTTTATCAATAAATTGCAGGGACTTCTGCTTTAGCCAAAAGCTAGAAATAATTAGCTGCTAGCAGTAATTACAGCTAAAATAGGCAGATGCTTTAAAAGAAGGAAAGGGAACCTTTGCTGATCAAAGTGTCTTGCTGATACTGCTTAGAGATAAATGGTTATAAAACACACCTTTGACATAAATGCAAATCAAATGTCAAGAGTCTCTGGCCTGCTGGCTGAGAGAACTAATGTGCTCCAGTATTTCTATGTGAAATTTAGGGGAATTCAGAGTCTTCTCATTTTTAAATCTTATATTAATTCCCTTTCTCTTCAGAAGAGTGAGCCATTTTAGAATTGATTTGTCTATCTTGCCCTTCATCTAAAAAAGGCGTATTTTCCATTGAACCGAATATTACTCTCACAATTGCAATGCTCCAGGTGGCCCTCTGCAGCTTGATGTCACTAGCTCCGGGCAGCTTCAACTTTTTGAATTCCCAATTTGCATAGCCAAAGGAGGTGCCAGAATACTAAATCTTGTTACAGACTTTAAAACCTCCAGTGGATCTAATATTTTGCTTCTTCCTTAACAACTTATGGTTTATCATTCGCACTGAAATTATTCCTTTTTTATTGGTTTCCCTGCCCTCAATTTGTATCCATGACTTTCCTTATTGGGAAGGAGACGTCTTTGTTTGCTCAGTTGTTCTGTCTCCCTTAAGACACTTTGGTTTTATCTGAAGGTCACTGCTTCTTAGTATGTTTCACTTATATTATGTCCCAACAAAATTGGGTAGCAATAAGATAAAGACTCAAGTTGAATTCGATTCTAGTTGACTACATGGGGGCATTCAGGTTGTTATCTTGGCAACAACAGAAAAATTGTTTGTCACTGCCATGTACCAAGGGTTGGGGTTTTTGTTTTGTTTTGTTTTTTACTTCCCAACCCACCCTACTATCTTGGGAGGACTTTGAGAGAAAACCATCATTTCCCCTGATGGTCTTCTCTCAAAGTACTAAAGAGCTTTGAGTGGGCTTAGTTTCTTGAGATTCACTGAAGTCAATTAGGCTGTGCTGCCTCCTGTGATTTGGTACGATTGCAAAAATCAATTGGAATGTATACAAACAACAATGACAATCTCTTTCTAGCTTTATAGTACTTCATAGAGTACATGATGAATTGTTCTGTAAATTCTCTATTGATATACTCCCCCTAAAAGCATGACCACACCTTCTTGGATGCATCACTGAAATCAATGGATCTATTTAGGAGTAGATTAGAGAATCAAATAGTTGGCAAGTAATAATTCCAATGCTCCCACAATGTACCAATGAAGGAATGAGTTAGAAAAGGCAAAGAGGAAGAGGAGAAGGGAAAGTTGTCCCCCCTTTTTTTACTCTAACTAGATGTTGCCCTTGCCATTTCTGCCATGATGTCTTATATCAGACTATCCTCAAGAGCATGAGATCTTTGCCAGAGAAAGAAATGGCACTCGTTTTTCACAAGTGGATTACAGTTTAGCATTTGATGTCAATGATCATTTCAAACAAGTATATCTATTGTGGTTGTTAGGTGTTAGAAGAGCCATGATACCACAGTGGTTAGAATGCAGTATTGCAGGCTAATTCTGCCAACTGCCAGCAGTTCGATTTTGACTGGCTCAAGGTTGTCTCAGTGAAATGAGGACCCAGATTTTTGGGAGGCAATATGCTGATTTTGTAAACCGCTTAGAAATGGCTGTAAAGAACTATGAAGTGATATATAAGTCTAAGTGCTGTTGCTATCATTTTCTTCCATATATTCTAACTTCTTAGCAAAAGTTTATTGTTTTCTGTTTCTCTTACACTATTGTCCATAGACATATTTTAGTATTTTATACCAGAATTCCATATCTGCCCACCTGCTACACATTCAAAAAATTAAAAGATAATTTTCAAATGCTTTCTCTGGTACTGCTTTATGCCTTCGCCACAGTGATTGTTAGCTCCACTAGGTAGAGCAGACCAGGAAATCAACTCCATAGTGCAAACTAATTTGATTGAGCTTGGCTATAATAACAAACTTGCAAGTCTGATTGTGCTGTACCTCCTCCTCCTCCTTCTTATACACCACAAAATTAGCCAGGTGTCTGCCTCAGCTGCTTATGAGTGCTACCTCCTTGCTTGGACTTGGCAACAATTTCTGCATATTTCTATCAAGGTTATCTTCCTTACTCTCTATACCAATATGACATTTGGTTTGTGAGCTAAAATTTTTGGCTTCTCCCAATAGGGCTGAAAAAGCTTGCCTTAAATCGTTAAGAATCAGTGCCAGGCAGTGCCATAAAACAGATAGAGAGTGATGGGCTGACTTAGTTTAGGAAACCATCCCATGTTTCTGAGACAGATTTCTGTCTCTCTCTTTTTCCATAAAGTCACAAATCCAAAGAATTACAAGGGATCACCGGGGAATGTCCTTGTCCAATTCACTGCTTAATGAATGCAGTGTTTAGCTACAGCTTTCCCAAGAGGTGGGCCCTCTTTTGAGATTCAGACTGTCTTTGTATCTTCCCAAAGTAAGGTTGGATTTCTTGCCTTCTTAGAAAGCTCAGCCATATGTTCAGTTTATGTAAGTTTAATTTGTGTTCATATACTTAATATTGTCACACAAGCAACTTAGAACAGTTACAACTGCATCCTTAAATGCCCTATAAGATTAAGTATTTTTGAACATATGTAAGCACTATAATTCAATAGAGCTGAACCTGCCAGGACTCACAGCAGTTGACAATTGATTATTAAAACATTCATGAGACAAATGCAATTAAAATATCCACGGTAAATACACTCAGATTAAAATAATTAAATCTAAACATAGTTACAATCATTTCACAATCAACAAATCTAGCAAAACAACCATAACAAGAAAAACAATGATAGCAAAAATATCCCTTTGGAATATTTTGTTTTTGTTGTATTTATAATAAATTATTCACGATTTGAGAAAGGAGAACATAGTGTTTTATACAAAACTAATCAACTTCTACATTTTAAACCATAGCAGTGAGGTGCAAAATATAGATGTATAGTCTGGAGTATAATATAGACAGTACATCTTAATGGCATTGTTATTTCTCCCACTCAGTTAAGCCAGTTGTCGCTAGCTTGTTGCCATTCAGATGTATTGGACTACAACTCTCGTTTGCCATGCTATTCACCAACCATGAACACATTCTGTTGAGAAAGCTTGCTTTCAGCCAAACACTGGAGATACTTGAGACTAAAATCCCAAAAAGCTAAAAATTCAACATACCTGAAGAACATTATAAAGATATTACAGTTGCATATCCATGCTTCCTTTAGTTGACTTTTGTGGCAATCTTCTGTTACTCAGACATTGGGTTCATGCACAACAAGTGATCACATTTAGTAATTCTTGAATGCATTTAGTTAGCTTTCAATGGTGGGGGAAAATCAGATGGAATTGATTCTTGATCACATGGAGCTAATCAATTGCTTAGATGGAGTTGATCAGCTTTAAGACAGCTCTTTAAATTTGAAGCTCCCCAATCACGGTTTTCATTAAATGTTAACGTTACTTCCTACTTGTTAATTTCTCCATCACTATGGCTTACAATGTAGCTGTGCTATTAAACAACTGTAGGGACTAATCATGCAAAATCAGAGAATTGTCTGAAGTCAAATGAGACAATTCTGTTGCTAGAATTAGGTAGATCTGTCTCAGCAAGCTGCCCACACAAGTGACAATTCTGCGATGTACCTGATTTTTTAAAAAGATGTTTACAAATTAACATTTCTAATTCTGTAAGACTTCATAAGACTTTGCAATATGTTAATATCTTGCTATGGCAGAGCAAATTCTTAGCTTGTAGACCACCTTTTGACAAGAATCTGTGTGTCAATCACCCCCCCCCCCAGTAAACTTATTAAGTTCTGCCTTATATCAGAAGTAACCAATCCAAGCTATAAGTCCCAGCTTCCCGACTTAAACTGACAGGACTGACAGTGATGACAGCTGGAAAAAAACCTATCTGGATATTTATAGTTTTTTTTATCCCATCTTATGTTCTCTTCATATAAATTGTTCACACAATTGAAAAAGGTGGGTGTAAAACTTAAAACAAAACAAGGTTATCATGTTAATTAAATATGCTATACAAAATATTTAAAACAGTTTTTCCAGATACTTAAAAGTAATGAAACAGAAATAACAAGCATGCATAACAAAGCATGCATAAATTGAAATTGAAACCTTTATTTGAAGATATTGTTTATACTGCCATATCCCAAAATAGTCTAGAGATGCCCCTTGAATCATCTTTTCAATGCGTTTAGAAGGGTGAACTGGAACAAAATTTATTATCCCATCCTGCATGAATGAAAATGACTATTAAAAATGACACAAATATTGTGGGATACAACTTACTAATTTTAGTAGGCCCAAAGAGTTGTGTATGTTAATATAGTTTTTTTATAAGAATCCCTGGCCAATAAATCAATCAATTTTTGGTTTTCAAAACATTTTGTTAACTATTTCAACTTAACATACTTTATTCATTAATTAAATAAACTAAATAATTTTGTGTCACAAGAATTTCTACCACAATATATACCAAATGTGTTAAGGGCACAGTTTCTTGGCTTCACTGTTAAATGGCTAAGTAGCTCGGCTTCTGTGTATATTTGTGCTGGTAGAAGAGGCCTACTTTGGATCCAAACAGCCAAAGAATTGCAGCTGGTGGGGTCCAGGAGAAAAGCCTTTTCTGCCCTGGCTCCTGCCCTTTGGAACATCCTGCCACAGGAGCTGAGATCCACTTCCTCTCAGTTGGCTTGGACTCCTGAGATCCACTTCCTCTCAGTTGGCTTGGACTCCTGAAAGAGAAACTGTTGGCTGGAGATGATTGGTAATAGAGAAGGCATTACCAAGTTATCATCCGCTCCAAACTCAGGGTTTTTAATTTGCTTGATTTTTTTTGTATTTTAATCTGTTTTTATATTTATAATTGTCTTGATGTTTGTCTATTTTATCACATTGTAAGCCACTCAGAGTTACCTCGAACCAGGAAATGGGCAGTAAATAAATATAACAATATTAATTTGTTTTGGATGTTTTTTTTACTGTTTCTATACTTTTGGAACTGTAAACCACTCAGAGTCATTGATTGAGATGGGAAGCTGTAGAAATTGAATAAATAAATAACATAGAAATGGAGTATTTTCCATACCACATCACTGTCATCTTTGTTTCTTTATTTACATTTCATTTGTTATATGCAGAGCTAGGACACATCTTCTTTAGACCAATATTTTCCCCTCCAGAGAGAAATAAAAAAATAGTTCCCTGCTTTTAATTTATTTTATTATAAAAAAATAGGTGTGCCCAAATGTAATTGTTTCCTTATATTTGGTCAGTAACAACAATAACTTTATCTTTTTGAATAATTAAAGTGATAGTGTTTACCAATAAGATATTAAACCTCATCTGATACTGATGAACACAAAACATATGCCTTGTGAGCAGTGGTGGGATTTAGCCAGTTCGCACCAGTTCAGCAGAACCAGTAGCTAATTTTTTGTTGCCCAGGCCCAGAATGGACTTCTTCCTGGTGAGCCCTGTAGTATGAGGTTTCCACTGGTTTTGGTAGAGGCACTTACAAAAACTAATAGAAAATTTAAAAAAAAAAACCTAACCCTAATATAACACCCAGAGTTACTACAACAATGGATTTCTAGGTCCCCATTGTGCTAGACTTTGTGCTTCCAGACTGGACTGAAGAGCAACTTCTGTGCCCATAGACGACCTGCACTGCAGTGTGTCTTCTTTGAACCTAAAGGACTACCATATTTAGGAATTAAATGTAAAATTATGTTTTTTCTTTAAGTATGCTTCTCCATCCCACTCCTCTAGCCTGCTACTCAAATGTTTGATGCCACCTTTGAACAGAAATGGGGCAGTGTAATAGCTCAGTGGTTAAGACACTGGGTTCAAGACCTGAGTGCCGCATATTGGGGTGAGCTCTCCTTACTTGCCCCAGCTCCTGCCAACCTAGCAATTCAAAAGCATACAAATGTGAATAGATAAATAGCTATCGCTTCACTGGGAAGGTTACTGCATTCCATATTTTCATGCTGGCCACATGATGACAGAAGCGTCTCTCAGACAACGCAGGCCTTCCCAGCTTAGAATAGAAGATGAGCACCACCCGCTTGAGTCAGTCATGACTGGACAGAAGAAACCTTTAAACCTTTGAACTGAAAAAGATTGTCTCCCTCAGATGTAGTAGGTTGGAATGAAGAGTAACCACTTTCTGGAAGCAACAACTTCTCTGGGCAAACTCTGGGAGCAAAAATGGGAACAGCATCAAACATAGGAAGGCAAGGCCAGATGGAGGACTGTCTGCCCAAAATGGATTCAGACCATTCCCTCGGAGCAGCAACAGACTGTGAGGTAGAGTGGATGTGCTGTTCTGAAGCTCTACCTTAAATATGCTTCTCTCTTAGATTTACCACATAGAACTAATTGGTTGTCCACCCACAGCCTTTCTGCCACATGGAGATTTATGATCTTTCTGTGATCATCCGTTGGCCAGGACTGCAAAAATGAGGGTGGCATTGAGCACCTGGCAAGGCAAACCTTCTTGTAATATTATGTGACATTTAATATTGATCTCTGTTTTAATTATTATTTAAATGAGGGTTGGGAAACTGGTATTCTGTACATGTTCAAGCTTGGATTACTAGTTGGAGTTGCTGGGAATGGCTGTCCAAATCCTCCATTTCTAGGCCTGTCCTAAAAAATGGTGCAACATCTTGATATTTTGAATACCCTCTGATGTCAAAGCATTTGAAAGGCAATTCTTAAATCTTGCAGCAATAGCCTTAATGGTACTGAGCATTACAACACTTAATCTAGTTTACATAATTGTTGGGATCGACACATGGTGACTGTAGAGCTGGCTAAGTATCTGTTGTACTAAAAGGAAGGACTTGCCTCCAGAAGTTGTGGGTGCTCCAACACTGGAGGTTTGTAAGAAGAGATTGGACGACCATTTGTCTGAAATGATATAGGGCTTCCTGCTTGAGGAGGGATTGGACTAGAAGACCTCAAAGGTCCCTTCCAACGCTGTTGTTCTGTTATTCTTATGAATTGACCTCGACTCCAGGTAACTACTGTAATACCATTTTCCCTGGCAAGAATACAGAAGTGGCTTGCCACTACTGCCTTCTAGGGCAGGGGTTCTCAACCTTGGCAACTTTAAGACTTGTGGACTTCAACTCCCAGAATTCCTCAGCCAGCAAAGCTGGCTGAGGAATTCTGGGAGTTGAAGTCCACAAGTCTTAAAGTTGCCAAGGTTGAGAACCCCTGTTCTAGGGCATTTTTTTCTACTTCCCAATCTAAACTATAGCCTGGAGATTTTATAGTGATGTCTCATCTAAATACTAACCTTGCTTTGGACATCAGTCAAAAGCCAGGTACATTACTGCCTGTATATCTAAACAGCATCCCACAATGGTCTATAATGTAAATATGGCAGCCTAGGTACAGATGAATGACAAGGCAGTAACGGAAGCACATGGAACAGATTCTAGATCTCATTGAGGCATTCAAGCTGCTGAGCTATTATAACAAAAGGCTGCAGGGACAAACTATTCACAGAAGCAAATACAATATTGTTCATATAGCATACTAACTTGTCAAGGAGAAAAGATCTACTGTATTTTTTTTTTTTAACTCCTTGAGCATGATCTTTTATCAAGGCTTCCTCTTCATATGTGTACTTACCACTGTAGAAGCAGCAGCTAGAGACTAAAAAAGGGGAGAAAACAGTGGAACTGGGACTTAATATGTAAAGAAGATATCTTCATAGCTGAAGGCATCCTCTGTTGGAAGAGCTACTGTAGATCTACATATACACAGTGGTGGGACTCAGCTGATTCGCACCACTTCGGCAGAACCGGTAGCTAATTTTTTGTTGCCCAGGCCCAGAATGGACTTCCGGAAGCGGCATCCACACAGAGACCCAGTTGTTCATATATTTGAATCCCACCATTGATTCAATACATTATTCCCTTTTGGGATAGGCAACATTATGCAAAGCTCAGTGTTGAAAGAGCAAAAAAAAAGTAGTATGGGCAGAAAAAGAATTAACGGTTACTTAGCAGGAGGTAAGTGAAAAAGAAAGGAAATCTGGAAATTAATCTAATTTATGCCAACACCCTTCACTATACCTCTCAATTCCTTCCCATCTTGGCTTCCACTGCATCCACACAATAATTTCATAGATTGCGTTTGGTTCTTCTCACCTTCATTTCACAGTCACAAAAAAAAGTGTTTCAAGAATCATCCAGACTGAATTCAAAAATGAAGAAAAACATTACGAAGGTACAAGAGTCTTGATACCCAAATCACAGACCAAACATGTCCAGGGGGAATCTACCTGGCCCTATTTTTTTCCTCATGATGAAATTGGTAGTTTTTAAACAAGGTTATTGTTGTTGTTGTTGTTGTGTTACCTTGAAGGAAAGTTTTGCATTTCTCCTTTTCTGCTGGACACAAAGTTAGAACCTTTCCCCCACTTCTTAAAGAAAAAGGCAAAGATTAATTTGGGCAATGGCAGTGGGTAGAGTAGATACCATTTGTTCACAGGTTTGGGTTTACTTGCTTTGTTATCTTTGGCAGGTTCCCCCATTCTGGTTCTTGTGATGTTTCCTGCTCTCAATTGCTTGTGAGGGATTGAGAGAGAGAAAGCAAAGGTTGCAACCAGACAGGAGGTGACTGCAACAAAGCTAAATAAGATTTGACAAACTCTGCCCAGTGATGGCACTGCTCAAGCCATCCCCCCCCCTTATATGTCAATATCATGACACCATTTCAGGGCAGGACTTGCATCGCAACATGTCAATGTATGTGCAGTTACTCAGAACATCTTTGCTAACTGGCAAAAAACAGATGGCTTATTTTTTTTTGCTAATAATTGTCAATTACTAACCAAGAGCAACCACTTGCAATCTGCTGGTGCTGGTCTGCTTTTGGCTGCAAGGTCTAATGAATTTTTTAAAACAAATATTTTTATTTTGTGCCACCCTCTACTTGGATTTCCCCCCTCCTGGATATCAAATTATGTCAGCTGACTTCCCTAATATAGAAACCTCTGAAGTAACAACATGGGAATGCACCATTAATGAATGAACTTGGGAAGCAAAGGACTGGATTAAAAATGTCTCACAATGAAGTAATTTTCATTTTAGAGCATGGGTTGAGTACATCATTCTGCATGGAATAAAAACATGAACTGTTGGGTATTATTGAAAGCTGTTTCATTACACAGAATGCCTCCCAAACATTAATTTTCCTAGGGTTTTTTTTGGGGGGGGGAGTCATTTTTGCCCAGGACTTTGGGTAAGTGGAGTTATAAACTAATTGGTGTAAAATTACATCAATTAATTTGTCACATTTTTTTACACTGAAAAAATCTGGTCACCCTAATCAAACTATGGTTGCTAGAAGAAAGAACAAATTATAAGCCTGGTGGTGCAGTGGTTAGAATGCAGTACTGCAGGCTAACTCACTTCTCACTCCAGAGTTTGATTCTGAGTGGCTCAAGGTTGACTCGGCCTTCCATCCTTCTGAGGTTGGTAAAATGAGGACCCAGATTGTTGGGGGCAAAATGCTGACTCTGTAAACTATTTAGAGAGGGCTGTAAAGCACTATGAAGCCATATATAAGCCAATACCTGGCTGGTTGGAAGTCAATACCAAACCTTAGAACAGACATGTCAAACACAAGGCCTGGGGGCCAGATGCGGCCCGCAAAGTGGTTTCATGTGGCCCACGAAGCCATCCTGGAAACAGTGAGGGAACGGCCCCCTCTGCCTTGGCCCTGGCCCAGGCCAGCTGGGAGCCAATGTACAATTTTGTGATGGCCATCTATGCTGAAACACATTCAGTCTTAGCTCCATACGCCCCCCCACATGGCCTGAGAGGAACAGTGAGGCTCTTCCAGTGGACCATGCCTTGGCGCTTGCCCTGGTCCCACCCCCTTCTGCCAGAGACCCTCAGATCTGTCCCACTCCTGCCCGGCCCCCACAGGCACACCCTTGACACAAACGATGTAGAGCTGGCCACACCCACCCAGTAGGCCACACCCACTCCACCCAGTAGGCTGCACCCACCCTGGCCACACCCACCCAGCCCCCTGAGGGCAACCACAATGCTGATGCGGCCCTCAATGAAATTGAGTTTGACACCCCTGCCTTAGAAGAAAGAGAACTCAAACAGGCTGGGAATAATAAAGGCAGCAGGACTCCCACTTTGTTCTGCATATTTGTCAAGGTAATGATTTAGAAGCTAACCAGCTTGTATAATGTGAGATGAATGATGCAATGTTATGAATGACTCCGCAGGAATCTGTATCCCTTTAAGAGCTTGAGTATAAAAGGGAAGGCCTTGCTGAAGTCTTTCTCTCTCGTCCGTTTTCTGCTGTAATTGCTGTGTATTGGAATTTGCTGATTGACCACGTGTATGTACCTTGTTTCTAGTGTATATTTGTAGATAGTGTAAGATAAACCACCATTTAAATACAAACCACTGTGTACTGTATTTAGTCCTGGGTTACCTCAGTGCAATAAGACTGTGCATGCTCTGACATATGGCTGGATCCTATCAGGACCAATGCAGATCTTTATGAGGATGCTTCACTTCAATAGAAATATGAGCAAAGCGTCTACTAGAAGGCATTTTATGAAGCAATGCATGCACACACACACAGTTTCTTCTCACTTCTAAGAACAAAGTGAATCGGTCCTCTTGCTTTCCTTCTTCTGCCTCAATCAGCAGTTGCAACAGCTGCAAGACATGGGTGAAACACCTCAATCAAGTTAACTTTTCCCCTTAACACTGAAAATTGTGTCACTTTCACAATATGAAGTTCTTCGTTGACATGAAACCAAACTGCCACAAGTTTAGATCCCATGTCTGCTTGTGTAAACATGGATCCTTCCACTGGACTTTTGTGGATTGTCCTTTTCTCCCCCTTCTTTCCACTCCCCTTTACCATTAATGACTCCATCCAGAAAAGACCTCGATCACAGATTGTCCTTCATTTGGTTGGTATTTTTGTACGTGTACATGCAGTCATAGTATAAATGGTGTGTCCCTCTTTCTACCTATAATGGCACAATTACTAGCCTCTGATTATTATTATATTAGAGTTAGACTCTCTAATGGTTCATTATGAAACCTCTGTTTTTATAAAGCTATTGGGCCTAATTTTGGCCTCAATTACATCAGAGTAAAATTCCAGTGGGGTCACAAGGTTACCTGGGGGGGGACAATCAAGTAGAGAGGCAAATCAAGGTAATTTGAATACAAAGTGGAGAACCTAATGGCTACTTGGTTGAAGCATCTGTGTAGTTGCCATAATAGGATAAACAGTGCTGTTGAGAAGGAAAACTAGTAGCATCTCATTCTTATGGCGAAAGAAGGTAGCATTCCATAATATAGACCTCCTGCTAGTGGCAATAAATGCACAATTGGAAGACCTTAAAGGCCTGCTTAAGGTCAGGTTGTCATATACATTGTCAAAATCCAAATGTTGTATATAGCAGATCAAGGCTCCTACAAAGTGCAATATTTATACTGTACAGTAGTAGTAATAATAGCCATAAAATTTATATACTACTAGAACTCTTATGTCTGTAACCTTAAACTGGGTGGAACATCTCTAAATATCTCCCTGAATTTTTACAAACTTTCCAAGTACATTAGAAGCTCTGCCATTGTTGAAAACAATGAGGAACCTGGTAAGGAAATAATTCTGAAACTATAACCCAAGGGAGCATGGATTGTTTAATAGTAATTAAAAGCAAGATCTGAAAATTGCAGTAATTGGAACTAGAACCTGTTCAGAATCAGATATGAGACTACTTTGAAACACAAAATAGCACAAAAGGGTTTGAAGCTCTGAGCAAACATTCTTTTGTCTTGTGCCAATGAAATGCCAAAGCATCAAGAAAGACTACAGTTAACAAGAGTACCATTCTCAATCACTACTCACTATCTCAATTTGGGACAAATAGGGCATAATTTTAAGGCTTAAATGGTAACGCATGGAAAATGTCAGCTCTCAGATGCTTGTTTATATGTGTTTCCTTCCTTTAGAAATCGTCATAGAGCAGGCTAGGCATAGCTCTGTGATAGCTCACCTGCTCAAGATACAGAAATCTTGGATTCAGTCCCAACTGGAATAGGGAGAGATTCCATATTGGAAACATGGGGATTACTAGTTGGATTATATACATATATTAAATACAACACCTAGTATTAGGTCCTTTCTTTGCAGATGTTCAGAAAAAAAATTAAAGCTAGGCATGTTGCTAATTAATTTCAGGGTTGCAGGTTTTATCTTAATGAATCTTGATGCCTAAAAAACTGTGGTGACCAATAACCACTTGTTCAGTGACCATTCAAAAGTATGATGTCTCTGAACAAGGGGGTAGTTGTCAAAGTTGCAGCTTTTGCAACATCCCCAGAGATGTGTGATCTGAGGTCACACATTTCTCCCACTATCCTACATTTAACTCATTCTGTAAATTGTCTCTTTCACAGATAGATCAATTAAAATTCCTACTGTGCTATTGCTGAGTTAAAGCCCCATAAGCATTTCAGAAGACAAGGTATTCATTATGGACTGAGTTGACCAAATGGGTTTCCCACCAATTTATATACTCATGATGAAGAATCATCATAATAGATTCTCTACTCTTTCATGCATTATGGCAATCTACTACTCTCCAGATATTTTGGATTATATTTCCCAAAATCATTGGCCAAGCCATCTAGCACTGATTTGAGTTAATTCAAGATATCAAAACGACACAAGCTTGTCTTCTCCTGCATTATGGATGAAGCTGTGTAAAACATTTGTCGCATGTAACCCAATAGTATCTGCTCAACTGGCAATAGTTCTCCAAAAGAGAAGCCCTTCCCGGCTCTACCAGCTTAGATTCTCTTAACTGAAGCTGTGTAAGGAACTTTAACCTTGACACCCTCTGCCTGTTAAGTAGGGGTTCTATTGTTGGTATCCAGATTCCTTATATGTAGGAAGGTGGCACTTAAATGATGTCCTCCTTTGATGAGCTGCTGCAGCAACAATTTTTACAACCTGGTATAATTTCTTCAGCTCTCATTCTATTACATCAGCGGTTCTCAACCTTTGGGTCACGACCCCATTTGGGGTCGAACGACCATTTCACGGGGGTCGCCAAACAACGCAGCCCGCCATTTTTTTCCCCTTTTCCTTAGCTGTGCTACTCCCTCTTATTCTATTGGCCTTTGAAAGCCAATAGAATTAGACTCTCTTGAATAGAGTCTAATTCTATTGGCTTTCAAAAGCCAATAGGAATTGTCCAGGCTGTCTCTGCCCTGCTGAGCCCGCCAAAAATCCCAGTCTGCAAATGGTGCTGCAAGTTGTCTGCAGCGAAGGCGAGCAGTCTAGAAGTTTCCACCCCTCCCTGCTGAGCAACTACTAAAAATGTAAGTAAAAGAGGGCCAGGGGTGGGAGGTGGGAGGCCGGCGGGTGCAGGGAGGGTTGCTGGCGTGCGTGCGGCCTGGCGGGTGCCTTATCTCCCTTGGGCTGGGCCAACTGGTGGCCCAGCCGGTGGTCGCCCTGCTCTGTCGCTGCCGCTTGCCAGCTACACCTCGGCCGGCGCAGGGGGCGGCACCCACGCATGTGCGGCACTCCTGGGCAGGGAAAGTCCTCAACTTATGACTGGTTGGGAAGTTCTCGACTTACAACCGGTTGGGGGTCGCGGCATTAAAAAGGTTGAGAACCACTGTATTACATCAAATAAAATGAGAGCTGAAAAAGTTCATCAGTAACATTCAATTCATTTAAAAAAACATTATTTATAATTAAATCCAGAGCCAGTTTGGTATAATGGTCAAGGCATCAGGTGACTGTTTTGGGTCAGACACTCTCTCTCAGCCCCTAAGAAGAAGGCAATGGCAAATAAAATATTGTCAAGAAAAGTCCAGGGACTTATTGTAGTAGTTGTCATGAGTCAAAATTGAATTGAAAGTCCATGCACGTGCATGCGCGCGCACGCACACACACACACACACTCCAGATCAGAGTAATATCAAAACCTTTTGTTGAATCAGTTTCCTATCAGATAAGCCACAAGAGGTTAACTTAGTTTGGGAATCCAAGGATTGCCTCAGATCTCGCTATCTTTTATCCACCTTAAAGCTACATAAATCACGTTGCTGTTGTTGTTTCTTTGTGTTTTAAGTTGGGAAGGTAAAGTTCCAAAAGAGATTTTTTTATATCCAAGGCTTATCTTCCAACTAATATATCATAGTATAACATAACATTTTTTTAAAAAAAAATCTTTGTTATGGTTCAGTTTCAACATTCAATGTGCCATGTAAAAATAAATAAGGAAGAGTCTATTAAGGTGGCCATCATTTAGGTTTACAAATAATAGTGAATACAGTTTGGTTGAATTGTTAATCTGGGGAAGAAGTAAGCTTATTTTTTGTTTTATCAAAGTCAAGGCCAATTCACAGGGATGACATGATAGCAGTGTTCCGATATCTCAGGGCTTGCCACAAAGAAGAGGGAGTCAAGCTATTCTCCAAAGCACCTGAAGGCAGGACAAGAAGCAATGGATGGAAACTACTCAAGGAGAGAAGCAATCTAGAACTAAGGAGAAATTTCCTGACAGAACAATTAACCAGTGGAACAACCTGCCTCCAGAAGCTGTGAATGCTCCAACCCTGGAAGTTTTTAAGAAGAGACTGGACAACCATTTGTCTGAAATGGTATAGGGTTTCCTACCTGAGTAGGGGGTTGGGCTAGATGACCTCCAAGGTCCCTTACAACTTTATTACTATTATTATTATTATTATTGTTGTTGTTGTTGTTTTATTAGCAAATACAGTTGCTAGACAGTAACTCTAGAAATGGGACGTATTGCCCATTTCTTCAACATATTCAGATGTGTAACAGATATGCACAAACCACCACTGATATAGTAGGTGAGTTATTTCAGTAGATACAGTACAAGAAATGACATCAAATATTTGGGAATTGGTTCATAATGAACTTATCCCCAAATGCAATCTAAGGTCCCTCAAATCTCTTAGGAACTATAGTTTCTGAAAGAGATGGGGATACTGGATTCTTCTTTCATGTGTAGGCTGAAGTGTGATCAACCTAATGCTGCTGCACAGGTACTGCATCACTGTTTCTATCATCAAATCCTGTAATTTTTTTTACATCTTTTTTGGTCCAGGGACATAACTCCCTTGGTATTTTTAGGGGAATAACTATGGGAAAGTATTGCTAATTATGGTGACACTTTTTGAACATCATAAAAAAAATACAGTCCTCTTTTTTTTTCCAATAGGAGTTTCAGAGTTTCAGATTGGACTTACAGAGTGACTTTTGCGGCATGGACAACTGGATAATGCTGGGGCATTTCCTACTGTACTATAAGTGAGGAGTAGGAAACTCTGCTATATGAAGAGTTCTCGTCAAGATCATGTTCTACAGGACCAGCTTTCCTTTGGATAGCAAAGATGTTTTGCTGAATCTACCCACAAGGCCATAATGAAATATTGAGAGATGTCTGTTTCCAAATCCTTGATCAGTTTTCCTTAGGCTTTCATGGCTCTTAACAATCCATTTTAAAAGTGCTTACTGAATAGGCTTCTTAACACCATGGAGAACACTACCGTTCTCGTAAAAATCAAAAGCATCACCTGCTTGGCGATAAATGTAAGGCCACCTTAATCAACCCTAGCTGAGAACTGAATGTACCATTAATCTAATGATGAAAGCTGGGAGAGTTTTAACCATTTATATGCCTCACTATAGCTCCCAGGGAGTGATATTGCAAGAGTATTTTTCCCCTCATTTAATGAATACTGATTCAAACAGGAAAGCACTTTCCTAAGGTAATTAGTTGGTCAGCAGTCAGTCCTTTACTCCCTGTGATGAGAAAAGACATGCAGATATGGGGAAAATGAATTGGATAGGAAAATATATGTAACAGAGTGATTGGCTCTAAGCACCAGAACATACAATGAATAGTTCTCATTTACCAAATATCTCATTTAGCAACTTGAAAATACAGTTGTATTTTTAAAAACTGTGTGACCAATCCTCACATTTACAGCCATTGCAGCTTCCCAAGGTCATGTGATTGCTATCTGCACATTTCCTGATCCGTTTGCAACAAAAACACTTAAAGGAGAACATCGTACGTCGTGGTGACATGACGTTTTGCTTCATGACCATGATGACTTGCTTAATGATCTAATACAGACATGTCCGACACAAGGGGCTGGATGCTGCCCGCAAAGTGGTTTCATGTGGCCCATGAAGCCATCCTAGAAAAATGAGGGAACGGCCCCCGCTGCCTTGGCCCTGGCCCAGGCCGGCCGGGAGCCAATGTACAATTTTGTGGTAGCCATCTATTCTGAAACATATTCAGTCTTAGCTCCACAAGGTCATCTGGAAACAGTGAGGAACCAGGCCCTGCCGCGTCGGCCCCGCCCCCTGGGTGCATGCTGGGGAGGTGTCACCCTCTGTGAGGAATGAAGAAATGCACCATGCCTTGGCACTTGCCCCGGTCCCACCCCTTCTGCCAGAGACCCTCAGATCTGTCCCACTCCTGCCCAGGCCCCCACAGGCACCCTTGACGCAAACGATGTAGAGCTGGCCACACCCACCCAGTAGGCCACACCCACTCCATCCACTTCCACCCAGTAGGCCGCACCCACCCTGACTACACCCACCCAGCCCCTGAGGGCAACCACAATGCTGATGCGGCCCTCAATGAAATTGAGTTTGACACCCCTGATCTAATGGGAAGGGCTGCTGTAAGTCTATCCAGCGAGAAATACAGTCCTTATTTGGATCATGACCATATGTATGTAGAGAGAGGAGTGGATAATATTACTCTTTTTGTTTAGTCCTTTTCTTTAAAAAGAATCCCCTTTTCTAAAATGTAGTTTAGGAAAACAAAAACAAGAAGTAAGCTTCCTTTGGTGCTAATGGAACCTTTTGTTTTAAAACTCTGCTCCTGCAGAGGGACCATAAATTAAAAACAAAACAAAACAAAGAGGCTGAGGAAAGAGTTTACACTTTCCCTTCCCTATGTGCATCCAGACTGGATCACCATGTGCTTACAATTACGGTAACTAAAATAGCCTCCAAAACTAGAGCCGGATGACAAGCAAGGACTCAATCACCTAGTTTGGCTCTACAATGATTGACATGAGCTGTGTACAGTCCAGGGTCATTCAGTTCAATGGGGGACTTGCCAGAGATTTCAATAGGTACATGGTATGTACATCTAGCAATTAGGGCTTTAATTCGGTAAAGAAAGTAACTCTACACTAAAGCTGTAAACTCTTAGGTTGCACTGTCTGTTTGCTTCATTTGAAACAGCAAACATTTGCTGTTGGGCTATTTAAAATCTAACAAACAGATGTTGTTTTTGTTATGTGCTCCTTTAGGGGTATGATCTCACATGCTTGAGAAAACAAGGTCTAAGCCAAAAAGAAAGTCACCTGTCATTTTTAGGGAAATATGTATTACTTGGTCCATAATGCTTACGGGAATTGGCCAAGTATACAAGGAAAAAAAATAGGACATATCCAAATCATGCAGGGGATAAATAATCCCCCAACACTTTTTTTTGAGGTTTTTAGAAGTCTAAATACCTATTTAGATTCAGAAACAGAAATATTGCTTGAATTTTATTTCCAGCCTAAAATATGAAGCTTTTGAGCATCGCAGGAACCATATGTCTGTTGCATGGTTATTTTTTTTAAAACACTCGCAATGTCTGTATTAAAAAAAGATAAATTGAAAACAATTTAAAATAAGGTAAAGGATGGAAAAGGAGACAGAAGTCTACGTGGGGTGCCTAGAGTTATAAAAAAAGAAAGAGGCAATTTTACTTCCTGGAGCTACATATTAGTCAGACCACAGTGAAGAAGCCATAATTATATTATACATCCAGAAGAAGCAGGTCCAAAATTTTGGTTCTTTTTCCTTGTTTGGGGTTCTTCTGCTTAATATTACTGCACTGTTCTAGATTTGTTAAGTATGCCGTAAACTCAAGTTACCAGATTTCCTTTTGTTTTCCAGGAAAAAAAGGGGAGGGAATTGCATATTTGTTCATGGAGCAATTTTTTTTTATCTCAAGAGAGCTCAGAGTACAGAAATAAAAGTTTAGGAGACAAATGTGATTTTATGATTATGGTTAATATTATGTCTAATTTCCTGATATCCTAACATCTAGGATACCATAACACCTGCCAAATTGTCCAGAAATGTACTAGATGAACGTTAATAAATGAGCATTAGGAAGAACTCTACATTGGATCATTTTGATAGGAACCAAACAGCCTGATTACCAAAGACTAATTTCAACTAGTGCACAGCTTTAGATCAGCATTCCCCAATCCATTGTCTCCAAATGTTACCGGTCTTCTTTCATATTTTCCTTCTATGAAGATTAGAAATTCTGGAAACAGAAGCCCTAACACAGGGGTCTTCATATTTGGCCCTTTTATGACTTGTGGACTTCAACTCCCAGAATTCCTCAGCCAGTAAGGCTGGCTGAGGAATTCTGGGAGTTGAAGTCCACAAGTCATAAAAGGGCCAAGTTTGAAGATCCCTGCCCTAACATATCTGGAGTACACCAGTCTGAGGGCAGCTGCTTTAGATAAACAGTCATCTATTCTGCTTATACTGAGCTAAATCCAGTGTTGTTTGGTTGAGGGAAGAGCTCCAAGAAGTTCCAGCCAGAGGTCTTTCTTCCACAATCAATCTGTGCACTCAAAATGTCAAAAATTAAACCGGGAACCATTTTATGTTGCTTTCAATTATCTTAATGGTCTCTCATTATTGCTATTTGTGATTTTCGCTCCCTAATTCCTGAAAGAATGCAGGAAGAAACAATAGCATCAACAGAAACAAAATTAAAATCAACTAAAAGGGGTGATATGATCTATTTTATTTCAGGAAAAAGTTCTTCCATCCAGAAATATAAACCTGAAAATTGAAAACTGCATGAAAACTGCCTTACTTCCAAATAAAAAATTTAAAACATAGGAGACAGAGATATTATTATATATAGCCATATTGTCGGTAATGATTCTCATGGCTATTTCTTTTTAACCATAACTTTTATTTATCCACCGATTGTTCACTCCCCAAACCCTAATCAAGCAATGAGAAAAAGAATGCTGAAATAAATTGACAAAAATGAATTTGGTCTTGAAATGTTAGCTTTACTGATGGCTTTTATTGCTGGTTTATTCAGAAATATGGTAGAAAAGCATATCAAGATACTATGGATGATGGAAACTCATAGGTAGTTGAACCAGGAAACATTCAGTGATTTGCTTCTCAGAACAATGAAAACTGAAATTTATTTAAACGCAGGCAATTTCAGTGGAATTCAAACTTTGGGCACAAGTTGCTTGGAGCCTAGCAATTATCATTCATAGGGCAAAATAAAAAGGCAACACAAAAGCCTGGGTGAGAATGTAATAGCCCTGGAGGCTCCTTTCATTTCATATGGGAAGCAAGAAAATCTGCCCAGTCAGACAAAGAGGAGTTGTATCTGTGGATGCAGCTCCAGTTGCACCCACATGCTACACAAGATGCCAGATGGGTTGGGGAATATTCAAAAGGTGCAATAGTAGCAGCAGCAGCAGCAGCAGTAGTAGTAGTAGTACCATCATCTTAAACCAGGTGGTAAAAGAAAAAGAAAGCAGACTTATTCTATCAACACATCAAAGAGGACTTCAAGCATTTGGGTAATTTTAATGCCTTTTATCCTTAAAAGTCACAGCTTACATCAAAGGCCTGGGGTGATCGTTTAGGCGACTGTGCTAAAAAAATTGAAGCAGCAAGTCAAGTATTGGCCATGTGACTGGCCAGATGGGAGCTCCTAAGGGCTGTTTGTCTTGGCATACAACTTTGGGGTCAACTAATACGTAAGCTAGAATTCAGATTTTTGAATCTTCCACAATGATATTCAAGTTTTCCCTAAGGCAATGATGCTGATTTTTCTTTAGCAACAAGGCATAAGCATTTTGCTGTTGCTTTCTTCAAGGGTTTTTTTAAAAAAATTATTTAGTTTATTTCCTATGGGACTCTTTTAGTGGTCTCTCATCAAAGTACTAACCAGTTTGTAGTAATCAGCCTGTTTAGTTGGTTACCAACAAACCTTTCTGAGATCAGCCAAAATTAGCTGAATTCTGCCACTTATATATGCTATTATACAAATCGTCTTCTTAGATTTCTCTATTATCTCTTGCAAAATGATCCCCTGCTAGATAGGTTTTTTTCCTTTCTTTTTGAGATTATGATTACTCCCATATATGAATAGTACTCATTGTTATGGTATTACTTTGGTCTGGTTAAGAAGCTGTGTTTAACTCTGCTTAGCAGCGCCCGGAGTGTTTACCTATCTCCAAATTAAAATTAATTTTGCTAAAAACCAATGGTTGCAAATCTCCTCCCCTTGTCTCTTCCCTCCCTGATACAGCTGACAAAGTGAGAAACTGCTTTAATGGGGTCCATGTTTTAATGCAGTGGCACTGATACTGGTTAATCTTGAAGGATCCGCCAACTCTCTGGGGTGGGGGGTGTCTTCACTTCTCTAGCTCTTGAGCCTTTCATATTTCTACCCACGCAAGTATGGGTGGGCAAGAGTAATAAATACATGCTGCTGAAGATGTATGTTTGACAGAGGCTGCCTCTCAAAGCACCGAGTGATTCCCCCACCACCACTACTTTCTCTCCATTTGCTGGCAGCCTTTGACTGTCAGAATTCACCGAGAAGCCATTTCTTTTATTCAACTGCTACCGTATTTCTACAACTCAGTACAGTATCCAGTGACTGATGCGCTCTTGCCACATGGTGGAGCTTTGTGTGTTAAGTGTGCCCCCTTGGTGGATTAATGCAGCCTCCCTGTATGGGAAGCCACAGAAAGTGAGAGGAAGAGCGACTAAGGCCCAAATGTTAAAGAACATAACAATTCTTCCTCTGTCCAATACGGAGGAAGCAAAAAAAAAAAAAAGCCAAAACGATTCGAATGGATGCAAATGCACGCATTAAAGAAAAAAAAACCTCAGCCTGATGATTTTAAGCAAGTCCGCGTGTGGGGACTGCGAATTTACTGAATGGCTTTCGAAGCTGTCGCTGCGCACACAAGGGCAGGCTAATTTCTGCCTCTTTCCCGCCTCGCCCCTTTTCCCGCCCCGCAATGTGCCCCCGAACTCCCGCGAGGTTCAGCTTTTTTTATTTTTTTAACTTGATCACCGCAATTGCTGCCTAAACGCTCGCTGACGGCTTTTGCTTTCCTTTCCTCGAAAGCGTGGTTTTTCACCTTCTCCTACAAAGCCTAATAAACTGCCAACCTGCCTGGTTGGAAAGGAGAAGGAACTCTGGCTCGCCTGCAAGTTCCGAGCTGTTAAATCGCCGTTCACGCCACGAGCAAATTGGATGCCACCACTTCGGCTGAAGCGGCTCTAATCTAAAGGCGCGAGGGGGTCTGCGTGGAGGGAAACAGCTTATTTAATTCGTTTGTTTCTTGCATGGCGGCTGTCCTCCTCTCCCCCCTCAGCCTTTCTAATGGGGATTTTTCTTCTCCTTCGAAGACCCGATGCAGCTGCGTCTGCCGAACGCTCCCTTCGAGGCCAATTGATCATCGCTTGTTGTCCCAGTTGCTTCCTTGTGAGCACGCGCGCCCGCTCGCGCTAATGCAGTCAAGAAGCAAGAGCCGCTGCATAGCGCAGACTGGAGGGCCGCGCTTTCTCCGCCCGCTGCCACGGGGCGGGCGTGTGAGAGGGCGCAACGCGGGAGAGTAAAGGAAAGCGCGACTTCGGTGGGAAGCGAAGCGGCAGCGCGGGGCGAAGGCTTCGCAGAATATTTGCCTGCGGGGAGCCATTGGGGGCCGTCTGCCAAACGCGTTGAGCTTTAAGGCAGAAACAAAATTAGTCAGCGAGGTGCGGGCGGCGCCGATTAACACATTTCGTTTCTCTCTCTCCCGCATCGCCCTCCGAAGCGGGGGGGGGGGGGGAAAGGCGCGAGAGGCAAATAGGGAAATGAATTCCACGCCAGGTACGGAAGACATTCTTGCTGACGCCTCCTTTTCGCTGCTTGGTTTCCTTCCCTGCTTTTGACCAGAGGGGGGGAAAAAAAGCCGCCAAAAACAAAACTACCCCTTCTTCTCCCCGGATTTTTCTAAAGAAGTGTACGCTCGTTCCTACAGCCAACATACGCGCTGACAGTCAAAACACCGAGCGCTGGGCTTGCGCAGCTCCACGTGCGGCCCGGCGAAAGGAAAGCCCGGGGAGCCCGCGTGCTGACTTAAGTCCTCTCCTCTGAGAGTCGCCGACTTGAGGGATACTTGCCCAGGGCGTGGCTCCAAGCCCTGGAGCTGAACCGGAGAGGACGAAGCGGCGACCCCCCTCTTAGTGACTCGGCGCGGAAGGTGCCTGCAGCAGTGCTCCACGCCCTCAGCGGCGGATAGTCCGTTCTTTGGGAGAGAGAGAGATGAAGATGAATCTGCTGGCCGTTGCTCCCTCTGGCTTCTCTTCCGACTCCTCCATCTTACTGCTTTTTTTCTTCCCTTCCCCTTTCCACAACCCTCCACAAGCAAACGGCGCTCCTTCAGTTGTCACCACGAACTTTCAAGCGAAAAGAAGCCAGCGCTTCAGCTGGGTATTTCCAGCCGCGAAACGCGCTGCAGCCCAGTTTTCTGCCCTGGCCATTTACGAGAACCCACGTAGACTGTTGAAAGACTGGCCCCTTCAGGCGCGGACAGACGGCGCGAGAGGAAAATGCAGACACCCATCAAAGAATTGTGCGGTGGGCCTTAGTTCTTCCACGACTCTTCCCCCTCCCCCGCCCCTCTCCCTCCGCGCGTACGGGCCCATTTACAGAGTGTTACCTCCGCTGTTTGTTGTCAATACAGTCGCCGCCGCTTCTTCGCGGACATGCACCACACACCATTTTATATATGTACACACACATATAGATAACACACAAAAACACACAAACCGGCGGGCGGGCGCGCGCGCGCGCGCTTGCGGACCTTCGGCGCTCGCACATGCGTAGTGACCGCATCCAACTTTCACACGCCTGCGGTGCGCCTTGGCTGGGACCTGGGCTCAATGAGCGCGTTGCCTGCAACGTTCCGTCTACGGGAGGGCTCGGGAAAGCAAGCGGCAGCGGCTGGGCGGACGCTGCGCCGCGAAAGCGCCTTCGCCCGGGAAGGATGCAAGGTTTCAGAGAGGGCGCCACAGAAGAATCCCGCCGTAGATCCAGCTGGCGGCTCTTCCCGGCCAGGGGACGAGAAGAGCGAGGGGCTTTCTTCGGGAAGAAGAAGAAGACGTCGCCCAGTCCGACATCTCCGACGCCCACGTCTTGGCTGCGAATCAGTTCATCCATCCGGGGAGGAAGCGGCTTCTCTCTCTCATCCGCCACTTGCCGGCTGAGCCCCACCAGCTCACTGGGCGGGGTAGGGTGTTGCCGCCCCCGAGCTCCCCGGTGCTGCTCACAGAGCGAGGACCCAGCCCAGCCAACATCAGCATCTCTCGCTCCAGCTGGTCTGCCGCCGCCGCCACCGCCACCGCCACCACCTCCCTGCCTCGCTCCCCCCCTCCTTCCCGGGGACCTGCATTCCTCTCGTCCAATCAGAGCCGGTGCTGCCTGCGCCACGTGACCCCGGCGGGCTGCGAGGACCTGCTGCTTTCCCAACGCCAGAGGGATGCGGGCGGCAGAGCAGGAGAGGAGGCAGCGGCGGCGGCGGCTTGGCTGCGAAGCGCCTTGACGCTCTTTTCTCCAGCCCAGCCCAGCCCAGCCCAGCCCGACCCCTTATGGCAGCGGCTGCTCCAGCCTCCTGGTGCTCCTTCTCCTTCTTGGCCGCCCTTGCTCCTGCCACTCCCCGGGCTGGGCTAGGCCACTGGATATCTCTGCCGAAACTCTCAGGATCCTCTTCAAGCTCTTCTTCACCATGCTAGTACTTGGGTGCTACTGCTGCTTCTTCCTCGCTTGCTGTTGGCTGGGGCCCCCGGGATGCTAAGTCGCCCCCGACGCCTCTTGCTGCCCGCCTGTCCGAGACCGACCTGCTTTGGGGAGCTTCCCTCTCACTGCCGCTCTAGAGTTGACTCCAGAAGTCATGGTGTTGTGGGAATCTTCCGCAGTTCGCCAGTGCAGCAGCTGGACACTTTGCGATTGCTTTTGCTGGTTGCTTCTGCCGGTGACACTGCTCATCGTCGCCCGGCCGGACAAACTTGCAGCCTTCCCTACCTCCTTAAGTGACTGCCAAACGCCGACCGGCTGGAATTGCTCCGGTAAGCTTGGGCGGGAACGTGGGACAGAAATGGAGTCCCTCCCTTTGCAAGCAGAGGCATCTTTTTTTTTTTTCTTCCCTTCGGACGGGCGAAAGAGGGAGGGTTCGAGGGGTTGGGATTTGAGGCGCTTCTGAAAAGCGGCCCACCCCGGGGGCTGTTTTTGGAAATGCCTGGGGAACCCGGGAGACAAGGTAACGAGCTTTTGCTGCTTCCATCCCGCCTTGAATTGCCTCTGTTCGAGACTGACTGGATGGCGAGCTCGCTAGGCTTGTGCTGTCTGAACGCAAGCAAACTTACGTGCCGGCAAAGGGTGGATCTGGTAAAATGAGTCTTAGGGCGCTTGCCGTTGTTCAGAGTTAGAGCAAGCAAGCAAGAAAGAAAGAGATAGAAAGCATCACTTAAAAGGGATGATCTTTTGTACAGGGAAGTCTGGGCTGCTTACCAGGAACCAGCAAGTCCAGAAAACTCATTTCCACCTGCCTTGTTGCTTTGGGCATACTCCGGGGATCTTTAGATCTTTGGGGAGACTTCGAGTTCTTTCCTTCACACCCTCTTTCTCTTTCTCTCTTAACTTTTATACTAGCGAGATGCTTTCTGTAAAGGAGTTAAATTGGAGGAAATACTTTATTCCTGAAAAGAAAAGTATTAACAATCAGGTCCAAAGCTGCCTACTGTTTCTGAAAGCTGTGATTAAGCAGGCTTCCTTTGCCTGATTTCTCTGGTCAGTTTCATCCCTGCTCAAAGTGGTTTGCCAGGCACCCTTCAACTGAAATGCTCTAATTGAATAAGGAAGAGGCAGCACCAGAGAGTTATTACCTCTCCGCATCAGTTGCCTTTTCCAATGACCGGGCTCATCCTCAAGTGGTTAATCGTTCTTCTGTCTGGAATGTGCTCACCAGCTGTGCAGGGCTTCCCACATGAGCTTGACTTTCAAATGTTTCTGGAAGTACTTTCCCTTCCAGTGAAAATCTCTATATTTCTTACGTAAGGACCCCTTTACGACTATGCATCTATGCATCTATACATGCAGTGAGAAAAATGGCAAGCCACTAGAAAAATGCAGCTTCTGCTTCCCCCATAAAAGTGTGAAAAGTCTGAACCTGAAGCAAAAGCAGATCTTTTCTCTCTGTGTACAGAAGGTGGGGACAATACTTGCTGAATATATCATTTGGTCAGCACTGCAGTTTCCTCATCTTTATTGGTTTCATTTAATTAAGTCAAACCCAAAGCTTCATATTTCTGTCACCTTTGCAGCATTTAGCCTGGTACTGTTCTGTCATGTTAAAAGTATTCTTCAAACTACTTCAGATACATTACAGAAATGGCATAGTTTGGTGGAAGCTGTGTCTCCACTATCCAAGTCATTCAGAGCAATGTTGCCTTTGCCCTAGCAGTAATGTTTTCATTTTTAAAATGCAGCCGAGCTCTATGACCTTAGAACATAGATTCGGAGCTTGAAAGTGGCTGTTTTGTTTAATCCCTTGCTACACACCCTCAGAATAGGATGGCAACTAGCTGAGGTCTGACAACTGCCTAGGCATTTGTGAGCTGACTCTCTAGTCAGATCTGCTAGCCTGCCTATCAGAACTGGAGGAAAGGCTCTTTGGGCAGCTCTTTGCAAAACCTGCCCCCTCCCTCCTATTAACCAGGAGGTGATCAGTCTTCATTGGAACCAGGCAGCCTATCACAAAAACTGTGCAGCTGGTTTATCTTTATTACTAGAGGGGCATTGAAGAAATTCCCATTTTAGACTTAGAGGCAGAAGAGCTGTTAGGAGGAGCGGAAAATGTGTTGCTTTACAAGCAATTTTTTTTTTTTTTTTGAGAAAAAGGTGAGGAGGCAGCAGCAAGGTGAGTATGCCAGGATAGCAAACTCCTTTGGAAAAAGGATGCTAGACAAAGTGGGTATGAAAAAACAGAATATGCTTCTTCCACAAGGATTGTTGTGCTAGGTGCCTCAAAAAGCAGTTGCCCTATTCCTGTCCATTTGCCAGACTGAAGCTGACAGCATTTTTCTCTTCTGTTTGAGGTTATGATGACAGAGAAAATGATCTCTTTCTCTGTGACACCAATACTTGCAAATTTGACGGGGAATGCTTAAGGATTGGTGATACCGTGACTTGCGTCTGTCAGTTCAAGGTAAGAAGATTGATCTCTCATTCGGTAATTCACTAATGAGAATACAAATCAGGAATCTTGCTTTACAAGCTATCACTTGGCAGTTTATATCTCTGCATGGAGAGAAGTCAGGGGAGAAAGGCTGGCTTGGCTGCAAGTTTAAAAGCTGGCAGGACAGCCAACTGGTGTCAAGAAGACAGTCTCTGGGGAAATGAAGATGTTGTTCTTCCAGTGCTTCATTAGAATAAGATGCTTGTGGGGGGATGTAAGCTTAAACTGGGGGCCTTTATAAAATCAGTTTTTGTGTTCATTCTCCATTCTCCTAATCAGACAGATCTTCAGTTAAAGATTCAGCAGGCCGTATTCTGATGTGATGGGTAAAGAAGATCTATATAAATATGAGCTCAAATCACTCTTAATAGAGTATGGTTATTATCAAGATTGGAAAGAAGGTCGTTCCATTCCCCAAGTTCTTGGTTGGCTGAGATTGGTTCTCAATCCCAAATCCAAGAAAGTATAAATATTACTTGAATCGGTTTCTACTGATTTTAAGGGTGGAGTCCACATTGTCTGAAACAAAACTTCATATGTATTAATAAACCTGTCTCTCTGGAAGGGTGAAGGCAAAGCTATTCTTAGTTAAGTGAAATGTAGGAACTGCTGCTGCGTTAAACTGGCACTTAGATGCAAACATTACTTGGAAATAAGTCCATTGATTTCAGCAGGCTGCATTTCTTTCACAGAATTTTGCTTGAAAATGGCTTATTACAATCATTTCCTCTGCCCTAAATGCATGACTGAAATCAGCACAGTTTCCTTCAGAGGAGTGGTTTAAATTCAGATTTTAGTGGAACATCAAGAAGGACAAACAATACTATAACTATTTCTGCACAGATAGATTATTATTACATTTTCTTCTGCAAATGTTGTAAGTTCACATCTCGAAAGTAAACTCCCCACACAGAATTTCATTCAAATTGAATGTCATTCCTAGACTACAGTTCAGTACATGAATTTGTGTTTTCTTTGACTGCATAAAGTCTATATTTTAATTTTTTAGAACTTGTACATTAGAATAGACTTTTAGCATGGGAAAAATCATTTTTTATTTATTTCATTTTATGATTTATATTGTGCTGACCGTATTTAAAATATTTGTGGTTTCCTTAGCGCTTAACAGCAATTTTCAGACCTTTAAAAACCACATAATATATTTAGTTATTCAAAGTCAATTAATATACTGGAAAGGTATAATCTTTATGGCATTTGTAAATCCCTTGTTTCCTCCTCTGTATCCTACCTTTTTATCCCTGCTTTTGTTCTTTCTCTTTCGCAATGGATATATTTTCTCTAAAATGTTGAATGAAATAAATGTTTACAAGTGGGAAAAGAGAGAGAATAGAAACATTGTGTAGTATTTTCAAATTGCTTCCCTTTGCATATTTCACTGTGTACAGAAACTGTATCAGAAGCATGCTTTAGAAGTAAAGACACCCTTGTAAATGAGTGGGGGAATGGGAGGGTTGTCCTTTTATGGCCTTACTTCCTCTTGGATTCCATGAAAATAACCACTAGTTTAGCATTTAACAATGTAGTAGCAGCCATATGTGATAAGCCTTTAATTGAATAAGGATTCTCTAAGCATGCATGGCATTTCATAGCCAGTGCCTAATCAATCTTTAAATTAGGTATTAAGATTACATAATGCTTGCTGAAGTCATGCTCTGCATATTGCATTTATATTTATGTTATCACTAAGCCTATAAAACTACATTCAAGTGTTATATTTCCCGACCCAAATTCTTGCCAAAAGAGGAGGGGGGGTGAACAAAAGTATTCTATGTAAGTCTGAAACGAACCTCTTCCTTGAGTTTCTTGGAAGTTGCCTCTTTCAAGGCATTGATTTAATGCTTTGTCCTTGTATCACTGCCTGATGGGGAGTGGCAGCAAATTCAGTGCCAACAGCAGCAAAATCAAAGCAAGCTCAGAGCACACTGACTTCCTCCTGTCTGGCTCCAGTTGGGCTTCACAATTGGTTTAAATTTAGGGAACACAGTGGGCTGAAACAGGGGCTTTCATAGTAGCAGAGGCAACAGAAGCTATTTCCCAAAGGAAAAAAGAAAAGAGCCACTGGGAGTACATGCAGTCTATTGGATCTTTCGTTGTGCTAAAACAACTCATTCCAAATTCTACTAACCCAAAAGAACAATCCCTGCTAAGCAATAAATCATAAATGTTTATAAATTCAATCAGTACCGACAGTACCTTGGTTCAGCTATGCAGAATCCATTTAATGCAGGAGATCTGCAATAACTGAATGTGGGATTATTTTCTTACCCCAGAATCCCTAGAAATTCAAGCCCTCCTAAAAGCTCTGGCTTGGAAACCTTTTTTCTTAACCCAGAGCTGCACTAGCTATCATGACTCCCCACTGGGATTAAAAAAAAAAAACCATATTCCAGGTAGGGCTGCCAACTAGCCTAGAAAAAGCTTGTTATTGTGCTTTTATTCTCTGTAGTAATCTGGCCAAGCTTTCTGGGGAAGAACATGTCTGTTTGCCCATTGCTGCAGATTAGACACAACACCTGGGACCATTTTAAAGGTTGATCATTTAGTTCCTGGATTCACCCCCAACGCAAAACCAAAGTTTAGAGCTGAACCCTAAGGAGTCCTGTTGCGCTTTATATTTTTTTCTCAGCATGTGGTACTAGAAAGCAAAGTATGACGAGCATTTTGTTTGTACAAAGAGATTAATTGTTCCATCAAATCTTGTTTGTGCCTATATTGCAGATGGTAGACACCAGGACATCCCGGGATGAAGTGAAGGCACCCCACCCTGCGGGACTGATCTCAATCTTACTGGGGAAGGGGTAGAAAAAGTAAAAAAAAAGAGAAAGTAGATAAGGAGCAAATGTTCTCTTTTCCTGGTAACACCATGTTTGGGGAGTTGAGAGGTAGGCTTTTCCACCTCTTCAACTGCATCTTAAGTCTTCAGCCTGTTTGTCACCTAGAACCTCTGTTTCTTGGGGTGGTATTGGAGATTGTTTGAACCCTGTGAAGAGTTATATACATAGGTATATGGATATACTATATATAAATGCCTTTATATTCTCTCACACACATACGTATGAGAGTAGCTGTAGTTCCATTTGACTGCTATGCCAGTAAGCGCCAAGACTGAATGGCAATAAAGTTAATGCTGGTAAATAGGAAGGAAATGGCACTGCTGGGATCTGACTTCTGGATAATATTTGGCTGAAGTCTGTCTTTACAGTACTTCTGTTATGCTTGCTTGCTTAAAATCTACTTTTAAGAATGATAAGTCAGTGTCCTGACTGAAGGTAACCATTAATCAAGAATCCTGAAAGGCTGTGCCAAACATTTCTTCGTAAAATCTGTGCAAAGGTCATGGCACCACCCTTACTCTCATCTTGTTTTCATTGTTTTGTTCCATCCAAGGACATAAAATTGTCTTAGTTTGCTTGAACAAATGGCAGGTTAGATTAGCCCATTTGAAGAAATATTGCAGATATATCTATAAATGGGCAATCATCCTCTTGGATCTGGGTTATCCTGTTCATGGATTCAGTGTTAAAGGGTCCTCAGCTCAGTTTCCTCATCAACATGATAATTCCTTTTAAGTAGATGAATTATGTGATTGTTATTTATTGAATTTATAGTCAGAATCAGTTCAATGAGATTCTATATTAGACATATACACGTGTTTGTAGACAGACACACCATACACATTTTCTGCAATATTTATTTTTATTTTTTATTTATTAGTTTGATGCCCATCTCTCTGCAAGGAGATTCTGGGAGGCTTACGACATTTATCTATCTATCTATCTATCTATCTATCTATCTATCTATCTATCTATCTATCCATCCATCCATCCATCCATCCATCTAGATGTTGTGGCTCAGTGGTTAAGATGCTGGGCTTGTCGATTGGAAAGTCAGCAGCCCAGGTTTGATATCTGAGTGCCGTGCACCAGGGTGAGCTCCCATCCTCACCCCCATCTCCTGCGAGCCTAGCAGTTTGAAAGCATACAAATACAAGTAGATAAATAGGCACCACTTCGGTGGGAAGGTAATAGTGATGTCATGATGTCTGTCTGTCTCCCTCCCTCCCTCCCTCCCTCCCTCCCTCCCTCCCTCCCTCCCTCCCTCTCTCTCTCTCTCTCTCTCTCTCTCTCTCTCTCTCTCTCTCTCTCTCTCTCTCCCTCCCTCCTTCAATTAAGGAGTATTTCCTTGTAGAGATGTTTCAGTAGCATAGCTTTTTAAGTTTCTTTGCAAGAAAGATGGTAGCAGATTTTGATGCAAAGGTTCAGTGGCTCCCAATGGAATCACTGACAGAAGATGGGATTTACTTGGGTCTCTTTAATTTTGGAACTGGCCTTCTTTGGGATGCAGTGTTTTGCAGTGGGTTTCCACTGGTTCCAAGGTGGTTTGTTTTCTAGCAATTGAAATTAGAAGTAGAACTGGGGGCATTTGGGGAAAGGCCGTTGTACTGTGCCACTGAGAATCAGCCATTTTCCCACTAAATTTGAGCATCATAAAATGATGTGGCATAAATGAGAGCTCGGATCCACCGGCAATAGGATTGTTTTTGTGGGCGTGTGTGTGTGCGTGTGTCTTACTCTTTTAATCTCCAACAGTCTACAAAGGATAATATATAGGATATGCATTTAAAGTTTCATCAGAAGATTTCTTTTCTAAAAAAAAACTTTCTCGAAAGCATAGAGTTAAGACAGATGTTCTTCCTTGTCAATTAGATTTTTTGTTTGTAGTCAGAAGATCTAGGCTGAAATTATCACTCTCATTTTCACAGCTCTCTGGACAATCATGTAATGAAAGATCTTAACCTAACCTGCATTTACACATGAAATATCTTAACCTAACCTGCATTTGCATTGTAATTGTGAAGGAGTTTCTATGGGAAAAGAGCAGAAACTGAAATGAACGCATTATCAGTAGCGTAATCTGGAGAAATCAGGGTTTGAAACTTCATTATAGGATACAGTTATTTTTTTTAAAAATTTGGTTTTGCATGCAAATGTAAGTTGCTGGGGAAGATTCAGAAGCAAGGATCAATAATTGTTGTTAGAAACCCTAAAATGAGCTGTCTGGAATCAGTGTGGATATGTACAGTAAACTGTCCTTGTTCAATTAATTTTAATAGTTTTGATAATGGCACTGATTTGACTTGTCAAAACTTGGGCAAGGACAAATAAAATCTTTTTGATTTTTACACCCTCTGGGAAACCACAGAGTGAAGATATTTTATCCCATTCATAGAGCTAAATTGTATATCTTATGATGGGTTGACTAACCTCACTCACTCTGTGCCAGTTTAGCCATAATATTTATAATATCCCACCCAACCTTCACCACATTCCTATATGATGAATAATAGAATTGTTAACTGAAAACAACCCCCTGTGGCCTTATAAAGCATATTTTTAGTTGCAGATGTTGACTTATTTTAAAACCTGGCCTTTAAGACATTTGACTGTAGCTTTTCTGCAACAAAGAAACACAACTCCTCTGGAATTTCTCCATGATAATTATTTGAATAATGATTATGGTTCATGCATTGTAAGATTTAACAAAATAAACAGAGCCAGTTTGATGTTCTGGTTAAAATGCTGGGCTAGAAATCAGGAAACCATGAATTCTAATTCTACCTTAAGCATAAAAAACAGTTGAGTGTCTTTGAGCCAATCATTCACTTTTTGCCCAACTCACCTCACAGGGTTGCTGTGGGGAAAATAGGAGGAAGGAGTATTAGGCATGTTTGCCACTTTGATTTATTTTTGAAGTAATAAGTGTGAGTCAAAACATTTTGCAGCCTAGAATGAAACTCAAATTTTCCTTTGGCTCAGAATTGGACAAGGCTAGCAATTGAACCTTGGTTTCATCACTACTGATGTGATGATGAATAAACTAGGTGCAGTAAAAGCCACTTGGCACATGCACCGACAGCATTTCAGTATCCGCTGCCTGATTTAGTCATCCTACTCAGCTTAATAGTAGGGCCAGTCCTGGCCATCCTTCTGTAGCAAACTTCCATCGCCCTCTCCTTTCCCCTGCCCAGTGTTTTGTGTTTATGCATTGAATGAAAAGTTATCATTCTCCAAAAACCTTTGCTACTGCAGAAACAGGTACTGTCTGAAGCTCCGGGTCTTCTTTCTATTATTATACAAAATATATTGGTAGTATTAAGTAGAAGAGTAGAAAAAAAATAACATCCATTTTCTCAAAGGGCAAGTTCAGATCAGATCGTTTGGAGTTGCGCAAATGGATTCTGACTTATTTCAGGAAGACACTTTGACTTCAGAAGCTCATCCATAACTCTGCAAGCAAAAAGAGCACTAGGCACCCACCAGATACTCACAGTGAGGGTCTTCTGTTTCTCTACTGAGCACACTTATTGCACATCTGCTTCAAAAAAGAGCAGACACTATTTCTTCTTGCAGAGAGCAGTCCTATGTGCTCATTAGGGGATTCATTCTTAGCAGTTTTCCATTCCTTCTAGACCTTTTCACCACCTGTAGTTTGGCGTGTTCATTCCAAGGGAAGGGAGGAAGCCAACTTATTTGGATAACCCAAAGAAAGTTATGGTAGCCAAGATGAGCATAGCTAGTTTAAGCCTGCAGAAGCCTGGTTTTAAAGTATAGGTTATGCCTTGGAGGGAGGGGTCAATTACTGCATGCACTAAGATAAGATGGAGGAGGGGATGCTTTAGTCCTTTCCTTACCTCCCATTTCTCCACCTGGGGATATTTGTAGAAGCCAGCAGGGAGAGAAATATCTGCTGGAGGAGGATGAAGATAGAATTAAGTACAGAAAAAAGGTCAAAAGTGGTCTTAAGTGAATTGCCATTCTGACTATGTGCCCAGGGATTAAAGTCATTGTAAAGTAGAACAATATCAGTTGGAGCCAAGCCAATAATTTTAGAAGATCAGTGCCAAGAGATGGTGCTACCGCTGCCCTATCACCTCTGTTGTGACTGAAGAAAGAGCCTGCCAGCAACCCTTGCCTCCCAGGGCTACCAGGAAATTGTCAAGGTCCCCAATTTATCTTCTTCCTTTTTTACTGGACAGATTAGCATCTTTCCAAACAAAGTGCTAGTTTGTAGTCCTCAACTATCCCCTCCGAACCTCCTGAGAGTACCTATTTGCTCTCCAAAACGTTATTGGAGATACAAAAAAGATGCTAGGTTCTCATCTATTTTTCTAATATTAAAAGTGTCCTTTAAACATTGACAGATAAGGGAAGAAATGTAGCAAGCACCAAAGAGATCTTGTGGTGTTAAATGTACATTAGACATTTCAGATTTTCTGCTACTTCAGATTTTCATTTTTTTTCTAATTATTATTACTACTTATTATCCTGCAGAGTCCAAAATACAAATCTGGTTAAAAAACAGTCATGTGAGAGACACATGACTAAAAGGAAAGAATGGATGCTACTTAAATTCTCTCATGAGTGAAATTCACATTTTAAGCTTTTCCCTGTGGGGTGGGGTGAACTCTTACTGCATGAGGGTCAGTGGGACATATTAAGCCTTGTAATTTGCCGGTGAGTGAATATCATAGGAGATGCACATGACCAAGAGGAACAATGGCTCCAGTAAGAGTCAAATATATGACATTTTTCTTTATGGAGCCTACAAATCTGTGAAAAATCCATGAAGTTTGTTCGACTTAGGCTGACTTGGAGCTCCAGCCATGTGCCAAAGAGGAAGCAGTTTACAGATTCAGAATAAAATAGAAATACAAACCAGAAAATGAGGATGTTTTTATTGGCAAATAGTTTATTATTTAAACTAGTATGTATCTGTGAATATATATGTTTATACAGCCATACATACAGAGAGAGAATACTATTGGACTTGCTTAGAAAGGAAGGGAACATAATACGTTAATTAATTAAAGTAGATGAAAGCCTGGTATCTTTAATTATGAGTTGCATAACATAATATAGTTTTTGGTGGCTTATTCTTGTTCCAGAGAATTTCCCAATTATCTTCAGGCTGGAAACAAATCTATACCTGGCATGGCACTATCCCCTTTGCATCATTGGTCTCTAAACACTGTACTCCTTGGTCCCAAACTCATGCCTGCCTCTGAACCTTCTCCTTTTTAAACTACATGATGAAATAATCTCACTAATATTTGTAATGATCTGGTCTGAAATATGAGCCTCTATTTCCTGATATTCAGTATGGTGCAAACCAATTATACTCAATATACATTTTTTGCTGGAAACCAGCAAATGTCAAAAATTATGGTCATGTGATCGCTGAATGCTGCAAGTGGCCATAAGTGTGAGCCGGTTGCCAAGTGCCCAAAATGTGATCATGTGTCTGCAGGATGTGTGTGTGTGTGTGTGAATCGGAACTTCAAAACCAAATCATAAGTACCTTTTGAAGGGGTAATTTCGAGTAGTTGCTAAGTGATTAGTCATTAAACGGTCATTAAAACTGCCTGTATTGTTGACTCTCTTGCTTTTGGTATTCACTAGGCACTATTTACTTGATTAAGCAGCTTTTCTATTTTTATTCCAAACTAATACGGTATGAAAACCATAAGGGTTGGGGCACTGATTCCTCTCTGGGTAAAATAGTCATATGAGTAGTCTTACTTCAACCCCAGCTTTCCTCATCTAAAGCTAGATTAGCAATACAAGGAAGGCTCATGAATACCACCCCACCACCCACAAATATCCAGCTCTCACTTTCTACCCAGCTCCTGTTTCAGTTTGGGACACTTTGCAAGAAACCACTCATCTCATGGAGCCATAGAATCAAATGTGGGCTTGCAATTCCTCAGAATCTTTCACTTCCTCCTGATTTGAACATTATAGCTGGTGACGAAACTATAGGTAGTTGTATCACATCATATACAAACTGGAAACACTACAAATAAGGAAGAGGCAGAGTATGTTTCCTGTCATTTCAAGCAGTCTGTCCTAATTGAAATTCTTTTTTTTTTTTGTAAAAAATTCTTTTATTAAAACAATCAACATCAAACATAAGATCGTATTAAAAAGCAATCATCATATAACCTGCAATACAACACTAAGGATTAGTCTTTGTAAACGTCTGGTTTAGTAAACATTCCTCACTCCTCACGTCAAGCCTCAACTATATGCCTGATACATTTTATTTGATTGGTGTTTCTCTTATATATGGTCTATCTACTGTTTCTAGTCTATCACATATTGTTCATTCGAGCTTCAGAAGTAAATTCGTCTCAGTAGTAGTGCAATCTTTTATGATCCCTAGCAAAAGATCCTGAGGTAGAAATTCAATAACCTGAGGTAGAAATTCAGTATGCTTTTCCAATATTAAAGCAATCAACATTAAACATAGGATCTTGAAAAACTCATGTTTGCTGGAGGAAGGCAGCAGTAAGCACATGCCTTCCAGCGCTGAACAACTAGCACAGTTGATAGATTGCACCACTTCTAGGTATTCATATAAACAATCTCAGGCGAGGCTGTTAAAGACATTTCTGATTAAGATTTGATCACTTCCTGAATATATCAGATTCCTAGAGACTGTGTTAATTGTGTTAGTAAATTTTGCCAATTTACCCTCCAGCTCCGTTGGAAGCTTTGCTTAGATTCTGGATGAAGGCTGGCACTGGAGCTTTCAAATAAAATTCCACTTTGCAATGTATGCAGGCAATTTTTTGTAAAATGGCAGGTATTTTTTTTTTTTGAGGAGATGGATGTTCATTTTATTTCATTTCTTTTTTTTTCATTGTAAGTTCTAAAGTTGCCCAGGAGGAATCATTGGAAGCTTATCATGTATTACAGAGGAGCTCAGATCAATTGATTCTTGGTTTGTATGTAGTTGTGTCTTCTTGATGTTGTTAACATTATACTGATTTCTTGGCTCAAAAAACTATTTTGTTTCCAGGCAGCAAGGCAAGAGATTTGGGAGAGTATTTGGAGCAAGAATAATACCTTGGATCATGTAAATGAGTTGAAACATGATGGTTTATGTATTACCCTCACTTTTTAAATTAAAAAGATACGTGTTTTCCCCACTGATTAAATTAAAAGGAACGGTTCTTAGAAAACAGCCAAGGATTTTCAAATTGGTCAAAACCTTGATGGAGAAATGACTAATCTTGAAGCATCTGTGGGTGGCAAAAAACTAGGACAACCAGTTTGCTTCCACCCAGTGGTCATTTTTGCAGCACAGATATGGTAGTTTCATCTTGTCCTAAATTTAGATGGCAGATTAATTGTACAGGTAGTCCTCGACTTACAACATTTAGTTCATTTAGTGACCAGTCGAAGTTACAACCGAGTTCAAAAAAGTGACTTCTACCTGTTTTTCACACTTACGACAATTGAAGCATTCCCACGGTTACATGATCAGAATTCAGATGCTTGGCAATCAGTTCATATTTATGACGGTTGCAGTGTCCTGGGGTCATGTGACCAGCTTTTGCAACCTTCTAACAAGCAATGTCAATGGGGAATCCAGATTCACTTAACAACCATGTTACTAACTTAATAAATGCAATGATTCACTTAAAAAATGTGGCAAGAAAATTTGTAAAATGGGGTAAAACTCAACAAATGTTTCACTTAGCAACATAGATTTTGGACTCAGTTATGGTCATAACTCAAGGACTACCTGCAATACCATCCAACAAATTTGAGTTACTTTTTGGAATCTTAAGTTTTTTCCATTATTAGCAAGGGAAAAGCAGTATAGAAAAATTAAATGTATATCCCACTTTGTTTGTTCTGGTATTATTTAATCAAATAACCAAGAAGTTCTATAGACTTTCATTTTGTGCCCTTGAAACCATACTATTAACCAGTATTCTTAATCTTCTTTGACACCCCTATACTCCATGTTTGGGATTGTAATCCATTTCCATCTATAGTGGCAAGTGGGAAAGACTTGCAAGATTGATGTCAGCCTTACCAAGTAGACCAGATAAGAAACAGAGTCAGATAAGATAATTCTACCTTATTATAAAGCTACATTAACAGGGTCTTGCAAGGTTGAAAATATAGCTCTCCCACCATCTTCTTTACACGCCAAGAAACGAGGGAGGTCCCTTTTGAGCCTCTTGTCCTGCCCACTATCTAGCTGCAGGCTATGCTGTCTCTTATCTGACTGTTCCCTGGGTATTATCTCTTTGCCCCATCTCCCAAGGTTTCTCCCACATACGGTACCACTAGACACCTCAGGCATATTTCTGAGCTTTAATTTTTTTTCCTAATTTCATTGGTCTCTTAAGTCAGTTCTTCCTAGTACTTCATTAGTGCTAGTAGCTGTGTTGTGCTCTGCTGTTTCCACTACTTTTTTTCCTTGAACCACCTGCTTTGAACATCCAGAGTTACTGTTGAGTTGAGAGAGATAGGTTTAAGTACAAAATAAATACATTAAGCCTCACTGAGAATTTTTGGGATATTTTTGAAGCTAAAGAAGTAGAACATTATGCCACTGGATTTAAGAAACATTAACTAGTTTTTTATCAGGAGTCACAGAATGGATGCTGAATTAGCATAGAAAGCTTGCTGTTGTCTATCACTGCACTGAAGTGTAATTTATTTAACTATTGCTTGTTACATGGGAAGCAAGGCAGCTAATTTGGATAATGCATATGGCTGGAAGATAGAAGGCTGTGAATTCTAATTCTGCCTTAAGCATGAAGCCAGCAATGTCAAACCATTTCCAAACATATTACAGGCAAAATTCCATGGAATTGTCTATGCAATAGCTAGGAATAAAGACTGACTCAGAGGTGCGTGTGCACATGAATGAGAGCCAATTATGATTTCATATTACATCTGAATTCAGCCAGCAAATGGCCAAAAGATCAGCCAGTATGTTTCCATCTGGGGCATTTGACCCTAGATCTAGCTTGTACTCGCTAGCTTTGGACTAGAGGTAATCATTATATCATACTCCCTCTCTATGAGGCTGTCAGACTATTTCAGCAGATAAATCAAAATGCTGGAAAGTGTTATCTGAAAATTGCCAGTTTAGCAGAGAATCTTCACAGAGATTTCTTTGGGTTTGTTGAAGATGATACTATTGGATACGTGGTTAGTAAAAGTTAGACTTCAAGCCTATATGAATAAATAAGATCGGAAGCATATGGCATAAGGCAGGGGTCTTCAAAGTTGGCCGCTTTAAGACTTGTGGGCTTCAATTCCCATGCTGGCTGAGGAATTCTGGGAGTTGAAGTCTACAAGTCTTAAAGCGGCCAAGTTTAGAGACCCCTGGCATAAGGGATATGGAAGATGTTTCGTTCCTTAGCTAACTGAAATACCACACATTGCCCAAGTAGTAATAATTTTCTGTAATTTGTTTCTTTGTGGAAGTGTCAACTAGGATAACTTTTCTATTTACCATTTCTCTTTGGAGGCAGTCTATGGTCTGTCATTTTCCCTTGTCTCAATTACATTGTGTCTATTAGCATGTCATAAGATCGTTAAGTGTAGAACAACTAATTGGCAGTGTGACTTTTTCCTATTTTTAACTAGTTTTAAACAGAGCTTATCATTTGTAAATAATAATAATCTTGATCATTACATTTGTTCTAATTAAACAATGAGACATATCAAGAGTACAGTAATCATGAGATAATCACATCGCTGGCATAATTATCTGGTACAGGGCACAGCCAAGTATTTCTAATGCTATTGAGTATGATTTTCTTGTGATAACTGCACCCGGTAGGTTGTCTAATTTTAATCATAAAATCAAATTATTTTTATTAATATGAACAAGGGTGGTAGTGGGGGAAGCTGCCCTTTTCTTCTGATGGAAGATGAGAAAGCTGATGGCCTCCTATGCCTAGCAGGAATTTCAGGTGGGTTGATAGAGTGTGGATTAATCATTAACTGCAGGTGCTCTCTTGTTCTCATCCACGTGACTTTGCCATGATATGAATAACTCTGAACTTAATATGTCTGGCTCTGCATGAAGTGGAAAAAAGAGGGTCAGATCAGCTGCACTGAGGAACAGTGCTGCATACAAGAATAGCTAGGACAAAATCTCTTTTATTATAAAGTTTGAGTTGGTATTACTTGTGTTGTCATTGTAGTGGTTTCCAATCAATAATACCCTTCTCAATGATATATACCAGTGGTGGCGAACCTATGGCACAGATGCCAGAGGCAGCACTCTGAGCCCTCTCTGTGGGCACACATGCTGTTGCCCCAGCCTTGCCTCCCCCCTGTGACCTTCTCACCAGCAGCCCCCCTGGAGGAGAGTTGCCCCCGAGTGTGGCCCACATGGAGCAGCACAGCCAAGGACATGGCAGCCAGGCAGCGTAGACAAGACTCTGCCCTCATGCCCCATTGTGCACAGTTGATGCTGCGGGGCAGGGGCAGAGGGCGTGGCCACCATGGTGCTGCTGGGCTGCCTGGATGATCTGCGATGGGCCCTGGAGGTGGCGAGTGGCCCTGCAGGCAGGGTGGGGGCAGGGCAGGGGGTGGAGCGGGGGCGGGGCCAATTTTTGGGCACTCGATCTCTAAAAGGTTCGCCATCACTGATATATACTGTATATGAAGTTGCACAGCCTTCTGTCATTAGGACTGTCAGGTTCATCTTTGAAACTTTGGTTTACCTTTGTTTTGTTTTATTTTGCCAGGGCCAATTCTATTCTATGGCTTGTTTCGATGTTGTCTCTTTAATTTACAAAAGATGGAACAATGAAGCATTGGTTTCTCTACCTTCTGCCTTACCGCTTACAGCCTGGTTAGGTCAATTAGCTGTTATATTAATGAGGTACTGCAGTTTGATGCCAATTTACCTAAGCAGATTGGTGTTCCTATTTAATCTAAGAGGAAACCAAAATTCTTCATTTTAGATGGAATAGCTAATTGTAACTGGAGGCAAACAGCTTTCTTCTTAATATGCACAAGAAGAAAACATTTAGCTTCCTTGTTCGACCACAACTCCTAATGGTATGGCAAGTTAAGAGTGAACATCCTGATTGGCTAATATGTAATAGATAACCCCCAAGAATGACATTGTGATCTGCAAAACCCAGGACTGTGTCTTTACTTTGAGCAGCCCACACACATTTTCCTTCAAATTCCGCAGTGCAATGTAAGATAAAGTAGTCGGGCCAGTCCTACTGTGAGGCATGTGTCAGAACCAGAAGGGTATGCCTAGCAATCTGTTTTCAGCCAACTCACTCAACTAAACAGCAGTCCTTGGGTGCAATGAAAGAAGTTGCCCCATTGTAACTAATAGTTGGCTTTGGGGCTTGAAATGAGGAGTGAGAAAGCCATCTTGTCCCACAGACGTTACTTGATTGGGGATGACAGGATCCTTAGATTGGCGAAAGCAAGTTTGGCTTAAGAGAGGTTTAAGTTATTTCTCTGTAACCACTGCCACCAAGCAATGGAACTATCTATGATATCCGGACACATAATTAAGTGTCTAACGAAATACCCAGTTAGTGGCAGTTGCTATGCTTCAAGACAAGCAAAATTTTAATATCCCTTCAAAAAGCTCTGAAGCAGAACAATATTCAGTGATTGTGCCTACTCTTTCATCATATTCATAATCATTACTCTAGTGGTTAATCTTTTGCCTTTTTCAAGTAGCTTGCAAAGGGACCATGAAATGTGGTCATTTTGTCGACAGCTTTCACTATACCTCACTTACGTCAAGGAGAAACTAGACAGAGTCCTGATGTGTACACAGTAGGCAGGAAATATTTGGCATAGATATTTGTGGGATACTTCCAAATATACTCCAGGCAAGACATCAATTAGATCCAGATCTGGTCTGTTCTGTTCTGTCCACAGCCCTGACCTGATTAAATAAGGAATAATGATAGTTTTGACATATCTTATTTTCATTTTCCTGTCTCACTAATAATTGATTTTTAGAAAGAGCATCTTTCTACGTCTATGTTACTTAGAAGGCTAGATCAGGAACCCATTCACACCAGCTTGAAAATCTTCCCATTCAGTCCCATTGATTAAAATGTTTTCTTTAAAATAATAATAATAATAATAATAATAATAATAATAATAATAATAATAATAATAATAATAATAATAATAATAATTCCAAAGAGACTAATCCTGGCTTCTGCAAGTCTTTTGCTAGCAATACTTTTTTTTCTTACACCCTTATCAAGCAATATCATAAGTATCTGCTCTGGTTCCTTTAATGACTCTATTTGCCCAAAGGAAGAAGAAATTGAAAAAGGACGGAACGAGATTAAAACAGCACAGAGACACGGAGGGAAGAGAGACGATAAGAAAGAATAGAGAAGGATATACATAGTAATGTAGGGTGGGTGGGTTGTAACTCATCCTGAACCCCTTAATCTTTGTAGAACTCCTGAAATATTATAGATGACTGGGTCCCTTCCATCTGGGCAACCTTCCCATCTGAGGAGGATTAGGAGAGTGAATGTTAATTACAACCTTATAATTTTGGTCTTTAGCAACTGTCTGCAGTAAGGGGCTTGAACGTAAAGGAGAATGGGCTTCACCTCTGTGCACATCTTTACTAACGGTGCTGTCTCTTGTTTTCTTTTTTGCTCATTAGTGTAACAGCGACTATGTGCCTGTGTGTGGTTCCAATGGCGATACCTATCAGAATGAGTGCTATTTGAGACAAGCTGCCTGCAAGCAGCAAAGTGAGATACTTGTGGCGTCAGAAGGATCATGTGCCACCGGTAGGTACAGCCGGCTTTGTGCTACATACTGTTATCCAGGAATCGGTTGACAAGCAAGCCCAACCACTACTGTGTATTTTCATGAGTACTCCTTTGTGCTCCTGTCAGATTCATCCTAGATCAATAATTGAAAGCGTGCTTTTCATGCTGCAACCCAATCAGTTCTGCTTGCTTTGACATCCTCTTTCCTTACCTGGGAAACCGTTGCCATTTCTTCAAGTATTCATTTTATTTATTCTGCAATGTTTTGCCCAATGTGCACAATTAAAGATGGCAGAATGTATGACTAACAAAGTTTCCCAAAATGCTTTGTTTGATCAATATTTTAAAAAGGGGGTTAGATCTGATTGTGGACAAATTTGTGTAAGATATTTTGCCGCCTAAATGTCAACTACATTAAGCAGTGATTTATATATTGAATCTAGATTCTATATGTCTAGGTTCATGTAGCACAATCATACATTAATCCTGATGCAACAACCTTACAATTTACAATATCAAAGAAACCATTTTATGTCTTAGTGTGATGTATAGATCCATCTAAACAATATTTATTAATGCAGAAGCTGCCTCTCCTAGTGGAGGAATAGGTTCAAGGAAGGCTGTGCTACTCAACGTTTGTTTGTTGGTTTATTTCTGGCAGTTTTAGTTTTTAAACTAGCTCTGAAGCAGTTACAATTAGAGTAAGATCAGTATAGGTAATAAAACTAAAATACTTTTAAGCCATAGTTGGTGAGTTAATGCCACTATTGTATGGCGAATACATTCTGATTTCTTGTCATGGCAATCTAGAACCAAGGCTGGTAGCCAGAAATGGCTCTGGGACTTTTGTAGGAAAGAAGAGAACTAATGATTGGGGCAAAATGTGTTTTTCCAGCTAGAGCAGGAGTGTCAAACTGCTGGCCCACGGGCCGGATGCGTCACACAGAAGCCGCGCCCACCCCAACTCCAGCAAGGGGAAAAAAGTCACACTATGTCGCCACACATCATGACACCCCTGAGCTAAAGGAAGGATAGGGGAGTGCTTTGGGGCCAGCAGTCATTGTTTGAGGATATGTTTTTAGTCTCTGAACCACAGAGATATGGGGGAATTTAGCGACAGTGTCACAAGGGAGCAGGGCAGATGTATTTGGATAAGGATTGGATAGTTGGGCTTCTCCTATTTGATAATTTGGAGGTGTCAAATAGAATAAAAACTTGGCCCTTTATGGTTTGCATGTCGGTGATGCAAATGTAGGATTTGGAGGGTTGAGAAGAAAAGAGACTGGCTATGAATTTCCTGTAAAGGTATGTATTTAGTGCTAATGGGAGACACAATGTGCTCCTTTTCATGTGATTGGATTAATGGGAGATCATCCACTCAGGGTGCCTACAATCATATGTTTTGTTTCTTTAAGGCATTGTGCTCACTTTGTATAGTGAGATCTGGAAGTGGGACTAATCTTTTAAACCATATTATTGCAAATCACAATAACAGAAAGAGGAATATCCCCTGATGGAAATGATGTGCCAAGTCATCTTTTAGAGGTTTTTTTCCCCCCTCTCCATGTGTCTTTAATACAACCCTGAGATTTCTCATCAGCTCCTCATCCAAATGTTTGACCCTGCTAAGCTAAAAACAAAAACGTTGTCTTGGAAATCTCCCAAACGGCCAGAATGATTTTGGCCTTTTGACTAGATTATTTTCTTTCATATTCTCAACAGAGGGAAGATCTCACAGAAAAGTGGAGGGAATTGCCAACCAGTATGTGAGTCATAAGTAAACCATAGGCTTGAAAAAGTAAAAGGGGTCTCATGTCTTGAGCAACAGCATGGTTTCTATTACAGGAATAGCTTATATTTTGCCTCAGAATATGGGCTACTTGGCTATTATGATGCCATAAAGAATGCCATTACAATATGTGAGAAGCACTGGAATCTCCTTCCAAGTCCATTCAAATGTGCAACAACTACCTATTGTTCTCCCTATGGAAGGAGGTAGGTTTTTGACATCCCCTGGGTCTAGCAATCTGTAAATATCTTTTCCTGAGAGAGCTGATCCATAGGGTGGGAGGTGGCAGGGAGGCTGAAGACCCCTTCTTTTTTTAAAAAAATAGCTGTCTCCTGCACGACCAAGTGCTTCAGGTTATTGCTTGGAAAGCTTGCAAGGAGAACAAGTGGGAGCAAACACAGATTTTTTAACTGCAGTCCTCCAATCCTGTGGAAAGAACTGGCAGTTTAAGAATCATTCTCTCCCTTGTCTTGCCAATCCCCTCTAAGCAGATTGAGGATTTTCCGCTAATTCTGGCAGGGGAACTGGGGAGCGATGATCTTTTAGTAGAGGGGAACACTCAGTTTCAAAGAACTGGATTCTCCCACTGCTAAAAGCAAAATGGCCCTGGAATACAGTGTCAGGGAAGAGAAAAAGGAGGGGGGGAGAGCTCAGCAACTTTCGGGGAGTGAATGAGAGCTGGATCAAACCCAGCTCTTGACTAAGTCAACGTAAATGAGGCATGGCAGATTGTTCAGTTTGTACTGGGAGAAAAGAGAAAATGCTGCTTTAACATCAGAACAGCTCAAAATGAATGTAAACTGCCTCTGTGGTCAGCAGGGAATGAGACAAAAGCCTCCTCTCGAGGATCAAGTTTCAGAAATGGTAATCTATATTTCTTCCAGCTGAGGCTGGGGATATATGAAGGCTAGCTCAGGAGGTAGTAGGAGAGAAGGGTAAAAAATATGAAATCTTACTTCTCTTGTGAGATAAAATTAATGATTAAGCAGGTATTTCATAGACTTCCCATTCAAGAAGGATCTACACATAAGGATGATAGTCTCATTTGGAATCACAGCTGCAAGGGACTTTTTATCGCAATTGGCAGTAATGTGATAAAATAGTCCTATTTCTATGTCTTACTCTGAAAAACAAGCACAGTGCATTTATGTATATACACATACATACATACATACATACATGCATATATATATAATTGTTTGTTGGCTTGCTCTGTCTTTTTTTTTTGCTAGATGCATGATCTATTGTGTTTGCCAAAACATAGCTATGATTTGAGAAATGTTGCAGTTCCATTTTAAAAGGAACATTTAAAAAAAAAACAGTATCAGAATGACAGTTTGCCCTGGATTAACTGTCTATAAATAAATTGGAATTTTGATTCCCAGCATTAGGACAGAATTCCAATGTTGTATCTTGCAGGTTGTTCCTTTACCTTCCTAATCATCTGCAACGCTGAAAAGCGTTTCTGACAAGAATTTCTCCTAAAGCAAGGCACTGATCTTTGTTGCTTGCTTTCTTTTCGTTTTTTTAGATTCATTTAAAAAAAACTGAATAAAATTCAAAATTTCTTTTAAAACTGTATTTTTAATGCTCATCAGATGTTGAATGTGCATTTGAAATTTAATTGCAGGACTTTTTAACAAAGAGTTTTTCTTAATTAGTTATCTAGGCATATGCAAGTAGTCCTTGATTAATGACTATTTGTTTAGCAACTGTTTGAAGTTACGATGACACTGAACAAGGAGTCTTATGGCCAGTTCTCTCAGAGTTGTGGCTATTGCAGCATCCTATGGTCATATGATTGCACTCCAGGAACTTGGCTACTGGCTCACAGTGCCCCAGGATCATGTGATCACCTTTTTCAATCTTCACTGCCAGCTTCTGAGAAGCAAAGTCAATGGGGAAGCAGGAGGTTGCAAATTGAGATCATGTGATACAGTACCTAGCAACCATCTGGAATTCACCTAATGACCACAGCTGGAACTCCCAAAACTGCCATCCCAAGTCAATGTAGTCGTAATGTTACACTTGTCACTTAGTGATGCAGTTGCGATCCATTACTGTTGTTCACCAAGGACTATCTGTAATTGTCATATGCTTGAAGTCTCTGTTGTAATAGTTCCAATCTGTTAGGATCACTCTTGGCTTTTTGATACTGTCCCTAGTAAATCAGTTCCTTTATCATTGCATTAGAGGTCTGCTTGCTAAAGCTGTCATTCCTCCCAGTTTAGCTCTTGGACTAGTGTGTGTAGATCAGTGTTTTTCAGAGTTATCAATTTTAAGATATGTGGACTTCAACTCTCAGAATTCCCAGCTAGCAGCTTCCTCACATCTTAAAGTTTTCAAGTTTTCAAAACACTGGTATAGATTAGGTGTGGGCAAAAAAAAAAAAGCTTTGGATCTCACGTGGTCCTCCAGAGAATTATAGCCCCCTCGCAAATCTTTCCATTAATTCTGAGAAAAAACAAACACCTTTCAGAAAGAAATATATTCTATGCTACAACTAATTCACCAAACAATTGTTGAATGCAAAGAGGAGATAAAAATAAATCATGAGACTAAAAACAATTGAGACAATATAAACAAGCAAATCTCCAAATTAAATCTACAACTAAAAAGCTCCCAGATAACGATTGCAAAATATGAACAAACAATCCAGAAATCAGAAGTCGAAACAGAAGAAATGGATTTAGAAATGGAAGAGATAAAAGAAGGGAAATACAAATGACTGTAAACAGACAAAATACTGCAAGACCTAGCTATAACAATGAAAATGCAAAAGACCTTTTACCCCTCAGGTCTGCAAAATATATCTGATGGCAAGGAAAAAGATTTTTTTAAAGGGGAATCTAGAGCTGTTAAGGGAAATGTCACAACTTGGGAGACAGGGATTGAAAAGAGAAATGGAGGGAGAAAGGAAGGAATATAAATGGGCGGAATCCCCCCCCCCCAAATATCCTACCTAAATGGTCTTCCTCGTGTCAAGCAATTTTTACAAAAATAGAAAGAAAATTCTTGGGCGATCTCATCGTCCTGGCTTGGAAAGCAGCTTGGCAAAGAAAGAAAGCGAGAGTCAGATTTAAAAAACAGAAGATTTGACCTTTTAGAGGGGGCATTATATGTTTAAATATTTCTTTGAATAAGATTGAAAGAACAGAAGACCCTTTGATATAATTAGACCTTTATAATGCAAGATATGATTTGGAATTAAGATAGCATTTTTTTTCTCTTTTTTTTGATATGGGAAATATGAAGATAAGATTTGAATCAAACTTTCAGCTATATAAATGTAATTAATATTGAGAAAATCATAACTGATAAAAGACATTTCAAATACTAATGAGAAATCAAACTTTAACAAGAACACGAAAAATAGGATATTGATTAATGAATTGACATTATTGATTTATGAATTGATATTATTGTTATTTGTATGATATTAGTAAAATATGATGAAGATACTTACATCTAACACTGCATACATGAACAGTACCAAAAATTGTAATGATGTAATGAAGGGAAAATGGAAAAATATGGAGAAGAAAGGAGGATTAGGGAAAAATACTGGGTTGTGTGGTATTGAACAGATTTATATTGAAGAAGTTAATGTTACATATCTGAACCAGACAACCAGACAACAGCACTAAAGACTAATTTTAAAAAATTAATAAAACTTTTATGTATAAAAAATTCTGGACAGTGGTTCCACTGCTCCACTGCTCTTTTGCTGTTAGGACAAGGCTTTCCAGCAGGCCAGTTCAAGGTTTCATGGAGTCCTGGAATTGCCTCCATCTTCAGCCCAAGCTATAGAGCAGAACAGGTTGCAAATATTCTGTCTCATACAGGTTTGGGGGATAATACCTAATTGCACCTTGGTGATGTGGACCAAACTGTGTAGCATTTCACCTGATCATCTTTTTTTACTGACTACTGCCTCTCAGAGACCTGAGCTTTTTATTATTTATATTATGGGAATACAGAACTCTGGTCAGTGCGTCAAAGATCATGCATGGATAGACTTATGACTCAGGAGTCCTCATTTTGGTTGTTTTAAAAAACTGATATTTAAAAAGGCAACATAGTCATCAAATATCATTGAGAAGAAAATGTAATCCTCATACTAAAACTAACTTGGTAATCACTGGGTTGTGCAACAGAATTTAGAGCAGCAATAGTAGTAGCATCTGTAAGGCACTTGAAAAGCATATACCAGTATCATAAAGAATATGGATAAATCAAAATACATAGAGTACCATGTATATCAATTTGCAAAAGAATAACATAAGAAGCATAATTTGCTAGCAGACTTTTAATGAAGTAGAATCCAGCTTTGCAAACATATGAACTGTTCTTATGCAGATGTATTTTATTTCCTCCTCTCTTCTTACAGATGCAGGCTCTGGATCAGGTGATGGAGGTAGGGATGTTTTCTTAAAACTTTCTCCCCCCTTCCCTGCAGACTTGTTACTGTGGTTTTTCTAGATTTGTTATTCTATGTTGTATTACAATTGCTAAGATTGTGTTTTCCTCTGGGAAGTGACATTTTGCATTTTACTCAAACAAAAACTCTTAGCTGTTCTAAAATAGAAATTCAGAAAGATATTTTATTTCTGGTAGAATTTTGTTTTATTCTCTATTTAACTGGCACTCTATCTCCATCTGCTGTTACTACCATTGTTACATGTACCTGTTTATTTATGTTAGCATTGAATTCACAGTTGTTTTGGATCTCTCCTCCAGAGAGATGAATATGAATATGAATTTCAGGACTGAAGTGTTGGAAAGAAATTTTATACCAAATTAAATAGACAAATGAAGGCTTTAAAAATGACAGCTTACCATGTTTATTTCAGCATAATGCCAACTTGATTTGCTTATCATTTAGGTTTGGCCTTTTTGCACATAGTAAGTGCAAGCTATCTAGATAAATATTAGGCTACAAATAAATCCTATAAATAGTTATTAAAGCAACAAGCCACATTTACTGTATATATGGGCCTTACCTTTGAGTGAATATACATTCTTCTTCTTTTTGTGCCATATCCGTTATCAGACATTTGTATCATGTTGGCGACCTTATTTTTATCAGCAGCTGCACAAAAAAGTGCTGCTGAGTTTTGTCCAAACCAATCCCTTAGATTTTGAAGCCACAATGTTCTTCTTCTACCTGGACCTCATTTGCCTTCAATCTTTCCCTGGAGGATTAAATGGAATATGCTGTATTTTTCTGGGTGTCGCATCACATGTCCGAAATAGTCTAACTTTTCAGTTTTTAATTGTGTTGATGATTTCCCTTGGCTTTCCCAGGCGGCTTATCACCTCCTCATTTCTGATCTTGTCAACCCAGCTTATACGTAACAGCCGCCTGTAAATCCACATTTCAAATGCTTCTACCGGTAGTCTCTTCAGGTGGCCTTCTGTCAGAGACCAACTCTCTACTCCATAGAGCAGGATAGAAAAATATAACATCTGACAAGCCTGATTTTCAATCTGCATAGAAACTGGCAATACAACCTCATGGATTCCAACAGAACTGAAATGTCATGGGATTTAAATTAATTTCCAATTTAATCATGTTCTATTTGGTCTGACTGTACCCAGAGGGTATCTATATTACTGAAGTCGCTTTTTCAGGAATGGTCTAAAAATTGAGAATAGCTCTTTTATATTACGGTTCAGATTTGTTTCCACTCAACAATTTCTCATTCCAGTTTGTAACTTACTGTTTTAGAGAGTCTTTAATAGCACATTTAGAGATACAGTTTTGTTTGTAGATTCCCCCTATTATTTGATAATCATATTGTGGGTGCTGAAATTAACAGGTTGCACAGAATGCATACATATGAGAATGATCACATCTCTCCCCTTTCTCCGTCACACACATGTGCATAAATGTATTCCTACAGTTTGATGTAATCTTTATTTTTATTATTTGTTTTGTTTTGTTTTTGACATCCAAATGAACTTTACTGTGAAGTTTCATAATTGCCAGTGGGAGTTGGTGTCTCATTCCTAATGAAGAGTTTTAATATGTTTGTATGTTCTTTGTTTAATTTAGAATCATAGGACTAAAAGAGGAGATATTTGGAAGGAAGGAATTCCTATGAGTTTTATTTATTTTATTATAATGTTAATGCTCATTATCAAATGATATTTGGTAAAAAGAGTATAGCCAGTAGACTTTTGCAAGATTACCAAAAGGGAATGAATTGATCTGTACTGGCAGTTGATTCTCTTAAAAAGCAATGGTTAGAAACTAATCAAGGAGAGAAGCAAGCTACCTAGAACTAAGGGAGAAATTTCCTGACAGTGAGAACAATTAATCAGTGGAACAACTTGCCTTCAGAAGTGCTCCATCACTGGAGGTTTTTTACAAAGAGATTGGGTAACCATTTGTCTGAAATGGTATAGGATAGGATCTCCTATTTGAGCAGGAGGTTGGATTATAGGTCCAAGGTCCCTTCCAATTCTTTTATTCTATTATTCTGTCAAAAATATGTGTTGCTTGTGTGTTGATACCAAAGCTGTCTAAAAACCCTGCCATTTGATTGCTCAAGAGGAGTTTTCAAGGTGACTGAGCTTTGGGGTTTTAACCTGATGTCTAAACGTTACACATTTTAACACATTTTGCAATCTTTGAGAAGGATATGTGGACACATATCAACATAGGTCCTGCATAGAAATGATGCCAAAAGGACTTTTGGCATCATTTCTATGCAGGACCTATGTTGATTCTCCATTTTCTTTTCTCAGTCTTGGTAGTCATTTGTTTCTCTACAGTATCCACTATACTGACCTGGATGATAACATTTATCATCCTAACGTAAGTGCTCATAACATGGTGTTTTGTTTTGTTTTGTTTACAGAAAATGGTTTCCTTCTTTTTCAGAACTCCATTACTGTATAGCTTTCTATTCATTTGTTCATAGTCTCAGATTTCAGAGTTAATATTAACATGTCTCAAAACCATATCATTTGTGATCTTTTATTGTCTGGTTACCAATGGTTTTTTTTTTGTATTTATGCTTTTTAAATGGGTTTATTCTCATGTTTCCAAAGGAAATAAATGATTGTGAGCTATTTCCATTTTTATTGTGACTCAAAGCATCTCATTAGCCAAATAGTTTCATTCATCCAAACTGGCTGGCAGATATCAAAAAAGATTGCTAGATAAAAGGGACTGTTATTAAGAATAGGATTACTTAGAACTCAGATGCCCAGGAAACAAATAATTGGGCAGATGCATATAGCTAAATTTGACTAAGAAGGGGATTGTGTCATCAAACTACAACATTACCGATAAAACATCCTCCCATTTTCAGCCTTCACAATGTATTGTCCTCTAGATATATGGGACTATAATTTTTAACATCAGCTCTTGCAGGCACCAGATTGGGGGAAGTTGGTCTAGAATAAGATAGAAGCAATTTCAATGTCTATAAATATTTTGATATAATCACTAGTCAGATACAATGGAATACTGTTTTGGTTTATTTTTCCTTTTATACATTGTAATCATTCTTTTCCATCTCCCTCTTTCTCTCTTTCCTTTTCTATGATTATGAGCATTTAATTTTAGAACAATGGCAAGTAGTGGTAATATCAGTTATTAGTCTTTTGACTTTTGTAGAGACTTTTAGTTATTGGTTAAAACTATATAATGAACCTAGTTCTATACCTTATTTAATCAGTGAAATTATGAATTTTAAAGTTTATGATAATTGCACATCTTTATTGAAATTTATTCTTCATTCACTATCTTTTTCCATCTTTTCTTTTTATTCCTTAAAGTGATTTAAACGAATTATTAATAAAAAAGGAGATTTATGTAACACAATATTAAATACACCTAAGACCAAAAGAGTACATGGGTTGGAGAAGAAGGCTATATTCATATTTATTTCCTGGTACTAGATTGCATGATTGCCATCAACTTAGTTTAGAGCAGACTACCTCTTTTTATCTGCACTGAGATGGCTTGATAGAACAAGCCTGCCATTCCAGTTTCTTCCTTCAGGTTCCTTAATTAGGAACCTGAATATAAAATGGTGGCCTTACTTATCATCCAATACAGTGCCTTCTTTATCTGCTTGAAGGTGCTCTGTTTGCTGTGATCTTGCACTATAAATCTGGCTCTTGATTTGCCCTTGGGAAACCAGATGCAAAGGGAACATAGATGAATGTTGTGTAAAACCATTTCTCAGCTGTGTTGGTCTCTGTATTTTGTTCACCTCTCAGCAATGGTCCATGTGCCAGCTTGGAAACCCTGTGAGCTCCTTCAAGCAAATAAGCAAAATGCGGCTATTGGGTTAGGACTATGGGGCAAAACCCCAGAGCTCGACTTAAAAATGAATGGAAGGGACCACAGTGTAGAAAGGTGTTTTTGCTACATTTGAAGTGAAATATAAAGCTATTGTCTTGTAGTGAGGAGAGTCAAGAAAATCATATGAAGTGGAACAATCTGCAGCAGTTTATAAATAAGAATGTAAAGTCCAGAATCTAACCTTTCCTAACTGCAGCACTAGAAGCACTGCCCATGTTTGATAACTGGAATTGGAGAAAAGAGCTGGGGAAATTATTAAACTCTTGGTTATAGTTACCTTTAGTCTGCATCAATATCTTCACCTTTTTGTAGCTCTGGAATGTGGCCAAAATATAAAAGAAGAGGGGATTATTTATGTTAGCTTCTTACAGGAGAGCTGGCAGCTATATTTTGCAGTAGAAGACACCAAACAAAAACGGGGAACAGATTAATGTTGTTTTTAAATATAGAGATGAAAAAGAATCAGCCATTCTCCTAGATAATGAATGCCGGACTGCAGCAACTAAATAAATGATTTCTAAACAATTTCAAATAAAAAGCACAGGCTGACAAAAACAAGTAGAATAGGACCTCAGGGATTGATTCAGCAACTTGTAGGAAAGAAGAACTATGCAATAGGCAGGATCAGATCATTGCTTTCCCTTTTAAAATCTGCAAAGCTGCCTGGCATGTATAAAAAATTCATGATTGAATAGGCAACCAATTCAGTTCCAGGTGCAGAAGCCTGCTAATGTATCAGAAGGAGGGAAATAATCCCTGTCATTTAAACACTCTCACAGCATCCTCCTTTAACTGGTATAATGCTATGCAATAAAAACCATAATTTTGGTTGTCATTAATGAAAGTGTTGGAGGAAGAGGAGATTACTGTTTGATGGAAGATGCTGGATACTTTATTTTGCATTTTCAGTGATGTGTGCCACTGGAATTTTGATCAAGCCATAACATTAACTCAGTGATATATAAAGCAGATAGAAATTGGGAAAGAATGTGGGGTTGCCCAGGTGATCAGATTTGCTGCTCTAGGCTCTGATGATACAATGTCAACAACAGGAGGATTGAGTTTATATGGCTTGCTGTTTTCCTCTATAAAAGTATAAAGGAGGATCATCTATGGCAGGGGTGTCAAACTCGCAACGTCACGTGATGTGTCGCGATGTACCGGTATCATGATTTTTTTTCCATTTCCGGCAATGGGGTGGGCCCGGTTTTGCCATGACGGCAGTTTGAAACCCCTGATCTATGGTGTTGTGTTAATTTTATGGAAAGATAGGCTTTTAATCAGGCTCATTGGTGGCCTTGATTGCTTTTTAATTCTGAATTTGCAACTTCCTTGGAGTGTGTGTAAATTAAACCATTATCAATGTTGTGAAGAAAGCTGGGCTACAAGTGTCATACATCCATAAATGGCAGGGACTCTAACAGGAAAAAAAGTATAACATGAACAAAACATATGTTGAAGAACTTCTGAGAAAAAAAAAGAATCTTAAAAGATAATACTATCCTGAAAACTACGTTGCATTTTGGTGGGGGGACCGGGGTGGGTGGGTGTTCCGCTGTGCAACATACCTCTCACAAAAATGGAATGTGCATCTTTTGCTTTGTCAGTATAGATGCTTAAATTATGCAAACATTGGTGAGAGTCCAAAGAAATGTCCCTCTGGGTAAGAATAGCATTTGCTAGCAGAAAATATTTTTCCTTCGTTTTTTCTACCTCTCTCGCCCTATTCTCCACATAGGAATGGCCTAGTTTCCAGGGCAGATTCTGTTTTATTGGGAGGGAGTATATTGGCAGTGGAGTGTGGGGAAAAGAGGATAGTTCATTTGCTCATAGCACAGCCAATCCATTTTTGTCTAGCCTCCTGAAAAAAAGAGATGTTACCATGTGTATATCTTTAAAGAGTGACTTATTTTCTGGACAGTTACATAGTGGTTTGTGAATAGGGAGCAGTTTAGATACACTGTACATGGGGAAACCTGCTGTTAATTAAAGCAAAGATCTTCCCTACTATTTTTCTAGTTCCCATTTAGAAGAAAGCCTAATTCAGCTCTGCTGCTGAGTATTTGGATTCTGTGTCAGTAATATATGGCCATTGCTCCCATTAATTTCACATCTACTCTTCTCTGCTTTTTCCTTCTTAAAAAGAAAAGAACACACAAATGGGTTCAGGTGCCTCTTTCCCATAAAGCACTGCCTTGGCCCACATAATGTGTGTACCTATCTCAGTGCTATTTTGGTATAAATAACTGTTAAATCCAGCAACTCTGTTTCTTCTCACCACTGCTTTTTTTAATCTTCACCTTACTGGGTGCTTGATTGATAAGCAGGGCTGTAGAGGGCAAAATGAGTGTTACTGTAAACACCTCCTGAGCAGCAGTACTTCAGCCAAATTACTCAATAAAAGAATAAGTGCACATTGATTTGAATGAGATGATATCCAAATACGTTACAGGACAATAGCTTCATGACAGACATGAAAATAATGAGAGCAGACTAATGCAGCTGGAAAATACTGTTTGATTCAAGCTCTGCCTTTCCCTTCTCCTCCATTTCAAGGGAAATAATCTATGGCATGGGGCCTCAGAAGACTAATCTTTGAGTTGTGTACATTCCCTTGCAAAGTTTGACATGAAAAGAGGGGCCCTCGAGTATTTATAACAACACTTCCTCACATCAGGGCTAGCTAACTGAGCACTTTTAATGTTCTCTTTCTCCCTCTCTCTCTCTCTCTCTCTCTCTCTCTCTCTCTCTCTCTCTCTCTCTCTCTCTCTCTCTCTCTCTCTCTCTCTCTCTCTCTCTCTCTCTCCCTCCCTCCCTCTCTTTGTCACAGAGAGAGAGAGAGAGAGAGAGAGAGAGCACCATATATTGGTTGTCAGTTCCTTCAGTCTCCAAGGCTTCTCCAGACAATGTGTGTTTGTGTGTGTGTGTGTGTGTAGTCCAGCAAACTTTGCAGCTCAGCCTTAAGTTTAATTGAATTGGCTGATCTAGAATAGCTGTAAAAGCATTTCTTACCTGGCCTGGAAGTTACAAAGGGGATGAAAGGGAAATTGTTTGGCTAGCATTTGGTATCCAGATGCCTAAAGGGATGCTGCTTTCAAATGAAATTCCACCTCAGCATCCCTATCTCATAGCAAGCTTACTTTTTTAGAAGGAAGTGTCAACATGCTTCTGGCTCCTTTCCCATCTTTTCTGCTACAAATTCCAGCAGGAAATTCTTGACCATTCAGAGGCTATCCGCATGGCAGAAGTTTTTGAAGGCTTAGGAAGTTCCTCATTTGGGTGGGAACTAGTGACAGGGTGTGGCCAGGGCACTGAATGAAACTATCCCTCTTCACCAGCCAATCAGAATCTAAGGGGAAAGGTTAATTGGAATCAGGATTCCAGTTACCTCTGATTCAGTGCTGATTTTGATGCCTTTACAACCAAATAATTTTAGTTCTCCTTTGAAGATCAGATGGTAGATATGTCCAGGCAGGCATTCGCACATCTTATGTGTCAGTTGCATTCCTTCCTGGGCTGGGAGGCACTGCCAATAGCCACACTTTGACCACCTTCCAAGTGGATTGCTGCAATGTACTTTACATGGAGCAGCCCTTGAAGACTGTCCAAAAGCTGCAACTGTCCCAGAATGCAGCAAGGCAGGCAAATTTAGGCATATCTTGGTACACCTATGTTACATCTCTCCCCAATGAATTACACAGGCTCCTAGTAGGTTTCTGGGTAGAACAAACTTAGAGAGAATTGGGGGAGCATTCCATGGATGGAAATTTTGAAGGGGGAAAGTAACTCAAGAAGCTTGGGAGATTCTGAAAAATGACATTATAAAAGCACAGTCTAGCACAATATCACTGAAAAAGAAAAATAAGAGCCCCAGACAAAACCAGCATGATTGCATAAAGAACTCTCTGTTAAACTGAAAAATAAAAAGGACAAGTATATAAAAACTGGAAAGTGGGATATATAACTAAAGCACAATACTAGTATAGAGCTCAAATCTACAAAGAAGAAGTCAAGAAACTTAAGCCTAAGAATGAACTAAGACTTGCAACAAATGTCAAAAATAATAATGAAAAAGTTTCTTTAAATATGTAAAAAGCAAGAAAAAAGACAAGGAAATGAATACCCCACAGTACAACTGCTTAATTCATTCTTTGCATCTGTCCTTACACAAAAGAAAAAATAATAATCTAACCTATCAAAAGCAAAATAATAGATAGAATAGGAATGTAAATCAAAATAGTCAAGAAAATGGTAAGACAACACCTATCCATTCTAGATGAGTTGAAATTATCAGATCAGATGGATTACATCCCAGAGTTCTGAAGGAGCTGAAAGATATGATCTTGGAATCCATTAACCATATCTTTCAAAGATCCTGGAGTACTGGGAACTACCAGAGGACTGGAAAAGAGCTGATGTGATTCCCATCTTCAAAAAGGGGGGGAAAAATGATCCTGGAAACTACAGACTTAAGCAATTTCACATCAATACCTGGGAAGATCCTGGAAAAGATAATCAAGCAACGCATCTGTGAACACTTAGAAGCCATCAAAGCTATTAATAGAAACTAAAACAGATGTCAAAAACAGATCATGCCAGGCAAATCTTATTGCATTCTTTGACAAGTGACTAAATTAGTGGACCAGTGAAATGCTGTGGACATTGTATACTTGGACTTCAATCAGGCACACGACAAAGTAGACGACAGCCTACTTCTTGGTAAGATAAAACAAAATGTGGGCTAGACAGCATCACCACATGTGGATGGATTCATAACTGGCTGATCAATTGCACTCAGTGTGTAGTCCTTAATGGAACTATATCTAAGTATGTGGAGTGAAGCATGCAGTGGAGTACCCTAAGATTCTGTCTTAGGCCCAGTACTCTTCAACATCTTCATAAATAATTTAGATGAGGGGACAGAAGGGGAACTCATCAAATCTGCAACAACACAAAGCTTGGGGGAATAGCCAACACTTCAGAAGATAGGCTCAAAGGATCTTGACAGACTTAAACACTGGACCCTATCCAACAAAATACAATTCAGTGATGGAAAAGGTAGGGTTTTACACTTGGGCAAGAAAAACGAAATGCACAGGTGTAGTACGGGTAATGCCTGGCTCAATAGCAGTAACTGTGAGAGGGATCTGGGAGACCTAGTGGACAACCATTATGAGCCAGCAGTGTGCTACAGCTGCCAAAAGCCAATGTGGTCTTAGGGTGCATCAGCAGAAGGATAGTATCAAGATCACATGAAACATTAGTACTGCTATATATTGCACTGGTAAGACCACAAGGAACACTGCATCCAGTTTTGTTCACAGTACAAAAAAGATGTTGAGATTCTAGAAACAGAAAAAATCTACAAAGATAATTAGGGGACTGGAGGATAAAACATTTGATGAACTGCTGTTGAAACTGGATATGTCTAGTCTAACGAAGAGAAGGATTGGAGTGACATGATAGTACTCCTCCAATATTTGAAAGGATGTCATAGAGAAGAAGGGATCAACCTATTCTCCAAAGTACCTGAGGGCAGGACAAGAAGTAATAGTTGGAAATTTATCGAAGAGAGATCCTACCTAGACTAAGGGGAAATTTCCTGACAGTGAGAACAATCAGTGGAATGGCTTGCCTCCAGAAGTTGTGCGTGCTCCATCACTGGAGGTTATTAAGAAGAAATTGGACAGCCATTTGTCCGAAATAGTATAGGGTCTCCTCCCTGAACAGGGGGTTGGACAAGAAGACCTCCAAGGTCCCTTCGAACTCTTGTTATACTGTTGCTGTTACTGAATTCAAAGTGCATATTAAAGTAGATTAAATATTTTAAATATAAATGGTTTTACATAGTTGTGTTGAGTTTTGTTGAAAGGAAAAAGACATAGAAACAGAATGGGATGGTAAAGGCATGGGAAAATGGCATGATCTGGACATTAAATATCTTTTGCTTATCCTGTTAACTATAACATGTTAAGATTTCATTATGTGTACAGAACGTTGTGCTGCCTAGGAAAGCCTACTTTTCTAGAAATGGGAACGTCTATATTGCTCTCCTTCAGACTTCATAGTTAAAAATCTAAGTCAATAATTTCCTGGGTTCTTTTTGCCCTTTTCTTAAACTATTTTTAAAATATATTTTAGGATTCCCTCCACTTGCCAAAAAGCTCCCCTGAGTTCTAAATGTACCAATACATAATAGCACCATAGTCAAAAAGTCTTTTAAAATGCTCACATGCTGTTTCAGATTTAACTTGTATTCTCCGGATTTCTGTTGGGTTTCAACAAACTCTTAAAGGTTGCTCATCTGGCAAATATAGATCCAAGAGTTAGCCTTTTCCTGTAAATTCTAAAAGGAGCCATCCACATTAGGGAAGAGAGCAGCTTATTGACATTACTACGTATCAGCTGAATTCATGACTCGGGCCAATTTTGTCAGATATATTTTCAAGTAACAAGTATATTTTCAAGCAAGAATTCATTAGCATGGATTTGTAAGAAGAAAGAGGTTACAGAACCTGAACTATTTGAATTAACTTAATCTGTTTTGAAATAGGAGTTTTGGAAAGAGGTTGGAGCCTAGGATGCAGGGATGCTGAAAAGTAAAAAACAAAACAAAACTGGATTTCAAGAAAGATGGCTACCCCATTTTATGTTCAATTACATAAAAACCCAGTCTGTTTTGTCTACATATTTTTTTTAATGAACCAAAAACATTTTGAATGTAGGAGTTTATCATGGCCATTTTTGCCATTCAAATGCAACCCACAAAAGGCAAAACGCTGACATTGGCTTCTACCTTCTCCTCTGGTTGCGAAGATGCTTTCTGTGCTTCAGCTATGCCCCTTTTTTTCTCAAAAGGTGAGCATACAGTCAAAGAAAAGGCTACTCACACCCACCATTTTTATTTTCTAAACATATATATCTATGAGAGTACAGAGACGCCCTGGTGGCGCAGTGGTTAGAATGCAGTATTGCAGAGCAAAACTCTGCCCATAGCCAGGAGTTCAATCCTGACCGGATCAAGGTTGACTCAGCCTTCCATCCTTCCTAGGTCGGTTAAATGAGTTGGAGGCAATATGTTGTCTCTGTAAATTGCTCAAAGAGTGCTATAAAGTACTATGAAGCAGTATATAAATCTAAGTGCTATTGCTATTGTTGTTCTTGGGAAAAATCCTGAAACTGTAGGCTGGGGGATTGCTTTGCAGCATGTCTGCTTTCTACTTTTTCAGTCTTTTTTTTTTTTAAGCAACTGGAATAGAAAGCCTTTGGGGAACCAAAGATAGTGCTGGTTAGCTTTTTGGTAATCAGGATCACCAGACTGTCTGAACCTCAAAGAATTTATTTATTTATTTGATTTGACTTCTATGCCGCCCTATTCAGGAGAACTCAGGGCGGCTCACAACATAAATAGAAATCACCAATTAAAATACATATATAAAAAACCCCTAAGTTAAAAGAAAACCAATCATTCAACAAACATACACACAAACATACACTGGCTAGGGGCAGGATGTTAACTGCCCCATGCCTGCCGGCAAAGGTGTGTTTTAAGCAGTTTACGAAAGGCGGAGAGGGTGGGGGCAATACGGATCTCCAGGGGGAGTTGATTCCAGAGGGCCGGGGCCGCAACAGAGAAGACTCTTCCCCTAGGCCCCGCCAGGCGACACTATCTGGCTGACAGGACCTGGAGAAGGCGAACTCTGTGGGCCCTAACCGGCCGCTGGGTTTCATGGGGCAGCAGACGGTCCCGTAAGTAACCTGGTCCGATGCCATGTAGGGCTTTATAGGTCATGACCAACACTTTGAATTGCGTTCAGAGACCAATTGGCAGCCAATGCAACATATTCTTTCACACATTCCTTTAAATTAATCCCTGGTGGTAACAGACCTTTGAATTGTTATCTTAGTGGTTGCTCATAGAGGGAACACCATCTTTTTCTTTTCTGTGCCATCTCATTCTATCATATCAAACTTCCCAATGCCATGGCTAACAGATTTTAGATAGACCAACAGATGCTTCTTTTTTTCTTTAATGTTATCAGGGGAAAAAGAATCCTTGGCTACCCCATGTAACAAGATGATGTAGGAGATGACCAGGCTGAGCCCAAGGGAGGGGTCAAATTCGTCATCAGTCTCCAGTTCTTCCATGCCCACAAGAGATCTAAGTCCAGCCCACCTTGAATTCCATTGACTCTTATCTACCATCTATTTGCTTTGACTATTAGTAATTCAGATTCTTGTAGAGAGCCCTAAGCTTGCAATAAACTTTTCTATTCATTTGAACTGCCTGGACTTCCTGATTTTCCCATGCTTGACAAATGTCTCCTATCCACCCAAAAGTACAAGTAGTCCTTGCTTAATGATCAGTCATTGTGCAACTGTTTGAAGTTACAATGGCCGTGGAAGGGGTGGCTTACAGCCTGCACCCATGGCTGTTATAAATGATTGCATTTACACACACACAACCACATACACACATTATAGTCACATGATGGTGGGTCAGCTTTACAACTGGGTTCTGCAAGCACGTGACTGCGATTTGCAATGTTTTTGCTGGTTTTTAGCAAAAAAAAAAAAAAAGCCCATTCCAGTGTATCAGTTCACTTAGCAACTGCCACAAAAAAGGCCAGAAAATTACTCCTGATCACCTGGGTGCCTTGCCTTATGACCACAATGACTTATGTACACCTTTTTTGTTTGGAAGCCATGCCAGAGCGGTATCTAGTGCTGTGATGTATCGAATGTAATCCAGATTCCTAGGAGAGGAGGGGCTGCTTTCCAGAGGAATAAGAGAAGTTTAGATAGTTTGGTTGGGAGGAAGAGAGTCGAGATAGCTCCTCGCTACAGTAGATGTTCTCAGAATAGGATGCAAGTAATGTGCTTCAGTTCAGCAAGATTTCTGTTTACAGGTGAGGACCAATAAGGGAAACTGCTTAGAAGAAACGCAGCATCTCTTTGTTTTTGGAGCCTGACATATAATCTATTTAAGCAAATGGAAAAAAAGTCTAACTGATGTCCTGTTCTTTGTCCAGAGCAGCTCAGAATCCCCCCCTTCTGAAAAATGAGTGATCTAGCATGAGCAGTTCACCCCTCTTATTTCCCTTTTCATACTGTTTGCCTCCAATTAACAAGCCAGGTTTGCCAAAAAAAATGAGCAAAGCTCCCTGGAAGCTGGTTAGAGACAGAGACCAGAATGCACAAAATCACCTTTCTTTTTTAATCTCTGCGTAAGATTAAGCCCGCAGAACATTGACACAAGGAGCAGCTAATTGCATACAGGAAATCCATGCCTTGTGTGGCATGAAATATAATTGAAGAGCTTATTTGATGGATCTGGGCATTGATCATCAAATGGTTCTCTCGTGAAGTTTGGCAGATTTGTTCTCTGATTTCTTCATACCATTTCCCACAACTTACTATAAAGTACAGCTATTCTGTGACAATTAGTTACTGATCATGCTAATGATTTCCTTAGTGTCATATTTTTCACCATGGAGACAACAAGTTGGGTCAGATGGAGACCTCACTCTGCCTTGGAGTGGAGGTCTTTGGAGGAACAGGCCAACTTTGAGCTGTGTAACTGACTGATGAAGCTCATGGAAGAAAATAAGTTGCTGGAATGCTTGTTTCTGTAGGCATTCATTCAGAGTCTCTCTCTCTCTCTCTCTCTCTCTCTCTCTCTCTCTCTCTCTCTCTCTCTCTCTCTCTCTCTCTCTCTCTCTCTCTCTCTCTCTCTCTCTCTGTGTGTGTGTGTGTGTGTGTGTGTGTGCATGTAATGTACAAAAGAATGTACAAAAGTCAGACCTCATGGGCCAATGGATGATCTAAAGCAGGGGTTCCCAACTCCTGGTCCGTGGACCGGCAGCGGTCCACGCAAATGAGCAAAGCCCCATCTGTGGGATGCAGGTAGTACATGAAACCACATCTCCTCTGGTCCGGAGAAAAGCTTCACTCCACGGAACTGGCCCCTGGTGCCCAAAACGTTGGGGACTTCTGATCTAAAGGAGATCATCTTACCAGAATTTGCAAACATCAGAGAAAAGGTTACTGTGCTTAGGAATGTTTAAAAGTCAAATAGGTAAGGGATTGTTTAGAAGAAAATGGCAACCAATTCAAACATTTAATGTCGTTCATATCATAAATTGTCTATGGGGGCGTGATTTTTGGTACACCCTCTCTCTATAGATACACATTTGTATTAAAAGTAAAGAGGAAGCTTCAGCAGCATGTGGTCTAGGCCAGTGATTCCTAATTACATTATTAAATTACTATGCTTCCTCTTGCTAGAGGACACAACTCCATTGTTTCATATCCAAGGGGATCCAATTAGTAGCAAACTGTTAGCTCCTCTGGTACAGATAGCCCCTGCCTTGTATGGTCTCAGATTGCTGTACTCTGGCTCATTTGGAAAGGGCATCCCGCTGCTATCCTGAGAGATGTCAGAGAACTTGGTTCTCTTTCAGAGTAATTCATCTTATGGTGTTGATGTAAGAAATCACAAAGGGGTTGCCTGTTGACACACATTGTCCAGTTTAAGGACTGGAGACTATATTCACAACAAGGGAGGCGGTGAAAACTGTGCTGGTTAAGACCACTTTTGACAATAAAAAATGATTTCAGTATCTTGTACTTTACAGTTTTTGTTACATTTTAATAGTGCGATTTTTGCACTGGAACAGTGAGGCTGAAAGAGGGGATCTAACTCACCACCTTGTTTTAATTTCCCTAAGGACAGCTCAAACTCAACACTGATATTTCTTCCACAGAGGAAAAGCCAAAGGAAAAAGTATCAGTGGGCGCTAAGATGACATTTCATAAATGTCACAGGGTGCCAATAATATATATATATATAAAATCATCTCTTGTATTTAAAAACAAAACAAAACACTGCAATTTCCCAAGTCTTGACTGGTAAGATTTTGGTCATCTCTTTTTTCTTGTTGAATTCTTAATTTTTAAAAAAGTGGAAGTGAGAGGCTGCCATCTAGTGGGTTCACAGATATCTCCATACCTGTGGTAGCCATTTGGCCAGCTCCTGCCCTATGGTATCTATATGTTTTTAATCCTCCCAAAAGAAATAATAACTGGAGAATGGGGGGTATTGTTAATCAGGAAGGGGCATTTTATGGTGAGAGAGGAGAGCAAGCTTAACCTTTTCCTACAAGCCCTGTAGCCTTAATCCGATTACCTCCCTCTGCAGCTGCAACAGTGAAAACATGTGGGAGACCTCCAGCATTACATCTACTTACTCTTGTACTGATGACACAGTATTAAGAAGGGAATAGAACAAATGCTAAAAGTATTCACTTCTTCTTTTCCTCTCTAAAACACTTTTTTTTTAAAAAAAAATCCTATCATATATAGTACAGAATACCTTTAATTCTGAATTAAGAATTTGAGCCTAAAGAGAGAAGTGGTCATATGATTTATATGTTTATATCTCTATTTATATGTCGTTCACATGTCTTGTGGTTGAAAATATTAAGTCAGGAAAACTAGACTTCCTTTTCCACCTTGAAAGTAAGGAATGAACTTGAGAAAACGTGCCTTGTTTAGTCAGAGGCATAGAGGTCTGATCGTGTATAGGTAGTCCTCTACTTACAATTATTCATTTAATGACAGTTTGAACTTACAAAGACACTGGAAAAACGATTTACAGCGATTTTTCACATTTACGACTGTATGTATTTGACAGTAACAGTATCCTGTGATCAGGTGACCTTTGAGACCTTCTGACAAGCAAAGTCAGTGGGAATGCCAGATTCACTTAACAACCATGTTACTAATTTAACAACTGCAATTATTCACTTAATAACTAGGGTAAGAAAAGTCGTACAATGGGGCAAAATTCATTTATCATTTGGCAACAGAAATTTTGGGTTCGCTTATGATCATATGTCAAGGACTACCTGTACTAGAGAGGTTTCTTAGCAGGGAGAAGGGTTTATGTGTTTTATTATTATTATTAATTAACTTATTTATTAAATTTCTACATCTGGGTTTCAGTTTCCTGGTTTGTGGTATTGCTCTGTGTTGCAGACCGTTTCCTAGAGCCACTTAGCTCAGGAACCAAAACAGTGCCTTCCAAGTCACTAATTAGATAACGGTGTCAATGAAAAAGAAGAAAATAAGACATCAACTCGAAAGAAATTAGGAAAGGCTGAATTCTCTGTTTGATTGTATTATCATGGATTTCTTACAGAGGGGAGCTAGGTAGGAGAGAGGTTCACCTTGTTGTTGAACGCAGTAGTGGCTATCATAAAACGTTTGGCTCAAAGGACCTTCTGATTAGGATTCCAGCAGCCCTGTATCCAACTGTCACAAGTGCTTTCATTTTGCAGAATGAGTATTTTCATCTCAGCTGAGGAAAATCTTTGAGGAAAAGAATGAGGAGTTCAGCAGATGAATCCAACCCTTGAGGAAATGAAGCCAACGGATATTGTGTGTGATCTAAAATGTACACCAAGTGGCTCAGATTACATAATGGCATTACCATAATGAGAAGAGGCCATAGTACAGGGTTTTTTTATTAATCTTTTTATTTTTTATTAATTTAATACATAAAACAGTGCACTGTGGATAATGCCCTCCACCAGACAAATTACAAAAATACAAACATTAATCCCACCACCAATAGGGAAGATTCAATTTCTATTACATATATACTTCTCAACTCTGGATTACATTATTCATACTTTATAGAGTGACTGAATTTTATTCTTTATTTTTGCATCGCCTATTAAGTTTAACATATAAGCCATAGTACAGGGTTGCACTTTGTACCTGGGATCTTTTGTGTGTTGAAAATCCTTATGTTCAACTCCTTATTCACCAGAGGGGTTTAGATGAAGAGTTGTCTATCTCCCGGAATATGCCTTCAAATCAGCAGCAACTGTCTTGGGCAAGAGAGATGGTAGCACAACTCTTAAAGTAAGCTTATTTTGGGGAGTCACCCTTCTTTGGTCTTTGAACAGTCCTACATCTGTCAGTATGTGGCCTTAGCCAGATAGCCAAGAGGCCCTTGTCTTAATTCAAGGACAGCTCTTGCTAGTGAATTTGCATTCATTCATTTACTCTGGTTTCCCCCTTCATTGCCTTCCGTATTTAATCCAGTCAGTTGATTTCATTAAAAATAAGTATATCACAAACAGAAGCATTTTTTTGCCAAACTGGTTTTAATGCAACATCTGCTTATAGGCGCCCGGGGGATCAAGACAGAGGCAAACTGCTTACTGTGTGAGAAATTGGCCTAGCATTGCACAATAATGCTGTGATGTTAGAAGTCACAGAAGTGCTGGAGTCTGGATGTGGATCAAATTGTTGTGCTAGTAATTAGAAAGCAATAAGGGTACACACAGCTGAATGAAGATGTATTAAAAGCTGGGTAGTAATTCTCCTTAATACTGGCTGGAAGAAAGGAAATGGCAACGCATTATCATCTGCTCTTATTACAACACTTCTTTAAGTCATGGTGTGTTTGTAGGCCTTTTGAATTCTTTATAGAAACACCACCCACTGAAGAAGAGCTGGCCCAGGACGTGCTTTGCACATATACAGTAAAATGTTTTTCGTGGAAGGTGAGGGGAAGACAAGGGATGCCAGTGGTATATATACTGCTTGTTTTTTTTTTTCATTAAAAAAAACCCCAACATTTGAAATTTAATTCTCTGAACCAAACCAAGCGCCGATCTATCCACAAACACACACACACACACACGCAGCCCCACAACTGGCATATGGGGAGATCCCGGGTCAATGTCTCTGCTCTGCCAGGCTGTCCTCCCCCCCACTCTCCCTCTCCTGGTGCCAAAAGCAGTTGCCGGGGTCCCGCCAGGCTGGTCTTTCTCAGCAAGGCCGTCCTGAGGAGTCTTGGTTTCCTCCAGTTTGCAGAGCTTCAGTTTCGGGGGAGAGACAGGGGTGTCCGGAGCAAGGCTCAGCAAACAGCACCCCTTTTCCAAGCAGCTGCTCCCCGGTTATACTGCTTGTTTAATAGATAATAACCCCATAAAAAAGGTGCTTTGCTGGCTGAGGAATTCTGGGAGTTGAAGTCCACAAGTCTTAAAGTTGCCAAGGTTGAGAACCCCTGCTTTAAACTATCACGTCAACAATGGACAATTCTGAATAGGATTCGCACCCCACACAGTGTCTGCTGGGATTCTGTGTATAAACAGGGCATGGTTTCCTCCCTTCAGTGTGACTGGAGGATCCCACATCAAACTGTAAATCACATCGTGACCGGCTGTAAGCTGAGAGCATATACCGGTCCAGGATCTGACTCTCTTTAATATACATGATGCTGCGCTTCAATGATTAGATGGCCTAGATATTGGTATTTGAACATTGATCCTTTTAATATTCATATTTTATCAGGTTGTACTGATCTAAATGAAATGTTAATATATATATTGCTAGTCCATGTATGATGTGCCATACACTAAATAAATAAATAACTCAAGATATTCCCCATGAATGGGCTACTTAAGATTCTGTACTTTAAACTTTAAGAGTGATTCTTACTTCAAAGCATGTTCTCAATGTGGCATCGCTTTAAGCATATTACAAGGATAGATATTTGAAGGCATGATTAGGAGTAATGCAGGTTTCTAGTTCCCCATGCCTCCAGGTCTCTAGTGGAAATAGTATATACTCTCTCTCTCTCTCTATAGATAGATAGATAGATAGATAGATAGAGAGAGAGAGAGAGAGAGAGAGAGAGAGAGAGAGAGAGAGAGAGAGAGAGAGAGAGAGAGAGAGAGAGAGACTCTTGATAAAAGGGAATCAAAATGTCAGGATTATTGGCAGTGGGGGAGGGGTATCTTTCAGGAAGCAAATGTAATATCCAAAGGTAGATGTATGGGGTTTTTTTTTTTATCCCCAGATTACCTTTTCTGTTTATTTATTTTCTATTTAAAGTATGCCTGAGTTCTGCAAAATACAGAGTGCACCCCATCAGGCAGACTATAGAATAGATTGTAGAATCAATAGCATCAGGAAGGAAAAAATATTTTTATCATTTAGACATAAGAGAGATTCCCCACTCTTCCCCTTCTAGGAACTAGAAAAGCCTTTTGTTTTGTCCCCCCCAAAAAAAAACCTCAAGGGAGAAGTTCCTAAAGGAAAGCTGGAAAAGAATGGGGTACACTATTTCTCCAAATAGCCAGATACCTGACTAGAATCTCTAGGAATCTCTGGGGAAATCCTGGTAAATTGAAAAGCAGAGAGAACCTCTTTTCTTCCTGAATAATAGGTACCAGGTTTAACAAAGGAATTGACATTAAGATGTTGATTTTTTTTTCTTTGTATAAATGAGGAAACTGGATTTCTATTATCAGGAGGAGGAGGAGGAGGAGGAGGAATGATAAGGAATCAAGTCTTGTTCTGGGACTTTGGAACAGAGAAGTCCTATTTATTCTTTATTCACTACGCAATTTTATATACCAACCATTTCCAAAGAGCTTTAAGGCAGGTTGCAGTACAAAATAAAACAGGAATAGCAACAATAGTAACCTATCCCAAAAACAGTCCACACACCATTAGGGCATATGGTTTGAATGATTGTTTTTTAAAAGGAAGAAAAATTGGAGAGTTCCATGTTTGAAAAGGTCAGTTACTCCTGAAATACAGAAGGAAGTTACTGAGGCAGGTAGAGAGAAGACATATCATTAGCTGTGAGGTTCTTGACTTGTATGGGATCATCTGTAAAGATGGGCAGAATGGAAGAAACCATTCTGAGATCAAATTGTACACAGCTTTAAAGGTGACATTTAATTGGACCCGAAAACAAATCAGTATTTTAGTAACCCCAGTACCACTTTTTTTGTTTGCTCGGAATATGACTCAGTCATTTAAATTTTCCTGTTTTACTAAGATGTATTTATTGCAAATTCTAGAATATTTGCAGATTGGATATTAAAAATCAAACAGATTTTTTTTTCACTTTTGTAAAGTAAAGCTTTGGGGTTTTTTATGCCTTATCAGATTGGCCTGTCCCCAAGAACGGCCAAATCCTTTAGCCATACAACACAACTAGGAGGCTGTGTTATAAAAATTAGTTCCTGTTTACATTTTAATCAGCATAAAGCAGCTTCATTAGGGAGAGTATGTCAAATGAGGTGGTGTCCAGAAGATAGGTGATAGTAGCAGTAGCAATAGTACTTAAACTTATATACTGCTTCATGGTGCTTTACAGCCCTCTCTAAGCAGTTTACAAAGTCAGCATATTGCCCCCAACAACCTGGGTCTTCATTTTACTGACCTTGGAAAGATGGAAGGCTGAGTCAACCTTGTGCCAGTGAGAATTGAACTGCTGGCAGTCGGCAGAATTAGCCTGCAATACTGCATTCTAACCACTGTGCCACCACGGCTTGAATGCTATAGTAGCTTGTACTACTGTGAATCTATATCCAAAGTAGGAGTACAGTTGGAAGAAAGGTTTTGGACCTCCAACCTTCCATGTTATGGGCTCATTTATTGCTCTCCAACTATACATTCACCCCTTCTGTGAAGCGTTTTCAATGCTTTTTAGCAATTTCACTTACGATTCTGCAGTGTCTGAAAGAGGAGGGACCGGTTCATGACAGACTATCCTTTTTTGTGAGTGATCTAAATTGAGAGCTGGTATGATGTATAGAATAGTATACAGAATGTGGACCAGAGAGATTTCAGTTCAAATTGTAGAAAAGATTAATCTGTCACTTTGATTGCTCTCATTTTTCTTCTTCCAAGTTCAGGTGGAAAAGAAATGTATTTGCTTTACTGATGTGAATATCTTAGTTCTTGCTTCAGAACAGTTACACTTGAAAATCCTTTTTTTTTTAAAAAAAAAAAATTTGCAAAGCAATTTCTGAGTCAGAATAATGTGTATGAAAGCATGTGCATGAGAAAAGTGGACCAAAAGGCATGTCTGAGAGGAAATGTTGCAAGATTGAATTTATTATGAAAAAAATTCAAGGAGTCACTAATATTAGGCAGAAGGGAGTCAAAATGTGTATATTTAGACAAGGTAATGCATATTTATTACAAAAATTAATCATAAGGTAAAATAGGGTGCCAAATTAAAAGATTTGTCCCTTCATGTTTGCTCAGTTCAATTTCCACATCATTATTCTTCATAGCCAAATTTTCATGCACATTGCAACTAACATACATTTCTTTGTGTACTGTTTTGACTCATTTGTTATTTCAAGCAATTTTAAATTTATAACATGTCCATTTCTGCAGAAATGCAAGGATTTCCATGGGGTTGGAGGTTCCTTTCTCCTTTTTTTGTTATTCATTTGAAAAAAAAAATCAAAGAAATTAGAATGATGAAGGATTTTTTTTTCTGTGTGTGATTTACAGAGTAATTCAGAAACTGAGAATTTGGCAACTTCTTATTATAATGTAAATTCAGAATAGTTACTGACCACTCCAACTATTTAAGGATAAACTAAACAACCCTATGACTGGTTGGGTCATCCTTTAAGAGAAGTGTAATAGAGTCTAATGTGACTCTAGAATGAATATTAAATTTTAGGCTGAGCATAATATTTTACTCAAATGATCATCTGAAAAGAATATATATTATGAATAGAATAGAATAGAATAGATAAGATAGTTGGAAGGGACTTTGGAGTCCAACCCCCTCCTCAGGCATTAAACCTATACTATTTCAGACAAATGGTTGTCGAGTCTCTTCTTAAAAACTTCCAGTGTTGGAACATTCACCGCTTCTGGAGGCAGGTTGTTCCACTGGTTAATTGTTCTAACTGTCAGGAAGTTTCTCCTTAGTTCTAGGTTGCTTCTCTCTTTGGTTAGTTTCCACCCATTGCTTCTTGTCCTGCCTACAGGCGCTTTGGAAAATAGCTTGACTCCTTCCTCTTTGTGGCAGCCCTTGAGATATTGGAACACTGCTATCATGTCCCCCCTCGTCCTTCTCTTTGTTAAACTAGATATACCCAATTCCAGCAACTGTTCCTTATATATTTTAGCCTCCAGTCCCCTAATCATCTTTGTTGCTCTTCTCTGTACTCTTTCTAGAGTCTCAACAACTTTTTTACATTGTGGTGACTAAAACTGGATGCAGTATTCCAAGTGTGGCCTTACCAAGGCATTGTAAAGTGGTATTAATACTTCACGTGATCTTGATTCTATCCCTCTGTTAATGCAGCCTGGCACTGTGTTGGCCTTTTTTTTTTTTTTTTTTTTGCAGCTGCAGCACACTGCTGGCTCATATTTAAGTAATTGTCCACTAGGACTTGAATATTCCTCTCACAGTTACTACTATTGAGTGAGGTACCACCTATACTGTAGCTGTGCATTTGGTTTTTATTGCCTAAAATAGAACTTTACTTTTTTCACCATTAAATTTCATTTTGTTAGATAGCACCCAATGTTCAAGTCTGTCAAGTTCTTTCTGTATCCTAAGCCTATCTTCTGGAGTGTTGGCTATTCCTGCCAGCTTGGTGTCATCTGTAAATTTGATGAGTTCCCCATCTATCCCTTCATCCAAATCATTGATGAAATAGAAAAACAGTTGAAGAGTAATGGCAGTTGAACTTCAATAACAAGCCAATATTTACTTATCTAAATAAATAAACAGAATGGCCACAGACAGGCAAAAAAGTTGTGGGAGTCAGAAGAACTTTCCGACTTCTGCTGTCTTCCCCATTGACTTTCTTGTGAGAAGCTGGCAGGGAGCATCAGAAAATGCAATCACATTTAACTGTGAGAGGATTCTTGGAGTCCTAGTGGACAATCACTTAAATATGAGCCAGCAGTGTGCTGCAGCTACCAAAAAAGCCAACACAGTGCTAGGCTGCATTAACAGAGGGATAGAATCAAGATCACATGAAGTATTAATACCATTTTACAATGCCTTGGTAAGGCCACACTTAGAATACTGCATCCAGTTTTGGTCACCACGATGTAAAAAAAGATGTTGAGACTCTAGAAAGAGTACAAAAAAGAGCAGCAAAGATGATTAGGGGACTGGAGGCTAAAACATATAAGGAACGGTTGCTGGAATTGGGTATGTCTAGTTTAACGAAGAGAAGGACGAGGGGGAACATGATACCAATGTTCCAATATCTCAGGGGCTGCCACAAAGAAGAGGGAGTCAAGTTATTTTCCAAAGCGCCTGAAGGCAGCACAAGAAGCAACAGATGGAAACTAATCAAGGAGAGAAGCAACCTAGAACTAAGGAGAAACTTCCTGACAGTTAGAACAATTAACCAGTGGAACAACCTGCCTCCAGAAGCGGTAAATGCTCCAACACTTGAAGTTTTTAAGAAGAGACTGGACAGCCATTTGTCCGCAATGGTATAGGGTTTCCTGCCTGAGCAGGGGGTTGGACTTGATGACCTCCAAGGTCCCTTCCAACTTTATTATTATTGTTGTTGTTATTATTATTATTATTATTCATCGCACAATCAGCCTGATGTTCAGACTGGCATTTTTGTCTACCTATCAAGTCCTTATCAAGGACCTGGGATAGGCAGATTTGGATGTTTGATGGTATTTTAGATATCGTCGCAGGATGGAAGCAGTTCCTAGTAAGGCCGCCTTTTGCAATTGACTAATGGTGAATTTGTCAATGCCAATGGTGTTCAAGTGGTGCTCCAGTTGTTTTGGGATTGCACCCAAGGTGCCTATTACTATTGGTACTACCCTTGCTTGCCTTTGCCACAGTCTTTCTGTTTCTATTTGTACGTATCATCATCATCATCATCATCATCATCATCATCATCATCATCATCATTATTACTACTATACTCTAGGGATGCTACAGAAGCCACTCTTTACAAATAAATGGTGTGAACCTTATAGAAATTTCAATTCCACTGTAGTAATGGGTCCGGGATTTTTACACTTTCTTTAAGTTAACAGATTATAGGTATTTTGATTAAAAATTTGTTGCAGTATAATGCACCATGTGGGCTAACTTGAGGGTACAAATAGGCAAACAGGTAAGCACAATGAAAGTTTTAGTAATATATAAACATCAGAAATTCAGGAAATGTATGCCAAAAAATGTCCTGTGTTTTGAAAATCCCTCAAAGTTCATGCCTCTGAGATCTCTCTTCAGCTATAGGAAAAAAGGATCAGTATTCGTGATTAGGTAAATCCTTATAAAGTGGCTGCAAAGATCATTTGATCCTTGCTTGGCTTATAGAACATTATATTTGAGTTGAAGGTAGCAGTTCAGAGTCCAGGTCATCTGCTGATTTCATTAGAAACAGCATATGTTCATGCTAGGGTGATCAGTAGAAGCTTCTGATCCCCTGTTTTGAACTCTTGTGCCAAGCATGTTGCAAGAATAAACAAATTCTGCCACTGAGCATCCATGTCCCATTAAGTCACCGAAGAAACCAAATATAAAAAGAACGGCTATGTTGGTGTTAAGTGAAAGATGCTTGCAGCAATCCAGGAACAAGAAGTCTTTTTCCTCCTGCACATTTAAATCCACGTTTTCAGCTAAACAGCCCTGTCCAAGGTTCTCCAAGGTGAACAACTTATCTACATTTCTTCCCTGTAATCTCCAAATTTCTAATTCCATCTTAAATGCTCTCAGGGTTAGTTTTTCTTAATTATCACCCTGAAGGACCTTTTAAATTAAATGCTTCCATAAATCATAGAAAATAATACTCTCTTCTTTCTTTTTTTACTTAGCAACACTGCTGCACTCTGGGGGGAAAAATAATAGGCTTGAGAATTACAACTTTTTAGAAAATTTAAATCAAGGGTGAACAACTGGTTTGCCCTGCCTATTGGTATGGGCTTGCACGAATACAAGATTGAAGGGGGGGGGGAATATGTTTTCTTCCCACATTATTTCTTCAGTGCTGCAGCAGCTCCTGATTTTCTAAAGGCCACAGACTTCTCAAAAAAATAACGATTTCATCAAAGGTTGCAAGGTCCAGCAACCTCACATCTATTCAGTACAGAAGTCCAAATGTCAGTTGTGAGGGGCAGGCAGGTGGGGAGACATGATGTCATGGTTCCAACTAATGAAACACTTCAAAGAACTTCCAGGCATTGTTTACCCTAAAAGCCTTTATTAACAGTGTAACAGACACTTCATGGATGGATGCCAGAATCTGAATTTCTCTTGCTTGCGTCTAACGTTTCTTGCTAAACCCCTCCCTTATTTTGCAGTCATAAGTCACATCTTCCAATTAGCCCAGAGGGCAAAGATTCACTTCCGTTCCTTTTCCCAAGCTTTCTTTATAAATATACTCCTTTTCTCTGTTATCTGAATTAACTCTAAAATAACAGACAGTTCTGTATATTTTGTCAAAGCAATAATATCCTATATGACACATGGACTTGTAAGGGGTCCTTGACCCTAATCCTAACCATCCAAAAGATGTTGAAAGATCACTTGTAACTTCTCTAGCTGCAACATGATCATCCTGTAAAGGGCAATGGTATTGGTTAAAATTTCTTTTAATGACCAAAGATTGCTGTTATTTTGCCTTCTGACAGTATGATCTTCCATGTTTTTCTTGAAGCTGAAAACTGATTAGATTAGGTTAGATTAGATTAGATTTTAGACAGAGGTCCCTATTTTATATTTTTTAAAGGCGTTCTCAGATTTCATGTCATTTTAAGCATACGTTCTGGATCTCTCCTCTTAAGAATTTTGTGGGCTATATTCTCAATCAATTTGCTGTGTTGCACTTGTTACTTGTCAGTTTCATTCTACACCTGTAAGAATGAAATGATAATGCTAGAAACAAGTGGGGAAGAAGCTTCTTCGATGAGAAACGAAACATATTTAAAGAGAAACAAGAAAGTCCAGTCCAGTTGCCTCTTTGGGACAACCATGACCTGGATGACTGAGAATCTCCATACACAAGTGGAGAAAAAGAAAAAGTGATTCAGATTCAAAAAGCAAAAGTTGGTTGGAAGTGTATATGTAAAAGATACAGGTTAGCCTAGTCCAGGGGTAGGCAACCTTGGCTTTTTTATGACTGTGGGAGTTGAAGTCCACGAGTCATAAAAGAGCCAAGGTTGCCTACCCCTGGACTAGTCTGCTTCTCCTTAAAGCAAACAGAAGCTTAGAAAGATAACAACTTTTTTAAAGCATCAAGTATAACACGATCTTTCCTGCAAGCCAGAAACCACATTTCCCCCTTCCAATCAGCCCTGTTTCTTATTTTTTCATTTTTCCCTTTGTCTCATACAAAAAAAAAAATCAGAAATAAATGGAACAACATTCCTTCTTTTCCCCCTTGTTTTAAAATACTTGTCAGGGAAAATACTTAGCAACAGAAACATCACAGTTTTATCTGCTGAGTAAGTATTGGCTCTTGGGCTGAAGCTACACAAAAAATACAAATGGGCAAAATGTGTGCGGCTTTAAAAAAAATAAAATCAGAGCAAATACAGAAAGCTATATATAGCAATAGATTCTGGAACAGAAATGTAACACATGCACATACACTCTGCAAATTAATACTGGTTGCTGGGATATATGACAAGGAAGAAGAATCTCTTTGTGTGAGATGCAAGGCTATATAAATTTGATAAATAGATTCATAAATAAGAAGTAGCACTTTGGCCTTACAAAATGGTCATGAAAAGTATATTAATGTGTCTGGGCACTTAGGGGTCTAACATTAGACATTACTGCTTGTTTTCATAGTTAATCCATGTTTATATGCATTCTTGAATCTTCCCACCAACTTTTTTTTTCTTCAGTTTGCATAAAAGAAAATGTGTCATTGGGCACTGCTGCCTTCTGTTTCTAAAGCAGCATAAAGTAATTTCCTTCCCTGTATAAGCCTGAACCACCTGTGACTCAGAGGCTGTTATTCTTGTGTGAACCATCACAATCTCAGAAAACATCCTTGTTCGGTTTTTCTTTCCCCCCTGATAATAAAAAAAGGCAAGTTGTCAACGTTGGCAGGCTTGGTTTTGTTTGGAGGGATCAAATATGCCCAGCCTTGTTGCAGATATTACCAGAGGGATATACAGTATATCTGGTCTAAAGCCATTCAGCCTTGCAAATTATGTGTGATTCCCATGCTCTTGGATATATAACCTTGAACCATACAAAAGTCTTGTAGTGAACTAGAGGAATCAAGTTCCTCTAGCTAAGGGAGGTAGACTTCCTATGCGTGAATGGTAAGTAATCAGAAGATTAGATGCCATGGGTAGCTACAAAGAGAGAAACTGGTCAAACCATAGGGACCCTGGCCAGTAAAAATGGATCACTTTCTTCTGCAATCATTAACAGCAAGGGATCAAGTGATCTGATCTCGCTCATCACATCTTCTTCAACCAGGTGTTCATTGTTGGCAGCAGAAAATTTGTTATCTGCAGATGAGTAGTCATTAGGAGGAATATGTGTGAAGAAATATGACCCTCAGATCTTGGATTGGCTACCAATACAACATTCAGGACTTTGTATGAGCCAAAGGAATCTGGTGGCCTGGAAAGCTAATCTGATTACTGAAGCTAAGACCTCTCAGAAGATATGCTGTCAATCTGATAAATTTGCTGATGGGACAGTGCAGGTTTCCGCCTTCCTCTTCAACTTGCCAACTATAGAAACAGGCTACCAGCTTATTTTTGCCTTTCATCCCTTTAGTCTGTCTGTTTGGATCACACAATACTGTTTAGCATGGACTAATTTGGTTCCAAATGGGTCAACTAATACATCATACACATACCATACGCAAGAGAACCATGAAGGGTTGGGGTTTTGTGTGTGTGTGTGTTTTGGTTGGTTGGTTTTGGTTGTTTGTAGTTATATTGAACTCAAATCAGAATGCTGCAGGGTTTTTTGCCTACCCTGGTCTTATAAGGTTCTGAAAGTATAAATTATTAAAATAGGCAAATCTGAGAGCATTCTTAAATTATCAGGAAAGAGGTTCTGCTGATTCAAAAGAGTAAATTGTCTGTAGTTTTTAAGGGAGGCAAAAAATTCAAAAAATAAATTCCAGCTTAGAGGAGTGAAGAGGAAACACACTACAAAGTAATACATGACATTTAATTATTTTTCTGATATAAAGAGGTTATGCATGGGCAGGAAGGAATATTATACGTATGTATCATCATTAAAATATTTAGTTCCTCGGGTGCAGGAATTACAGACATCATAAGCAATGGTCCTTTAGTTGATCAAATAATACTGTAAACCACCTGGAGTAAAGTTGGTGAATATAATAAAATGCAGATGAATTAGAATAAGCAGGCTTAAATTCTGATTTTTTTTCCTGTACAGTGTACAGGATATAAATGGCTAGTTATATAAACAGATGATGGTAATACAGGTGCTAATTATCAATATCCTGTACAGCACATTCCCTTATGTAGTCACATGAAATCTAGGATGGCCAAATTTGTGGTTTACATAAGATAATGCTTATGAAGATAAAACTCCATGGCCACAGAAAGAACATAAAAGAAGAAATTGGTATACAGGATTTTGTCCTACAATGAAAATTGTCAAACTCTTTTGCAGAGACAATACACATTGTGTGAATAATGGTAGCACTATCAAATATTTATAGCTTTTTTTGAAAAACATGTTCTATCCCAGATCCCTTCGCAAAAAAACAAATTCACAGTGTAAAGAAGCTGTTCCTTTCTCATCCCTTCTGTAGTTATTTTTCCTACCCTCTCACACTGAAGCTAAAAGAGACCTGCGTAATTCTATGACATGTCACAGAAGCACTATCACTGAATTAAGGAAAGGCAATTTTCTCCCCATCTCCATGCTGGGGAGAGTGGAGACTGGAGTGGAGTGAGTGGAATGGAGAACGAAGGCATTGTAAACTTCTTCATCTTATGAATACAAGGCTTAATCAATTGGCATAGCAAGTATTCTGTCATCTAGTGCACTGGCTGTTAGATGTCTACATTTCTAAAATAGTTTGAGCAACAAAAGCAGGAGTCTCTCTTAGTTATCTACTAAAAATGGTGAAACAAGTGCTAGACAAACACAGCATGAAAATATTCATGGCTTGAATTCAAATGAAAAGCCATTAATTTTTGTTTATTCCAGATAAACTCTTTTAAGCTTTCTTTGTGTTTAATGACTTCCAGTTTATTTCTTGAATGATTTTCAGTTCATTTATCTTGATAACCTCTGCTGTAATATTGAGAAATGTTATCATCTAGTCCACTGATCATCAAAGTAGGTATGACGAAAACACTTGATGAATTTCCTCTCCCCCCTGGCCCTATTCTTCAGTGGAGGTTGGATGTAGACATGTCTTTATTTTACCAATAGTTTTATGATTCTTCAGGAATAGTTCTGGCTTGCATTCTGTTCTAGCTATCTTCCGGGAGATCTAGAAGATCAAATTAAAGTTTTAATTCTAGTAGAGTTCAGATTTTGACTATGCAAGATTTGAGTCCTACAATTCATATTTTCTACCAAGTATTAAAGGCATATGAACTAAGGTAAAGGTAAAGGTTTTCCCTGTCCAGTGATGTCTGACTCTAAAGCAGAGGTCTGCAAACTTTTCAGCTTTGCGAACCGGTGGTGGGGGGAGAGGGGATGGTTCTGTGCGAGCGATAGGGAAGCACACACGCATGTACAACTTCATTAGCACGAATGATGGGCACACATGCCTGCCGCTCACACAGAGTATATCTACAAGTGCTCTCCCAGTGCTCACGCAAGTGGGATTGCGAGTGTGTCCACCCCCTCCACAGCCCAGCTCCGAAAAGCTCAAGGCCCAGTAGTGGGCCACGGCCCAGGGATTGGGGACCCCTGCTCTGGGGGGGGGTATTCATTTCCATTTCTTAGCTAAGAAAGCCAGCATTTTCCGAAAATAATTCCATGGTTATATGGCAAGCATGATTAATATGTCAAGGTGCATGGAGCTCTGTTACCTTCCCACCGAAGCAGTACCTATTTATCTATTTGCATGCTTTCAAACTGCTGGGTTGGCAGGAGCTGGGGCAAGGAACAGGAACTCACCCCATTGCACAGCACTTGGGATTTGAACACCCAACACACCTGACCTCAGAATTGGAGGGAAGCAGACTCAGTGTTCTCCCTTCCAACAGACTGAAAGAGACATGCTCCCATACAGTGATTTCTCTCATGTCACATCCTATCTTGGATACATCCTGTTTCCTATGACAGTGGTTGCATTCTTAAGGGAATTCTACTTGGCTTGGCTTTTAAGCTATGTCCCTTCTCTAATCCTTGCAAAACAACTAGAAGCTAACTTTTACATTTGTAAACTTCCTATCCGCTCCTTTTTGTGTGTGTCCCCATTGCTTTCTATTCAGATTTTGTCAGTTCGTTTTATAGTATGTCACCTATAGGCTTCAAATGCTGAGAACAGGGATGAACTGTTATCAGTTAATCAATTCAATAGACATACAGGAGGATTAAAACAGCCCTGGTGGTGCAGTGATTAGAGTGCAGTATTGCAGGCAAACTCTGCCCATAATCTGGAGTTCAATTCTGTTGGGCCTCAAGGTTAACTAAGCCTTCCATCCTTCCGAGGTCGGTAAAATGAGGATGCAGATTGTTGGGGGGCAAAATGCTATTACATTACCCAGAGTGCACTGTAAAGCGCTATGGAGTGATATATAAGCCTAAATGCTACTGCTTTTGTTAAAAAAAAATACTACTGGTAGTTCTTGAGTTAACAACCACAACTGAGCCCAAAATGTATGTTTCTAAGTGAGACATTTGTTAGTGAGTTTGCCCCATTTTACAACTTTTCTTGCCACAGTTCTTAAGTGAATCATTGTAGTTGTTAAGTTGGTAACACAGTTGTTAAGTGAACCTAGCTTCCCCATTGACTTTGCTTGTCAGAAGGTTGCAAAAGGTGATCACGTGACCCCCCGGGAGTCTGCAACCATCATAAGTATGAACCCGTTGCCAAGCATCTGAATTTTGATCACATGACCATGGGGATGCTGCGGCGGTCGTAAGGGTGAAAAACAGTCATGTCACTTTTTTCAGTGCCATTGTAACTTTGAACAGTTGCTAAATGAACTGCTGTAAATCAAGGACTATCTGTACTTAATACCACTTACTATCCCATCTCTCTAAGTTGCCACGGTACCTGCAATACCAAGAATCCCCTTTGGCCATCATTCCATGCAAAAGAAAATAAATACTTAGTGCTAGAGAAAGAATATAGCAAAGGGCACCTTATACTGTACTGCGTCATAGGACCAGTATTGGAGAAACAATGTAGCAGAAAGTGTGCTTGTGTGGTATTACAAACATGCAAGCAAAACATCAGACTCCACATGGAGATAGTTATTCAGGATCATAGTTACAAAGCAAAGAAGAACATACTCAACTTCAGTGCTTTTCTTTTTGAAATCAGTAATTGGAACAGGAACATATCAAACCTGTGGGATGAAGTTTAAAGAGTGGGACACTCTAATTTTAGTTCAGATGTACTTAGTGGGAATCTTTTCTTCCTCTTATGGCAATATGCATTATGCATTTTGATGTCATTCGCATCCAAAATGTGACAGACTCAAATCCTTCTTGACCATTATTAAAAGCTAAATATTCCTCATGTTCAAAATTTCAACCTTTTTGGACATTCATTTTTAATTAGGGAAATTCCATGATGCAGGGTTACATGGAAATCCATTCTCCCATCTCCTCCCAAATAGCAACACATTTTAACAAATACACACACATACAACTCCTGGTCCGTGGACCGACACTCTTGTTCTGACATTTCTTATATTTTTTGCAAAAAAGACACTTTCTTTCTCAGTGCAAATCTAAATAATTTCTATTTTATATGACTGCCCTTATCCACAGTGCAACTTCATAATTAATCATAATAATTTAATAATTTATCAAACGTGTATGCTGCCTGACTCTCAACAAGTCTGTGTGGCTCTTTGTTCTAAAACAGCTTTTCTTGGCAACTGGACTGTAAATCTGAATCATGGTCGCTAGGTGCTTATTTGGTTGAGTCTCATATCAACTTGTTCATTTTATCACAGCCTGATAAGTTAAGGCCTTTTGCAAAGGGCAAGACAGATGAATCTCATATAGGTGTAACCAGAAATAGGAAGTAGCAGGTATTTTAGAGAATGTCAGTGGATTAATTTTGGAATTTGTCAGTATAGGAGCAGAAAGGTTGAGGACAATCTATATTGATGTTGGAGTAGAAGGGAAATAGATTGCTTACAGTTAAGAGAGTAAATGTAACATATAACTTTAACTTTTGATGGGATTTCTTGCTTGCTTCTTTGCTTGCTAACAAAGCTTGGCTGAGGTTCAATATCTTTGGTTGATTTCACTATTTGTCTTGTCAAAAGCCTTTTGAAATATATTTGGGTTACGCAGGGAGAACAACTACATTTTACCCCAGTCATTGTATCTTTTAAAAAAAAAATACTTAGATTTTGCTTTGCTTTTTTAACATAACACATGTGTTCTGTTAGGCTCAGGAGAAATCTGTGATACTTAGGAACAATTTAAGTGACAAAAATGCCTCTTTTAGAGCAGAGGAATATGGCACCTGGGACTGAGAAAAGCCTGAGAATAAAATGATGGACCCTGGAGCTGAGATGGCAGGTCTAGGAATGTATTGAAGTCATAGAAAAGGGATGATCGTCATGGGAATGGAATGCTTTCAATTTGATTTAACATGCCAATCCCAATGTTTTAAGCATTGCCTATAGGCCTGGCCCTTTCCCAGCCTGCCAACTAATCCCTTAGAGATTACAGTTGCAATTACATGTATTTCTCCCTCTCCTCTGTACATAAGGTAGCATAATTTCTTTTTATAGTATGTTTCTTCCTTCCCCCCCATTTACAATGTATTATGGCCCAGTAAGGATATGGGTTTTTGGTTTTTTTTCGGTGCCTCCCAGTCATGTCAATGCTTTTCAGGAATGGGGCACTTGTAGTACTTCAGTTATTGCTGCACTCAATGTCCCAGCATTCCCATTGGCCATTATGGCTGAGATTTCTTGAAGCTGTCATTTAACAAGATTTGGAGAGGCCTGGGGTTACACCATATTTTATGAGATGATAGGTAATCTGTCAAAAGAAAAATAGAGACTTCCAAATATGGCAAAGAACATATACAATTTTTCAGATAAAATATTGAAAAGCGTTCATAATTTAAACGTATTTTAATGTAATTTTCACTTAGATTAGCAATTTAATAGCACACTATTAGGGATACAGGCATATATTCTGTCCAACTCTTACTTTTCTAAGTGATTATATATGATCGTGCTACCTTACAATTCTCTTTTTCAACTTCTGATTTGTTTGATAAGACATTTGTAAGCATAACCTTCACAAGCTGTAATCAAATATCTCTTAAAAGCAACCTTCCCATGTTCAATCAAGTTCCAAAATCCTGGGGCAGGGTATCCTTTTCACCAGTCTTGTCATTATTTTTTGCCAGTTAAGTGCTTTGGCACAGAAAACAAAAGATAAGCTGCATGTGTTATTTTTTTTTTCCAGTGACCAGACAGATCTGGGATTTGTGTTTTGACATCTAGTTTCAAGAAAGCTGAGAATCAGCACAACATAGAATAAGGGGCTAGTTCCATACTATTAAGAATCGTAACTTCTAATGTATTCTTTAATGTTCATTCTCTCTCAGGATTTTGGATCCCAGATGAAAGGTCCTTGGTAATGATATAGTGGAAAGCAATTAAAAATAAACAATCTCCATATACACATTAACAAATGTGCCTGAAAAAAAGCAATCAGAATATTAGAAATAGTAATCTCATACAGAGGGATATCTGTGTTATTAATGCCGTAGTAAATACATCTAATATCCCATGAGGCAGGAGAGAAAGGCTTTTCTCTGGGAATAGCTTGAATTATATTTCAGCAAACTAAGGAATTATGTTAGAATTGATAATACACTTTGGGGAAGAGTCAAATAATGTGTACATTAAAAAAAATTACAGTTTGGGGACGATTCCACCTTAATCTTTGAAGCAAGCTATTTTTTGTGCAATTCTCCTACAATCCTTAGTCACAAAAGCATCTCTTTAGTTTATCCACAATAAATCAACGAATGTTTAAATGGCCGCAGAACTCTTGTTAAGGCTGTCATTGACCCACAACAGAACATGTTACTTCTGAATTGTTACATCTGAATTGTAAAATGCTCAGGTATTCTTGAAATATTTTAGCCTTCTAATACATTCCTAATAGTTGATTAGAATGGAGCTGTTTATTTTTCAAAATGGGCTGAAAAGAAAGTAATTTCTCTCAGTGTTTTGCTAATAGGGCTGTAATTTTGCTTTGTATGGTGTGTGTATAATAAATACCCAATTAGCAAGTTTCCATAATGCAGAAATAATTCTTTTAAAAAGATATCTGTACAAATATATTCCCAGCATATTCTCATTGCACTCTAAAGAAGCTGATATTTATGTCACTAATGTCACTTTTCAATTATTTGAAAATAAAGCAGGCAAATGTCTTTGGAGTCCAGTGGATTATTCTTCCATGTACAGTGTCATCAGATAGAAGGATGGCTAAATCTCATTAACTTTGGGAAAATGTTATTTTTTTATTTTGGACATCATGTCCTCTCTTGAATGATCTTCACATGTTATAATCTCTGATAACCTCCAGGGAGCAATTAAAAAAACCCAAATTTCTGTGGTAATGCCCTCTTTCATAGATAAATGTGGCTAAAATCAAGCATGAATTAGAGGTATCTTGAGGGTGTTGTAAGGCATTACAAAATATTTGGTAGATAAAGGATTTCCAGTAGTACAAGCAACAATAATTTGTGACTGTTGTTTTATAGGACTTGTTCAACTCTTAGCAGTAAATTACTTGTTATTTCTGACAAGAGAAACAAGCAACACTTCATAGATATGCTTGCAATTTTCTTACAGAGATGAAATCACACTTTGCTTCACTCTCTATATATTGCAGACACTTCGATTATTTGAATAAACAAAATTCTTTGAACTTGGCAAAAGACAATATTTTTCTAAAATAGTTTGGCGAAATCTATCATGTACAGTAGAAGAATCTGATTAATATTAAAGTCATGCAAAAGTCAATAGATAACAAAAATAGCTGATTTGCAAAGAATGTGGTAAGACCAGGATTTTAATAAGTGAAAACTAGTGTTATCATGTTACTTCTGAATTGTAAAATGCTTGGGTGTCCTTGAAATATTTTAGCCTTCTAACACATCCCTCATATTTTGATTAGAATGAACTGATTGTCTCACAACATTTCTACTCTGGTAGTTATTACCTTGACAGTAAATGTAAATCAAAGTAACTTGAAAGGCATTCCTTAATTTGTTTCTCCAAAAATAATACAATATTTACTATATGAAATGGAATAAATATAACATGCAGATAGAATTTGTATTGTTATTTGTTAACTGCAATTTAAGTGATTTAAAAAGTTCTTTGAAAATAATCTCTTAATACTAGGTTATTTGAATTTAATTATTTGGAAGCATTTTTTTTTACTTTTGTGTGCAGAAATTTTACTTTCTTTGTGTACATTTATATTCTAACATCTACAAAAAGAACCTCTGGCTTCAGGACATATACAGATTTTCTTCCCTTGAGTTTATTAAACTATAATGAATTCTAAATTCCAATTACTTCCCAAAATATATGTTTATTTTTTCATTCATCCCTGCAGTTCAATCTTCATTAAATTGCCAAAACAAGATGGAAGAAAATTGTGCTCACATTTTCATGTGAAATTACCCAGTTAGCCCTTTCAACCTAGTGTTTCCCCGAAAGTAAGACAGTGTCTTACTTTCTTTTTATCCCCAAAACCCCACTACGTCTTACTTTCAGGGTACGGCTTATATTAGCCGACCCCCCTGAAACCCCCAATACGTCTTGCAATTGGGGGTGTCTTACTATCGGGGAAACACTATATGTCAGGAGTTGACAATGTTTTGATTATAGATGGCACTGCAGATTGATAGAGGTTCTATGGCAGATGCCCTCAGTTTGGATTTGGAACTGGGCTTTTCAAAACTAAATGGTTCAGTCAGAAGAATGCTTGACTTTTCCTGAATTCAGTCATAGTTTAGATAGCATCCAAATGTAAATAGATGTGAGTTTGAGAGTTTCACTTATCACAAAGCTGGCCACATTGGCAGTGGTAACCATGGAAAGGGCCCTCATTTTTAATTTTCTGCTTTTTCTTCTTGCCTCTCACCTTCAGATATGGCATTCTGTGCCAACTTGAAGCAAAGCAGGATGAAAAAAGAGGTTGACCTCCATTTCTGGTGCTACAATGACAGCTAGGGAGATTAAACTGATATGAGCAAAAAAAAATTCCATTTTAGATTCTTGTCTAATAAGATAGAGTGATAACTATGGATGATAGATAGATTTATAATTGGACGTAATGAAAGAAGAAACAGCTTCAGAGCTCTTTTGAGTAGGAGCAGAGAAAAGCAACAAAATTGACCACCTAAGTCTCAACCGGCCAGATCTTACAAGGACAAATATGCTGTGGTTTCACTGGGCTGCCCAGTTTTTGTGAAGTAGTGTATCTACATTTCCCTTCTTGCCCAGAAGCAGTAATTGTAAAGAAATAACTACCAGGCTTTATATAGCTACCAGACTCAGCCAATCCAAAGATGACTTCCCCTTCCCCATCCTCCATATTATCACTCATTTTAGGCTTTCTGTCTGTGACTATCAGCAGGACCACTGTTTGCATCGTCTCTCCATCCCCCATTCAAATGTATTGGAGGGCCAGCATAACATATCAGATCAGGAAGTAGAAAGAGATTGATGTATTATTCCTGCATACACACCTTTTCATTCCTCAACAGTCTGCTAAGAAAAGTGTGGCAAACTTCCTGACATCACCAATTCATATTTCAAAAAGAGTCTCATGATATCGGTGAATGAAAAAACTAAGATTACAAGTGTGATGAGATTAGAAATGTGAGGCTAAACTGAAGTAGTACATCATATATAGATATTTGTATAAAAGAGCATATTCTCTTGTTTTCTTGAGATTTTGCCCTAACACTGGGGAAAAAGGCAGCAGCAATGCCATTTCAATAGGAATTATGTGGAGTTTGGTGCATTTTAATCTATTATTCTATAAAAAGCTCAACGGTAAAGAATTAAGAATTACATTATCACAAAGTCTTAGTGAAACTCACTGCTTTTTTTTTTTTTAAATGAGCATCTTAAGTTAATTAATCTAGCCTCTCTCCACTTCTGGTGTAACTTTTTCATTCCAGTTAATTATGCCTGAAAGAACTCTAACACTAGGAATGATTTTATTTTTATAAAATAACATTGTAAAAACTATTAATAGCATGACAGAAGAGGAAAAAAGAGGAGAGGTTTCAGATTAATCTATGCAATATTTGCCCTCTTAATCTTCATTATCACCCTATTGAACAAAAGCTACTTAGTATTTATAATTTGGGAATCTGTCATCATATATTGGCCCTAACTTAGTTTAAAGGTATATTTTAATGATTACTTGGTTAATAGTTCATTGAGTTTCATTGCTAAATTCCAAGTCCTTGGAATTAAAGGAAAATATAAGATTTACTTACGATGTCTCTGCCAAGCTAAATATAACTGCCATTTGTTTCCTACACTGTGAGAAATGTAGTTTAGTCTTAAGAAATTGAAGCGACTATTCAGGCTTCAGTAGATAAGCAAGGACAAAAATCCTTTTATAATTGAGAACTCCATCCTGCTTAATCTGATGGGAAGTAAAAGAAGGGAAAGAAGAATGATCTGATATCCTGTTTATGAAAATAGGAAGAAATATTTTTTCCATTTGATCTGCATTTAGCAATATCAATAGCACTTAGTCTTATATACCGCTTCATAATGCTTTACAGCTCTCTCTAAGCAGTTTACAGAGTTGCCCCCCAACAATCTGTATCCTCATTTTACCGACCTCAGAAGGATGAAAAGCTGAGTCAATCTTGAACTGGTGAGAATCGAACTGCTGGCAGTCGGCAGAATTAGCCTGCAAAACTCATTCTTACCACTGCACCATCATATCTTTGTAATGGGATATCATTGAGCATAAAAGTGAATTGTGAACCACACAAGAAAGGCTAGACAGACAAATCTGTTTCTGAATAGTTAAATTCAGAAGCCAAGTGCACAGGATTTCAGTATTAATTCAGTTTGTCTCTTTTCTTGTTGAAGTTGTTGCAGTTTAACAAAATTGATATTTCGGTTCCACATCTGGACCACTGAAAGGTACCCATCAGTCTGCATCTGCATCTGGAAAAAGCATATATATTCTGAATGATGGCTGTGTCCATGTTCACTGAAATGGTGAATCAAAGCTAGGATTAGACCATCTCTTTCCCTTCTTTCATTTTAACTAAGGAAAGCAGAGAGGAGGGACAGAGGAAGAATTGTTACAGATTTGAACTGTTTTCTTCATCTTCACAGAAAACTCTAAACTGGTTCCAGAACAGGGGATGTGATAATTATATGTGATTCTTGTTTTTCTGTAATTGTATCACAGCATGTATTGTAAACTTGGAAGAAAAATTGTAGTGCTGCTATTATATTAAAGCAGAAAGCTTCTTCGCCATATTATCTCCTTTGAGTCTCAAGGAGAGTAATGCACTCAGCATTGTTACCATTTCTCCAGTTAAAAATAAATCTATAATTCATTGATGACTAGCACAGCAGATCTGATGTCTGTCCATTAACCAGGAAGAACCTTTTTGGCCCTCACAAGAGCTGATTAATAGCTGGACTAGCCAATATTCACTCTGTAAGTAGGACTAGGCTGCAAAGGAGCAAGGTCTGTGGCAAGCAGTGATGATCCATGAAAGGTTAAAGGATATTAATGATGGAAGAGCTTGCTTCTTTTTTTGGGTGCGGTCCAAAATAGAGGGCTTCTCTGACCACGATGTACGTGTCACTCCTTTCAGAGATTTGACCTTTTGTCCAATTATACTCATTGCTCACATCTATTCCCACACCCTAAGCATTTGGGGATTTCTGTCAAGCTCGCTCTCTTTGTTTTTTGCATTTTCTCCAGCTGCTGAAGATTGTCTTTTCCAGGGGAGGGGGGAACCCCTTCTCTCATTTAGGCATTCCTAAAATTGCAGTCTTTTAATCTTCAAAGTGATTTTCAGAGACAGTTAATAGCACAGCCTGACTTCTTATGTATATATTCCTTCTTCTTGGACTCGCCAGTCTTTGTCTTGATTAGAGAGAGAAGACATGTCTAGAAATTTCAATACGCAGCTTTATTTGAGTGCAAAGTGCAAAAACCTGATCGTAACATTTTAAATCTTAACTTTGGCTCGATGGTTTTTTTTCTGCCAAAAGTTCAGCTACATTCATCCTTACCTCGCTAGCTTGAAATGCTACCGGTAGGAGGAATTACATGAAATCTGTTGGCAGTTTCTTTCTCTCTTTTTTCCCCCCTCTCATTTTGTTTCCATGAGAACTCATTATTTTTCCTATGTCTTTGATGAAATAATCTTTGTAATTTGAAAGGCTGTTATAAAATTGTACGTAATTAGAGCTGTCACGGCACTTAGCCTAATACAGTTCAGGTATTGTCTTAATAGGGATCTTGGGTTCTTCTTAACCATTTTTCCTTTAGATTACCTATAGCTTTCTGTTACTCCCAGTACCATATCAGTACAGAAGCAACTACTGGTCTTTTTTCCTGCAGCACCTGTCCGATCCTTTTGCCATTATTATTTCCAGCCCATTTCCACGCTAATCTTCCTTTGGTGGGACCTGTTTTCTCCTATCATCACTTCAAACCCACTTGATCCATTCAGCTATGCTTCCCTATATTATCTTTTTCCTGCCAACAATATATTTGTTGTTTTACAGATTTTAAACTCACTGACATGGATCAAAACAATCCCCCTGTGAGTAGAAAACACTTAAGCTTCTGCAGGAAAGATTGCCAATTCTTTTCTCTCCAGCACCTCCCTCCCTCCCCCACTTTCCATTTGTTCCCTCAACGGCATCTGTTTCCATCGAAAGCTATAATGGAACATCTGAAGCCCTGTAGATCTTGTTTTGATGGCACGAGGCTGCGTTTTGGCTGAGAAGAATTAACACATTTATTTGGCTTCCTTTCTACTGAAAGAGTGAGATCCCTGGCTCTAAGGACTAGTTTTGTATAATGCAATGCAAGTATACCAATGAAAACATCCAACTTTCCTTTGCTGCAAATGTATTAAAGAGTCTTTCAGCAGCCAATGTGCTCATGAAAAGTACACCAGTTTGCACGGGATAGGAACTCTCATTCAGTTTTGCTGAGCCTGTGCCTTATACAGTTCTACAAATATTAGACTTTCCAAACTGAATCAGGAATGTGATACAGTATAAACCATCAAATGGAATACAGTAAAAAGCCTCTAAGTCAATTTGGCCATTTGTACACATTCACAAAAACACTTCTTCGGAATTGATTTGGTAAATGCAAATAAAATCAGTTCAATTTGGAGTTTTCCACTTGGATCTCAAACCAAATTGGACTTATTTTCCAAACAGGTTTGAATTGTTGAATTTAATGAGATTTCACCTGATTCGATGTAGGTAATGCTACCTAGTACAGCATCTTCTGCATCAAACTGCTTTTGAGCCTTAAAGGATCTCCTACCGGTAGAACAATGTGGAATATAACACAGAAGGCTGGTAAAAGTTGTATACTGAACACATGGACATACCTTCCAGTGTGAAAGTTGTAGTCAGAATCATCCATCTATTTTCTGGCCCATATGGCTGGGGTGAGATTGGTCTGCCCGTAGACAGTGTATATAGGCTGTATGACCATAATCAAATCACAGGCTTTCTTGCTTGTCTCCTCTTCCCTGCAATTAGAGTTCAAAAAATTGCCAGCCCCAGTTGAACTGGAAAGGGACTTTCGGTAATGGAGGATTTTCTCAACATTTTGAGAAACTTTCAGTAGTAGGAACAATTGTTGTTCCCATCAATTTCATGGTGCAAATTGAAAGGCTTTTTTAAGTGCAACCAGTAATTTGGGGGCATATTGTGCAAATATCTACATGTACAATGAACATTTATGTTCTGCTGTTGTAATATTATTGTTCTTTAATTTTGATATGGGATTTGTTTGGTGTTGTATTTTTCCATGCGAGTCATATAGTCTTTTTTATTGTAGTGGCATACAAATACGCTAAATCAATCAATAAATGTACATTTGTTCAGGGTGGGATATGGATGTGAATGCGTTTGGATACATTAGAGAATGTATCTACAAGAGAGAAATTTCTGAGTGGAAGTTTGCCTACAATTAATATGCAACCCTAGGGCTGAAAAAGTTGGATAATCTTCGTGAAATCTGAATAGCAAGGAATAGATTGAGAACAATTTTCCCAAAGCTGCTTGAAATACAGAAGAAAATGTTTTCATGGTTTCCCCATCCCAAATCTATCCAATAAATATGAATTTTAAAGCTAGCCAAATTATTTTGTCACACATAACAATTAAACAACAACAAAACTGTTCAAAACCCTCTTCCTGTTTCCTGACACTAAAAATCCAGCAAGTTAGTTCAATAATTCATAATATACTCCTCTTTCATTACACTGAATTTGCTGCCTTGAGGCCTAATGATAGGGCCAATCATTTTCCTAACATATTCCCAGTGATCAGCGCTTGACACTTGAGGATCTTGCAAAGATGCTTGCCTTTCCCTAAGGAAATAACAGAAGTAAAATAAATGTTGTAGGCGCAAGATATGCTTGCCCATTTACTCTTCCCTGGGTCATAGAGTGTTATTGGAAGATTGTTTTGTAAAATCTATATCTCCCATCAAATCCCAGTGGGTACCATGGCCTCCTGCGGGCCAGCTGATGAATGGATTTCCACAATTAGAAATTGCTCATTTGTTTTTGTAACTTGAGGTAATTTAATGTGTAGAAAAGATGAATCCTTATTATAAATTAGATATGGATGAAAATTTGGAAGCCAGAAGTTTTGAATAGGGAAGCCCATAAGCTCTGTTCTTTTGGTACTATTTTAAAGAGACCTATTATCATCATAATGCTTTCTTGAAAGCCTTTAGACATCATTATTCCATTAGGGAAAAAAATTAACATATTTCAGTTGAGATGCTTCTGGCTGGAGTTTCATGGGGTGGGGGCAGACAGAAATAATGTTAAACCCTTTCTAAGCCTTCTCATTAAAGGTGACTTCCACCACAAACAAAATATATAAAAAGAAAAGCCATAATTAAAGTATCACATTAACTGGTTCCAAATTTGACATTAAATATATATTATCAGTATTATGACATTCAGATTGTTATCAAGAAATGTGAAGGGGATTTATTATTTTTGCTATTATTAACTGTTCATAACAAAGTGAAGCCATAGCTGCTAGTTCTTATTTTGTCAGTCAAAGACCAGCATAGAACAAAACAATTAATGAACTGTTTAAAAGTAAACAATGAGAATCAAATATAAAGCATAAGCTAAAGAAATGGTGTGGAATATTATTAGCACTATTGTTACCAATGTAATCTAAGTTTCTAGAAGTAAGAAAATGTTATTTATCTAAAATTTAAAGAGGGGATAAAGGCACAATTGAAATATATTGTATATTCTTAGTTGTTATATGAGAAGAAATGCAGGTAATAAAAATGGTCTCCAGGGGTGTGGGTGCACTGTAGTATTTGTATTTTTATATTGTTTTTTATTTAGATCTATATGTGTTGTATTATTTGTATTATTTATATGCGTTGTATTATTTGTATTTGAATAAAATAAAATTTAAAAAAATAAAAAATAAAATTTAAAGATAGAGGTGCAGTAAGTTAAAATAAAATAAAAAGACATCTGTCTAGCGATCTATATATATTTAGGGTTAGTAAACCACAATTATACTATATTACTATTATTTGGAAAGGCTGTGAAATTATTTATGACTTTGTACTGACTCACTTATAATACTGACTCAAAAGAAAGTTCAACTGGGTTACTTCCGAATAGACCCACTTAGATTGCTCTTTCAGTGTGGGCAAGGCAAAAAGAAATAGCAATAGACCTAGATTTATATACTGCTTCACAGTGCTTTACAGCCCTCTCTAAATGATTTACAGAATCAACATATTGCCCCCAACAATCTGGGTCCTCATTTTACCAACCTCGGAAGATTGGAAGGCTGATTAGGTGATTCACAAGCTAAAATTTAGAAGATGTTTGTCTTGTCCATAGAATGAACACCTGAATTTGAAATTGCTGAGAATTTTGTTCGATGTAGGAAATAAACGTACAGTACACATTCTCCAAATGGAATGCTGAATTTAGCTATTGAGTTAAACGCTAGGTACCACAATTTAAAAGTAGTTTGGCTTAATGTATTTTATAATTGAAATTCAGTAGAGGTACCCTTTAGTTCGGAATTTGATACACTAAAAATTGTAGTTTAGTCAAAAAATTTATGGAATGGCAGAACTTTTGTGGAGTGTTGGAACCTTATGCGGTTTTAAGGCCTTGAGTTGTGCACTCCTACAATAATAAGACTTTCTGTCTTTACTAACTGATTTGTTTTTAATCTAAACATGACAATATGTCTCTATTTGTTTATTGGTTTATATTTATTACATGGTTTTATACACTGCTTATTTTCATGGGATTTAAGGCAGTTTATTATTCAAATAAAACAGAAACAACAACAATATCTAATTATCTACATGGTAGCTCCCATACTATCAGGCTCTGCTTGGCAAATCTTATTAAGTAATTTATTAAAAGCAAGGAGAATTGGAATACTCTATATTTCAGGAGGTCAGGAATTGCATAAGATGAAACAGCAACAGAGAAGGCATGTTTGACTTCCTTTCCTTGACTTTACTTGCAATGGGGATCCCTAATTATCCCTTCCTGGAAGAAAATTTGAAATAGGAAAGGTAAGCTCTCTGAGGCCCTTCTCAGAGAAAAAAACCCTTCTGTGTTTTTTCCCAATTTGCAGAGTGCTTTTTCTCTGGAATGTTGACTGGGATATAGATATGAAATTCAGAATAGGTTGGTAATGAAACTCAACTTCTTAATTTGGCCTGGCATGTGTGGAGAGTGCAAAAGTCACGATTTCTTCAAGATGTACATTTATTTAAAGTCACATTTTGGGGATAGGTTGCTTGTCCACTGCTTTTATGTTATGAAAATTAGTCTTAAAGCAAAATAAATAGATTGATTGGGGTTTTTTCTTGGGGGGGGGAGGTGACTTTTGATTTCTGATTGGTTAGCAATGTTGCAGTTGGCTAAAAATATTCCTGCCTTGCTTTTCAGAATTGCAGTTTTTATCTCTTCTTCCCTTTCTCTCCTTCTTTCTTGCTATGTATACATAAGAGAAGACTATTCATGGAAATGGTTCTGATTTTGTATATCTTGGATTTGTATATCTCAGGCTCTTGGCTTTGTCCTGCTTATTTTGGGTCAATTTCCATAATTTAAGGGAGAGATGTCCAGATGGTTTGAAGCCTTATTTATTCATTACATAAATTTATTATCACTATCTGTCATTCAGGATTGGTATCAGTAACCCCACCATATCCCTGTTATGTATATCCATGCCAGGTATTTGGATGCATTGTGCAGATGTCTTAATTGAGAAAGCCTGTGTGTATAGCTGGAGACACATTGACTTCCGTTCAGTCCAAACCATGACAAAAGCACAAGGTTGCCATTCACATGGCAAAGTTCCTTATACAGTAAAACTACCTATCTCCAGCCTACATCCTACATGCAGCATCATGGGTGAGCAAGACTTAAAGACTTAAACCAGGGGTCTTCAAACTTGGCCCTTTTATGACTTGTGGACTTCAACTCCCAGAATTCCTCAGCCAGGGTGCCCGACTGAGAAATTCTGGGAGTTGAAGTCCACAAGTCATAAAAGGGCCAAGTTTGAAGATCCCTGACTTAAACCTTTGTTTGGAATGCCTGAAAGTCATTAAGCAAATTGTAGGAGTAATGCTGCTTCTCATTAAATGTACGATACCTGCAAGTGATAATCACGTGCTGGGAATTTGCTCCCAATTTCCAGTATACAAACATAGCTTGCAGTTGTCCTGCTTCTAGGGAATGTCAGTGTTTTGGCAGAAAGCTTTCCTGACTGAAGGATGGAAGAAATGGAAGAGTTTAAGAAGGCTAAGGAGGAATTAGGGAGAAGGGTATTTTTTGATGACATGAAATCAGTGTCTTAAAGGAAAACAAAGAAATCCCTGAGCCTTTTCACAGATCCTTTTAAATAATGTCATTGATAAACATGGTTAATGCTGCATATAAATTTCAAGGAAGCTATGAGAAAGTGAAATGGGTACTCAATGCTTTTTCTAGCATTGCTCCTATTGCTGTATAAATGCAAGAAAAACCACAACACTTTGCCTGTCATTTTACTTGCTCAGATTGACTGGCACTTTCTGGATGCTACCACAGAAATGGAAGAATCCGCAGACAGTGGTGGTTGGTTTTCAGAGAGATAGAATAGATAAGCTGGCACTTCATATTGATCCCTATTGTGTTTAGGGAGAGCTTTCATAGATCATTTGTTATCTGTTCTGATGCTTGTTTCTATGGAACCAAAAAGATGGCCATAGCCAAAAGAAAGCTTTAAGCTGCAGAGTTTTATGCTTGGTAAAAAAAACTTCTGTGATGCTATTGATTTCTTACTCAAATATTCAGGAATGCATTGTTATATTTCACTAAGTGAATGTTGGATTCATTTCCAGTGCAAGTAACATTACTTGGTACGACATATTTTCATCCTTTCCCTGTTTACAATGTGTATTGCTTATTTGCTGTTAGATACCCTGGCATCTTTTCCTCAATATCCTACTAATACAAAAGCTATTTTGACATTTTTGGGAGGAAGGGGAATGGCTACAGGGCCAGCCCTGGCCAATCAAGGTACAGTAGAGATGATAATGATAGAGGAATTAAGGTTGCTCCTGAATCTGAATTGTCTTCCGGAACCATCAAATAGAGGCTATGGTTAGGTTGTTTGCTGGCTTTGCTCTGACTGGAAGTTTTCAAAAGAAGAGGCCTCTCTCTCTCTCTCTCTCTCTCTCTCTCTCTCTCTCTCTCTCTCTCTCTCTCTCTCTCTCTCTCTCTCTCTCTCTCTCTCTCTCTCTCTCTCTCTCTCTCTCTCTCTCTCTCTCTCTCTCTCTCTCTCTCTCTCTCTCTCTCTCTCTCTCTCTCTCTCTCCCTCCCTCCCTCCCTCCCTCCCTCCCTCCCCCCCCTCTCTCTCTCTCTCTTTGGCTGAGTCCTATTTTGGATTAAAACATGGTGATTTTGGAATGGCGGTCTACACAAGCAGATTGCAGAAGACATTTCACAGAACAGTAGCATCTGCTGCAGATCAAACCAGAAACCAATTGGATGCCTCAATTCATATTAAGCCATGTATGTGAACTCAAATCCAGACATGTTTAAACACAATAGTTTCTCGTGTTGTTTCAAACCTGAATGGTCACTGTAGCATCTAAGGAACATGGATATAAAGCATGTGCTTTGCTGTTGTCTTAATTAGTAACATTTGGAGATGGAAAAGGCTTATTTTTGATTGCTAGGTTATTTTTTTTTATATAATCACACAAGCAATTTATTGAGCAAACATTTTAACAATAACATACATTTTGGCTATTGCTACTGTTACTAACAGACATGCAAAGGGAAATACAACTTTAAAATGCAATCCAATCTAGTAATTCAGTCAAAGCCAAGTCAGCTGCAAATACACTATACATTCTAAAATAAATGCATACTGGACAAGCAAGCAAGTAGAAGATAAACATTAACCATTTAATGGCTGGCTACTTTTACAAATATGTCTTTTTAGGCCCTATATTTTGAGATGCTGCAGCATTATTAGGTCCTCTCTGTAGCCACATATTATTTTGCTCCTGTCTGATGAGTCTTCTTCTCATTAGCTGCTTTTTGCTTCTGCTGCATAATTTCAGAATCTCTCTGTTTCCTCTGAGAAGCTGATAAAGCGTCCTCTTTTCTTTTCCCCTTGCTCTGTTCTTGGGCTTTCTTCATATTCTTCTGGCGGGAAAGTTCACGCTGGTTCCCACGGGCCATGGCAAAGCAATAACCCCAGCGATAACAACCGTTACGCTCGCAAGCTCCAACTCCCCACCAACCGCTCCAACTACCAGAACCTTCTGCTTCTAGGTTATTTTTTATTTGTCACCTGTGTTATACAGGCACAGCAGTCCTAAGGAGACACCAAACTTCCCCATCCATCATTTTTACAATCGGCTCAAATGTTGCAAACAGAATTTAGTGCATCATTTATTAACCAAGAATGCTTATTAGTCTGTCCACAGAAAATTATTTTAAAGGAAACAAAAATATTGAGACTGTCAAACCAAGCTGCTAAATTTAAAGCTTCTCATTTGATTATCAACAGCAGACAGGATTTAATTTTAAAGTTAAACTCCTTCAACAGATTTCAAGTTTGAAATTAATGGCATCAGAGACATTTTTAAAAGTTACAGTGTTTTGAAATATTTAGGGATAAAGAATGCAGGGAGAATATTTATGGGACTATTGCAAAAGAAATGATTTCACTTAGGATATTATAAATGCTATTGTCATGAGGATTTATAAAAGTATTCTCAAAATAAGAATATAATCTTGATTATTTACCTACCAGGCATATATCAGTTATTTCTTGGTACGCAGAGTCAGTGTTTAGCTGACTAAGCAAATTATTTAAAAATAATAAAAGAGGCATCTCTGGTATATGGACAACCTTTTAAAAATGATTTTTAATTAGACTGTATTCCAGATAATTATGAGCAGTGATGCGCTGAGTGAGACCTGATGATGGAATCTCTGACTTGCAATGCATCCAATAACCACAAGGGGGTAGCAGGTTGGGAGTTTCAGATCCAGATGGCATTACCCGATAGCTCTTGGGAGTTAACCAGGTTTGAGAACTATAATTCTGTCTTTTGTGTCTTCCCAGGGCACCAAGGAGAGAGAGACTTTGGCTCTTGCCCTTATTCTTTATTCTTTAAATTTCATTTGCCTACCCAACAAAGCAGAATTAAGCTGGTTCAGAAACAAAGGAGCATAGTTCAGTTGTACTATAATAAAAATAAATTATCAAACTTTGTTCATTAAAACCGTGCATGTCAGAAACCCCAAACATAACATAACATTATTCATTGTTATGGCTAAGGTTTAACCCTCTTTGATGAAGCTAGAAAAAAGACTATCCACAGCCGGCTGCGTGCTTTGGGGATGTTCGTCTCTCAGTCTGTTGGGATGAACAGCTGCTTCCAAGGAAATCTCTCCAGAGAATCGTTTCTTTAGATCAGGGGTTCTCAACCTTGGCAACTTTAAGACTTGTGGACTTCAAAGCTGGCTGAGGAATTCTGGGAGTTGAAGTCCACAAGTCTTAAAGTTGCCAAGGTTGAGAACCCCTGCTTTAGATCCTTCAGACCTGGAAGACCAGAGATTTCTGCTTACAAACCATGTTCTCCTTTCCACTCTGCCATGTCTCTTCCCAGAGTGTCCCAAATTCCCACTGTGACTGCCATTATTATCTATATGTGGCCATTTGACTGGATGGATGGACTCAGTTGATTTATACTCCACCTTTTTACTCTGGTGCACGCTTAAAGCTGGATTAAGGGAAAACTTGAACGGTTCCTTTGTCGGCCCTTGGGTGGATACATTTTTATATTGACCTTAACTGATGGTTAATGAATAGCAAAATGTTATGTGTGACATTATATATGGAAGATTAAGATTACAGAATGTTACTAATATTCATGGCCATCTTTAGTAATGGATAATCCATGTTGCATCACATGAATGAAATTAGATGGCATTTTACAAACACAAGGAATGAAGAGTTTCGATCCCGGGCTTGCACATGTAAGATATGTGATCCATACTGAATAATGGAAACTATTTTTTTTTTATTTTTACTTTTTTTGCCACAAACTCTTTCATTCCCATGGGCTCCAGGCAGAGTGCTTGGTGTCTGTCGGATGATAGGGCTCACCTGAAGAAAGCTAAAGGAATTTAAAACAAAAGCACAAAAAGTTAGCAACGTGAATAGAATCAATAACATTAAGTACTAAAGTAATCTAACAATTCAGACCCTTAACATTCCTGAATATTGAGAGAGTTAGTGCCAAAACAAGCACAGTTCCAAAGGGATGCCTTCCATAGCCTTGGGCAATGTCAAAGAAGTTTCTCTCCTGAGTGCCAGAAAGATCTGACAAACAGGGCACCCTCTCCAGCCAGTCTTAACAATAGGTCGTAAATATACCTGGGCTTATACAAAATGAAGTAAGCAACAGGAACATAAATTAGATCTCCATGCCAAGAGTTTGCAGTTGTATATTTGGCAGTTCAGGAGATAGAAGAAAGGAATAGAAACGAGATGGTAGGAATAAAAACACAGCCATATATGTTAAAATAAGAGTAGAATAGAACTGGAAGGGACCTTGGAGGTCTTCTAGTCCATCCCCCTGTTCAAGCAGGAGAATCTATACCATTTCAGACAAGTGACTGTCTAGCCTCTTCCTAAAAACCTGCAGTGATGGTGCAGAACATATCCATCTCTTTCTCCCCAATGAAATGAATAGAGTTCCTGGTATTATGTCACAAAAGGTCAGTTAGTGACTTTCTCTGCATTATCAGAAAAACATAGAAGAGGAACTTGCTGAATAGGTTTGCATTCTCTTTATAAAACAGCAGTGCCTTTGAGGTGAACAGTGCTTATCCAAGTGTCACGACTTGGGCTTAGTTCTTCTTTGGGCAGGCTGACTATCATGTTCCCACTTATCAGTCCACGATTCAGAAACCTAGCATGTTTGAGTGATCATCTTAGTACTAATCAGCTGATGCACACAGTTTGTTTCCAGCCTGTCGTTGCAAGGACACCATTGAGAGGAGAATGGTAGTTGATTTGAGGGCATGCTGCCATCTGGGAGGCGTGCAAAACTCAGTTGCAAAAAAAAAAACAACCCACTAACAACCCATCACCAACCGCTATTACACTTGATTCTGTGAAGCATATTTATTGGGACGAGGGTTTTTTCCCCCCTTGCAATTCTTTGTAAAAGAATATGTATATGATGAGCTGGGAAGGAGAGAGGCTGATCCTCAGCAATATTAAATACAGCCAGGATCTGTTGGTTTAAATGCAACTAAATATATTTAGGATTCTGATTCTTGGTGGTGTGTACAAGAGTTTGCAAACTCTTGGGTTCATCAGAGCATGAATTCTCTGTAATTCAATAGATGGATAGAAAATTTAATTTGACCCTCACTTACATCCCTCCTCATTGTTTGATGACAGCAGAGGCAAGTGATGTCTTGAATGTTTGAATGAGTAATCACAGACATAATTCCGTAGAAAGAACTTTCAAGTAAAGTTAGGACACAAATATTTTTCTGCATTATTCCTTCCTTCACTGGAGGTCAGGGTCTCCTTGCATGTCAGTGCACTTCATCTGCTGATGGAGGTTTGGTATATTAAATGCAGGTTCCCCCTCATGTTTAACTTGATAGATCCCCGAAGGGAACGCAAGTGGAACTTACAGCAGAACATTGCTTTGTAGCTATTAAGTCTAGGCCTATATGAATCTGGTCCAATTCATTGCAGAATGGAGATTTAACAATCAAAGAGGACATGATTCAAATTGAATTTGTTAGAGAGAAAACCTGTTCAATAAAGATTGTAATGTTCCTATTAGAAAAAGATTCATTTATAGGTGTAATGGGAAAGTATTAAAACACCAGTAGCTGCTTCATTTTTTGAAAAAAATATGGGCTGAAAATAGCAAGAATGATAAACCATTTAGAACAGATTAATTCCACCCAATTTCAGCTGGATATCTTCACCACAGTAAATTGCTGAATTATTCACCCTTTTTAAAATGAAGGGATAATAGACACTGAGGAAGGACAGAAATGTCAGCCTCAAAATGTCCAACCAAGAGACTTAGTTATTCTGAACCAAGACAGCAAGAATTTTACCTCTTCTGTAAAAATACTTTCAAAAACTGCTTAAAAACCTTCAGAACTTTTCCATTTGCTTTTCTGGGATCAAGACTAGGCATGATATTGAAGAAGAGCATAAATTGTCTTTGTGGGATATAAGGGTTGGTGCCTGCCACTGTGCAATTTACTGAGCACCAGGAGGTCTCACAAAACTAATTGGCAATCTTGACCTGCCTAAGAAAGACCTCTCATCACTGACGTCAGTGGGGTAAGCTATATTGACTTCTTTGGGTTAGGGATTGAAAGAATGAGCATTAACTGAATCTTACAGGGTGTCATTGCTTTCCGGTCTCCGGTCATTGGATTTGGGGGACTGACAGGCAGGATGGCAGAACTGGTTAACCATCTTGTCATCTCCTGGGAAGAATCTCATTGTTAGTCACAGGATTCATCTTGCCCGAGATGTTTGTTTGTTTATTTATTTATGGGATTTATTTACTGCCTCAATCCAAAGAACTCTAAATGATGTACAGAATCCAATTATGGAGGAAAACCTTGACAATTCAATTAATAATGATTAATACAATGAATACAAATAATACGAAGTCATTTCTTGTGCCAAAGGCTCCACATAGAATCCCCAAATACATTCCCAACCCAGAAAAAAAAACAGGGTTTACATGTTTCTGGAAGGCCTGGAAAAAACTATCTGTGTCTTGGTAACACAATCTTTTTCCAAAGGAAGGCACCTTCGTGGAGAATACTTGTCATGAGGACCCCTCCCATCTCATTTTAGGATAGGAAGGGACTTTCAACGGGAGTTGTGAGGCAACCCAGATGGGGCAAGCTGAACCTATCTGGGAAAGACAGCCTCTTAGATACTCAGCCCCTTAGAATTGCTCTAAGAATTTATTTAGCACTTAGTGGTAGACAACCCTGCTCCACAGCAGCTGTGTAAAGAGTCACATGGGCTGTAGTACTTTTCACTAACTGAATTTTCCCAGTGGTCTTAAAAGATTCAAAATGAATTATAGCCATGAAGTTGAATTACCGCTATTGTGGCATCCTGGCCCTATTCTAGCTTAGTTAGCAGAGGCAGCAGAAGCAGACTGCCACAGTGAGAGGCAATGCTTCTGAAATAAGCAGTCACAGTGAAAGGGATTGGAGAAAAGAACAAGTGACCTTTCCTGCACCCTTTTCTTAAAAATACCAAATGTTGAGGCTAAGACTGTGTTGGCCTGGCATTTAGTCACTGACTGTCAAGAGACATGAACTGTCACAGTCATGCTGAATGTATTTGCCTGGGTTACCCCGTGTGTCTGTCCAGGACCATCAGTCTGGAGCTCACTGTTCAGAAGGCTGAGAGGTGAATTCCACTACCAGCCACACTGGAGGAATCTGTCCAGATGTGTAACATTTCCTTGGAAGAAGAGAGCAAGGAAGTTAAACCTTGGGGTTAATAAAGTAAAGTAGCTGAGAGCTGGGAAAAGGGAAGAAAATCTACAGGGATGTTACCTTGCTGCACGAAATATTCCTGATGTGCAGAGATTTGAATAAGATGATGAAATACAGTACAATACCCTCCTGAGTATTCTCAATGAAGTTATAGCATGGAATGTTAACAGTCCCAGATGCACCACCAAAGTTTGGAAAAACTGCACTGTGGTTCAGAATCACCCCTTTCACCTTACTGCTTCAAAACTGTAGTGTGTGTTTCCATTTGTGAATGGAAGATGCCTCAATGTGCTGCAAAGCTTGGTTGAATTGAAGCATCCTTTGACATTTCACGTACACATCTTCAGTTCTCATTAAACCGCTTGGGTTTCCTTTTCCCCATATAACTTTTTAGGTTTTTTTTCTTTATATGTACAGGTGATAGTATTTTGGCCAGAAAAGCATCCACTCTCAGAAGACAAGTATCTTGTAGTGCAGAGTACAGTGAAACATAATGCGATGTTAAATAACCCAAGGTCTGTGGATCTAAGTATATTTGCTTGAAGGAAAGCCACACTGAATATAGGAATGTCAAGCCCAGGCCTAGCTATAAAGCAATAATCAGGAAAGAAGTCAACCAATCACACCTAATTAGCATCAGCTTTAAGTCTTCATGGACAAAGAAGAAATTACAATTAGGCTTTTTATTAGAATTAGGATATCCTGGGAATATTTTCTTAGAAATCAGTCAGGTTTCATTTAATGAAACTTACTCTCAGTTGAGTTGGTAGAGGGATTTCCGTGGTTGTATGTAATGAGTAGCTTTGAACCCAACTTTTTATTACGATAATGAAGACTTGGTATCTTGCAGAAATTACCCCATAGTGGGGACCCCCACAAAAATATGTTGATCAAAAGAAAAATGCTTTGAACTCTACCATAGAGTGTTATAAAGATTAGGTAACGCATACCCCTTGAAGATCTTCAATCTCTTTATTAGGAAAGATGTTAAAAAGGAAGGTTGGGGGTAGGTGATGAGAGAACAAGAAAGAGAAAAAATAATTTGAAGTTATGAAATCTGCAGGGGTAGAGTTTAAGATGTGAGAGAGAAGGCTGCAGGAGCTCAGATTTGGTCCCTCTTAGTGCCATACTGTTTAAGCTGCATCCAAGGTGTAAGGTGGATTCTCCCAATCTGAAGGTGGCAAATTGTCAGAGTTCTTTAGCTCTTTGCTGCCACCTACCGGTCATTTGCATTTTTTGCATCCCATAAACGGCAACTTTAATCCATGAACAGCCTGAAAGGCTAGTAGGATAAAGAAGCTAGCACACCTGGCTGTTCTTCCATGTTTGAAAAGATCAGATCTTGTATGCCTGGAAAGTAAAGCAAATTTATAGGACAAGATAACTAGTATTACAGGAAGGAAAAAGGTCAGTTGTCCTGTATCATCCTTCCGCTGCTTGATGCGCTAATTAGTTCTAGAATTACCTTCATGACTTTGAGTCAAAAGTTCCTTCTCTTAGATTATCGTATACACCTAACTCAAGCTAAGGAATTTTTCAATCTCTCTCTCTCTCTCTCTCTCTCTCTCTCTCTCTCTCTCTCTCTCTCTCTCTCTCTCTCTCTCTCTCTCTCTCTCTCTCTCTCTCTCACACACACACACACACACACACACACTTATTTCTAGACATACTTTGGTCATTACTTCCCTCATAGAGGACAGAAGCATTTGATAGTTAACCCTGATCCTTTTCTTCTTCCCTTTTGCTTAAAAACAAGCTTTGCCTTAGAATGTATCTTTTTGCATGGAGTAAAATAGACAATATCCTGTTTGTAGTTCAAGCCTGCATGCGCCTGCTTACATAGAAATAAGTCCCACCGAATGGAGTCGGATCTCCTGCAAGGTGGGCATATACATCAAATCTGTTGTTTTGATTGTGCATGACCAAGTGTATGTTGTTCAGTTGTGGACTTCTCTTGGCTTCAGTTTCCAGCTGCCCTTCCTCCACATAGCCATTTCTTACTATTTCTTCCATGGTTAACCAGCTGTTCAGATTAGGTTTCCAGCCGCCAAAGGTAGACTCAGCATATGCATACAAAACAAGAGATGACCAAATCTATGTAGGAAGGCCTATGTCTTGTCAACCTTCCAATGTTCCATAATGTTGTCTGTAAAAAGATGTGTTTATAATTTCATGTTTTTGTTTTGTTTTCTTCTAAAGTTTGAATTTATCAGAATTTAAAGATTTCCTCATAAGTTTTATTTATTTAATGATCTATTAAATTTATTGGCCATCCATCTTATCACCGTAAATGTAGTGCTAGCTAGGGAATTATGGGAGTTCAAGCCCCTCCATCTGAAAGTTGCTGAGATTAAGAAACTCTGACCTAGAGACTCTGCAATTAATCTGGGGGCTTTTCTTTTTGCAAAGCGGACATGGTTCTACTCAGGGGTATCAAACTGCTGGCCCGCATCATACAGAGGCCACGCCCACCCCTGTTCCAACAATGTAAAAAAAGTTGTGATATGTCGCAACATGTCATGTGACGTGGCGAGTTTGACACCCGTGATTCTACTGATGAGGTAGATTCTAATTCTAGAAGCAGAGAAAAACAAGTTGGTATTGTCTGTATTAAAGGGTCCAATGGGAAATGTCCAACTTTTAAGTAAAAGCAAGTGTGGGGGCCAAATCCTTGATCCTGCTAGTGAGGAATTGGGATCTTTCATCAGTTCTGTATAAGAATTGCTTCAGTTTAACTAAATATTTTTGTTTATAGAACTCTACTGAGCTTTACAACATATGCTTTGGTTGGGGGGGGGGAGATGACCCTCCGACACAGCTGCATTATTGATGTGTCTCTAAAGGAAAAAGAGAATTTAAAGCTGCAGGTTTATTTTATTTATTCGTCCCTGGCTCCCATGGACACACTCTATATTCTGGCTTTTTAAATAAAATATAAGACTGTGTGTCCCAATTTCTGAGTTGGATGGAAAGTAATAACTCTAAGACTTAGGATTAATGTTTAGGAGTCCTCCTGTTGCAGGCCACTCCAGTTAAAATTCCAGTTTCCCTGGGACTGGATGATTTGTTTGGGAGATGTTATTGGCAAACTCCAAGAATAAAGTGAGTGAGTTATTTATGCATTGTGAAGCTGCATACACAAGGGACAGGTCACTAGAATATGAATTCCCAGGTAGATTTATCTGTTGCTTCTGGTGACCAGCTCTTCTGATGTGCCCGCTCTTTCATCTGAAGATTTGACAGCGGGGGGGGGGCAGGGGGGACAGGGGGAAGCAGCTTACAGTGGATTGTGACAGTACAAAAGGACGTAAGCTGCCCTTTTTATGGTGGCTTAAAGTTGAGGTTTCTCAGCTGTCCCCATTCTGGCTTTGTTTCTTGATGGCACAAGAAAGTCTTTATATCTGTGTGGCAGAGATTTAGAAAGTTCCATCATGTTCAAAAGAGAATGAGAGTGTGTGTGTGTGTTTATTCTGACTTCTGAACTGAGGTAAATGCCAGACATTTAGCTCTTATTTTTCCCCCTCATTGCAATATTCTGCTGCCATGTCTCCAAATGCTCCATTGTGAAATTTGAAACATATCTACCACAACTCTCCAGAATTTTCATAAGAGCAAACAGGAGGGAGGAGCATTGTGTGTGTTTGCTGCTTTGAGTTATTTATAAAAAAATAATAAAGGCTGGATTAAAAAAAATCAAATAAGGTTTGGCTTACCTTTTCATATGCAGGCTTTTGATGAAGGCTGCTGCTTCTCCTGCATCACAGATCAGTTTCTCTGGTTGTGTAACTCACAGCAGAAAATGACACACATTGGAGACTGTGAAATGCGCCACACACACAAGAGTTGCTAAAAGGTTTGCCCACTGAAAGAGAGTGGCTCTGTGGATCCCAATGCATGGTGCTAGAAGAACCAAGGTGGCAATTTACAATTTTTCAGGGTTCAATTTTTAATGTCCTTACAGGGACAGTTTTCATCTCTGCAAATTGTTCATATTGTTTGGATGTCCAGATCCCACTTTTCACTCAGAATGATTCTCCAGTCAGTTTGCAAAAGATTGCATTGCAAAAATAACAACCATGGTACCAGTTCCTTTGCCTGGGGATAAGATGTCAGGGATGCCTCCTCTCCATCTACTCACAGGAGAGGGTTGAGGGCTTGCTTAAGGCCATCTCATGAGCTAATGAAGAATCTGAGGAGGGGAGGGCATGTACTGTAAGTACTCAAGCTCTTGTTTCATTCTGTTATCCGCTGTAGTTCACAACAGCAAGACTAATCATCGGCATTTTGAGTCCTAAAGGAGGCACATACACATGCTGCCCTCACCCAGAAAACCTCTCAGACAGACATAGAAAGCAAATCACTTGTTTTTGCTAGTATTGAATCTGCTCTCTGGGGGAAAGCAGGCAAGCTAATAGAAGCACAAGAATTTAACTGTTTTTGTGGTATGTCAAGCCTCTGGAGGGAACTCTAGACGAGGACACACGAAGGCTGCAGTCACCTTCACTCTAAATCTTAACTTATTAATCATCTGATGAGTTGTGTACTCTTCCTGCCAGTCTGGGCCATTTGCAGTCCATTGGACTGGATATGCATTGCTTTCCCTCAGTGTCAACTCCTCTGCAGCTATGGCCACAGACACCTGAAGAGAGTTTGCCAAGAAGCCTTTGGATCACCTCTCCTTTGAAGAAAGTGTGATCTGTGGCCTGTTTCGATTTTGCAGAGACACCTAAGGTCAACTGATCCACAAAGCAGCATTAATATAATTCTGTCAAGAGAAGCTTGACTGCATTCTCAGGTTAAGGTCAGGAGGCACATTCAAAAATGCTGAGTTAGGAAGGTGGGGGAGCTACACACACATTGCTGAACCTGAGGAAGTAAATTTAAAAAAAAATACGCATACATGCTGGGGGCAAAAATCTTCCCTTCTCTGTTTCTCATTAAGCTTAATTTGTTTTCTTTAGCCACCTGGGATAGACCTTCTAATAAAAAATCTGATACTTTGACATATGCCACACCTTTCATTATTCTGGTTTCTGCATGTTTCTTTCATTGTTCTGGTTTCATCATAATAGAGCAGGGATCTTCAAACTTGGCCCTTTTATGACTTGTGGACTTCAACTCCCAGAATTCCTCAGCCAGACACGCTGGCTGAGGAATTCTGGGAGTTGAAGTCCATAGGTCATAAAAGGGCCAAGTTTGAAGACCCCTGTAATAGAGCATCTTATCTTTCAAAGCTGTGTCTCTTCTGCTTCATAAACATGTCAGTAGGGGTTGTTTTTAATCCTATTTCAATTGATAAAAATAACATGTTCAGCAATAAATAAGCTTGTATTTTGGGCACAGACTGGGGTAGCAGAAACCAAGAAGGAAAAAGATTGAAGGAATATAGGACCAAGAGGAGAAAAGGAGATTTATTCACTGATGTATCAAATACTTGTGCCCCTGATGGCCTGGATTCTTTCTGCTTTCTGAATCATCCTTGATGAACACTCTAATAATACTTTGCAAACGTAAAGGCAACTAAAATACTTGGCATTCAAATTTGGAAAACTGAGAATCTACAGATGTCAAATTCTATACCATCCTCATGCAGAGGATCTACAGATACACAAAACGCAAAGTTCCCCATGTGCTTTCAGGTTCACGTGAACATGCAGAGGTACATATTGCCCAAGGCATTCTCTCTGGCAGCTTATGGAGTACAAAAATAAAATAAGCTTGCATTTTGGGCACAGACTGGGGTAGCAGAAACCAAGAAGGAAAAAGATTGAAGGAATCTTTTTCCTTCACACAAACAGGAGGAAATTCATTGCTATCCCTTTCCTTACCTTTTCAACATATGTCAGTGCATTTGATCATTTTTCCAAAACTGTTAAGAGGAGCATGTCATTCCCACGGATAACAGTAAGTGTGGCATGATACTGATGTTTCACAGCCATGTACTTTTTTTCAGCTGCTGAAATCTAAGTTAAACTGGGGCTTGTTAAAATGGCTAGTGACTGACTGGAAAGATGAAGATGGGGTTTCCTAATAAAGGCTGCTTGGAGGCAGTCCATCCCTTTGTTGGGATTGTGAAACTGACTAGAAGGCTTAATAAATTCCAAGCTCAGTCGTAGAAAAGGAGGTGCGACAAGAAGCCTCCCTGAAAACAGACCACTTTCAAGCCCACTTTCAAGCTCCGGTGTCTTCAACTTGAAAACAGAGCTTTGGTCATTCTTCTTTTCTTTTCAGCTAAACTGTAGCAAGTTGCTTTGCAGCCAATGTATATGCTAGAACATGGAGGTTTCGAGCTGCTTTCCAACTGGCTTGGTGTCTTTCTATGGAAGTGCCGTTGATGGTAGTAACTTGTCCTAATAGAAAAATTGGAGCAACTTGTCTTAATGGGATATGGGGGTGGGGGTGGGAAGGAGGTCAGAGAAACAGCTGGTTCACTTTTGAAAAATCCTAGATCATAGTTATTTTTCATCCTAGTAGGTGTGTGTAAATAGCCCAATGGACTGAAAGACACAGCCAGTGAAATGCACATTTGTTAGTAAATGGAGGAGGCCCATTGCTGTTCTTCACAAAAACACAATATATGCTACACAGAGGAAAGGGCACTTTCTTTAATTATTCACAGTGGTGGTGGTGGTGATGCACTGATTTGAAAGCTAAAGGCACTATACAGTGGCTGAGTACATGAGTGATTCAGATGGTACTTAAAACAGCAAGGAAACCCACTTCAGTTCTGCCAAAGCTGTCCTTGTGTAAGGGATGTAATAGGTTTCTATAATGCAGCTACTGTTTTTGACTCTAGTGCTCACACAGCTTCATTGGAATGTTATTCTGCTTGAGGGAGGGAGAGCTGTTGCTTTTCTTTCCCATCAGAAATCAGAAGAAAGACTATTTTAAACACTTGAAGAACTGTCAAAGGCTGAATGTACCCCTGCTACTTCTAATGTCTTCTGGGGTAATAAACACGCAGCTGAAGCCAGTCTTCCATCAGCCAGCCAATTCCAAAAGTTGTACATTGTTTCCTTGATCAACAAAATTGCCATCTGAGGTGAAAGTAGAGGAGATGGAATGGAAGGCCCTACAAGAGACAAAAAAAGGTTGACCCACTGAAACAGTAGAATATCTCTTACTCAAAATAAATGAGAAGTTGTTTTTCAGAAATGAGATTTCTATCCTATCTTATCCTATCCTTGCAAAGAAATGATAATTTAATGTTGTCTCTGCTATCAATATAAAGGGACTGATGTTTGCCAGTATTCCAAGGGAACTTCAGCCTTCCCTTGCTTCCTCCTACCTTAAATTTCTTTGAATTAATTTAAGCTTTAACTTCTTAAAAAGAGGTCTCCACATCACTCACTTAGCATAGTAGAAGAGAACAGACAGACATCCATCGGAGGGCTCTAAAATAAATAAATAAATAAATGTGCTACTAGCTTCCAGTGTTCTGTTTAGTGAATCTCATTAAACTCAAGAATACTTATTTAATTGGTTGTAAGTCTATTTTTAAATTGGTTCTAAACCTTAACTTAGGGAAAACTTAGTTCTGTATCACTGGTGCTATTTATTGACATTAGACACTCTGGCCAACCCAGCAGAATGTTGGGAAAAAAGGATGGGAAGGGATTAAGGGCTCTGTCCATCTCTCTGTCTCTCAGCCACTAACGTAATACCAAAAACAGAACCATCTGAGTCCAAAGGTGGGGTAAGGGAGATACAATCAGCAAACAAAGAACGAGTTTGCATATCGGCCTGATTGAACCAGATTTGTAGAGGGCAAAAAATCATGAAACTAAAATCCACAAATGCATCCTGTCACCTGTCAGAAATGGTGTAGGGACTCCTGCTTAGGCAGGGGGTTGGACTAGATGGCTTTACAAGGTCCCTTCCAACTCTGCTACTCTACTCTACTCCATTCCACTCCACTCCACTCCACTCCACTCTACTCTACTCTACTCTACTCTATTTTTCTAGATGACACAGGTAACAAGTGGCTTGGAAGTCTGCCAATAGCTCCCTTCTTAATCCCCACTCTGTGGGACCTGAGACCCAGAAAGAAGCTGCTAGTCAAAGGGGTGGAAAGAATTCTACAAACCATGTTCTGCACAATTTCTCTATCTTGCTTTAAGAGAGTTAGTTCTCCATTATCTGCATTATTTTCTAAAGAAGCTTAAATTTAGACTTCCTGTATTGTGTTAAGCTTTCGTCAACACAATACTGATCAGTAATTTCAAATCCCTAACTACCTGTGTAGTCTATGAAAGCCTGGGTTTTAGCAAAATTGAAAGCTGGATTCTCTGATTCGCTAAAGTCCTTTCCTTTTCCACTTACAATATATAGTTCAGTGGGAAAGGAATTCTATTGAAATGCCCAGAATCACACAGAATCCTTCTTGAACCAGATCCAAATTCTCAGTATGGAGAATGAACCAGTTTAAGCTTGATTTCATGCAAATTAGTCATTAGTCTGCTCCACCTCTGCATTAATCAGTGGGTATTTTTTTAATCTGCGTAAAAGTTAATATTTTTGACATTTTAATATATTTTAACACAAAATAAAAAGTCTAATAATCTTATCTTTCAAGGTGCACATTTCTAAATTACATTTTTATAACAACTCCAGGATTTTCTATAATGAAAAGCAGCATGGAAAGACTTCATATGAATAAATTAGGGGCATTGTGCCCTTAAGTACATGTTTAATTCTTAATTTCAAATGTTTTTTTAACCAAGAACTGTGCTGCAGAATGATGAATGTTGAGAAATTTCCAAAGTGACTATATTTTTATCCCCTCCTTAGTCCAGTAGAACAAGTCACTTCACTTCAAAATCTGGATCATATGAAAACCTGAGACATCACTGCCAAAACGTGAAAACCAGCTTTGTATTTTTTATCAAATTTCCTTTCAGCAATACTACATTGTCCAGAGGAGCGAGCATTTGATTTTCAGTAGCCATGTTAACAATTCTCAATTTCAACAGATTCTTGCTTTCTTGTATTTTGGTTTATTCTGATCATCAGTCTATATAATTGCCAGAAAATACCTTAGTATTTGTCACCATTTACCTATAAAATAATTGATTTGCTATACTTTTGCTATACTGTTTTGGAACTGAAGAAGCTATATATGGTGAAATCCATATAATAAAGCATAATAGCAAATAGATAATTCCTTGGAAAGGGAGGAATGATTTGTGTTGGTTATGTCACATGGGGCTTGCCTAGCATCCCTGAGCATTGTATGTGTTGGTAATACCGGTAGTGTATAATATTTTATGGACTCTAGACAGAAAGAAATGTGATGATGTGTGAATGATGATTAATGAGGTAAGTGAACTTATGCTGGAAGCTGGAGAGGAAATGACAGTGTTTACCATTCCCTGTGAAGAAGAACTGCATATTGGAGAAATGAGAAATATAAATCTCTATGCTCTGCATTTCCCTTGATCGGGGATACTCATCCCGTGTTACTAGTTTGCTTACAGAAGCTGCACCAGTAGATGTCACTCTACAACAGAGATGATTGGCGCTCAGCCATGCACTGCTGAGGTAAATTGTACATTCAGTCTCTGCCATTCTTCACTTGAAGGCTAAACATCTTTCTTATCTGTACACACCACTGTTCCCTTCAACAAACAATTAATTGGGAAAGCACACCATACAAATCCAAGCTTATGTTGATTGGAATTGTAGAGCAGGAGAAAAACTCAACCCAAAGTTTGTTACAATTTTTGTGGCCCAGCCCTTTGTAATTTAATAATTAAATGCAATAAGTCTGATGCTGCCTAACCACTGGTGTAATCCTCACATCTTAATAAAATGTATTTTTAAAGATCCATGTATCTTGCACAACCACTTCAGATGGATTAAGGATTTATTGGGCTGGGATGGGTCATTTGTTCAGGTTACTGTCCAGATGAGAAGCTGCTTGGAAGCTGTGGCTGCTATCCCACAGTGAATAATGGCACTCATTGGGATCCTTCAGCTTATGATCTCCCTCAGGGTTACAAATGTCTCTTCCTGATTTATATCATGGATCAAGTCAGATCTTGCTTTCCTCAGCAGAAAGATGATCAGTCTTCCTGGCTGGACTCCAGACTTGACACCTAGATTCCATCATGTCACAGAAGTTGCCCTTCAAAAGAACTATCCATCATGCCCCCTCTGGAACAATGGATAAACAGTTATAGGGAGAGAAGTGACATCCTCCTGCTTGGCTCAGCTATTATAATTCCTGTCATCTCTTAGACAACTTTGTTGCCTGCTGGAGCCAAAGAAAGCATTGTGTGAAGTCCCACAGAGAGTATATCTGATTATACCGACTCCCCTCTTGCCTAAAATTGCTTCTACTGTGTTAAATCCTGACAGGGCTCAACATTGACTCAGCCTTCCATCCTTCCGAAGTCAGTAAAATGAGGACCCAGATTGTTGGGGGCAATTTGCTTTCAGAGGGCTGTAAAGCACTGTGAAACAGTATATAAATCTAAGTGCTATTGTTATTGCTATTTAAAGGGCAGGAGAAATCAGAAATAAGAAAATACATTATTTTGGGAAGGCACATTGTAACCCATCACATCACCTATCAAATTGGCAACCTAAATGCAAATTCTTCATGTCTCTCATACACATACTATATCTGATTGCTTACTTACAGTAGCTGTGACAGATACGGATTTGATTCCTGACGATTTCGTGGATAAATTCATGAAGTTTCATAAGCAGCAAATAGGAATGGCTTCCCACTATTTTCTTTCTTTTTTGGGGGAGGGGGGTGTTTTCCCAGTCTGGCCAACAAAGTCAGAGGTCTTAATCAAGATTCTGCTTAGCTTCTGAGTTCAGATATGTCACCAGATGCTGCTAGAGAATGATAGTAATTATGAGAGATAAGTCATGCATAATTGGTTTATGTTATAGCTTTATAAAAGGTAACTATAATAGGTTGGGAAGTGCAAATAAAAAAAAAACTCAGAAAAACACAGTGACAAACCATATAATGTAGCCAAGAAAACTCCATGGAGGCCAACTCCAGTCAGCCAAGATTGACCCGAGAGTGCTTTTACCTTTAATAGCTAGTAAGAGTGCCTTTGCATACTTTAGTGGTAAAGAGCTCAATGTAAGGAACTTGCTACAAATTCATGACTAAATCTCAAAATATTCAGAGGAAGTCCAACATTGTATGGGCAGACATCTGCTAACTGTCAAGCAACAAGGATTTTAGGGTGGCTTAATGTTTCCTCCTGTTTCATTAGCAAGAGATGGAAATGGGCTCTATTGAATATACAAAAGGAAGAGGAAGACACACCTCTCCCTACAATTTATCCACGTTGTCAAAGGAAACATAACAGATAGAGAGGCTACATTTCTTAAACTAGGATGAAAAAAATGGGTGGGGTTAAACAGAGGAGTGGATAATTATTACCGTAATAAATTTATTTTCATCATTTTCATTTTTATCATTATTATCCATTATTGACATTATAAGCCATCAGGTTGAGCCCAGCTCCTGATACATACATGAACAAACATTCAACACCACAACCTGTCCCCTGAAACAACTCATAACTTTTCCAAGGACAATTCTAGTAGTCATACCTACATACTTACCTATACACAAACAAATATGTATACACGTTATGCTCATGCGTTGCATTACCATAATGATTAATTTCCTTATTGTCAGAATTCATAGCTCTCAATTTAAAATCACCTGCATTATCTTTCTGCTGTAATATATGTCTGTAGCTATAGCTCTCTATGTCTTGTGGAACGGGAACAGGAAGCTGAAATATTTTTTGTAAACTGCATCTGTTTTCTTGGGCCTTCACGTCGACATGTAATGATTTAATTGTTTCATTGAGACATTTATTGTTTCCCTGGAAATACATCTTACAGATCAGTACTGTGCATGCTTCAGAACTGATTTATAAAAATCATTTGGAGCCCATACAAGTACTGTAGCTTTTTGCTATTCATTAAAGCAGCTAGACTTTTTTTTCCAGTTTCCTTCATGTGTCAAAAGAGATGCTCTGCTTACATAAAGTTGGGAATACTTTTTCCCAAAAATGTTCGTTGTGTGCATAGCTTTGTTATAGTATCTGTGGATTGGCACCAGTTAAAATAAGTTATGATGGCTTGATGTGTTTGTAAACTTCAGACTGCCTTTCTTTTGTTGGTAGATATGTTCACGCTTTGGAGAAAACATGCCTCTGGATCTCAGTGAAAGTGAAATTGATTTTTGGATTTACTCTTAAATATTCAATAGGATTCTAGTCCAGCAGTTTTTGCTGATAGTCCTGAATTTACATAGGATCCAAGTATTCTGATTAGTGCTAGGGAAAGATTTTTCTCTCTACATATTATAAAAGAAAGTGGCCATTGATGCTCTTTGGTGTAACCAGAGAGTTCTTCCTGTGAATACAAAAATCAGTCTTATTGCTAAGATTGGTGCAAAAAACTCAAGGTCAGTTCTCCTACCTTCTTGACAAAATCCCTTTAGACATTCATTTACCATAGTGGAAGCAATGATTCTTGGAATACAAGCCTTTCAGTGATCCATTATGCTTCCTCATGATTTAAACATTATGCTCCGTTCCAAGTGGTCCTTTAAATTCATGTAAGCGTTCACTTCATACCTGCATTTGGCAGCAGTGAGGGTATATCCCAAATGGCAGCTTAGAGAGCATAAAAAGATAGGAAAGAAGCATGTTGGCAAGCCATAGGTTACTGGGCTGTCTGTTCTAGCTAGAATCAGCAGCATGGAAGGATGTTGGTAAAGATTCTGAGAGGGAGAAAGAAGGAAGGGAGAAATTTCCACAGCAGCTTTGGCTTTATCACATGGAGCAGCACTGTGATCATCAGATCAAAGGGGATCTCTGCGGTTTGGTTTCTAATTGTTCCAAAAGTGTATGGAACAAAAAGGATTTGGATGCCCTTCAGATGTGCTAGAATATAATTCCCATCATTCCCAGTGAGCATTCTATTTTTATTTTTACTTTTTTTTTGTGGAGATGGATTTATACCATGTCATTATACTTTTTTAAAACATCAAAGTATTCCCACTGCTCTTCACCATCAAACACACAGTGAGAGAGAGAGAGAAAGAGAGAGCGTGTTGAACAAAGTTTTCGTTGTTGTTGCTCTCATTTTAATCTACTAAGTCCTATCTGTCAAATTTATTGAATGCTTTAAAATTAATTTAAAAGAAAGCACTTTTCCTCTTACAAACCGAGAATGCTACAGTCTTCAGTTAATGTATTTCTGTTGGATTGGAGATGAAGGGAAATTGCCAAGACCTTGTTAACAGGAGTTCATGTACTAGACTAATGAATTAAACATGCTTTTACTTCTGACAGTACTTTTTATGCTTAAAGTTTTAATAAGTGCCATTTGACTGGAGTAAGTGGAGGCAGCAGCATTTCAACAGTGGAAAAACAAAGGCAATCATTTGCAAATGGCCGTGAATGGCATGAGGGTTTTTACAGGATTCAGAAGTGATCTTTTTGATACCCAAACTTTACCCACCTATGAAGTAAAATTCTGTCTCTATAGCAAAAGAATGTCACATTCAAGAGAGAAGAGAGAGAATTAACTTAAATTTAGTGCTGAGTTTTCCAAAGGACACAGGAAATGGTTTGCCCGGCATGTAACAATTATTTAAAACAAGGAAGCAAACTAGCTAAATCAATAGGACCAAGTTGCATGAATCAGGGATATGTAACTAAATAGAAAGCTGGGCTACGTGATTGTCTTTACAAGTAATGCTGTATTCTGCTGTCATTTTAATGAGTTTTTAAATCTATTTTTAAAATCTGCCACTGTTTTATCAAGAAACTTGTTTCTTAATATCTGGAGTCTTGTAATCTCCATTGTATATTCTCTATATAGGTTTGATGTAAATTCCCTAAGAAACCTACATTGTGCAATTTTCTATAATATTTAGTCAAATGCATTTCTCTGATGCAAACAGCTTTTATTTATTTGTATCCTGCCCTTATTAATTACTTTTACAAATAACTCAAAGTGACAAACATACCCAACACATCTTTATGCAAATTCCCCTGGTGTAAAATCTTATTTTCAAAATCACACAGCTATCTTATTTTTCAAAACATTTTCAGAAATATAGGGTTTTTTTTCCAAGTACATCTAGTACAAACAAATGGAGTTTTAGGGATTTTTAAAAAATATTTATTTGCTTCTTTGTTTAATTTGCCAGGAAAAAAAAAAACAAGATACGGGTATAACCATGCATAGTTGCAGCAGAATGGGGGGGGAGTTTGGCCAACCAACTCCCATAGAAATCTGTGGCAAATGTTGTTCATAATTTAATGAGAGCTGTTCAGGTTATCTGTCTCTTAACAAATAATTCTCATTTAGTTAGTTAAATGAGACTATATTCTCAGGTAACGCTGAGAATGAGACCTTTTCCTCCAGTACCAAGGTTGGAAAAATTCAGTGTTGGAATGCAATTCGTAGTAGAGTAAATTCTCCTTGAGACAAAACGATTATAAAGCATCTCCTTCCCTTTTCAGATGCAGATTGGTACATTTGTGTCTTTTTAAAGAAAAAAATAACAAAGAACAAGGAAAGAACAGAAAGTTTTCAGAAACTGCTGGCTGATGCGTGTAGTTTGTCTCTTAGTTTATGAAACAAAAAAAAACAAATGAAAACTAACTTTTAGGTTTATCAAAAAGATAGAATATATTTTGCTGATAAATTGCATATAAGAAACAGAATATAGGAAGCCAGGATTTGTGCAAGTGATCCGCTTGAGGCAAGAGGTGATGGTGGTGGATGTGAGACCTTACTGAAGAAAAAGTAGCCAGAGAGGAAAATTATTAATCTAATAACTGGACAGAAGAAGTTTGAAACAGTGATGAGCTGTTCCAGTGTCAAACAAGTAGCTTATGACATAGGGCTGAATGGAAGTGGAAGTCTGGCTTTGTGAAAGAGTAACTGTGAGGGATTTATATATAATTGCTCCTGAAAACCTGAAACCTGGAATTCAATATTATCACTATCAGGGCTTTCTTTCTCATAGAACGCCCAGAACGAAGTTCCGGCACCTTTTTTGGATGAAATCTTGTAGGGTAGGCAAGGCGGGTTGTATAACATGTGTAAGTTCTGGCACCTTTTTTTTTTTCAAAAAAAGCACTGATCATTATACTTTTTCTCTGTTTATATGTGCATTTAGTTATTTGTTTATAGTAGAGGAAAGAAGGAAGGAAGGAAGGAAGGCAGGCAGGAAGGAAGGAAGGAAGGAAGGAAGGAAGGAAGGAAACTGGAGAAGGGAGTAGGAGTTAAATGCATCCTTCATGAATATTGCTGGGAAAAGAGAATATTTTTGTATATAGTATACCAGTTCTGGTGCAGGGGTTTTTCTTTCTTACAAATTTATGTGCTTAGGAATCTTTGTTTTGTTCTGAGTTTTGTTTGCCAGTCCACCTTATTGTTTAATCTTATATTATTGGAAGAAAATGTTTCTCAAAAGATGAAATTGAGGTATGAAAGCTCATTGGAGAAAGAGGGAGAGGGAGGGAGGGAGAGACAGACAGACAGACAGACTTCTTTAATTCTAGATCAGTGTTTCTCAACCTTGACAATTTTAAGGCATGTGGACTTCAACTCCCAGAATTCCACAGCCAGCAATGCTGGCTGTGGAATTCTGGGAATTGAAGTTCACATTCCTTAAAATTGTCAAGGTTGAGAAACACTGTTCTAGATACTTGTGGTTTGCATTAAGAAGGTCTAGCTGCCTTTATTGATGCATGTAGTGTTATAGTGCTGTGTCGAAGCAATAGTGTTAGTCCTGAAGAAGAAAGTGAAAATTTGGGGGGATCCTAAAAGCTAACCATATTTACAGTGGCACACATTTCATGAACTTGAGCTTGTTCATCAACTGATATTTGCAAAAGCTTGGGCGGAAACAATTATTTTGGTTTTTCAAGATGGAACGGAAGTCTATTCTTTGCTGCCACTGTAGCAAACTCACACACAGTCCCTCTGGAATAGTCAGCTGTATTCTCAAGATGAATTATGAGCATAGGAAGCAGATTGGATCAACTAGATCAGTCTTGGGTCTGACAGTGCAATTCATCAGTGTGTCCTCTTGTGTACTATGCCCATTGAAGTGTCTGATTCACTGGGGAAGAAATAACCTTTAATGGATCTACAGTTAGCTAACCTGAACTGTGAGAGTGATTCAGAAGAGTCTTCATTCCAACCTCTTTTTTTATTACTGTTAGAGTGTTATATCCTAAAACTATCATTTAATGATAATGACTAGATAGGCATTGTTAGTTCTACTAATATTTTAAATTGCTCACTATTTGTTATATTGCAGTAAGTGTTTAGCTGTTTAATATCATCTTGATGAGATTTTCCTTTCTTCCCATTATTTACACTGGTCATTTAAAAGCAAAAAGTAAATACGTTACTAAGCACCCAGAATTATTGTTGTTAGAATGCTATTAATAGCACCATCATGTACACTGATGGCCTTTTTTATCCTTCACTTGTAGTTATCTATTTGACCATACATGTTTCTACAGTGCTTGTACCTCTGAGTTGCAGCTGCCATCCAATGAGGAAGATGAATACCAAAATCAAACTTTCTTTTCCCTTTCTAGCCTCTGAAAAGATAGTACGATTCATCAAACAAAAGTCCTGTAATGGATTCATCAAACAAAAGTCCTGTAATGGCACATTATCGCTAGGTCAGAATGCTAAATAGTAATCTCTAAAGAAGTATAGTTGGGTAATGTCTTTATTAAAGAGTTACCTTAAATTCTACAGCTATGTTTTTTTTCCAGAAAGGATGTGAAAGACATAGAATAAACAGAAATCCTAGATGCTGGCTTGTGAAGCATCTATTACTTTGAATGTGTGACTTCTTCTCTGTTATCCTGAGAAAACCTAAAGCCAAGTTATAACCCATTGTAATGTGTGTGCCTCACATAGGCAGAGCAACAACTAAAATTTTTTAGTTGTCACTAGCCTAGTAGCAGTTTCATTTTCATTTTAGTTGTCACTAGCCCAGTAATGATATCACTGCTCAGGGTCACACAAGTCTGATGGGTGTCATAGAAATTTGATAAACATTTTTTTTCCTGCCATGAAAGCAATAGCTCACTTTCCACTGTGAAATACCTTCCCTTATTAAAATATAGAGTAAGAATCAGCATGTTGGAACTGAAAGTCAAAATATTTTCATTTTTAGGAATAAATAAATAAAAAATTGCAAGGAACAAAGGAAGATGGGGGAGTAATAGAGGCTGAATTAAAAGGACTCAAGTAAAAAAAAAATCAATCTCTTACCCCTTCCAAAATAATTCCAAATTATGCATTATACCAGTTATAGGGATCAGGGTTAACTTGTTTATGCTATTTCAGAATAAAGGCCTGCATCTCTGATTTGTATATAAAGTAAAAGACATCAAATGAGAACGTGAAAATGAAGCTTGCTTTAAAGTTATCAAGTGAAGGTTCCATTTTGCACTTACTCTCAAAATGCACTTTAAAAACTTAGGAAAGAGCATGAAAGATTATTGCTCTGTTTAATTTTGGTGCATTGACAACAGGCCCAACACCAAAAACCACTTGAACAACTATGTTAAACCTCTTCAAGTTAGTGCTTAGGAAAAGCAGTCAGCTTGCCCATCACTAAAGCTTAATCCTGGATTATGCCAATAATGAAATCAGTATGGCTGGCTTAGCTGGCTGGCAAGTAAATAAGAAAAGGAGATATAATTTTTCTTCTGGAAAGTAAGATAGAAACAGGAAGCTTGTTATATATGGGAGAAAATGGGAACTGTCCAACTCTAAGCTAAATTACTGATTCATCTAGACTAGAAATGACTAAAGGACTATGGTCTTTTTAAATTTGGAAAGCAAGATATGTGAAGTGGGTTTCCCATTTACAAAATGACTACTGCAGTAACCTTAGCCATGCACAATAAAACTTTCCCCAAAGTTGTGTGCCCTGAGGTGGTACTCCTGTAACCTCCCAGTATGTTTTCTGCCATCTCCACTTACATTTTATGTTTCTAGAAAGCATACTAGGCTGTTCTCATCTAATGTTTTCAATTCTTAGAAAGACACAATTCAGTGATGAATGAAACCATTTGATGGCACTTATTTGAATATTTATGGTTCTTTTAACAAAACAAAATACATTGAGACATTTATTTGTATTTAAGTAAACACACGCAAAAAGCCTTTCTTCATATTTATGAATGTTGGGGATCATTATAAATATCCTACTCTATCCAGTTTGAAGCCTGGATACCTGGGGAAAACCATTCATATGAATGAAAAACATATAATATGGTTAAAAGGGAGACCTATGTTGCAAGTCATGCGTGAAGCTCCCAAACTTGGAGGAAAAAAATTATCCAACAATCTGTCGTCGTACTTTTTGCTTTTTTTATATTACTAGGACGGTGTTTCCAAATAACTTGCAGTGAGAACCTTATCTGTAGCATATGCTGGTTAACTAAGATTCTCCAGCATTATTTAGATTAAAACTGTAACTGCCAGAATTAGTATAGATCAGGGGTGTCAAACTGCCGGCCTGCAGGCCAGTTTCATGATACCGGAGCCGCCGGCAATGGCAAAAAAGCTCCAATATGTTGCGCGACGTCACATGATGTCACGAGTTTGACATGTCTGGTATAGATTGATTGCCACTGTGCCAAAAATAAACTCACATAATATTGTCATGTGCTGCGAAGAGATTGCAACGTAGACAATCTAGGACTGAAAGTTCTGAAAGGACTACTACCAAAACCAGGAGCAACACATTTTTCAACAACAACAACAAAAAAGGATAGAAAGAAGTGGCTAGAATTTGTCTACATGCAAAGGGCATACTTGTATTGTATTGTTATTTCAGGGGTTTATTGTCAAATTGCTTTCTCTTGCCCTATATTTTCATGGTGAAGCTAGAAGGCCTTTCACTACATTATTTCATTCATGCTGCCTCCATTACCCCAGTATATTTTTGCTATATTAAATTTAAGTTGTGCATTTATAGTTTTAAAATATTTGTAACTTGCAGGGAGTTACTAGTGCACACCAAGGAAAATTAAATTTGGGTTTGCAAATAGGAAATTTTAATGTACATAAAATGAGATTGAATACTAAAAGCAGGTAATGAGCTAGATAAAAGTAAAGTCTTATTTATGTCAAGCTCTACTGGTGATGACAATATGAAACTGGTTTACTGTTGAATTTTTATGGAGATTTTTTCTCAAAAAAAAAAAATCTGTCTAGACTCTAGACTACAGTGTTGGTATTTCTTGGAGATTTCGGATCTAAGTGTAAAGCATCTCCAACCATGCAAAACCCTTTTAATCGGCTAAGTTGAGCTACTGTAGATGCTGCCACCTAGGTAGACAAAGCAAGACTACCCTACTGCCAAATTGAAAATACTAGGAATGTGGGAGATATTTGTGTGGTTATATTATGCTGTAAACTTTCTAATATACTTAATACGTTTGGTAAGCTTTTGATGTACATTAGAGTGCAAATTGGAAAGAAAAATAACATTTGGCTTTTGCACAAATTTTAAAAAAAAGATGTCCTCCCAAAATGCATAAATCAGGACCAGCGTATACAAATACATACAAATGAGTAGAATCTTAAAATGTATTCTTATGCTGAATTTTTTATTTATTTTATTTGCCATAATGAAGAATGTTAAGTGGTGGAAAAATTGAAATATAAATGTATTGTTGAAGATAAGTAACCATGACCCACATGGTCATGGTTACTTTCTCCAGAATGTCTTAGTAAAGATCTTGGTGCCTGTTCTATCACTCTTTCCATTAGATTATGATGGAGTGTTCTGATCTTTGCTTGCAAGGGAAAAGAAATTCTACAGATCAGGCTCCTATAATTTTTCCCCAATTCCAGACCCGTGTGGAGGGAGGGAACAGAGAAACTGTGAATCCTTCAGTTCTAACACCAGGCTATGCCCACCATACAACAGCCTCTGGGCTTTTTTTTTTCTTTTGCTAATTTCAAAACATTAATGTCAAGACAGAAAGAGCCAGGAGGAGGTTTGTGAGATTATATCTTCCCTCAAGATTGGCTGTTCATTCTCAGAGTTGGAGATCTCAACCATTTTGTGGCCTTTGAGATGTGCAGAGGCTGGTGTTCTATAGTCTTCATCCTCTACACAGAATGAGAATCTTAATCTATATCCTGGTGTTGTATGTTGTAGAAGCTCTTATCAGTCTGCCAACTTCAAGGTCATTTCTCCTACATTTAAAATGATCCAGGCATGCTTGGAATCCAACTGCTGTATATCTGAATCCTTCTCCTGTAGCCATTTTTCGCTCGACACATTAAGGTTTGTAGGATGCTACCATGCTTTGAGAGAGTTGGTAGGTGTGGGACTTCTTTCATAATAGCATTATAGTGTTCTTTCTGTCTAATTTCCAGAGCAATGTTTGTTAGTCTTTGTAGCGAATACACCTTAAGGATCAGCCTCAAGGATCAGTCAATTTATTAGCCCCCACCTACCTGAAATAAAATCTTGGTACCTTTCTCTCTCTTTCCCTTGCCCTTTGAGCATCTCCTTTACAAAGGGCAGTAAATTCACAATTATCACATCAGAGTTATCTTTTCCTTTTCTTTTTCTGATGTCTCCCCCACTTATCTTTATTCCCACGGCCACCTCTGTATATGGCAATATGTGTTACACTGCGGGCTTTAAAATGTATTCTTTTTCCTTTCCTTTCCTTATCATTAAAAATGGACACCTTGATTACTTGAAGTACTTTTGATTAATATTAATAGCATGTTTTAAATTCTCAGTTCAGATTTCAGAAGAGACCTTTACATGTAATTTCACACATTGTCCGCATACTTAAGCACCTCTACCTATTTCAGAACTGCAAACTGATCAGTCAGCTAGGAAGACTGCAAGCTGATCAGTCATCAGAGGGAGGAGAGAGAAATGTGCTTTAAACCACAACAACTAAGCACTAAGAAAGTGACTCTGAGGAAATTGTATGGCATGGATGATGTTTTGAGAAGTAACTCAGTGGATACTTTTCAAGTTAGATAATTAGAATGCTAAGTCAGTATGAGATCCTGTTTGGTCTAATGATTAAGATACCAAACTGGAAAGTGGGAGACCATGAGTTCAAGTCCCACTTTAGGCATGAAAGCCAGCTGAGTGACTTTGGGCCACTCACTTTCTCTCAACCCAACTCACAAGGTTGTTATTGTTGTGGGAAAAATAGGGAGAGGAAGGTGTGTGGATATGTTCTCCATATTCAGTTATTTGTAAAAAAAATAATAATGCAAGTCAGTAAATCCAGATGATTTGGCCAAATTCTTGTCTGGATAACAGCTCTTGTTCTTATTAAATTCCTAGTGTCCTTCTTTCAACTGTTCCCAAAGTTCTGAACTTCAAAAATAGTTTGTTTAGAGGTATCTAAGAAATTTGTTTAAAGCAAAAATTCTTGCAATAATATTCCCATCTCCTTTGTGTCCCCTTGCTCTTGCTTCTTTTGAAGTGTGATCCTCAACCTGCTACAAAATGTCATGGGTTGTTTTTTTTAAAAATTCAACAGAAGTAGTGCATCCCAATCCATAGTGCAGAGATGATCAAAAATAGCCTCTTAAAACCTTTAGGTGCATTACTGAGATACTAGTGTTTTTGATGTTCATAAATAAAGCTGCTGAAAGTCCTTCTTTGAATTTCTTGATTTATGGTCAGAGATCAAAGAACATCAGTACAGTTAAAGCAGGCACTGGCAATTTCAAAATACAGGCTCCCCCATGTAAACAAAGTGTATACATTCAGTCTCATGAAATGGTCAGGTCTTGCAATATTTTGATGATCTCATCTCATTTTAGGGTCTCATTCGATTCCAGCATCCTTGCATGAGATTTCTTTTTTTTTTTAATTATTAAGAAAAAAAATCTAAGCATTTGACAGATAAAGTGCTATTCATAAAAAGGTGTGTTGTTAACTCCTAAGCTACAGAATATGATTTACAATCTCTCTATTCCTTTGTGTGTATGACACTAGAAAAATTCCTTAAACAGCTCATTGTATGTCTATGTATTTGCGGGACAGAAGAAGGCACTGAATGCCTGAGGAAGAATATTATACTGGCATCTCTTACCTCAGTTCCATGTGCAAGAAGCAACCAGGCTGGCTACAGTCTCAGAATTGGTGATACAGTGGCTTTGATCACATCTGCATTCATATCTTAGGAATGCCATGCAATTATATAGCTTCCATTGTTCTGTCCTCACTGTCAGTCTTTAAATATCTGAAAATATATTTTAAAAAATAGACATTCCCTTTCATGCTTATAGATGGCATGTGTCTTCCTCAATCTTAGGTTCTCTACCAAAGACCTGGGAGTTAGAGGGTTTTGTGCAATATCTTAGCTGTTCCTAATGCTGCATCTTCTGGGCAGAGAACTCTGATCTTGCTCCTGGGATTAGTTGGAGCCTCTCTCCCAGCCCCGAGTGCTCTTACTCCCACTGGAACCACTTTGGTCTTTACTTTCCAGATATATATATTTATATAGCCTAGTTATCATGTTGGCTTTGGTAGAATCAGCTAAATGTGCCAGCTAGCTAGATATGCCAGTGGAGCTGATATCTGTGGAAATTCTGCTGATGTAAATGCCTCACTTCCTTAATAATGTGGAGCATTGTTTTCTACATGCTCAGGTTTTTCAAGTAGGGAAAGGTGAGTATACTCCCTTGCCATGTGATAGTTAATTAAAGAATTAGGAAAGACCGTTCTCTTGAATATCTCTCTTCCGCGCTCTCTCTCTACTCTCAGCGGAATAAGATTTTTTCCAGTGGTTTCTTGGAAAAGGGGCTCAGCAATAATAATGACAGGAGGATACCTATTTCTTTCCCTGGAGGCTTTTTCCTGACAAACGGTAGCAATGACAAGTTGGCCAGTAGCAGCAGCTTGCAGCCAAAGCATCCTTCTGAAACATCCTGGGCAGAAAATGACCTAAGGTCACCAAGACGTCAGGAGAGACACCAGTCCCCCAGTTTTCTGCTCTACTCTCTCCTTATAGAGCAAATAATTCCTCTTCTCCCCCCACTTTATAAGAGGCATAAGCAACATGAACGCATAAGGATTGCTTACTGATGCAAGCGGTCCCTTCGTTAATCTGTTCCTTCCATGCGTCTTGCAGCTTTAAGGATTTTCCTAAAGAGATCTGTTCTGGCTACATTCTGTTCCTGCTTTATAAGAGCTCCATGACACAACAAGGGATAACAAACAGCATTTAAATGACTTTATCAGTTTTATTCAACTTGTGGAATGATGGATATTAAGGATCACACATTTAAACTGCCCTTTTTCATGGATGGGATCAAGACAGGCCTAGGAATATTGAGATACTTCTTACCAAGGTGGGGCTGTGATGGACTCAAGAATATTTAGAAAACATTGAGTAAAAAAGGCTTCTATTTTCAGGAGGAGTGAAAAAAAAGAAAACCTCTTTAAAATGTTCTTAGGAAAATCTCCTCTGAGAAATTTTAGCTCACAGCTAAAACACATTGTAGATGCAGAGACCGTTCCCTCAATGCAATGAAGTTATTTTTCCAACAAGCCTGCCAGCGACTCCTTTATCATGACACCCAGAGAAACACTGCCAGCTGGATAAAGATGGTAACAAAAGACTTTGCAAAGTAATTTGTTTTATAAAATGTTCTTCCACATAACATTCCAGCAGGTTGAGGCATCCCCATTATATTCAGGTCAAGCTGAAAATGAATGTGGACCTTGCATGGAGAATAAAAATTTTATCTGAGCACAGAAGACTCTTCGGTGGAAAAATCTGACAAGAGTCTGAAAGTCAGTCCTGCTGTCGCTCAATAGCCTTGTGGACAAATTGAAAGCCAAATTCAGAATTTCTAAATACTAATCCAGAATCCAACATACTGATGCACTACCAAAACTAGCTTCTGCTTTTTTCTTCCTTCAGATTTCTTGGTCAAGAATTTTTTAATGGAAAGAGAAACCCAGTGTTTTAGTGATAAAAGACGAGTGTATGAGTGTCCTTCCTTTCATTGTGCAATCATCCCTTCAGTTCTCTGCACCTTCCTTGGTTTCCCATGCCTCGCTTAAATCCCAACGGAAGAAAATAGATAATAATAATTCCCAGTTGCTTTTTAGTATTAAGAATCAAGGGTAGCCCAGTAGGCTTTAGAGCTGGGATGCAGCACTTCCATCAACTCTGAGTCTGAACCAGGCTTTACACAACACCTGTCAGGCACAAATAACCAGGAGCATTCATTGATTTCAAAATACAGAAAAGTTTATCATTGCTACCTGTACACAAGAATCTAGTTAATTAATGGTCAAAGCTAAATTGGCACTAGGCAAGGGTCAACGGAATTCACAGGGTTGAGCTTGGGTCTCTTGTGGCAACGCAGTGACTCCAAACTGATAACACATTTAACTCTACCTTCCAGCTCAGCTTGCTCTACACACATCAAGGGTGACATTCTATGGTGGGATCAGCCAACCCCTAGTTTTGGAGGTGGGGGATTCATGGTTAATGTTTAAGTGATAAAACAGGTGCCTTAAATATCTGTGAAGGCACCCATTCAGTTTTTGTAACTTGTCAAAAACTCCAACAATTAAATTTTAAAAAGGCCAAAAATTTGGGTCCTACCCATTTTGGACATGGTCTTTGTGGGTCTCAAAAGGGAAATGGATGAGCTTCATGCTGCTCCTGGACAGCACATAAAAGAGATGGAAATTACTATTATTCACTCAACACAAGTATGAAGTAAAAAATGCCATCAAAAGAAAAACAAAAGAGCAAAATAATGGTAAGAAAATAACAGTCTTTTCACAGGGGAAGAAAACTTGCAGAAACTGGGGGCAAATACCCATCCCATGATTACTGCAGTATTAGCAGATTTTGATTGGGGGTTGAAGCTGTCACAGCTCCACCACTAAAAATAAAAATAAAAAAATGTAATTGCAGTTTTCCCTGGGTGAAGACCAGACTCTTGTCAACAATCCCTGATTGAACCAAACTGTGTAGGTAGTATATTGTAAGGGACAAATGCTATACATACTGTCTTGCACTTTGGTTCAAATGGCTAATGGTGGTTATAGAAGGAATGAATTATCTCCTTTGATTCTGCTACCCAGTCAAAGAATCTCAGTCCCTGAATGCTCATTTGACAGCGAAAGCAGAAAGTTGTCAAAGAGTCTCTATTTAGGAAGCAAACCTACGCACCTAATTTAAGCATGGATCAATAATAAAAACTTTCAGAGACTTTGGGACTTCAGGTCACATAGAAAATTTTACAGATTTCAAATGGCCATGGCAGACCATTCCTTACAATAAGAGATCTTGACCATACATAACTCATATGATGAAGTTTAAAATGAGAATGCATTTTCTTGAAGAAAAAAATCATTGCATTCAATCAAGGAAGCCTTTGTTTTGCTTTTTTTTAATTAAAATCTACTGGGGGTGATTTGAGTGAAGTATAGCCTCTAATACAGTAGAGATTGTTTTCTAAGCAAATCCTTTTTACAACCCCCCCCCCACAAAAAAACCCAGACCAGCTCAAGCCAGACATTAAAGAAGGCATACTTCAAGGGGGTTTATCAGCATAGAGGAAGCTATGTGATACAGGAATTAAGGAGGGAATAAAGCTGAAATTAGTACTAAATCCACAGTAATATTCTGCTTTGAGATGCCTCAACCTGTAGTTCTTTTCAAGTTAAACCATGTGTGCTTAAAATAAAATATTGAGGGAAAAATGGGGGCAGTTGGAAAGAAATGCCAGCAACATCTATTTGGCTTTATTGCATTTATTGCAGTTCTTCACACTGCATTTCTACCTCTTTTATTCTAAGCTCTTCGCATTCCTCAAGTGTGCCCCAGGTTGCAGTTCACACTGAAAACCAGGCTTTGAATATTCCAGTAGGATAATTAGCAGTTTGAGGTGGAAGGTAGATGGATAATGAAAAAAGCAACACATAATGCACAAAACTCATCTTAAATGCCACACTTACTGCAGCTGTGATAATTCTTTTTTTATGTCTTCTATCCACATCCCCTCCCTTCTATCAAAATTGTAAACTTTCTTAAGCAATATCCTTTCTTAAGGATATTGAAGATCATCTCACTTATCTTGGCCATGTTATGAGGGGGAATTTATTGAAGAAAGCAATTACGTTAGAAAAGTTAGCCTGTAGAAGGAAAACAGGCCATCAAAGGAAAGTTGGCTGGACACCATCAAAGCTGGCACCAGCTAGAGCGTAGAAAAACTCAAAGTAGTGCAAGATTGGAAGATCTGGAGAGACCTGGCCCATAAATCAGACACAAACGAATAGATAACATCATCATTGTGGGATTGCCACAAAGAAGAGGGAGTCAAGCTATTCTCCAAAGCACCTGAAGGCAGGACAGAAACAATGGATGGAAACTAATCAAAGAGAGACGCAATCTAGAAGTGGAACAACCTGCCTCCAGAAGTTGTGAATGCTCCAGCACTGGAAGTTTTTAAGAACAGACTGGACAGCCATTTGTCTGAAATGGTGTAGGATTTCCTGCCTGAGAAGGGGGTTGGACTAGAAGACCTCCAAGGTCCATTATTATTATTATTATTATTATTATTATTATGGATCATCGCACAGTCAGCCAGATGTTCAGACTGGATTTGGCATTTTGTCTATCTACTGAATCCTTACCATGGACCTGGGATAGGCAGATGTGGATGTTTGATGTTATTACAGATATTATTATTATTATTATTAGTAGTAGTAGTAGTAGTAGTAGTAGTAGTAGTAGTAGTAGTATGGATCATCGCACAGTAAGCCAAATGTTCAGACTGGATTTGGCATTTTTGTCTACATATCGAGTCCTTACCAAGGACCTGGGATAGGCAGATGTGGATGTTTGATGGTCTTACAGATATCATCGCAGGATGGAAGCAGTTCTTAGTAAGGCTGCCTTTGTAATTGACTAATGGTAAATTTGTTAATGCCAATGGTGTTCAAGTTTGGGATTGCACCCAAGGTGCCTATTACTATTGGTACTACCCTTGCTTGCCTGTGCCACAGTCTTTCTATTTCTATTTGTAGGTCTTTGTATTTTGTTATCTTCTCCAGTTCTTCCTCGTCTATTCTGCTGTCTCCAGGCACTGCCACGTCCACTATCCAGACTTTTTTGTCTTTCTTATTGACAATTGTTACGTCTGGGGTGTTATTTGCAGGTGCTTGTCTGTTTGACTTGTGAAGTCCCAGAGCAGTTTAACTTTATCATTTTCTATGACTTTATTTATTTATTTATTTATTTATTCGGATTTGTATGCCGCTCCTCTCCGAAGACTCGGAGCGGCTCACAACATATATATAAAACAATTTAATCTAAATCCGAACAAAAAACATTAAAAATAAAACCCCACACATACTCATCAGTCACACCACAATCAACAATCATCCCCAGGCTTTCTCTATTTTATGATCCCACCAGTTCTCGCTTACAGGCAAATGATATTTCTTGCAGATCTTCCAATGCACCATTGTTGCTACTTTGTCCTGCCACTGCTTGTAGTCAGTCTGTGCAATCTTCTTGCAGCAGCTTACCAGGTGGTCCACTGTTTCTTCAGCTTCTTTGCATAGGTGGCACTTACTATCTGTCGCTGCTTTCTCAATTTTGACTATTATTATTATTGTTGTTGTTATTGTTGTATTGTTGTTATTACTGCTGCTTCTGCTACTACTACTACTACTACTACTACTACTACTACTACTACTACTACTACTACTACTACTACTACCAGTGGCTGAACTCAGCCATTTCCCTTTTGGTTCCAGGAAAATATACATTCAAGTTAAAGAGGGAGCAACAGGGTGTGACCACTTCATTGCATTCTGTCAGTATCCCTTTTATTCATAAGTGTATTTTTGAAGACCTGTTATGTCCTATATGAGATTAGGAAGAGCTTTGGCTTCTTTAATGAAACAATGACAAATTCAATGAGTGCATCCATGTTCATTCTGTTTCAAGTATTAATACCTGCATATCCCTATTTCTTTATTAATACCTGCATAGTAGAACTAGCTCTGCAAAGTGATTGTGTCCGCTCTGCTTATCCTCCTTTGTGTTTGCCAGTTGGCTCCTGCTGACAATTGGTAACTGCTGGGAAGGAATATGACTGATTGAGCACTATATTGTTACCATTCCAGAATGTTCTTTAGGGCCAGAAACAGAATGGTGGAAATCTATTAATCCTTCCTTAAAAAGTGTCTGAAAACAGGTTTTTAGAAGCCTTAGAAAATTCCAACAGTGAACTATTTAATAGCCATTGGCATGCAGGTTTGGATTATGTTCATATTCACATGTTTTTGCAGAAAAATCTATAGAGCCAATCCAAGAGCCTCAACTGATAGGGAGTCACAGTCGACTAACACACTGGAAAGTCACATAGAGAATTCCTGATCTGTTTGGTCATTGGACATTTAGATTGTAAACCATAAATTAGCAGGAGATTTTCATTTCAATTTTAATTTCTAAATAGATCCTGTCTGAAATAATTCAAGTGCATCACAGAATGATTTTGAAGCAGAATATATCTATTTAATTAACCATTCATTTTTTTAAAATTATAAGCTGCTCATGTTCCCAGGGCAGTTCGCAATGTGTTAGCACAGTTTGAAAAGCAGCTAACACTACATACCACATAAATAGAAAGCAGTGAAACAGCAGAAAATTAGTTAAAAAACAACGCCTACCTTCCACCTCAGCATATTCACTTTTAGTGGATGAAATGTTCCTGTTGCAATTATGAAGTTCAGAACCAATTTAAGCTCTTCTGTTTCTGTTTGCTACAGTTATTTAGAGCTCCAAACATAGATATTCCCACTTCCCATTTCTTCACCTAGTGCTTTGTTGCTATTTATGGTGTGCCTTGTTTCTATGTGTTCTGTACAATTCTAGACCTTGCAGAAGACTCAGTTGACGCCCTCAAACTTCTCATATTATACCACCTCTGAGGTAAATAAGGCTGGTTTGAGACTCTGGGGGTAGAATACTCAATTTAGCCTCCCTGCTTGTGGAAGACTATGGTGTGGCCAAGAAATGGGTGGATGGGAGTGCAGACAATAGACAATACTTTGAAGCATGCAAGTCAGTTGATACCTTAGGTCATAAACAGGAGCTCAGCTCAAATATGAAGGGAAGAAGCAATTTAAAGAGGTTAATGAACCCACTACAAATGAGGGCAGGATGTTCTTCTTAGTTTCCAAGATTCTGTATTTACCTCAGACTTATAGTAAGATAGAAAGCCCATTTGTTGTAGTGGTTAAGGCATCAGGCTAGAAAGCAGGAGATCTGTGATATATATCACTGCAGCTGGATAAGATCAAGGAATGCAGTGATAATCACCATTAGTACTTTTTTGTTATACTGATCCTCCTATATATTGATGTAAGAATTTTCTCTCTAATGATTTTATCCATTGATATCAGTGGCCCAGCAAACAAAAGTATATGAGGAAATACTGAAATAGCTCCTGAAATTATAGTTCAATTGAATAGCATCACTGCCTGAACTATTTGTGGGATGGGACCCTTTCTAAATGTGAAGCCTAAACAATTCCCTTGTAAAACATCCCTAGTTAACTAATTATAGGCTGTGCAGCAATATTAATGACTGGTGGACTTCAAAAGCGGTTGGTTTATTTCATTATATGTAATTGCTTGTCTGACTTGGATTTGATTTGCTTTTTCTGTTTGCAAATTTTTCTTGCATCCAGGTGATGATGAAGGAATTTGTGTAAGAGTTATCTTTTGTGTAAGAGTTATCATTTTGAAAGCTCTACAGATCTCTGGCTAAGATTCAGAGGATTTGCCCATTATTTCCCATAATACTATGATTTCTACTATGACTTCTGTCTATGTTGGCATTCATTACAGTCCAACAAAAAATAATGCTTTTGCAAAAATCATTGATCATTTCACACTCGGCCAAAAGTCTTGACCACCACTATTGCTTTCAGCTTTTTTTTTTTTTTTTTTGGGCCATGCATCCACTTTTCCTCTTGAATTTTGATTTGATCACAAGATTAAGACCATTAAATTGGAAAATCATAAACTTAAACAAGCATCACCACCTTTTTCAGCCATCATTTTCCTTTGTGATGCTAGTTCAAATAAAGGTATTATGCAATAGTGGCGAATGTCTGTAGCTCAGGTGTAGGATGAGGGTGAAGGTTCCTTCTCTGAGCTTGAGGGCTGGTTTCCAAACATTTCGTTTTCAGGCTAGGTAACATCTTCAGTGGAGTTGAGGGGATGTCAGTGTTCTACTTATATAAGGGCTTCAGGTGTGGGAGTGTCAAGTGTGAGGGTCCTGTGATGGGCCAGGTGTGAATCATCAGAGAGAGGCTTGTGATGGGGAAGTACTTCAAGTCAGGGACACTGGAGGGTGTGAATTAGTGGGTGAGGAGTGAGTCATCAGTAGGAGGCTGGTAATGGGTCCTATGATAGGGAGATTATATCAGGTCAGGGTCATTGGAAGGTGAACCGCTAAGGAGGGGGAGAAGGGCTTGAGGGTTTATTTATTTATTTATTTATTTATTTATTTATTTATTTATTTATTTATTTATTTATTTAGATCACATTTATATGCCGCCCCTCTCCAAAGACCCGGGGCGGCTCACAACAAAAATACTACAATAATTTTAAAATTAACACATTCATACCACACACAAACTCAATCAATTCACATGCACTGATGGCGGGACACTCTTAGGGCCGAGGGGCAGAGCGCAGCTCACATGCCCCAAGCCTGTCGGCATAGATGTGTCTTCAATCCTTTCCGGAAAGCTAGGAGGGAGGAAGCAGTACGAATCTCCGAGGGAAGCTGGTTCCAGAGGGCTGGGGCAGCAACGGAGAAGGCCCTTGCCCTAGGTCCCGCCAGGCGGCATTGTTTGACGGACGGGACTCGTAGAAGGCCAACCCTGTGCGCCCTAACCGGTCGCTGGGATTCATGAGGCAGGAGACGGTCCCGCAAGTATCTTGGCTTAGTGCTGTTGGTGGCTGTTTGATTGATTTGGATTCTGAGGAGTTTGTATGCTGGTTGTAAATCAATATGTCTGTTGATGGAATTCCTTGTGGAGTGCCAAGCTTCAATGAACTCCCAAGCATGGCAGGTGGTAGTATAGCCAATGATTTTAGTGTTGCTCCAATTGAATTGGTGTTGTTTGGTGTCAGTGTGGGTAGCAATTAGGGATTTGGGATCGTGGCGTTTGACTGCTAGCCGGTTTTCATGGATCCTGGTTTTTAATTGATGTGATGTTTGTCCCACGTAGAAGTGGTTGCAATCGTTACAGTTGACTTTGTAGATGACATTGCTTCTTTCATCCTTCTGTGTCTTGTTTGGTTCTGGATAATTCCTGGCGGAGTGTGGCTGTGGGTTTGTGGGCTATCACTTATTCCTGGGGGTTGGAGAATTCTGGCTTGTCATTTCTGACACCCCTTTTGTGTGTGGTAGGGTTAGTTTTTGCATGGCGGTCAGCTGTGTGGTGTGTGGTGGTTTGGGAGCTATGTGTCGGAATATGAAGTTTTTGGGATAGCCATTATGGAGAAAGACATCAAGCAGCCGTTTCTCTTATGCTTTTCTTAGCGCTGTGGTGCTGCAGTGTGTCGTGGCCCTTCTGTAGCATTTTCAAAATGCTAAGACAAAAGACTTCATTTAATTTAAAACTTTCAGAGGAACACATTATACATCTACTATAACAATGGGTAGAAAGGATAACAATCATGCCTTCTGCAGTCTGAATCACTGTGATATGGACATTAGTAGCAAAGCAAAGGATTTTCTTACAATTTTGCTAGACAAAAGAAAGCTGTTAAGCAGCTCTGAGAAAGATATAAATATTGCGACTACTCTGTATTGAGTTGCTGAGGATGAATTTAACCTTATTCTTTATTGTTGTAAGGTTTGGGGATTTTTTTAGTTGAAAGTACTTTTAATTGTTAAAAAGAGATAAATCCGTCACTGTCTTCCTTTTTTTTTTGTCATACTTTCCTTTCTTCAATTACTGTCCCCTTTTTAATGCTTTCTATCTCCAAGCATGCTATGCTTTAAATATTTTAGATTTATTTATTTATACAATTTATATGGCTTCCCAACTCACAAATGGGAAGTCTGGCAACTTACATAGGGTAAAAAAAACATAAAAACAGAAACAAAACAAGACAACAAATTATAATACAGGCAGTCCTCGACTTCCAACAGTTCATTTGGTGACCGATGGAAGTGACAACAGCATTGAAAAAAGTGATTTATGACTGTTTCTCACACTTGTGACCATTGCAGCATCCCCATGGCCATGTGATCAAAATTCAGATGCTTGGCAATTGATTCATAATTATGACAGTTGCAGTGTCCCGGGGTCACGTGGTTCCATTTTGCAATCTTCCGAAAAGCAAAATCAATGGGGAAGCCAGATTCACTTAATAACTGTGGCAAGGAAGGTCAGATCTCCTGGGATGAACAAAGGTAATTCAATATGGTGATTCCAACAATAACTCAGCCTGGTGCTATGAAGGGCTTTGCAGGTGATGACCAGCCCCTTGAATTGCACCAGAAGCTTACGGAAGTCTTTAATGGGTTATGACAGTGGTGGCAAACCTATGGCACGGGTGCCAGAGGCGGCACTCAGAGCCCCCTCTGTGGGCACGCATGCCATTGCCCCAACCCCGCCATCCCCGTGGCCCCTTCTCACCAGCAGCCCCCCCAAAGGAGAGTCACCCTGGGTGCAGCCTGTGGGGAACAGCACAGACAAGGACATGGCAGCGGGGCAGTGGGGACAAGACTCCGCCCTCGTGCCTCATCATGTACAGATGATGCTGCGGGGTGCAGACAGAGGGTGTGGCTGCCATAACACTGCTGGGCCACTTGGGTGATCTGCTGTAGCAGGCCGTGGAGGTGGTGGGTGGCCCTGTGGGCAGGAGAGGCGGGACGGGGCAGGGGCGATGCGGTTTTTGGGCACTCAGTCTCTAAAAGGTTCGCTATCACTGGGTTATAAGAATAACCTTGAGGAACAGGAAGAAGAGCTACATCCTGGATAATGGTCAGATAATAGAAATATGAGTCCAAATCAGAAATGTAATTTGAGAAAGCATCTCAGACTTGCCTACCCCTAGCTCTCTTGAACGTAAAGGCTGGGAGGGAAGAAGCACATTTCTACTTGCAAAATTCTTGTTATTGGCAACTTTATAATAAAAGTATTATTAGCATTCATAACTTTGGCATTGCAAGTTTGATACCCCTTCTCTAAATGATCCTCAGGGGCATGTTGCAATAGCCCAGATGGGCAGGTAGCCAAGGCATGAGTGAGGTGAGTGAGGCCTGCTGATTCTGGAATGGTACAACCATTGCACAAGATGGATTTATGCAAATGCTCTCTTGATCCACAAATTCCATCAGATAATCTATTTCCTCTAGGGATTTAGAATGGCAGTCACCTTCCCTAAAAAGGGAAGTCTTCTTGGATTTATTTATTTATTTATTTATTTATTTATTTATTTATTCGATTTCTATGCCGCCCTATTCCGGAGAAGCTATTTAGGAATAGCTTCTTGGGCCATCGCCTCTTAAGAACCAGCAAAGACCCCTCTCTCCTCTTTCTTGCAAGCATGCATTTACAATTTCAGGGATCCAACCTGTTGTGTCCTGGGCCTGATGAGGGAACTCAGCAGGCCCAGAAATGTTGCAAATGGTCCTGGGCAACCTAAAAGCTGCCCGGGATCAGACTGGCTGGCGCCGGACTACTGCACATGCGCAAGGAGCGAAGAAAGAGGGATTCGATGTAGCCGAGAACCTGGTAGCCCCGGCACCGCTGGAGTCTGTCACCTATACAGACCTAAAAAACATGCTGAAGGATCATTTCCACCACAAGCTTTCTGTGATCGCGTGGAGGCATGCTTTTGAGCAGAGGGATCAGAAGCCGGGCGAGTCCACTGCTGAGTTCATTGCTGTGTTGAGACAAGCTGCCAGGCCTTGTGAATTTAAGGACCTGGAAGAATGCTTACGAGACTATTTCGTCTGTGGCCTGAGAAGCAGGGAGCTGCAACAAAATTTTTTTGCTAAAGCTGAAGTCACCTTCCAAGATGTCTTACGTGAAATTGCAGCTGAAGAAGCAGCAGGCGGCAATGTGAAGGCTCTGCGGCTTGCCAGAAACGCTCCAGCCATCGCGACCATCCATCAAGAGGTCACTCAGGAAGTCCAAGATTCAGCTCCTGAAGAGGAGGTGGACAGACTTCACCAGCCGGCGGTGAGAAGACCACAAAAACAAACCAGACAAGGCCCCAGCAGCCCTTCAGTGTCTCGGTTGCAGAGGACGCCACAAGTGCACAGACTGCCGGTTCCGCTCCGCCATTTGCCGGGCATGTGGTAAGCAAGGCCACATTGCCACCATTTATTTGGGTTGCCAGCAGCTGCAACCTCGGGAAGAATCCCTTCGGAAAGGTACCAGGGTCCCCAGCCAACACAGGATGGGTTTCTGTGCGTCATGTAGAAACATCTTGCGAACGGGGACACACAAGCCCCTTAAAAAGAAGCTTCGCATTGATGTACAGTTACAAGGGTTCCCTTATCAATGGAGCTGGACATCGGGTCCGCTCTATCGATTATTTCACACAATAATTTTAAAAGGATTTGCTGCAGTAGTGGCCGTCGAGTCAAACTCAGGCCATCGAACCTAATTCTTACTGACTTTCAAAATTCAAAGGTTAATGTATTAGGAGAAGCCACACTCAAGATGCAGCGTAAGGCTTTCCAAGGCCTCTTAGATGTGGTGGTTGTTGGGGGTGATCGTACAAATCTAATTGGACTGGACTGGTTTGAGGCCCTGGGAATTCAGGTGACTGATCTGAATAGTCTGCAGACTCCAGGACTTGCAGAAGTCTGCAGAGAGCTTGCGGATGTGTTTAGTTCAGAGCTTGGGTCATACAAAGGACCTCCCATTGCACTGTGATTAAATCCAAACATCGCATCAGTTAGGATTAAGCCTAGGAGGGTGCCATTCGCCCTCAAAGGCAAGATTGATGCTGATCTGGACAAGCTGCTTCAGCAGGGCATCTTGGAACCTGTGGACTCAAGTCCATGGGAAACCCCAATTGTGACGCCTTTAAAGGATAATGGGGAAGTCCGAATTTGCACAGACTATAAGTGTACTCTGAACACAGCTTTGCAACAGCATGCATATCCTGTACCAATAGTGAGTCATATTCTGGCCTCCCTTAAAGGGGGAACACTGTTTGCAAAGCTTGATTTAGCACAGGCCTATCAACAGCTACCTGTTGATGAGGCAACTGCTGAAGCCCAAACAATAGTGACCCATAGGGGCGCTTTTAAAGTAAAAAGGTTACAATTTGGGGTGAATGTTGCTCATGGCATATTCCAGAGCATCATGGAGCGCACGCTCAGGGGTATCCCGGGGGTCTGCCCCTACTTTGATGACGTCCTCATTGCAGGGGAGTCATCGCAGAATTTGGCTGAAAGATTAAGGGCTGTGTTGATGAGGTTCCGTCAAGTGGGCCTCAAAGTAAAAAAGGACAAATGTAAAATTGGTGTTACTTCTACAGAATTTTTAGGCTTTAAAATAGATGTTCAAGGCATCCACCCTGCAGAGTCTAAATTGAAGGCCATTTAGGAGGCCCCAAGTCCAAGAACGAACTTCAGGCTTTTTTGGGACTTCTTAACTTTTATCATGCTTTCCTTGCCCATATGGCTGACTGAGCCATTACACCGGCTCTTGGACAAGCAAGCTCCATGGCAGTGGACTGAAGTCCATGACGGGAGTTTTCAGCAGGTCAAGGCCTTGCTCTCTTCAAATGCAGTATTAGCCCATTTTAATGAGCTGTATGCATCGCTTGTGATGCATCCCCTTATGGGGTGGGTGCTGTACTCAGTCACCTGAAGGCTGATGGGACCCAAGTCCCTGTGGCCTACTATTCAAGGACTCTGTCATCTGCAGAACGTAATTACGCTCAGATTGACAGAGAAGCCTTGGCCATAGTGGCTGGCATAAAGAAATTTCATGATTTCTTATATGGCCGCCACTTCACGGTCTACACAGACCATAAGCCTTTGCTGGGTTTGTTTACCACAAACAAACAAACACCACACATTATTTCCCCACGTATGCTGAGATGGTCTATTTTCCTGTCAGCATATGACTGCACATTAATTCACAAACCTGGAAAGGAAATGGGCCATGCAGATGGCCTCATCAAATTACCTCTAAAACAGATAGAGGAAGATCCTGCTCCTGCTATTAATATTCTCTCCATTCAGGAGTTACCTGAATCTCCCCTCAATGCTAGCGATGTGGTGCAGAAACTGCCACTGATCACACGCTTGTATGCGTGCTGACATGGGTGTTGTCAGGATGGCCTGACATGTGTCCAGATGCTGCATTTCAAAGTTTCTGGTGAAGGAGACATGCACTATCTACCTTTAATGGGTGCCTTTTATGGGGGAGTAGAGTAGTTATTCCTGCCTCACTGAGGTCTAGGGTCTTGTCCTCTCTGCATGAGGGACATCCGGGCACAGTGCACATGAAAGCGCTTACACGCAGCCATCTCTGGTGGCCTGGGCTTGATATTGAAGCCCAGGTGCACGGATGCCAGGTGTGCCAACAATCCCGGCCTGAAATGCCTCAGGCTCCTGTACACAGGTGGGAGGAAACACAAACCCCTTGGTCAAGAGTACATTTAGATTATGCTGGGCAGTTCCAAGGGCAATTGTTCCTTATCCTTGTGGATAGCCATTCCAAGTGGCTAGAGGTTGTACCTGTCTCCTCCACTACTACTGCTAGGACCATCCAGGTGCTTAGAGGAATCTTTGCTTCCCATGGCCTTCCTGATGTTCTCGTTTCTGACAATGGTCCTCAATTTACATCTTGTGAGTTCCAGGCTTTCCTTCAGGCCAACTTTATGCAGACAGGTTTGGGGTGTGTGAGCTCCACTCTGCCCCTGGGCCTTTGACTGTGATTGTGTGTGGTGTGAGTGTAATAAATTATCTAGTTTTTATTGTAAGTAGTAATTTTTAATTGATTCTATATTTATGTTTTACTTGTATTGTTGTGAGCCGCCCTGGGTCTTAGAAGAAGGGCAGCATACAAGTTTAAACAAACAAACAAACAAATAAATAAATCAATAAATCACGAAGTTAGACAGATTGCACCCCAACCGGGTGTCGTCCTAGATGTCACAGCCACAGGCTCCTCAGAGACTTCAGGTGGGCAATCCTAGACTAGGAACTATGGTCCTGGACATCTCTGAGTTCCTGCTGTCATCTGTAAGATCTCTGGACCTCTATCATACGAAGTGACCTTGGGAGATGGCTGCATCCTGCAGTGCCACATCAATCAACTGTGCTGGCGGTTGTCTCCTGTTGGTTCCGCCCCTGCCTCCGCTCTCAGGGGGGAGGGGGCCCAGGAACCGGTACATCATACTTCAGGTCAACCTTCTGAGACACAATCCCACTGTTCCTGGGAATTGCCACAATCGCTAGGGATTTCCCAGGGGAGGAGCAATGGCATCCTGACAATTCAGCCATTATGCCGAACAGAGAGTCCGGCGCATCAGCAATTGCTCCCAAGAGGAAGTCATCCCAAGGGGTGGCTGGCGTATCCGCAAGAGCGCCAAACAGGAATTCTCCTGAGGAGGGATTTGCCATAGAGGCGACTCCTGACTCTGGCACCTCGGCCACAGGGGATTGGGAGTATTGGGACACACCTGCAACGCAGGTCATGTCCGAGACTGGTCGTGGTCTCGTGGGACTAAGTTCCCTGGAGCCATCCAGGGAAGTTTGGGAGTCCTCAACCACTTCAGCGGGTTGGGGAATTTCCTCCGCTCTCATGGAGCCTGAAGAGAGCCCTGGCAACTCTGCCAGCATGCCTCACCAGGGGTCACCTGCAAAATTTGTACATAAAAGTCCTGGTCTAGCGAGCCCACCAGACAGGCCGGTAGGCCAGGCGCCCTTAAATACAAGTCCTGGTCTGCCTAGCTGGGCAGGTAAGCTGACAGGCCAGGCACTCTCCCTGACTTTGCATAGGTCACAAAGGGCTAAGGTCCCTCTTAAGCACCTAGGTGAATATGTGTGGTTCCTGCCAGCACAAGGAAACTTTACAGTCTAGGATAGGAGTTGGACCTATGTGGGGTAGAAGATAGACACAGGAAGTCCACATTAAAGGGTGGGTTGTTAGAGAACCCGATTATTTTATAAGAATGTTGCCTGCGTGTGAGCAGGAATATTATTTTATTTTTTATTTTTATTATTATGATTGTGAAAAATTGGAAGGTGTGTGTTCTATCTAGGGAGGAGGGGTGTTGTGTCCTGGGTCTGATGAGGGAACTCAGCAGGCCTAGAAATGTTGTAAATGATCCTGGGCAACCTAAAAGCTGCCCGGGACCAGACTGGCTGGTGCCGGACTACTGTGCATGCACAAGGCGCGAAGAAAGAGGGATTCCTATTGGCTGGACTGCCTGGGGGTTGGAAATCTATAAAAGGCCTGCATGCCTGTTTTGCAGTTGCTTGGAGTAGAGTTAAAGAGAAATAAAGAAGTTTGCTTTACGATGTGTTGTGTTTCAATGCCTTGAATCCCGAAACACACAAAACAACCCATCTGTAATCTCCTGAGAAGGCTTACCCAACCAGGAGAGACATGGATTTAATAAACAGTCCAAAGGACCCTGCCCACTTCAACTATGTAAAACAAAGCCTGGTGATTAAAAATACAAGCAAAACGACAGGAGAATAATAAAGTACAAAGGAAGGGATTCAGTTATTATGAAGTTTCTGTCTTAATTCATATATTTTGGCACCTAGAATGTAAAGTTTTCTCCCATGGGACAGTCTCACTGGGTTTAGGATTTAAAAGAAGCATAAATTGTTATAAGGAGATAAAACTCTTCAGTGTAAATGAAACCGTATGAACATAAAATAGAACCACTTTGTGCAATTGAGATAAATATACAGGTGGTCCTTGGTTAACAACTGCCCTCTTTAGCAACTGTTTGAATTTACAACAGTACTGAAAAAGTAGTTCTACGACATGCTCAAACTTAAGGACCATCACAGTGTCCCTGAAGTCATATGGCCATTCGGATGCTTTGCAACAAGTGTGCGTTTACGATGGTTGCAGTGTCCTGCTTTCCATCTGATTGCTGTTTGCAAGCATCATGGCTGGCTTCTGACAAGCAAAGTCAATGATGAATTCAGCACAAAGTTGTAAGTTGTGGTCATGTGATGTCTTTAGGTGAGGATTATCTGTATATTTATTATGCTGAGATCCTGCTTGCCAAAGTTTTTCCTACCTTAATCACCACCCCAGATTACTTGTATGCTATACATATGTATATATGTATATGTATGTACACATATCTCAAACACTATACATACATACATACATACATACATACATACATGCATACATATACTTCTTTTGGAAATTTCATAGTTACTTTTTTTACAAAAAGAAAAGTATTGTTAAAATATTTCAAGTAGGTATTAGAACAGTGGTTCTCAACCTTTTTCAGGTTGAGACCCCACTTGCGCCGCCCATGCGCGCCGCGACCCCGACCCGGGTGTGCGCGTGTGCGCGCGACGGAAAAAAAACAAAAATATGGCGGACCGCGACGGGCCGATCTGCGCATGCGTGGTGTGCGCACGACGGCCCGAACCGCGCATGCACGGCGCGCGCGTGACAAAAAACAAAAAAAAACAAAATGGCGGACCGCGGTGTCCAGCGACCCGCGCGAAACGGACGTTCAACCCCAAATGGGGTTGTGACCCATAGGTTGAGAACCGCTGTATTAGAAGAATGCACAGAAATCCACAACTTTACCACAGAGCTGTATTTTTTCGTAGTTCTGTTCTGTCTTCTGTAAGAACTCACACAACGATACTTCCAAAATACATGCAACTGTACATTTGGATGCGCAGTTGGGTCTAATTTTAATTGAAACCGCCATGAGGCAATTTTGGGAAAATTAAGGTCAGAATAACTTGCATTAGTCTGTTGTGAAAGGAATGGTTAGCTAATATGACAGAGGTCTGCATTTGGGGACAGTTCACGTTTTCTATCATTTTTTTTCCCAAATAGTCTGTCAAGATCTTACTGTGCTAACAGCAGAGGTATCCAGCTAAGTGCTGAACCCATCCATGCAAATGAGTTTCACAGATAATTACCCAGGTTTGATGGCAGTAGAATGTTTATTTACAAAATAGTAAAAACAGAGTAAACAGATATTTGGTGTGAACATGCTAAGCACTAGCTTCCTTGAGTATTTTGAGTAAGATGCTAGGCTACAAATCATAAGAATAAGAAATAGTAGAAATACACCTATTCTCTCTCTTCTGTCTTCATCTTCTGAATACCATTGCTCAATTATCTCATAATTCCATGTGCCAGTCCTGGTATGGGTAACCAACATCCCTGAAGCTAATTTTAAAACCTGTAAGGGATGAACTTAGATATCTAGCAAAAACTACCGTATTTTTCGCTCCATAGGGCGCAGTTTTTTCCCTCCCAAAGTAGGAGGAAAAATCAGCCGCGCCTTATGGAGCGAAGATGCAGGCAGGGAGGGGGGGAGGCGCTGGAGCAGAGGGGATGTGACGCAAGCGCCGTTGCCTTAGAAGACAGCATGAATGCCACAAACATAAGTATCAGTCTAAATTTACAAAGCTTAATTTTGAACCTCACAGAGATTGTGTCAGGTTCTGTTTACTTACATGCTCAGTGAAACTCTACCACCACCCTGCCTAGCATCTCAGTGAACTCTTTCACAAGAAGCTTCTCGCGCCCCTTCTCGCACACGAAGCAATTCCATAGAAGGGCGAGCTGGGACCGGAAGTCCGACTCGCAAGAAGGCGGTGACGGCGACCGTTTCCCTCAACCCCGCCCACACAAGAGGGGCGGCAAAACAAGGAAGGGAGCGGGCGGTTTTGAAGCCGCCCGCGAGCAGCTGCCACCCCGCGTCCAGGCAGACGAGCTCAGCGCCGGCGGTGAAGCCATGAGCCGCAGAAGCGGCGAGGCGCTAGGAAAGCTCCTGAGGGCGCAGGCCTTCCGCTTGCCCGGCCGCCACGGTTACGCAGTCGAGTTTTCGCCTTACCTGCCGGGCCTTTTGGCCTGCGCTACCTCGCAGTACTACGGGGTGCCTAGTGACAGCAGCAGCAGCAGCAGCAGCAATCCCCCTACCTACGGTAAGCGCTTTCTGCTACCAAAGATTCTTTGGTCGCGTCCAAAGGGCGGTTGGAGAGGATGATAGTCGGTGTGGAGCAGACTTGTCCTGTAAAAGACAGGGCTACTATAGGCTCCAGTCTGCGTGCGTGTTTGAGGCGCTTCGCTTGGATAGAAGCCACTGCCCCTTTCCTGGTCATTAGGTTTCATGGGATTTACTTCCTAGATTGCAATACTAGGTTTTTTGCAGCTTAGATTGCATTTAACTCAGCTGATAAAAGTTGAAGTCCACAAGTCTTAAAGTTGCCAAGGTTGAGAACCCCTGGGTTACACCCAGTTGGAATGAAGAAGCAAGCTCCAAGAACAAAAAAAGTTCCCTTCTTTTAAAGCAGAAATAAAGCAGTTTTTGATACATGTTCAGTGGAAAAACGTCAGCTAAAGCCCACATGCATCCTAAACAAATGCATGGTTCATTATAGTATTGTGGCTAATAATTTTTTTATGTCTGATGTGGTTGAGGAAATTGATTAGCAACATAAATTTTGGGCTCAATTGTTGTCAAAAGTTGAGGACTACCTGTATGTCTCTTAGCCCACTTTTTGGCTCAAAATATTTTTTTCCCTATTTTCCTCCTCTAAAATTAGGTGCGCCTTATCAGCAGGTGCGCCCTATTGAGCGCGAAATACGGGGTATTCTCCCTCCTCAAGTATCCCATGCAGAGTGCAAGTTCACACCCATACAAATATATTCGCCATGTTGCATTTAGCTGGAACAGCAAAAAAAAAGAAAAAGAAAATAAAACATAAGATAAGTGGAAGAGACATCTGCACCAAAAGGAAAGGAAAGACCACTAAACTAGGAGGTGATGAAAATAGAAGAGTTAACCAGGAAGAGGAAAAAAGTTATGAAGCCCTATTTAGACATTATAAAAGATGTTCATCTTCACTAACTAAGTAGCCTCTACCAAATACCAACTGTACTTCAAAGGCACCCATGTGCTTTGGGGAATAAATGTAAGAAAGTCAATAATGACCTCTACCTTGATATATTTGGCTTATTGATTCCCTCCCTGAATTCTATCCATCATTTGAAGCATCTTCTAAGCACCATGTTCAGGATCCTCAAACCCTTGTACACTTGTTTGCATCTCTTTTGAATTGGATCACCCCAGACGTGGCATGGTCAATAGCCTTAGTGAAGTCACACAGTATTTTGTTTCGTTTTGTCTTATGAATACCGTGTATATGACACTTAGATAGAAGAGGAATCTTTTGTGCAGTGTTGTTGATTGTGTGCTTTAGTAAAAGTCCCAACATCATGCAGACCTTTGAATGGACCTGGTTTATCCTAACCATTGCAATAGGAAATGGATGGAAAGTATTTCACCAGCGAAAAGCTGCATCTTCTTCTTCTTCTTCTTCTTCTTCTTCTTCTTCTTCTTCTTCTTCTTCTTCTTCTTCTTCTTCTTCTTCTTCTTCTTCTTCTTCTTCTTCTTCTTCTTCTTCTTCTTCCTCTTCCTCTTCCTCTTCCTCTTCTTCTTCACAATACTCCCCTCCATATAGGAAAGAGGAAATTGTTAAGAATATGAGGACCTAATTTTATCTAATTAAGATAAAAAGGGCAGAATCCCATCACCTTATTGAATTGTACTCTTTTTCCATTCCATCATTCTGGCCTATTTAAATTCATAAGAGTCTTTTCTTTTTTCGGGGGGGGGGGTAGAATCTTGAATCCAGATTGAATTTCTGAGATTAATTAAACTGGGCATTTTCAAAGCACAGCTGAAATTCATTGCTATAATATAACCAAGTTAAAGATGTTGAGTCATCCTTAAAGGATCAATCTGCAGTTAAATAAATTAAGTCTTCACAGCACACACACATCACCACAAACCTAACCCTTTAAACTGACCCAGTGTATCATAGAATTCGCCATAAATCACTTACATCTTGCTTTAAAGTCCCTCATTTCTATTTTAATTGCTCATTACAACAATGACCAAACATTCACATGGCTCACTTACATTTATTAGATGTGACAGATGGCTGTGTCTGGATTCCTGATTCATCATCTCAGATTTCCTTTCTGATGGGGCTGTGTAATCACTTGGCAAATAAACTGAAATTGTACTCTGGGCTTAACAGCTTACAAAAGGTAGGGCAGAATGGTCCAGCGGATAATACTCTGAAGCAGCACGGAGAATGAGACATTTGTAACGTGAATGGCATGAGGCAAGAGCCTTTCAGAAAGGAAGAACAGGGACGGCATGATTCTCTCTACAAGTGACGACTCTGCCCTCGGTTTGGAGGATTGAAATACAATTGTTAGTTCATTCACACACATACAATCATGTGTCTGTGTATGTGTGTATTTTCTTAATTAACTGGAGAAGTGATGAACTGTTTTCCCACATATTGGGCTTCTTGAGCAGATGAGTCCATGTATGGAAACTGATTAATGCGTAATCAGTTAATTAACTATTAATTTTGTATTAAAATTAATACTTTTTAATGTAATAAATTTTGAATACTCTTTAATGCTAAGCAATGAAATGGTCTTATGAGGTGGGCAGAGCAAGTTGTGCAATGCCATTTGCTCTGTTAGCCAGTGCCTCACCACCACACACCCTGCCTTCTTCCCAAAATTTGCCATCAGAAATTGCCATTTCACTTTTCCTGACAGCAGGGAATGTACACAGGCTGAAACTTCATATGGCTTCAGACACAATTCTTCTAACTAGAGGTAACCTATGCATGCAACAGTGAGGTGTCATGTAGCAAGACATCTAGCAATATACAGGAATGCACAAACTGGTCCTTCTTGCCCTTTGATTTGCTATTCTCCTGGGGTATGTTGAGTCATTCTTTGCCATCTTTTGCTTATGCAAAGCAAAAAAATAGATTAACCTGACAATTTGCTCCTTATTTATGCCACAAGTATCCTTTGTGAAACTGGTAGAGGGTATAAATAGCCTGTTTTTATTAATTGTACTTTAAAAGCAAATTTAGTTGAGGAACGAAACTGCAAGCCATTGGTAGGTGATTATTTCATCAAAGGGGTGACAGCCATTTTTAACTGTGGCAAATCCATTTATGATGTTGATACAGGGTTTTAGTTTTGATTTCCCCCCCCCCATGATTGGAAATTGGCTGAATGAGATGTCCATGCTCAGAGGCAATGGATTAATCAACATTGCAAGAAAACTGGGAATCAGTGAAGCTCCTATAACTGAAGTTGTTGTATGGGTGAACCTAAGGACACGCATCACTGCACATACTGCCACATTCTGGACCAGTTGTAGTTTCCGGGAGGTCTTCAAGGGCAGACCCATGGTGGAATTAGTGCTGGCTGGTAGTGATAGATCGGGGGGGGGGAATAGGAGGGTCTGATGTAGCTAGCTTTTCTTTTCTATTTATTAATATCTTGTTTTGTCTTTTCTGTGTGACCATGAGGTTTTTTTCTTCCATCTACAGCACCTCAGAATTACTTCATGACTTTATGTCACCACTTTCTCTACCACACACTGAAAACCATCTCTTCTTTCCAAGGCAGAAGCCGGCTAGCTTGCGATTGGTAGCAGCTGCTTTTTGGGGCAGAAGAGCAAGTGTTAATAACAGGGGAGTCACCTCAACATTTCACCATTCTTCTGGGGACACTGTGCCTAATGGCACACCCAGATCTTGAGTGGCTTCTGGGAAGTCAAAATGGATAAAGTTCAGGCTGGAGAATGTTCTATAAAGCAGGCGCCACAGCAGAAAAGCCCTGCTCCCTAGGACCTGGCAAGAATTTTCCCTCGTTGATGGGACCTGCAGTATGCCCTCTCTGCTGGATTTGGTGGGGCGGGCAGATATAATCAGGGAACTATGCCCGTCTCGGAGTTTCTGACTTCAGCAGCTTCCCACAGCTGTGAGATCTCTCTTGGTCATTGGACAGCTACCATTTGATTGCAAGAGTTCAGAGAATTTCCAGTTGATCCCAAATCAGATCTAGTGTTTGCTATGGGTGGCCTGTCTCTTGCATCTCGTAGAAAGCAGGTGGGCATGGTATGAATTCTTATACTTTATACTGACCTTACATAAAATTCCCTGAATATAATATATGGTAATATCATGGCCTGTCAAGAGAGAGTTCAGAAACATATTTCTTAATATGCTATCATGGTGATAGAAACTTTCCCACTCTAATTTATAGAGAAACTAATCTGGTTTATTTTAATTTATGGTTCTGTTGGAGATGAAGGCTCTTTGAAAAGGTGGTAAAGCAAAATCATGCTTTTTAAACATGCATTGAACTGATTTGGTTGAGAGATAGGTGCCTTGTTTTTAGATCATAGCAGGGCTACACTAATGCATTTTGTTGTCTCTGATGATGGACAAGATAGGTACATTTGGACTGCATTTGGAATTAATTTTTTTTGTCAACACTAACAATAAGCCTGAGTCTTCCATCGCACCTAGAGAGAGAGAGAGAGGCATAGCCCACTAGTTTAGGAGGCAGAAATTTGGTTGTGGTGCATTTTATACCTCTGTCCTCCATCTCACTGACTCAGTAGTCAGCATCTATTCCCTGAGGCAACTGCTTCACTCTGCCCAAACTATGAACGTTATTGTATATACTTGCATATAAGCCCATCCACAGAAAAGCCAACCTTCAAATTTTCAACCAAAATATTATGAAAATTGCATCACCGGTGAATATATATAAATTTCACAATTGGTTTATCTGTGTGTGGTGCAGTCTTTAAAGTATTTTGATTTAAAATTTGAGGGTTTGCTTATCTGTTGATAGACTTATAGATGCACATATATGGGATATAAAGGTATTTTAAGAAAGTATTGTAGTACGTTTTTCAAATATGCCCACCAATAGGATAAGCCAAATCCAATTTGGGAGGTGTATTTTGGCAACTAAAATTTGTTGTTGTTGTTAATTGCGAAGTCGTGTTCAACCCATCGCGACCCCATGGACAACATTCCTCTAGGTCTTCCTATCCTCTACCATCTTCTGGAGTCCATTTAAGTTCACGCCTACTGCTTCAGTGACTCCATCCAGCCACCTCATTCTCTGTCGTCCCCTTCTTCTTTTGCCCTCAATCTTTCCCAGCATTGGGCCCTTCTCCAGTGAGTCCTTCCTTCTCATTAGGTGGCCAAAGTATTTGAGTTTCAACTTCAGGATCTGGCCTTCTAAAGAGCAGTTGGGGTTGATCTCTTCTAGGACTGATCGGTTTGAACACCTTGCAGTCCAAGGGACTTGCAGGAGTCTTCTCCAGTACCATAGGTCAAAGGCCTCAATTCTTTTAAGCTCAGCCTTTCTTATGGTCCAACTTTCACATCCATAAATTGCAACTGGGAAAACCATGGCCTTGACTATACGCACTTTTGTTGCCAGGGTGATGTCTCTGCATTTTAGTGTGCTGTCTAGATTTGCTATAGCTTTGCTCCCCAGGAGCAAGCGTCTTTTAATTTCTTGGCTGCAGTCCCCATCTGAGGTGATCTTGGAGCCCAGGAAAATAAAATCTGTCACTACCTCCATTTCTTCCCCATCTATTTAGTATATATAATACATAGTATATATGTATAGTATATATCAGAATATTTTAAAATGTATATTATCAAGGAATTTGGAACTGTAATCAAGTGGAGCTTAGCTAAAATTAAAAACTGTTTTTCCGGTTTGAAATTAAAGTATTCCATACTTATTGTTTGAAATAACCTTACCTTTTTTCCTTTTCATCTCTTAGACAAGTTTACATATCTCCTTAAGTGCTTTCTTCTTCAATCTTCCCTAAGCCACAGAGTTCAAAAAATCCTTTCATAGCTCTCTTTGTTGTACCTCTACAGTTGCTATGAACACCAAAGTTATTTTCGCTTTTCCATTTAATAGCTTGATCTAGGTCTAGGAGCTGGAGAAGTTAAACAAAGCATGGAATGAAATACATGTTTTATAAAAGAAATTCTAGGGCAGCATTTCTCAACCTTTTTCAGGCTGTGACCCTGACCTGCGCCACGCATGCGCAGCGTGACGGCCTGCATCGCGCATGCACGGCACGACAGCCTTCATCGCGCAAAGCCAATAGAATAAGAGGGAGTAGCACAGCTAAGGAAAGGGGGGAAAATGGCGTAGCACAGCTAAGGAAAAGGGGGGAAAATGGCGGACTGCGTTGTTTGGCGACCCCCGTGAAATGGTCGTTCGACCCCAAATGGGGTCGCGATCCACAGGTTGAGAACCGCTGTTCTAGGGGGTGAAGGAAAGTGACAGTACTTTAGTAACCTTGGTTGATATCAAAAAAGCTAAGCAGATTGGCTCTAGACAGTATTTGTATGGAAGACTACTAGAAGATACTAAAGTGTAGGCTAAACTGAGGAGTTTGTTTAAAAAAAATCCTAAAAGAAAGTGATGGTACATTGCTCTTGTACTGTTGCCAAGAAATCAAACTTAACTTGAGAGACCCTTCTTTGTTTTTTTTAAAAAAGTATTTGGCTGTGCAGTTCACAATATACTCCTGTCTTTTAATTTTTAAATGTCAGGTTGCAAAACCTGGCATCCCCAGTGATGAAATCCAAATAAAGATCATGAAAGAAAAGGAACAACATACCAAATATATCGTACAATGATTAGTGTAAATCATTATTTTGAATCTGGCGATTTGTGGATAAAGGAAACAGAATATTTTAAGGATACATGGTGAATGTAGAGGGACTGCTGTTGCTGCTTTAAAAAAATCCTAACACTGGGCTTCTAACACATTCAATATGTTCAAGAACTTTTATTTTTATGTTTCGTCTATTATCATTGGCTTCCGTGTTGGCAAAGCCTTCCTTCCTCTTCTTTGTGCAACTTGATGCATGGTTGCACCATGTTTGTCATGTAAACTCTCTCTAGCTTTGTAATGCTTTCATTTGCAGGAAGTTGCTTGTTATTTAAATAGGAGGAGAACTCAAGCAAAATCAACCTATCCTCCTCCTTAAGTTATTACTATCAATCAGTTCTTTATCAGTCTTCTGCTCGCCCTTGTTTTGAGCAAGACTGATTTATCCAGTAGAAGAGAGTATCTCTAGCTCAGTGTTGTCCTTCGTGCTCTCTGAGCTTGATGCTAGTGAGTGTGGAGTTTGCTCTGTTTATATAGAGCAGGGGTCTTCAAACTTGGCTCTTTTATGACAGTGTAATCTCTCCTCCTATTTGAAGAAAAGAATAGAGAAAACAGGGCTTTTACACCTATAAGCTCCTAATAATGGAAGGCTGATAAGACACGCTCTAATCACTCTGAAAGTATATTTAGCCCAACATGCATACAGAAGCAGTTTCCAATTTTTGCACTGAATGCATGACAATTCCCGACACAGTCCAGGCTCATAGGCATGAAGGTGGAAGAGAATTACATCTGTATCCAGGCAGATACTTCCACGAGGCTAGAGTTGATTCTGAAAGTAGTTTTTTTATTGTTGTTTTTCCCATTTTCATTCTGCCATGCAACATGTTAATATATTTCTCTGCAAATATAATCGCTTGTTTTCTTCTGAGAGAGGTGAGAAAGAGACTGCTTAAATTTTCACTCAGATGCTTGGCTAATTGATTACGTTTGTTAGTTTTTTATTTCAACATAGCCCCAACAGCTCTCCTGAGAACTGGGCTTATATTCCTAGATGCAGAATAACAATCTGTCCTTCTGTCTTTCTCTCTTTCTTTTTCCAGTTTGACCAACAATGTTTGCTATGGATTCATTTTTATAAATACTGCAGGCAGCATAAAGAAAAAAGAACGTTCCTTCCATAGGAACTTGATTTAAAGAATTGTTTTGTATCTTGATTTGATTTTTTTTTGCTTAACAATAATATTAAGAAAGTGTATTTGGATTTTGAACCCTTCAAAATGAAACTTTTGCTTGTCATATAATCAAAGGTAGGTTATAATAATTACTAAATAAAACTTAAGCATTCAGCATTTTGAAAGCATAATTCAAAATGTCCCTAATGTATTTTCCATTCCCTTAGGCCTGATCATTGATCATTTTATTGTTCTAGGCTGACCTAATTACTGAAAGCTAATGAAGAGAAATAGAGGGAAAACATGGCTTAGGAAGGTTTATTCAGAAACCAAAATTATTACAAACAATCCTGAATTCCAATTCTGCATAACATTAGATTATCAGAAAAAGGATTTCTGTGGAAGAGAATATAAATGAATCTTACCAGGAAAATTAGTTTTACATAAGTTTCATTGACTAAGCCATTGCATCCAGTACTGAGGAGAGAGGCACTTCTTGCAAATAAAGATCTGTTAATAAAGCATAATAGATGAATCCCTTTTTATGCAGCTGAAAAAGCTTGGCAAAAGTATAAATAAGTGAAAGAATCCCTGTGTACCAACAAAATATTTGAAACATGCCCCACAAGATATGCTGAATCGTAGGTTCTCGTTTTGGCTAGTTTGTGTTGGATACAGTACTCACATCCAGTGGACTATGTGTTATTTCATCCATGAAATGCTGGTGATTGTTTTCTGCTGAATGCCTGCTAGTCAGTAGCAAGATGCTATCTCCGGGTTAGTTATTCACAAGCAAGAAGCCATGAATAGTATGATTTAAATGGACGAAAGGTTCATTTAGATTCTTAAGCAGATTGGCTCAACCCACCAACTGGCATGTTCCCCATTTTGCCATCTAGACAGGATATGCCTCCTGTTGCAATCTATTTTCCATTTCAGCGTCTGTCACTTTTGGTCTGCTATTTGCCTTTATATTCAAATGCCGCAGTGCTAGCAGAACATGTTGATTTTGATTATAGCAGTTGGCTTCAAACATGTACATGTCAGTAACAAATTGGATGCGTGGCACCGTGAAAGAACAGGAGCCTAAGTACTGTTTATTTGGGTTGGCAGCATTTGCCCTGTGGTTTGCCAGATCACAACTCTGCAATATGAATTATTTAATTACTTGTCTGGAATCATAATTGGGTTGGAGGACGTCTCTCCTGAGATGGAGCTAGATTTGTGTATGTCTGAATATAACCACACCACGTCTGTATGTAGCGAAATACATGCATTTGTTTCCTTGACCTGAGAGTGCAGCTGTCTGAAATGTTTGCTAACAGTGGGATTTAGGGGCACACAGGATGGTAGCAGAGGAGAGTACAGACATGAGTAGATCACCATGAAATATTTTTGGCACACAGATATTTAAAAAGAGATGCACAATTAGTTGAGGCTAGCTGTGAGGAGTGAAGAATGTTTACCAAATTTGACGTATACAAAGACTAATACTTACTGATGTATTTTATGATCTATGATGAATGCTTCTTAATATGCTGTTATGATTAAGGTTGAGTGCTTTAATAAAAAAATTAAAAAAAGAGAGATACACAATGACTTCCTACCATTTAATAAATTGAACAGAACCTTAGAATTAGAATAATTTACAAACAGAAAATTATTTGTACTATATATATAGATTACCAACGCTCCTGATGCCTGGAGAGACTTTTGCCTTGTTTATATTCTTGTTTGTTTGTTTGTTTGTTTGTTTGTTTGTTTATTTATTTAATTTTTCATTCATTCACATTTCTATATTTCCCTTCACACTTAGGTGACTCCCCCATTTTACATCTGGTTCTGACATGTTCTCTCTCATCCTTCTATTTTGTACCTGGCTTTACTTTTTACATTGCAATCACTGTTTTGTATCTGGTTTCAAGATTTGGTAAAAAAAAAAAAAAATGCAAGGAGATCCCACAAGCTTGAATCTTGCCCTATCAAACCCATCCACAATGTTTGCATACTCAAATAGGATCCACAAACTAACTAGCTAACTAATATTTTTGAAAGAATTGGCGTAGAATTTGCAGTATATATTCTGACATTTTAAATAGGAGGGAGAGCACAGTCTTTGGAGAAGGGATCCAATAATTTTATTTATATTTATTATTTCTTTTATTAATCTAATTGATATGGCTATCCAAGAAACTCTGGGCAGCAAACAACAAAAGCAGAGGATTACATGAAAACAAAAACCAACTAGAACTGCATCAAGACACAATATAAACATAACTGGACATTTGTACCCATGTCAGAGCCCCCAAATTAATATTCTGCCTTGAATGGACAGTGCCAGAATGCAGAAGACATGTTTCTAGGGATCTGCTAGATGACATTGCTTTATTGATGATACCTGGAGCTTGCCCACTCTGCCAGGCCTGGTAGAAAACCCAGAGGAAAGGTGACTGACTTCAAATCTACTTTCCCTAACAATCCATAAATTAAACAAAATATCAACATATGCTGTTAATAGCTGGGAATTAGACAAGGACCCAAAGAGTAGTTTGCCATGTCCTGTGAATCAGCATCATAGACATAAGATAGGCATTAATGTTTTTTTCAAGTGTAAAGTGCTTGGCAATTCCTCCAAACACAAGCTTGTTGGGGGAAGTCAAGTTTATTTCTGAAAGCAAGTAATCTGGAGTGGGAACAGAAAATAATTTTTCACTAGTAGGCTCCATTTGTGCCAAGACATGAACTATGCACCACCATCATGCCCTTGTAAATAGTGCAACTTGAAATATAGTTTTTTTAATGCTATCATTGATTTGTTTATATTTGCTTGTACATAAGGGAAAAACTCAACTTTCTTGCAAGTCACTGTGCCCTTAAAATAATTCCTAGTGTGAGTTGTTAAATTTACTGTTAGCTTCCTTAGTGTAGTATGTCTCTTCATTTTTGAGTGACACGTGTTTCTTCTGCCAACAACAAAATGGTGACATTTGAAATACTGTTATTCAGAAGGTGAACCAGAAAGCTAAACACCATTCCCTCCCCCTGCAAAGTTTCATTCCATTCCATCCAACTCCATTTCCCACCTTCCCTCCTCCAAAGTTTTCCTTTGGGAGATTATCAGAAAAGGGCATTTTCCAGCTAGTGAACAACTAATTAAGTGCAAAATCTCACAATCTACTTCTGAGTCACAGAGGACAATGCCAAATGATTGCCCTGGGCAGACTGTAAAAATCAGAGAGAAAGTGTAGAACACCTCAATCATTTTGAGTTTTATAGGTCAAATTTGGCACCCCAGCATTCTGGAAGGGCAGCAGAAACTCTCTTGGGTAACTATGTCCCAGGGACCTGGTTACAGAAATCCACTGGATTTGCAGACAGACAGACAGACACACACACACACACACACACACACACACAAATCAGTAACCAAAAATCATCATAAACATAGTCTCTAAGCAAGTTTTTGTTGTGACTAACCTAGAGCCACTTCTGTAATTCAGTATATGTTTTGCATTTGTAAATATGCAGATAATAAACTTCTAAAGCTTATCGCTATCAACATTTTTTTAAAAAAAATATGTATTTACTTATAAAAAAAAGTAAAGGTTTTCCTGTCAGGCTTGTCTGACTGTAGAGCATGGTGATCATCTCCATTTCTTGGCCAAGAGAACTATCTTTGTCCAAAGACAATTTCCATGGTCATGTGGCCAGCATGGCTATACGCCAAAGTGCATGGAACGCTGTTACCTTCCCACCGAAGTGGTACCTATTAATCTACTTATGTATATTTATAGCAATAGCACTTAGACTTATATACCGCTTCACAGTCCTTTACAGCCTTCTCTAAGCGGTTTACAGAGTCAGCGTATTGCCCCCAACAATCTGGGTCCTCATTTTACCGACCTCGGAAGGATGGAAGGCTGAGTCAACTTGAGTCAGTCAAGATCAAACTAGCCTGCAATACTGCATTCTAACCACTGCGCTTCTATGGCTCCTATATACTTATATACCACCTTTATTATTAAAATTTCAGCCAAAGAAAAAGCAGCAGTTGCATTACCAAAGTGATTTATAACTATAAAGCTGTCTACAGTCTCATTGCCAGGTATCTAGATATCAGCATTTCTAGACAGGTCCAAAGGAAAGTTATAAGCAGGACAGGAGAACAAGCCTGACACTTGTGTTTTCTTATATTTCCCAATGCTTAGTATTGAGAGGCACAGTCCTTCTGATACTAAAGGCAGCAGACACCACCTGGGAGGTAGCTCAAGAGTCTTATTTTGAACCAGGGATTCTGGAATGGCACTTTAAAATGGGGGAAGATCTGCAAATACAAAATGCTCTAGTCCAGAGGTCCCCAACCTTTTGAGCACCAGGGACCGGTTCTGTGGAGAGAGGTTTTTCTGCGGACCGGAGGGGGCGTGGTTTCATGTACTGCCTCCATCCTGCGGATGGGGCTTTGCTTGTTTGCGCGACCTGGTTTCTGGCATGCCACAGACCGGTACCGGTCCACGGACCGGGTGTTGGGGACCCCTGCTTTAGTCTATGCAATCAAAGATAGCATGTCCTCCCAGGCATCCACTGTTAATTAAAACATCTGAATCTATTTGGAAATAATTGCTTTTGCCCGTGAAGCTAGGGTCTTGTTTCGACAGAGAAATCTATGTAAGCATCATATTTAATGATAGCTTTGCACTAGTGAAAATTCTGCAAAATGGACAAGTGATATTTGTCAACTCCATTTGCCCCCTGAAAAGCCAAGCCCATTTACCCCCAGCTGAGCTTTTGCTTGTTTATTATAGTTATTTAAAGAGTTTTCCCCCAGCTCTTTAGAAACCTAGTACATTCTAGCAGAAAAATAGGTCTAGAGAATCTGAAAATTTTGCTGAACCCCCTTGCACTGTACTGAACAAAATGAACTTCTCAGTCATGGAGATGGTGGACATTAAATATCCTACTTTGAGCATCAGCTATTTCCATTTGCACAAAGCAATATTATGTTTCCTATGATGGAATCCATCTCCCAAGGATTTCTGTTTTAATTGAAATAATTAGGTGGGGACAGGCACTGAAAATTACACTGGAGCACAGGGGAGAGAAGAAGGGTGCAAATCCATTATCCACAGTTCATTTTTCTAATTAAAAACCCCACACTTACACAGAGAGATTACTTTCCATTGTGGCAGTTTCCCTCTATTATTTTCCCCAGGTGTGAGTAGGAGGGGAGGGGAGGGGAGAGAGAGAGAGAGAGAGAGGAAGGGAAGGAGGAGGGAGGGAGGGAAGAAAGGGAATGGAGGAAGGAAGGAACAGTTTGTCTCTAATTGTACTTCAACACTGGTCCCATGTTTTCTGTGATTATTCCTCAGCCATGAAAGTTGTCTACATTTTGGAGCACCAAAATGTAACTCATTGCATAATTATTATTTCAGTATTAATTATTCAGGTAGATCTCAACTTTCGACACTTCATTTAGCAGCGGTTTGAAGTTCCGTCAGTACTGAAAAAAACGACTTGCAACTGGTCTTCGTACTTATGACTATCACGGGGCCCCTGCAGTCCTGTGATCAAAATTCAGGCACTTGGCGACTGTATATTTACAATGGTTGCAACACTCTGGGTCATTTGTGACCTTCGCAGCCAGCTTCCAACAAAGCAAAGTTAATGGGAGAAGCTGGATTCACTTAATGACCATGGGATTCACACAATGACTGTGGTGATTCACTTCACAACCACAGGGGAAAAAGTGATAAAATTGGATGTGACTCACTTAGCCACCACCTCACTTAGGATAGAGGTTCCAGAGCCAATTGTGATTGTAAGCCAAAGACTACCTGTATAAATAAAACAGCCCCATGAGAAGGCTCATCTTCCTCAGTTGTCACCCCACTGGGAGTCAAGGCAGTTATTAGATAAGAAAGACCTGTAAGATTGATCTCCTAAGCTTAGTTGCTGCAATCAGGAGAGCATCCGCAACTCCCTTTGTAGGGTGGGAATGGAAGTTTTTGTGCCCTCACACCAACAAACCATTGCTATAGTCTCCACATTTTGTTAGTATTTTCCTCTGCAGTAACCAGTTCATAAATATTCAATCCAACTATGACCTATGGCTTAAGATAGGGGTCCCCAACCCCCAGTCCGTGGACCAGTACTGGTCCACACAAACCATCCACAGGATGCAGGCAGCACACAAAACCACACCCCCTCTGGTTTGCAGAAAAACCTCTCTCCCCAGGTAACCAGTCCCTGGTGCCCAAAAGGTTGGGGATCCCTGACTTAAGATATACCAATTTTATTCAGTGTATTTCAGCACATGTGTGAGAGTCCTTTCTTCAAAGCAGAAACACTTTCTGGATAAACCAAGAGTTTAGGTCAGTCAGATCTGTAAAAGTTTAAAGCCAGCTACTTCTTCCACAAATTGGCACTTAATCAAGGGTCATTGAGGCATCTTCAGATTAGATGATCTCTTGATTTGAGTTTTGTGGATAGCTTAAATGGGTTTAGCACATTCTCTTTTCTCTATAGTCTGCCCAAAAGATAGATTTGATGTCTGTGAGTAAAGACATGAAATTGCTATAGGCCTGCACTCTTCTAGTCTGCCACTTATTTGATTTATATGATAAGTGATTTCTGATGACCCTCTGAGGTACTGAACCATTAGAGAGCTGTGTTGTGTGCTGATAAGAAATCTTCTGAGATACCTAAATGTTCCTTCTTCTTTCCTTAGACTTAAAAAAAAAAAAAACATTAGGAGTCTCACTGTTCCTGGAATAAAGTATCTTTTAATGCATGGTGTTGCTATCTTGCAAGCCTGAATAATATTTTGAAAGATAAAACACGTATAAATCAATGGTACTCTGACAAAAACTTTAAAGCCAGCTTATATACCAAGCACTGGTCCAATTTCTCTTTGTTCTTTTTTTTTTAAAGTGTGATTGCAGTATTAGAATAAATGGAGGATCAGGGACTAGATAGCAGTCTAAAAAGCATTTTTCCCATCTCTTGCTCTAAATAACAATACCTCTGAAGAGTGAGTTTCTTATGGGGAGAAAGGGGGACAAATGGCATGTGCATTGTGACATTACAATGCAAATTCCACCCTTTTGTATTTGAGTTAGAATTTATACAAGGGGCAGAGTTTGCATTATGATGTCACAATACATTTTCATCATTTCAATAAAGACTTTGCTTGCTGGTGACAGGCAAAGGTCTTCAGAAGCAAGAGAGGGCTAGGTATTTAAAAGTAAATTGTGCAAAAACATCCTTGCTTATATTGTTTTGCCCCACCCATTTGCGCACATGCGCACGCGCGCGCACACACACACACACACACACAAACATTACCTGCTGGTGTAATCCTTACAGTAAAATCTAGGTATATTTTCTCCAGCATCCAGCATCTTGTGCTGAGTGGGGTCCATCCTCAAGTAAGTGGGCATAGAGTTCGGGAGTGACTCATGCAGAACTCCCAGAGGCGCATTCACACTCTGCATTCTTGTGTTTTATTTATTACACAATAAAATGTTTTATTGTTCAATAAAATATTATGCTCTAAGGGAAAGTTTGCTTTATAGCATTATGATTGCAGTTCTGGCAAGGAGTGTGTTGGTAAGCAGTGGACAAATCCCCTTCAAATGATGTTGCTGTACAGTCCCTCCTTCCACGTTGCTTTTACATATATATATATATGTTTGTGTGTGTGTGTGTGTGTGTGTATCAGCCAATATGTTCATTGTTGTTATTGTAATGTTTAATCATCTTTATTTTATATTATTTTATTTATTTTCACTTAAAAGAGCCCAGAACAGTGCCCAAAGCAATGTGTGACAATGATATACCACTATTAAAAACATCCACTATACAATGCTAAAAGGGAAACACATATACTGATAACATGCAGTAGGCATCAATTCTAAGAAGTTAATCTAAAGCAGTATGATCTCACAAACACCTGGTAAATTGATAAATTGTTTCCTAACTTTTGACAACACAGACACCACCCTCATTTGTCTCAGGAAAGGATTCTATAATTGGGACATCAAGGTTCAGAATGAGCTGTCCTGAATCACAGATATAGATCATTCTCAGAGATGGAATCTAATCAGGGCCTCACAAGTTAGCCTCAGTTTGTGTTTAGCTTCAGTTTACTGGTCTCACCCCACCCATCACTGCCTTCAGGCAATCATCCAGCTCTTCTTCTGATGCCAGTGAAATGGAGAGAGAATGCTGAGTCTCCAAACTTCTACTGTAGATGACAAGCTCACAGCTGAAGAAACATTCCATGTTCTGCTGCCTAAAAGAGAAAAAAAATCAAGTGGAGAAGAAGATATTAAATGAGGTAGAAATTCAAGTATACAAAGGGCCATATTTGGACAAGAGTGGTACCATTGTAGATAGGTTCCAAGTAGAAGCTATTGTCTTTATAATTTTAGTGCCATTTTTAATTTTCTTAACATATTGTTTTTCTAGCTAAATCAACTAGCAGCATATCAAAATGAAAAAGTTGGAAAACGTAGGCTGCGGAGACTATTTGCCTTTGCCCTCTCAAGAGACAGAATCATCTACCCATATTCTGATGTTGTGGGCCACAGAAGGGAACAAGTACCCTATAGAAAACTGCCATCAGGAGTAGTTCACTACAAACAGTGGAGCTTTCCTGAATAATGAGATTTGTGCATCCATGCTCAATAAACTTGGCTAATTTGTTCAAGGGTTTGGCATGGATAGTAACATCATGCCTTAAACATGAAAAAATGTCTCTAATCTTATGCATACTTCTCTGGAAATAAATGCTCCTGGGCCTTATTTCTATAAGGAAAGTATCTATTAGTCCCTTGAAAGTATCTATTAGTCCCTTCTATAAGGAAAGTATCTATTAGTCCCTTATTTCTATAAGGAAAGTATTTATTAGTCCCTTGAAAATATCTATTAGTCCCATTGTAGAGATCTTGATGCATGTTTATGAAGGAACAAAAGAAGAACAGGAAAAAAATCTACCGTATTGACACCATTAAGAGTGACATCCAAGGAAGCGTAGATTGAATTGCAGCCCTTGTTCCTAGACTGCTTTTTGCTAAGGTAATTTGTAAATACTGGCTAATATGGTAGCAGAACAGCAATGACAACGAAACAAAGAGCCAATACTTGAATCAAAGGCACATTTGCCATTTTCACTTTTTTGTTCAAATGACTGACATGGGAAATTTTAAGAAAGCCTGATGTAAGTGTCACTCCTAATTTGTGGCATAATGAAACCCATATTAAAGTTTACAAATGCTCCATATGGTCTTTGGAAATTCCTTTGTAATGAAGCTATTTCTTTTTAAAATAAAATTAAAGCAACAGTGAAGATGTAAGAGTTCCCAACATGCTACTTGACCATTTTCTCTTGTGCATTTTATGTTATTTAGCTCTTGGCAAATTTAAAATGAACTCTTTTTTTTTTTGTTAAAGACTGGCAACTACTAAATGGTATCAAATATTGATATATTGTTCAGACTGTACATAAGAGCCATAGTGGTGCAGTAGTTAGAATGCAGTATTGCAGGCTAATTCTGCTGACTGCCAGCAGTTCAGTTCTCTTTGGCTCAAGATTGACTCAGACTTCCATCCTTTTGAGGTCAATAAAATGAGGATCCAGATTGTTGGGGGGCAATAATGCTGACTCTGTAAACCACTTAGAGAGGTAAGTTTAAGTGCTATTGCTAGTAATGTGAAAAGTTGGCATCAGTCAGAACCACTTCATATATAACATACCATAACAGTTTTTGCAGGAAGAATGTTGTTGTTGTTGTTAGTTGCAAAGTCGTGTCTGACCCATCGTGACCCCATGGACAACGTTCCTCCAGGCCTTCCTGTCTTCTACCATCTTCTGGAGTCCATTTAAGCCAGCGGTTCTCAACCTGTGGGTCGCGACCCCATTTGGGGTCGAACAACCATTTCACGGGGGTCGCCAAACACGGCAGTCCGCCATTTCCCCCCCCATTTTTCCCCCCATTTCCCCTCGGCCATCGCACGCGGTTAGGGCTGTCGCGCCGTGCATGTGCGGTTCGGCCCATCGCGCGCGCCGTGCATGCGTGGTTTGGGCCATCACACCATGCGTGCGCGGTTTGGGCCGTCGCACACACCGCGCATGCGCAATTCGGTCCATCGCACCGCGCATGTGCGGTTCGGGCCATTGCGAGCGCGCCACACATGCGCGGTTCGGGCTGTCAAACCGCACATGTGCGGTTCGGTGTCGCACCGCGCATGGGCGGCGCAGGTGGGGTCTCAGCCTGAAAAAGGTTGAGAACCGCTGATTTAAGCTCACGCCTACTGCTTCAGTGACTCCATCCAGCCATCTCATTCTCTGTTGTCCCCTTCTTCTATTGCTCTCAATCTTTCCCAGCATTAGGCTCTTCTCCAGTGAGTCCTTCCTTCTCATTAGGTGACCAAAGTACTTGAGTTTCAACTTCAGCATCTGGCCTTCTAAAGAGCAGTCAGGGCTGATCTCCTCTAGGACTGACTGGTTTGATCGCCTTGCAGTCCAGGGGACTCGCAGGAGTCTTCTCCAGCACCATAGTTCAAAGGCCTCAATTCTTTTGCACTCAGCCTTTCTTATGGTCCAACTTTCACAGCCATACATTGCAACTGGGAAAACCATGGCCTTGACTATATGTACTTTTGTTGGCAGGGTAATGTCTCTGCTAGGAAGAATGTGGATGTATATAAAATTCATCCCAGGGTAGGAAACTGTGATATGAAATAGCCTATATAGGATGACACTGCAATTTGAAAGAAAGGCAGGAAAAAAAGAAAATATAAACATAGCTACAACTTTCTCGTCCTGAAATCTTAGGTGTGGTGAACTTTACACACCTGGAAAAAAAATCACTTTTCTACATGAAAAGTGAAAAAAAAGACTGGTGCTGGTGTCAGCTTTCCCAAAGCTGGTTACTTCTGTCTTGCTCTTCAATTCCCATCATGCCTAGCTAGTAAGACCTCTATCTACTGGATGGGTTGGTGGGAGTTGTAATCTTACATATTCAGAAGATACCAACCAACTTGGGAAAGATATCTGTATGTGTAGCTGTGTATACTGTACATTATACATATTATACAACTTTTTACATAATTATCCATTTCTAGGAGGAACATTATATTGCTAAAAGATATGCTTCTTCAAATAGGAGAACAGGTATCACTGATTTTTCAATTCACGCATTTTCTCAAAGCAGAGAATAATATCTGAATAGTCCCAACCCTGTTGCCCTTTCATAAGGCTTGGCTATTCCCATGGCTATTTGGGCCAGGAGCTTCAGCGAGCATCCTTGTATGAGTGTTTTATTATTATTTCAGTAACTGAAGGGATCTGGTTCTTTGACCCTAGACATGTGATGGTTTTTTGAAACTTGATTTTATGATTGGGGGTGTCAATCTTTATACAGCACCTTGGGTCACCTGTGTGAAACAACATATGTAAGAATGAAAATATTGCAAGAAGTAATATAAATTACTTCTTATGTGCCAAAACAAATAGATACAGGGACAGTTTTTCCTTTGTGCCATCAATCTGCTGAACAGCAAATTCTGACAGTGCTGTCTAATGTCTGTGTACATTTATCCATGTAGTATGGCTGTAGTACCGTATTAGCATTTATGGATAAACTTTTTTTACTCCCCGCTTTTATTGGGATTATGGTGATGATGATTCTGTTGTTTTGCATGTACATTGTGAGCTCCTGCAATGGAGAACAATTCCTTGTGTGTTTAATCACACTTGGCCAAATAAAGTATTCTGTTCTGTCGGTTACATTACGTTCCATTCTAAATTCTTTTAATATACAGATCATAAAAACTAACAGAAACTATTATAGAATAAAGAGAACAATTAGACAGAAAGAGAGAGAAAAGAAAAAAAGCAAATTCAGAAAAAAGTTTCCAGTCTCCTTTGCAGCAAATAACAAGTATAATTAAAAAGTTATCCCTTGTTATTACAAAACAGAAAAACCCTCATTTTTCCTGTCATCCAATTTTAATATAAATTGTGATAGCAGCATTGTTTCAGCAGCAAGAAGAATATAAGCAGCCTAACCAGTTCCCAGATATTTTTGAGATGAAGTATACATCCCTAAAGAAAAGAAAATTCTTTTAACAACCTATCTAAACTGGCTTAGATTTGGCAAATCTCAAATGAATGAAGAATTTTGTTAAGTGTGGGATGACGAAAGACAGACAGACAGAAGAATCAAGAAACCATAAGAGAGAGAGGGAGAGAAAGAGAGAGAGAGGGAGAAGGAAGGAGAGATAGGGAAGGAAGGAAGGAAGGAAGGAAGGAAGGAAGGAAGGAAGGAAGAAAGAAAGAAAGAAAGAAAGAAAGAAAGAAAGAAAGAAAGAAAGAAAGAAAGAAAGACAAAGAAAGAAAGACCCCCTTAGCCAGTTGTTTTTAGCAGAAAGCCCAGTAGAGCTATAGTACAGATTAGAAAGACTGGTATTTGCAACTGCTCCCTCAAGTATTCTGGATTGCACCATCAAGGGCTTTTAAAATCACTAGAAATGAGTTTGGAGGCAGAGAAGCTCTTATAAATGAAATGGGTGCCTTAGGTGGCTGCAAGAAAATGGGAACAGTCTTGTAAATGCCTTCACCAACCCTTTCCTGGTATCCCTGGCTGAAGATGCAATAGAAGAATTGCATACTAGACAATGCTAGATGCTAGACAAAGCTGTAAATAAAAGCAAATGTAGGGTTTTTGGGTGATGTTTTTAAAATATATTCATTACTAAAATACCAGCAAGTTAGAATACTGCTTTATTAATATAGATAGTAAATCAAATTGATTTGCCCCCAAGCCATAATTTATACAGAATCTTTAAAACTAGTCCTGGGTAGACATGGCTTCTGTAAATATATCTAGTGCAGGTTGCTGCCGTGCCCATGTCTTTTAATGAAGTCCATAAGTAAAGTATGCCCTATGCGAAGAAGTGCTCCCTTTGGTCTATTATAAATTACCTTCACTGGAAGACTTGCACATCTAATGTTTCATATGTTTAATGAAGAGAAGGAAGAGGGGGGACATGATAGCAGTGTTCCAATATCTCAGGGGCTGCCACAAAGAAGAGGGAGTCAAGCTATTTTCCAAAGCGCCTGAAGAAGGCAGGACAAGAAGCAACGGGTGGAAACTAATCAAGGAGAGAAGCAACTTAGAACTAAGGAGAAACTTCCTGACAGTTAGAACAATTAACCAGTGGAACAACCTGCCTCCAGAAGGGGTGAATGCTCCAACACTGGAAGTTTTTAAGAAGAGACCGGACAGCCATTTGTCCGAACTCATATAGGGTTTCCTGCCTGAGCAGGGGGTTGGACTGGATGACCTCCAAGGTTCCTTCCAACTTTATTATTATTATTGTTATTATTAAACTCAGGACAGCTTCAAAAGAAGCCATGCAAACTTTGAAAAAAAAAGGAATGTCCTTCCTTTCAAAGGAAATTCACTGGGTGAATTAGGGCCAGTTGCCCCCAGCCCAACCTACTTCACAGACTAGCACTGATGATGTTACCTAGTTTGGGTAATGGAATATTTGCAAGAAAACAACCAAGCTCAGAGAGCACCAAGGACCCCTACCTCACAGAGTTGGTTAGGGGGAGTTGGGGGATGGAGGATGATTTTATGCCTCTTTGAGTTCCTGAAAAAAACATAAATCTGACAAGAAATAAAGGATGTGTACAGCCCTATCTGTAGGTGTTTCAGGACTGTTAAAATTGTGGCTTTAAAATTCCATTGGGCTTTTTGTTCCATGATGTGATCAGTTCCTCCCCCTCCATTCCCCCATTATAATCAGCTCAAAACAAATGTCATTGTCTGCGAAAGAAGATTGATTGGTTGGTTGGTTGGTTGATTGATTGATTGAACGAACGAATGAATGAATGAATTTATACACTACATATCTCACAATAGAAGTTAACCACTTTCCTATCCTGGGTTTTCCCCCCCCCCCATCTATGATTACATGAGCTGAACTGTCAGGGTATGGAGAGAAGTTAGAAACAGCAACAAATAAAGTGTATTGAAAGAAAGGAACAGGACTCCAAGTAGAAGAAGAGCTTTGAAATTGTTCTACAGCCCTGAGATCTGACTGACTGAAGAGCCACCTACTCTCTATAGCTCACCTATCTACTTGCTGTTCACTTAGCATTTGATCTGAGGTCAGTAGCAAAGGAGGGTCCTCCCCCCGCCCAGCCCAGAACAGTGCAATCAGAAGGAAACGGCAAGGAGGCCTCTCCCCCAGCAGGTGAATCAGTCCTTCTCAATTTATCCATATGAAAAAAGATGCTTGGTGCATAAAATTGGAGCTCTTGCATCTCAGAAATGCCTCGTGGCCCTGCTGAGACCCTGACTGAGTGCTCATTGAGATCAGAGATAATGTTTCAGCCCACATCAAATGGCTTTTGGTCAGGGTCAGGTTGGCAATGGAAATTACGGCTAATTTCCTTTTGTGTAAGCGCATGTGGGAGACAGGTCACTTCTCCTTCACCAGAACAAGGAGGCTGTGTGCAACCCAAGGATCCAAGCGGTGTTACGTACTTGGCATTTATGGCAGATGGGGAGTTGTGAATTTTCTTTTCATCTTTCCTGTAATGTTATTTTGAGCCGTTCCCAGAGATGTGAGAGGATAGCTACTTCTGTGTTAGCCTGTTATTTCACGCCCATTCATTTTTCTCACTTTGCAGCTTTCACCTGAGCAAATGCTATTCAGGGGGAAAAAGACTTATCGATTATAGAGGAAAGTTACCTTCAGCATCTTGAGCCTCTCTGGCTGGTCTGTGTGCAGGGAGAGATTTGTATTAGAGAATAAACTATATATCGTTTGCAAAATTTAGCCTCACACTTTTTTGCAAACACCGTTTGACTTCATGTATTCCAGAGTGGCTCCTCACTTTCTCTTCTGTCCTTTAGATCAACTAAAATGACATGAAAATACACAGTGTGATCTCTACGTGTGATGTTCAAAACACCCTTTTATTTGGAGATTTTTAAAAAAACATCCATTTCCTCTTTTTTTTTTAAACTCGTTGTTGTCATCTACTTTATTTGACCAATACATGCAGAAACTGCATTACATAGGTCAAGTTTCGTAACTATGAAAATGAACCAGTTGCAGGGGATTATAATCCATTTCGGTTTCCATAATTTTAAAGATGGAAAGTGAATAAATCACAAAATGCTTCTGATCTAATAAAATCATCATAAAGAGAACTATGTCTTTTCTTTCTGTATAGCTGAAATTCATATATGGATACAGATATTTCTTTTGATAAAAGAGAGAGAAACAAAGCAAAGAAAGGTTCGAAGCTCCCTTGGCAGAATTGTTAAACTGAACATGAAATTGAATTGAATATCCATAGTCTATCATGTTGGTCCTGAGCAATGGACAGATTTACTTCCTTGTTTGGAGGATTTTCTATCTCTTTCTGAATGATTTTTTTTTTAACATTTTATCTCCACCTCTCCTTCAAAAGAAGCGCGAATGAACAATATGTGATAGACTAGATATAGTAGATAGACCATATACAAGAGCTGTTTTTTCAGGTCTTATGAGGACAGCTTATTATTATGAGCCCAGATCTAAAGTTGATTGCTTTAATATTGGAAACGCGTACTGAATTTTTACCTCAGGATACTGAATTTCTACCTCAGGATTTTTTGTTAGGGATCATAAAAGATTGCACTACTAATGAGATGAATTTACTTCTAAAGCTCGAATGAACAACAGGTGTTAGACTAGAAACAGTAGATAGACCATATATAAGAGAAACACCAATCAAATAAAATGTATCAGGCATATAGTTGAGGCTGGACGTGAGGAGTGAGGAATGTTTGCTAAACCAGACGTTTACAAAGACTGATCCTTAGAGTTTTATTACAGGTTATATGATAATTGCTCTATAATATGATCTTATGTTTAATGTTGATGATTTTAATAAAATAAAAAAAAATTTTTTAAAAAAAGAGAGATTTCTCCTGAATGGCTTTCCAGTGAAGGATAAATATATCCATGGAACGATGTAAATAAAATATAGACCAAAACAATGGACTGATCCCAAGTCAAAACAATGAAATGATGTAATGCTAAATATCAAAAGAGCAACATGTCTAGGAACTCATTAAGAGGTACTTCATACACCGTAATGTGGATTTCTCACATGCTCCTTGTGATAGTGTCCTTGTCTTGCATATGGAAACAAATAAATTCAACCCTTAATCTCAGTACTTAAGAGATTTAAAAAGAGCTTTTCCTTGAGAGTTCTAAAAATAACCATAGTTAGCAGAGGCAAACATTTCTGAGAAGAAACATTGATCCGATTTAATAGAAATATAGATATGAAAAAACAATCATTGTACCAGCGGCCCCCAAAATTAAAATCACATTATTACCATCCAGTTGCACTCACTTCCATTATGATGAGGTGTTTTGAGAGGTTGGTAAAGAATTACATGGTTTTCATGCCTTCCCCCTACATTTGACTCATTACAGTTTGCCTATCGAAAGAACCGCTCTGTAGAAGATGCACTTTCCTATGTGCTTCATCTTAGCTGGGCACACCTGGAGGGGAAGAATACTCATGTGTGAATGCTGTTTGTGAATTTTAGTTCAGCATTCAACACAATCATATACTTTTGTATATGAGTTAGATCCTTCCAAACATACCCTCTTTCACAACTTTTGCTAATAACGCAGGGGTCAAGGTGGAACTTCAGTATGAAATCCCTTCACATATTCACCTATAAAGAGAAGATGAGTTTAGGAGTTATTTTAATTTGATATCATTGTAAGAATGTGCTAGACTGGTAAGAACTGTCTTCAGAGAGGTCATCTGGATAGTGATTATGCTCCTGCTTCCTTTGCCTCCTTCTTTACAGGTGAATGGGGCCAAGACAAATACTTACTGGTGGAAGTCATAATGCTGTGCCATCAATAAGCAGAAACCTCTGGGACCAAAGCATTGGGCACGTAGTGTTAAGGAGGTCATGACTGATTGCTGACCCAATACAGTCAAGAGAGGAGCTTTTATCAGTCAGGAGGGAACCATCAGTTGTTTATGTGTGGTGAAGCTACCCTGAAAGGGAGTCAAAGTTCATTGTCTTTGGCATATGCATCCAAGCACCATGCACTCGCTGGCCTCTGTGTGCGGGGGCCGATGGTGTCAGGCAGCAGCTGCCCTGGCCCCTGCCTCACCTTGCCCTGCGACAATGGCACCCCCGCCCTGCCTCATCTTGCCTCACCCCGCAGGATGAACCTCCTGCCCACCACCCCACCTGCCCAAGACCTCCTTGATCTCCCCCAACCCTGCCCGGCCCCACATGCGTCCCTCCCCACGAGCAACATCGAGGTGATCATGCCCACCTTGGCCACACCCACCCAGTCTGCCATCACCACAGCCACACCCACCCAGTGGGCCACGCCCACCTGGCACCCAGCAATAAATAAGTGGGTTTTGGGTTGCAGTTTGGGCACTCAGTCTCTAAAAGGTTCGCCATCACTGGCATATACCGGTATCAATTAGTAGCTCAACCCCACTGATTCTTGACCACAGATGACCACATAGCCTGACTGACCCTTTTCTGTCTGTCCCCTTCTCCTTTATTGTAGAAAAGTAGGTAGGGTTTTCTGAATGTATTAGGGACGCTGGCATGTCTGTTTCTTTCTTGTGAGGATTAATCCCCCTTTCTTCTGACAGGCTATAGAAGCAAGGGCAATTTAGAAAGCGGTGGGGGGAAAAGTGGGAGGGGAGGAAAACCAGCAACCCTTAAGTCACCTTAGAAAATGAACATCTTATCCTCCTGAAGTTTAAATAGCAGCAGGAAATCAGGAGCAAATACCGGTAACTCTTTCTGGGTTGTCAGCTTTTATCAAGGCACTCATCTACGCAGTAGGAGAAAAAGAAAGTGGGGGAGACAGGAAGAATTCACTTTAAACAGATTTTATCACCAGGCAGTATTGTATAGACCAACGGCAATAAATAAATAAGAAGAGCCATGCTGAATCAGGCCAAAGCCCATCGAGTCCAGCATTCTGTGTCACACAGTGGAATAACAGTATAAAGAGTTCTATTTTTATTTAATGTCACAGAGTCAGCTGAATAGATTGGTTCTCTTCAGTCAGGCTTGTATCTTCAATCACTAGTGGTAACTTACTGTCTGGTCACTTCTGATAAAAAAGAAATGAGGAGAAATGCTTCACTTGTATACTAATATGCTTGTTTCCACAGTGCCTATTTAGTATTCAAACAATATACATCAGGGATCCCGAGTGCTTTGAATGAAAATCTAAATTCTGCCATTTTTGAGAATGTGCTTAAAATTAGCGATGAAAACCTACTTGCTAACATTATAAGTGGATATACTAAGGGCAGAAGAAAGAAAGTTAGATTGAAATACACCACTAGATAAATGTGTAAGGGTTTTTTTCTTTTTTGAACAAAAATAAAATACAGGAGTGTCTTTCTTTATACACTTTCTAACAAGTATACAAAGGCAAAGGTTGATGAGGTTTTGATGACCAAGGCATTTAATCTTGGGTCTGGGGGAGAATGCCTCACAATTTTGATGCAGAAAGCTCAAGACTGTGACATAGAATTTTATCTCATAATTTGTTAGAGAATTTTAATTTCTCTGTTGGTGAAAAAATAAGATTCAAAATAACTTCTTTATATTTATATCAAAATATTTACAATACCATACATTCTTCTTTACAGCAACATAGCTCAATGAAGACTTCTTACAGAGAGATACAGAGACAAACCTGAGACTAAAAATTCAGCTTCTAACTCAAAACCTTTTGCACAGACTCAGTAGCACTTTCTTCACATTGGCTGACTGAGTTACCATATGAATCTTCCTGCTCATGAATATTCCAACACTCCTCTCTTCATGACAGGAAGAGACATCAGGCCTATTGACTTAATACATTCTCCATAGTGAACACCACCCAATGGTTTAGTCATCATGTCTGCCAAATTATCCTCAGAAGAATAATGATGTAAACTAATCAATTTTCCTTTTACAGCTTCCCTGACATTACAATACTTAATGTCTATATGTTCTCCAGCATGGTGGATATAGAATCCACTGATTGGGTTATTTCAGCCTTCCTGCTCAGAAAGACTAAGTCACAGCTTTAGTCACGCCTCCCTTTGGGTGTGTCTTCCCAGTTTTGACTTAGTCTTAGGCTCAGCAGTACGCAGGCTTATTGGCTCCATAGGAATATTATATTTAAAATACTCTAATTCAGATTTTCTTATCTAAAATTATTCTAAATTCCAAATTATTAGTTGTCTCTGGTTTTGGCTAATCTCTGAAGGACTCTGTCCTTCCTCGAGCCTCTTGGGCTCTGGCAGGGCTCTTCTCCTCCCCTCGAGGCCTTCAGGCCTCTCGAAGCAGGACGCTTGGGTAGTGCTCTCCCTCCTTTTGCCGACGTCCCCGAACGGCGAGCGGACCTGCACAGCCAACGGAGTTCGGTCCGAGCACCCAGCGCACGAGGCTCCGGCATCAGATTCACCGCGCCCATTTTAAACCGCAGGTTTCTTCGCGACGGGGGGGAAGCGCGGAGATCTAGCACACATTGCCCTTCATTCCCCTCGTGGCTTTTGGCTCGTTTTTTGATCGTTAGAGGCAAGAAGAGTTGCGGCCGCCATTTTGACCGCGTGGTCGCCCAGTGGTCGCCATTGCAATCGCCTGCTGACGGCCGCCATTTTGGATTCAGGGCCAACTAGGCCGCTTTTAGCGGAGACTGTCGCCTTGACCTGTACTGACAGGTCCGAGCGAGGGAACAAACAGCGCGCTGTATTCTAGCGACCCTGAGATCCATAGGCGGCCGCCATTTTGCCCTCCAGACCGAGTTGTGCCGGCTAAGCCGAGCTTTCAGTGGTTATCCGGGGCCGCGTGGCAGGCCTACAAGGAGGCATTTGTATATATTTAAGGGGTTGTTTCTGTCTATTTCTTTGAAAAATAAATAAATAAATAAAATAAAAATAAAAATAAATATATTTAATATTATTGTAGGACTGCTTTTAGGAGGCAGCATTAGGAGTAATAATACGGCACCCAGTGGGCTGCTGATTGCCCTTGGTCCTGTCCTGGAGTGAGGGTTTCTTCTGACCGCCTGTTATTGTTAGCAGTGGCCTTTAGCCACCAGGCCCAATCGGACAGGCTTACCAACCTGTCTGGCTGTTCTGTCCTTGCCTTGTTGTTCAGTGTGAGGAACGGGTGCGTTCCATCTCTGACTATTTTTTTTTTATTTTTTTTTGTGCTCAGATATCTTTTATTGATTTTTAGTTTCTTCTGATCTTCATCTGCAAGCTTTATTTCTTTTTGTTTGCATTTGGACATACTTTTTCCAATCTGAGCCTTCAAAGAAAGGTACAAAATAAAAAATCCTAACCAAAAAGCAGTAATCAATCATCACTAGTGGAAATAAATCGTGACAAAATGTGGAAGCTCTCAAATAAACTCACAGTAATAGCTAGTAAAATAGTCTGAAAACAGCAATTCAGGCAAAGCTATATCTCCACAGCGTAACATGTATTTTTGGCCCTTGCAATATGCATGCATAGAGAAAAGGAAGAGGAGTGCTGCAACTTGGCCCTGATACCTATATGACCTGGATAGTATCAGAAAATATGTTTGATTTGACCGTTCGTGCATGTTGCCGTACATCACCTACCTATCAATTTTGCTTTCTTTTTTTTCTTTTCTTTTTTTTTAATTCTTTTATTAAAACAATCAGCATTGGACATAAAAACATATTATGCAGCAATCAACATGATACCTGGTATACAATACTAAGTATTCGTCTTTGAAAACGTCTGAATTAGTAAGCCTTTTCCCCCCCCCACCCCTCGCGTCTAGTCTCAACTATACTCCTGTTACATTTTATTTGATTGGCGTTTCTTCTATCTGTTTCGAAATTAATGTGGTCAACATGAAACATAAGATCTTATTGCTAAACAACCCTCCTAGAACATAGCATACAACATTAGGTATTAATCTTTGTAAACATCTGTTTTAGTAAACGTTCTACCCTCCTCCCTTGCATCTTCAAGTATAATCCGAATACATTTTGTTGGATTGGTGTTTCTCTTATATATGGTCTATCTACTGTTTCTAGTCTATCGCCTATTGTATGTTTGCGCTTCTGACTTGATTTCATCCCATTACTAGTGCAATCTTTTATAGTCCCTAACCAGAGGTCCTGAGGTGAGAGTTTCATATCCTGAGGTAGAGATTCAGTCTACTTTAGCCATATTAAAGCAAACATCATTAGTCATAAGGTTATGTTAAGAGGCATTAGTTATAGAACATATACATTCAACATTGGGTGTTAGTTTTTGTAAACCTTTGATTTGTTAACCCTTCTTCCCTCCTCCCGTCGAGCCCTAGCTGAACGCCAGCTGCATTCTGTTTGATTGGTGTCTCTCTTGGATATAGTCTATCCAATGTTTCCAGTCCATCACAAATTGTTCATTGGAGCGATTTTTCAAATATGCCGATATTTTTGCCATTTCCGCCAGGTTTGTTACTTTCACAGTCCATTCTTCAATAGGCGGTATTTCTGGATTCTTCCAGTACTGTCCCACCAATAATCTTGCTGCTGTAATTAAGTTCAAAAATAAATTTGACTCTGAGGTAGTGATATCCTCTGTGATCCCTAACAAAAAAGCCTGAGGTAGAAATTCTATACGCTTTTTGAAAATAGTTTGGAGTGTCCACCATATCTTCCTCCAGAATGCTTTGATTTTTCTGCATGCCCACCATATGTGAAAGTAAGTAGCCTCCCCATCTCCGCACCTCCAGCATTTGGGCTGGGTGCCCGGGTAGATGAGTGATATTTTTTTCGGGTCAAGATGCCATCTATAGAACATCTTGTAGAAGTTTTCCCTTAAGTGTTGCGATTTCGTGAATTCTACATTCCTCACCCAGATTTTCTCCCACGTGTCTATGGCTATAGAGTGTCTGAAGTCTTGCGCCCATTTTATCATACAGTTCTTGACTAGCTCGGTTTCAGAGTCCATTTCTATCAGAATGCTGTACACTCGTTTGATGTGCATAATCCCCTGCTCTCTGATCTGTTTAATTAGGTTCTCGTCATTCTGGGAGAAGCCCTTCTTCTTGTCTTTACGCCACCTTGACTGTAGTTGTATATATGATAGCCAATTACTTCCTATTCCTCTGTTTGCCAGCGTTGCTTGAGATTTCAAGAGGAACCCGTTTTCTTCTCCCAGTACAAGTTCACTGTAGGGCACCACTTCTTGCCCCTGGGATGTGTTCATATCTCCTGTTGCGTGTCCAGGGATCGTCCAAATGGGAATCTTGTCGTGTAGGAGGTGCTTATATTTCTTCCAGACCCATAGCAATGGGATTCGTAGTGGGTTCTCCTTGAAGTTCCTATCTGCCTTTTTGTCGTATATTAGGTATGCGTGCCAGCCGAATCGTAGACCATGCCCCTCCACATTCAGAACTCTATCATTTGTCATGTTGATCCAGTCACTAACCGCCACCAACGTTGCAGCATAGTAATATAGCTTTAGATTAGGCATTTTGAGTCCCCCCCTCTCCCTTGCGTCATGGATGATTTTTAGTTTCACCCTCGGTCTCTTGTCGTCCCAAATAAATCTGTTGATGCCTTTCTGCCAATTGTCTAAGTCCGCATCCTTCTTGAGTATGGGTAGCATTTGAAAGAGAAATAAAAATCTGGGTAATACATTCATCTTTACTGTCGCTATCCTGCCGAGCAGGGACAGATGTAACGATTTCCACCTTTCCAGGTCTGCTTGTATCTTATTCCACAGGACCTCGTAGTTATTCTTGTATAATTTCGCATTTGTTGATTCTATCTCCACTCCTAAGTATTTGACTTTCTTGACTATTTCACAACCCGTTATTCTTTCCAGGTTCCGTCTTGCTTTGTTGTCTAGGTTTTTGGCTAGCATCTTTGTTTTTGATATATTTACTTTGAAGCCTGACACCCTACCATAGTCCTCCATTATCTCCATCAATTTCCTTGCTGACTGTGCTGGTTGCGACATTGTCACCAGCAGGTCATCCGCAAAGGCACATAGTTTGTATTCTTGTTGTTTAATCTGTATGCCCTGTACATCCTCTGCTGCTCTTATTCTGTTCAGTAAAATTTCCAGTGTTAGGACAAATAACAGGGGGGACAGCGGGCAGCCCTGTCTCGTGCCTCTCTCTATATTAAATGAGTCTGTTAAGTCTCCATTGACAATGATCTGACCTGTTTGTTTCTGGTAAATTGCCGTTATGGAGTTGAAGAACTGTGCTCCCATTTTCATCTTCAGGACCAAGTTCGTCAGGAACGGCCAATTCAGTCTGTCGAAGGCTTTTTCTGCATCCACAAACATTAGAGCGGCGGGTATCTGGTTGTGCCTTTGCAGGTACTCTATTATGTTCAACAGCTGTCTCACGTTGGTTTTCATCTGGCGTCCTTGTATAAATCCCCTTTGGTCCGGGTGTATTGTTTTTTGTAGAACAGTCATTAGTCTATTGGCCAAAATTTTTGTGAAGATTTTATAGTCTGTGTTTAGTAGTGAGATGGGCCTGTAGTTTGCGGGCTGTGTGTCGTCTTTCCCCTCCTTTGGGATTAATGAGATGTAGGCTGTTTTCCAGGATGGTGGGACCTGGCCTCCTTCTTGAATGCTGGCGAATAGCTTTCTGGGGGGTTCTAGCATCTCCTCCTGTAGATGCTTGTAGTAGGTCGCTATCATCCCATCCGTCCCAGGCGATTTTCCTGCTTTCAGTTGTGTGATCACTGAGTGTATTTCCTCCTTTGTGATTAAGGCATTCAGGGCTTCTCTTTGTGTGTCGGTAATCGCCTGTATCTTTTCGTTTTGTAGGAATTCATCTATCTCTTTGTCTTGTATCTTATCCTCGGCATATAGTTTCGAGTAGAACTCTGTGAAGGCTGTCTTGATGGTTTTTTGTCGGAATTCTAGCTTGCCTTTGTATTCTATCTTTTCAATTATGCGGGATTTCTGTTTCTTTCTTATAGTGTAGGCTAGCCAGCGGCCCGGTTTGTTGGCCTTGCAGAATGTCTTATGTTTTGCATATTGTATATTCCTTGCAACTTGGTCCGCCATCAACATGTCAAATTGCTTTCTTAAGATCTTGAGTCCTTCTTTGGCGACTTTGTCTTCTGGTCTTTTTATCAGTAGCCGCTCCATTTTGCTTATCTCATTTTCTAACTCTTTTCTTTTTTGTTCTTGTTGGCGCCGGTGCCAGCTATTCATGGATATGAGGATCCCTCGCATGTACACCTTGCTGCCGTCCCAGATCTGTTCTATCGGTGTTCCGTTGTTCATATGTGTGCTGAAGTATTCCTTCATAGCTTTTTTGCATTCCGCCACCTTGTCTCCATGTCTAAACAGGTTTTCATTGATTCTCCAGGACCTCCTCTGTGTCTGGCCGTGTCTTAGCTCCATCCTCACAGGGTTGTGGTCCGTCAGAGCTTTGGGTAGGATTTCCACTGCGTTTAGACGAGTTAGCAAGTCGCTAGAAGTTAATATAAAGTCAATTCTGGAGAAGGATTGATGTCTGCCAGAGAAGAAGGTGAATTCTTGTTCTCTGCCATGTCTTTTCCTCCATACATCTGTCAGTTCGAGTTCCTCCTTCATGTCAAAGAAGGATTTAGGCAACTTGGAGTGTTTTTGTGGGTTCGGTGCAGTTCTTTTTTTGTCTAGAGCGGTCTCTATGACCCCGTTCCAGTCGCCCATGATGATGTAAGATCTGTAGTTAAGTTGTGTTATTTTCTTGTGTAGCTTTTTGTAGAATTTGCCTTGCTGCTGATTTGGTGCATATACGCCCATTACTAGAATCTTCTTGTCTTCCTGTGTTATTTCAATTGCCAGGTATCTACCTTGGGGGTCGGATTCTATTAGCTTTGCCATTATATGTTTCTTTACGTATATAACAATCCCGTTCTTTTTTCTTGGCGCCGCTGCCACAAATTGCGCACCTAGTTTGTAGCTGGTCAGATATTTCTGGTCTGCTGCCCTGATGTGTGTTTCTTGTAAGCAAATTATGTCGTTTCCTCCATGAAATAGATAATGAAATATTTTCCTCCTTTTCTGTGGAGAGTTTAGTCCGTTAACGTTCCATGTCAAGTATTTAGTCGTCATTGTCGGTTTCAGGATACTCTTCCGAGACCGCTTTCATTCTATCTCCTGTGATAGTCTTTGGTCTCGCTCCCATGGTATCCGAGTTTGTGTTCGAGTTGCATATAGGGATCGCGTCGTGTTGATCTGTGCGTTTGGTGGTGGATCTTGTTATCCTGCCCTCTGCAATCTGACTTGTTCCCTTGTTGTTGTTGTTGCTTCCTGTTCTCTGTGTCGTCGTGTCTCTAGTTGGTCCTTTCCTTTCTCGTGTTCTTGCAGCAGTCTGTCGGTCTGGTGGATTTTCTGCGTCTTCTCTCGTGGCGTATTGGGATCCCTCCGGCATCAGCTCCTTTTCCAGGAATTCTCTGGCTTGTTGAACCGAGTTCAGTTGATGTCTTTTATTTTTATAGTAGAATGTCATCCCCGTGGGGGTTTCCCATCTGAATCGCAAGGCACGTGATCTCAGTTCGTCGACCAGGAACTTATATTCCTTTCTGTCTCGCAGCATCGTCTGGGGGATCTCTTTCAGTACTTTCACTTCTTGCCCCTTTATGTATAAACTCTTGTGGTAAGACGTGGCTGAGATGCGATTCCGGAATCCCTGCGTCACAAAGCGGATGACCACGTCCCTTGGTTGGTGTCTGTTTGTTGTCGTCCGTGCGCCCACTCTGTTGATTCTGTCAATTTGCCATTCGATAGCTGAGGCTGGTAGTCCCAGAAATGCTGCCAGGGCCTCTATAAAGGTTCCGGCCAGGCTTCCTTGGGTTTCGTCTGATGTCTCTTTCAGGCCCCTGAACCTGATTGTGGTCGCCAGTTGCCAGTACTGTATCGTGGTGGCTTGGTCTTGGTTCACCCCTCTCATCTCTGCTATCTCTGTTCTCTGGCCTTCTACTTGATTCTCCACTTTTTCCATCCGCTCGTCCACCTTTTCCCTGATTTCCTGAAAGTTTTTCTCCATTTCCTCCCCTACTTCCTTGTAGTGTGTTTGCATTGCCTCTTTCATTTGCTCCAAATCTGCAGCTATTGCTTTGCGTTGCTCCTCCCATTTTCTCTCTAGCTCTCTACCTTGTTCTCGCAGCATTTGTTTTGTATCGTTGTGTCTTTTCTCCATCTGTGTGCCCATTTCCACCAACCTTTTATCCATTCCATCCATCCTTTCAACCAGCTTCTCTATTACCTCGTGTAATTTTTGTATCATGTGTGCTGTTGGGTCGGTCTGTGTGGGTGTATGGTTCTGGGTGCCTGCATTTGAATGGGAGGGTGTGGGGATGGGTAGAGTAGTTCCTGGTGGTTTAGAACGCTGGGCTGGGGTGGATACAACTCCCTTCGTTTGTGTCAGTGTGGTCTGCTTGGAGGCCATTTTGAGGTTATCTTCCTGTTGTCTTGGCACTGTTTTGGGTCCCAATTTGGATCAAATTGGGCGCTAGGTTGTGATCTGTTGTTGGTCCGGTGGTCTAGCCTTTCGAGGGGGGAGGGGCTTCAGGGCTTAGGCAGTGTGGGGGTAGGGGCCTGTATTCTGGCAATTTTATGTTCAGGGAGCCAGGGAACCAGTTCAGTGTTTTTGCCTTGGTTTCCTCTTCACTCCCCTCTGCCAGTCTATTTCTTCTCCTTGTTCCTTTCTGGTTCCTTCTTTCCCCTCTTTCTCTGCCTTCTTGCCCAAGTCGCTTCCTCCCTTCTTCTTTCAGCCTGTGTTTACTACTCCCCTCTACTTTGCCCTTATTGCTCACCGGGTTGCTTTCCAGCTTTCTTCTTCCCTGCCGTCCGTTGTGGGGGGGGAGGAAACAGTGTCTCTGCAGGGTTTTTCCCCTCCCTTCTCTCCCCCTTTGCTTCGTAGCCTCCTCTCACCTGGTCTGTCTTCTCTTGCTCCGCCCGCTTGGCTTCTTGCCGCCTCTGTTGCCTTTCTTGGGGGCCTAGGGGGGTCTTCTGAGGGTCCCGTGAAGGCCTCCTCCTCCCGCTGCTATTTTCACCCTCTGGTCGGCGTCCCGCAGCGCTCGGTTCCACCCCCGCCGGTCTCACCGTTTTGCGTTGTCTTCTCCCGACGCTGCTGCCTGCCGTCCTTTCTTTGTATCAGCTGGCTCTCCTCCGCTGCGGCTGGGCGGCTTTGCAGCTTCTTCAGGCCTCCAGCTGGGTAAGTCCCGGGCTCTTCTTCCCTCGTCCCGCTTCTTCCTGGTCGCCTCTCGCTCCCGTCTCCTTCTTCGCTGCTTCCTCGGTCTTCTCTCCTCACTTCTATTGTTTCCGCCCTCGTGTCGTCTTCTTCTGGCCGGCCTCTCCGTTTTCTTCTTCTGCTCGCGTCCCCTCCGGCGATCCTGCTTCCAATCGGGTGTTTTTCGGGTCGCCGGAGGTTCCGCTATCTGCCGGGAGTCTCCCTTTTTGAATTTGGCGCTTCGGGCTGCCAAAAAGCCGCCGAAAATCCGATCGCCGTAACGGAGCTTCCTAGAGATGGCTCCGTACGGCTCGACCGGAAACCGGAAGTCCCCCCCATCTCTGACTATTGATCTGCGTCCTTGGTTCCCTTTTTTCGCTAGATGTCCTACTGCAGGCCCTATCTAGTTGCAATGGCAGACAGTTCATCGCCCCTGACAACAAGTCTCTGGTGCACCCCCTGCGCAGTCAAAGCGCAGATCTACTGAATTGGAAGCAGGGGGTAAGAAAAAAGCCAAAACTAAACATCTGACTACTAAGGAGATTTCTAAGTCAGCTGAGCAAGAGGCCTCGAGGAGACATCAGGCACTGGAGAGGGAATTCTCCAAGGCATAGCGGCTCCTATCCAGCGGGGCCGAACCAGTTCCCCCCGCCCCACTGGATACTGATACCTCGGAGCTGCCTTTGGCGCCTGTGCAAGAAGCCACCTGGATTAGTTCTCCTCGGGGGGCAACTGAACAGGCAGGTCCCTCTCACTCCTCTCCCTCCTTACAGCAGGGTCCCCAAGTGGCTCAGGCTCCAACGGTGGTTGGGGCTGCCCCTAGGGACCAAGGGGATATGTGGTCTCAAGGCCAATTCCAGGCATTCATGCATCATGCCTTTATTCAATTTATGTCCTCCTCTTCTCTGCAGGGATGCACCATGGCACCAGGTTCAATATCTCTGAAACTTCCTCTCAGGTAGGAGAGGGGGAGTCTGTGGATTTGGTCATAGCTGACACCCCCATGTCAGAGGATGAGGAGGCGGTGCCCGATCAGGCTTCTGCCTCGTGTCTCTTTGACCCATCCGTATTTAAATCCCTTCTATTGAAGGCCTGTGCTACCACTAATCTGACCTCAGTTCAGGAGGAAAAACCTTCTACCTCCGCAGATCAGGAGTCCAACCCTTTATTTGCAGTGAAGGTCGTGGACCATAAGCAAATTCCTTGCCCCTTCATGTACCAGGATGCGGTTGAGGCCCAGTGGTCATCCCTGGCCACTACCCCCAAGGAAAGCAGTATGGAGAAAAAGCTGTACAATGTCTCTCCATCATTTCCCTCCATGTTAGCCGTCCCTATGGTTGATCCTCCCCTAATTTCTTTATTTTCTAATTCCGCCGTCTCAGGTGACATGGCAGAGGTTATGAAAGCGGAGGACAAGAAGTTTGAGTTCGCCTATAGAAGAGCTCACCAGGCTTCGGGACTGGCCATAAAGGCCGCGACTTCAGCTTCTTTCTTCGCCAGAGCGGCCATCATGTGGCTCCGTGATCTTCAGACCTTGGTTCCCCCTGATCAGGTCAGAGTGCACCAGACACTTGTCAAGCTGGTGGCGGCCTCACAATACATGTCGGACACCTCTCTCCACTTGGCCAAGTGCTCGGCCCGTTCCATTGGTGCCACAGTGGCCTCTCGCAGGCTACTATGGTTAAAAAAGTGGAGAACGGATTTAAAGGCCAAATGGCGTCTCTCCACGTCCAAGTACGCTGGTAAGGATCTGTTTGGCCCTATCCTTGACCCACACATGGTCGAGGGTAAGGACAAGCGCAAGGTCATGGTGCACCCCTCCAAGAAGTCCGACAGGCGGCCACAGCAGGACTCCCGCAGACAGTCCTTCCGTCCCTCGGGCTCTTGGAAGTGGCGACAGCCCGTTCGAGCAGGGCATTCCTGGGATTGGCCCAGAGGTTCGCGCTCCTTCCCCCAGAGGCAGGATCGTCAACAGGACCACCCGAACACCGGAGCCAGGAGTCAGTCTCAGGCCAAACGTCCCTTCAGAGGTTCCGGGGGTCGTCCCTATAGACGCTCCAAGTGACGCCATCAGGGATTTTCTGATAGGAGGGCGCCTGGGACGGTTTTACCAGGTCTGGGAGCAGACCACCACCGACTCTTGGGTCAGAGACACCTTCAGACGCGGTCTGGCACTCGAGTTTTATGCGCTCCTTCACGATCACTTCCTACAGTGCCCAGTATCACGGAATCCCTCAAAAGCACATCTCGTATCCACCGCCATCAAACATCTCCTAGACATCAGGGCCATAGAGCCAGTACCAAAGAGTCAAGTTGAAACAAGTTTTTACTCCATCCTGTTTGTGGTCCCCAAGGCATCAGGAGGATGGAGGGTGATACTGGACTTAAAGGGTCTGAACCGATTCTTAGTATACAGACGGTTCAAGATGCAGACCCTAAAGTCAATACTGGCCGGTATCAGGAAGGGAGATTTTCTCTCTTCCATAGATCTCACTGAGGCTTACCTCCACATCCCAATCTCCCAGGAGCACCGCAGGTTCCTGCGATTCTGTTACGCATACCGGCATTATCAATACCAGGCCCTCCCGTTTGGCCTGTCTTCAGCCCCAAGGGTCTTCACGAAGCTCTTGGCGGTATTGGCAGCCCACCTTCGGATGATACCGGTGCGCGTACAGTGCTACCCGGACGACATCCTCATACAGTCCAGGTCCCTTCAGTCAGCAAGATCAGATCTGTTGACCACCATTCAGATCCTTCAGGATCACGGCTTTTCACTAAATTTCATGAAAAGCCACACTTCCCCCACAAAACGTCTACTCCATCTAGGGGCCCTGATAGACTCCGAACTTTGCAGGATCTATCTACCCCAGGAGCGACGGTTGAGCATCCAGAAATTAGTATCCCATATTCGGGGTGCGAGGACGGTTCCTCTGGTACAGTTGTCCCAGCTCCTGGGAAAGATGGTATCTTGCATAGGCATAGTCCCGTGGGCGAGACTACACTCGAGGAGCCTCCAGTGGTTCCTCCTCCCCTTTCAGAAGCAGAACCTCAGCGCCTCCTCCAGAAAGGTCCAGGTACCGTTCCACATCCTCTCATCCCTCCAGTGGTGGTCTTCCGCAGCCATGTCCAAGGGGACCATATTCAAGGAGCCCCTCAGGCTCATCCTGACCACAGATGCTAGTCTGTTCGCTTGGGGGGCTCACCTCCAGACCCATTTGGGCCAGGGGCAATGGTCCAGGGTGGACCTCAAGCAAAACATAAATTGGCTGGAACTCAGGGCGATTCATCTGGCCCTCCTCCATTTCTCCTCCCTAGTGTCAGGCAAACATGTCCTAGTCCTTACAGACAACGTGGCGGCCAAGGCTCACGGCAACAAGCAGGGGGGGACACATTCCTGGCCTCTTCTCCAGGAGGCCATGGAACTAGGTTTGTGGGCAGAAGCCCACTTGGGCTCAATCAGGGCGGAAAACATTTCAGGGGAGGCAAACCGACAGGCAGACTCCCTGAGCAGGGCGACTGTGGACCACTCAGAATGGCGTCTGGACACGAGGCTGTTCGATATGATAGCGAACAGGTTCGGCAGGCCATGCCTGGATCTCTTTGCCTCCCCGTCCAATGCTCAACTCCCCAGATTCTTCACCAGGTTCGCAACGAGGGGGGCCGAGGGGACGGACGCCCTTCGGTGCAGGTGGCCCGAGGGTCTGCTATACGCTTTCCCTCCCCTCCTGCTGATACAAGCCACCATTCGCAGGCTGATATTGGAGCGAGCGGAAGTAATATTGGTTGCTCCATATTGGCCTCGACGCCTGTGGTTTGCAGACCTAGTGGATCTGTCCCTGTCTCCGCCGTGGAGGTTCCCCCCGGACCAAGTGACTCTCAACCAGGGGGAGCTCCTCCATCCGGACCCTCAGTGGCTCCAATTAGCCGCTTGGCACTTGAGCGGGAGAGTCTAGCTAGGCAAGCTTATTCCTCGAGGGTGATCTCTATGATCCAGGCCTCTAGACGCCCCTCGACAAATCGGATTTACGACGCCACTTGGACAAATTTCTGCCAGTGGTGCAATTCACGTAAATTGGACCCTCTCTCAGTTACAGTCCCTAACATTTTGGATTATCTGCTGGATGGCATTTCCAAGGGCTTGTCCACTAACACCATCCGTAGGCAGTTTGCGGTCTTGTCTACGGTCCTCACCTGTGATACTCTGGGTCCACTTTCTCACCACCCAGCGATCTCCGCTTTCCTTAAAGGGGCGGCCAATTCCGGTCCTCCCACAGTACATAGATACCCATCTTGGGATTTACCTACTGTGTTGCAGGCCTTGACCACTGCTCCTTTTGAGCCTCTCCAATCTTGCTCTCTGCATTTTCTCTCCTTGAAGGTGGCCTTTTTAGTTGCTATCACTTCGGCCAGAAGGATTTCAGAGTTGGCCGCCCTCTCAGTCAGGGAAGATCTCTGTATCTTCCATCAGGACAGAGTGGTCCTTAGATTAGACCCCTCCTTTATCCCCAAAGTGAACACCGGTTTTCATAAATCATTGGATCTCGTTTTACCAAGTTTCTGTCCAAGTCCTTCTCACAGGCTAGAATGCCAGTGGCACAAGCTGGATGTGCGCAGGGCTCTGCACCTCTACATAAAGCGTACTGGGTCCTTTCGCAAGTCGGAGGCCTTGTTTGTCTCCTTTCAGCCATCTGCCATGGGCAGGAAGGTGTCCTTCCACCATTGGCAGGTGGATTAGGGCTTGTATTGCTAGGGCTTACGCCTCCCAGTCGCTTCCGGTCCCAGCTCATATCACGGCTCACTCCACGCGCAGCGCAGCAACCTCTGCGGCCTGGTCTACCCAGGCGTCTGTAGAGGAGATTTGTAGGGTGGCATCTTGGTCGTCCCCATCTTCATTCATTACACACTATAAGATTGATAGGTTTGCCGCGGCGGATGCCGCATTTGGCAGACGGATTCTTCAACAGGTCGTTTCCTCTAGGGAGACACCAGCCTAAACCTTCCCCCCCCGAAGGGACATGGGGGGCTTTGGTATGTCCCAATCAGTGGATTCTACATGCACCATGCTGGAGAAGGGGCGTTGTCTTACCTGAACGCCTTTTCTCAGCATGGTGGTGTAGAATTCACACCCTCCCTTGGACAGGTGTCTAGGCTTGTGTATTGTCATTGTTTTTGTATTTTCGGAGTCATTGCGTCAGAGCTTTTCAGGATCCTTCGCCTCGTCAAAACTGGGAAGACACACCCAAAGGGAGGCGTGACTAAAGCTCTGACTTAGTCTCTCTGAGCAGGAAGGCTGAAATAACCCAATCAGTGGATTCTACACCACCATGCTGAGAAAAGGCGTTCAGGTAAGACAACGCCCCTTCTGTTCTTCACCCTGTCACCAGTTGCCATTTTTATACAGGCAGCATTGTCTTCAAATACCTTTACAGATTCTTTCACATTAATATTTAAATCTTGCAACAACTGTACATACCATGTTACTTCAGAACACAATTCAGATAAAGCAGTAAACTCTACTTCCGTTGTTGAAATAGCAACAGTTGTTTGTTTTCTGGACTTCCATCCAATCAGAGTCCCAGAATTTGATTTCCTTGTGTTTATGTCATTTGCATAGTCGCTATCGACATAACACTTTAATTTCAATTCCTCAGTAATCTGTATTTGAAGACCCAAATTTATGGTTCCCTTTAAATATCTGAGAACCCTTTTTACACCCATCCAATGTAACTTTGTAGGTGCAGCAGTAAAATGACTCAAAATGCTTACTGCGCAAGCTATGTCTGGTCTGAACCACTGTGATAGATATAACAAACTCCCTATTGCTGAGTGATATATCTCTTGATCACAGGTTTCACCTTTGTCCACACTTAAACTATTATAAAAATCCATACTCATGGGTGTGGGATCAGTATTGCAATCTTTCATATTATATTTCTCCAATAACTGCTCAATTTTTCTCCTTTGACTGAGAATATAACCACCTTTTTCATTTTTCTGTATCTCTACACCGAGATAATTTTTCATTTCTCCCAAATTCTTTAATTGTGAAAAACCTTGTGCCACTAACCTGGCCTTATACTGTACATCATTATTTGGCAATACCTTTTTCTTATATACCCACTTACAACCCAGAGCTTTGGTTCCCTGTGGCAAAGTCACTGATTTAAATACTTCATGGTCTCCCATGGATTTCATCTGTTTATCCATGGCCTCCTTCCATCTTTCTTGTTCAGCTTTTGGTAATGCCAACACTTCTTTATAACTTGTTGGCTCATACCACACATTGCAAACCTTTACCTTGCTGCCAGAATACCTGTCAGGCAGAATTCCTTTGTTACACCGCTCTGACCTACGTGGTATTAACTGCTCCTGTGTCTCAAGTCTTTCTGGTTTCATGTCTCTCCTCCCTGAACATTGACATCTTCAATAATCATTTTTCATCATTAGATGAGTTATTGTTATTAAATAGATCACCGTCATTAAGTGAGACATACCCAGAATTTGCATTAATTCTGTCCCAATTTTGTTCTGCAAAATTAGCAGACCTTGAAATTACAATTCTTTTACTTCCATCGCTAAAGCGATATCCTTTTGACCCTGGCTCATAGCCCACAAACCTGAGCTTTCTTGCCTTTTGCTGTCCCTTTCTTCTGATTGCTTTCAGAATATGTACCCATGCAGTACTTTCAAAAATTCTCAAATGTGCCAGTGATGGCTTTCTCCCATATAGAATGGCATATGGAGTATTATTAATGGAGGAACTCCACAGCCTGTTAACTATATAATTGGCAGTCAATATGGCTTCTCCCCAATATGATCTGCTCATACCAGAATCCTCTAATAATGAATCTTTCATTGTTTGCAAAACACCATTCCTTCTTTCAGCTACACCGTTCTCTGCTGCTGTGTAAGGATTTGTACATCTATGTCTTATCCCCAACTGCCCCAACCATTGTTGGAATTTAGTTGACATAAATTCAGTACCTCTGTCAGTTTGCAACTGACACACTTGTTGTCTGTACCTTCTCTCTACAAAGCTTACCCACTGTTTGAATTGTTGTAGCATCTCTGTCTTACCTCTAAGCAAGTAGCAAAACGAATACCTGCTATAATCATCAACAATTACCAGTGCATATTTTGCTCCTCCCAAACTGGCTTGCATAGGTCCCACCAGATCTGCATGGACAAGCTCTAGAGCTCTTTTTGTTTGTCTTGTGCTATATTTACTAACTGGGAATGCCTTTGACTTTGATGCTTTGCATACTGCACAGTCCAAATGTGTTTTGCATCCCTTCAAATTTAGCCCTTCTGCAAAGTCTTGCATTTGCCGCAAAACTTTAAAGCTTGCATGGCCAAGTCTTCTATGTAGAAGATGAACACACGAATCATGCTCTGCAACATTCTTAAATATATGAGAACATTGACTCTTTTGTCCCTGCAGTACATATAGATTATCTTCCTTTATGCCTTCTGCACAAATATTCCCATTCCTTTTGATGAGACACTTCCCATTTATAAAAATGATCTCAAAACCTTGTTTGTCTAAATTAGACACACTTAACAAATTATGTTCCATCTCAGGTACACAAAGCACATTGGTAAACTTTGATTCCAAATATGGAATTTTTACATCGCCTCTTCCGATGACTTTTGCTTTCTGGCCATTTGCCAAAGCCATAGCTTCTTGTGCTACTGGAACAAACCTGCAAAATAATTCAGAGTCATTAACAATTGTTTGACTTGCCCCACTATCTATTAGCCACTTGTCTCTGTTGTTGCTATAGCAAACTTTTGCAACACCAAAATGTTCCTTTTGCAAATCAGTCTTTTTGCTTGCACAAATGTCCTTCGCTGCAAATTGTTCCTCTGCAAACACTTCCTTTTCAGATGTGTGTTTGCTCCGCAAATGTAGCAATTCTTTTCTTGCTGAACCCTCTGCTTGCAAAATCTCTCTTTTGATGCAACTTGGTCCCATCTGCTTGTTTCTTCTCCGGAGACTTGCAGTCTGGACCCCCTCCTCAGGAATTTTACCTCCTCGTGGATGTTCCTAAAATGTTGCTTTTCTTCTTCATTAAGCAAACATGACTTTAAAGCCTCAAAATTTAAGTCTTGCTCTTCTTTACAATCAAATATCGCAGAAACTGTGTCCCAGGTTTTATCTAAACTGTTCAACACCAATAAAACACTGTGTCCCAGGTTTTATCTAAACTGTTCAACACCAATAAAACCTTCTGGGACTCAGGGAATTTAATCCCACATTGTTCTAAGTCCAAAAATAAACTTTGCATTTTATTTAAATGCTGTTCCACAGATTCACCTGGTTGCAAACAGGCCCTGTAAAGTTTTCTAGACAATTGCACTATATTGCATGCAGAAACATTCACATGCACAGCTCTCAACTTCAACCAGATCTCCTTTGCAGTCTTTAAATTTGCAACATTTAGAAATTGTTCATCATCTAAATTCAAGATGAGATAAGCCATTGCTTGATCATGACTTTTCTGATCAGCAGCTGCAAACACTTGTGGCGGATTTTCTACAGTATACCACAGTTCTTTAGCTTTGAGCAAACATTCCATTTTAGCAGCCCACACAATGTAATTCTTCTGGCCCAAACGAGGCACAGAGCTTTGCTTAAATTCCATTGCAGCCATTTTGCTAATTCTGCCTTGTTCTTATACTTTCTAAACACAGGCAATTTCTTCCAGTTTTAAATTACAATGCAGTCCTTAGTAAGCTCTGGGCCCATAACCTGTTAGAGAATTTTAATTTCTCTATTAGTGAAAAAATGAATCAGAATCTCGCAGTTGACTGCATTTAGCTGATTCAAAATAACTTCTTTATATTTATATCAAAATATTTACAATACCATACATTCTTCTTTACAGCAATATAGCTCAATGAAGACTTCTTACAGAGAGATACAGAGACAAACCTGAGACTGAAAATTCAGCTTCTAACTCAATACCTTTTGTACAGACTCAGTAGCACTTTCTTCACATTGACTGACTGAGTTACCATATGACTCTTCCTGCTCATGAATATTCCAACATAATTTGATAGGGAAGAACAGTTATTGCTGTACTGAACAGCCTTATCTCTGCATTAAGCTATCTGTCAGAGCCCTCTTTTTAAGGGTTGCAGGAATCTTCTGACAGTAGACTGCCCTTCCTTTAGATCTGCCTCTGCAAATATTCTTGCCAAGACTAAAACATTTCTCTTTGCTCAAGGCATATTAATTTGTACACAGTACCTATACATATTTTTCAAGAATTCATGGTTTTGCCAATGTTTTGTCAGCAAATTGTATTTTTGTTATTTGTAGAAGCATTTTTATTGCTTCCCTGAATATTAAGAACCTTCAACTTGTATGTATTTACATTTGTGTCTGTGTAACATATATGCCCCAAATAATCAACTGTGGAGCAATATTGCAGTGAAGACTTTACATGCAAAAGAATCAAAGCAAACTCAAAATAACAGAACAAAAGAAAGTTTTTGCTCACTTAATGGGCAGGTCTCTCATTCTCTGGATAAGTATTTCATAATCGGGATAAGTATTTCATAATCGGGATGCTAGTACAGAAAAAGACCTGGCTTATAATGTCACCTCAATTGTCCTCTTTTGTTTGGACATATTTCATGTTTGGACATATTTATATTCATATAATGGATTAGACAGTACTGCAGAACTTTGAGCAAAACGAAGAGCACTATAAAATGATCCTTTAATTAATGCAATAAAATTATAATGTAACCTATTGTTTGGGAAAAGTGGTGTTTTGTTAAATCTGGATACCTGTTAAATCCCAAATAATTTATGTCATTTGCATAAATATATAATTGAAGTTTTTAGGTCATTTGTGTGTCAATTTTTGCCATTTGCAGATTGCATAATGACACAAATTATGTAAATGGGTATTAACGGAGTAAAATTGTCATTTGCATAATTGCTCAAATGATATAATTGGCACAGACGATATAAATCGCCTCAGTTGTCTATATGATTTCAGAAACAATGGATTTCCCTTAGGAAACAAAGTCCAAACTAACATTTTAAAACAACATTTTAACTGTTTTCATTCAAATTCTGATGAATACAGAGAAAGGCCGTGTACTGTAAATCAAATGTAGGCAAACAGGTTCACAGCCGAGGTCAAGCCATAACCGGCATCACATTGACAAAGCATCATCTTAATAATCCTGTTGTGTAGCAAAAGATGCCACCATGCTTGTGCCGTAATGTTTTTGACTAGAAGCCTCAGAACTAGATCTGGCCTCTGAATATGAATCTGAGTTTTCCCTAAAAACAAGGGATTCCTTTTCCAGATCAAAGTGGGAATGGCTTTTAATGCCGCAAAATCACCAAGTAATTGTCTTTTGGGGGCCCTCTTTTAAGGATGTTGATTGGAATTGTTTTACTGTTACATTGTTTGTACATCAAGGTCCAGTTTGGTAATTATGAATATGAACCAGGTGCAGGGGATTATAATCCATTTCTGTTTTCATAATTTTAAAGATGAAAGTGAATAAATCACAAAACGCTTCTGATCTAATAATATCATCATAAAGAGAACTGTGTCTTTTCTTTTTGTATAGCTGAAATTCATATGTGGATACAGATATTTCTTTTGATAAAAGAGAGAGAAGCAATGCAAAGAAAGAAAGGTTCCAAAATTATTTTGCAGTCTGGCTGCAGTCCCTACTGAGCTCATAGCAACTATTAGCAATTGAAGCTCAACAGTATTTGGTTGTGTTCCTAGAATCACCCAGCTTTGGGAGGCTGATGGAACATTTGGACTTTGGAAACAAAGTTGTGGCTGCTTTGACAAAATGACTTCCGTGGTGGCTGTAGCTGTTTCTCAGTTGAACTGGTGAGGCCAAAAGAAAAGTGGCTTTTCCAAGAAGCCAGAGGGGGTTATTGGGCTCTGAACTACAAAAACCTCTTTTGAACCCAAAATTCAGTGTAGAAGGACAAATGATTTAGATTCAAAAACAAAATCGTTGCCAGGAGACAGAGTAGTATGCAGAATGAGATTTGAGACCAAAACACCAAATCACATCCTTGTTCTCACAGTACACAACATGCCAATTTCAGAGAAGGCAGACTGTTGATTAAAGTTAAGCCAGATCAAATGTACAGGTTAATTAGAAAAGAACGCTGAGTTCCAGATACATATTTGGAAGCAAAGGTGTGGGCAGGTAATGAAAATATTTTTAAAAAATATTTAAAATTAAGTATATTTTAAAAATATTTTAAGTGAGAGCATCAAATACACTATAAAGGTGTCTCCAGATATTAGCACTGTCAATGGACCCTTCTTTAGGGATCTGGTTCAACTCTATTGGAACTGCTACCCTGCTAATAAATAATGTCACAGTTTAGCTTATACTCAAAGGACCTCTTTGTTTGTTTTACATCACATCATTTATAAACCATCTCCATCTGGCCAGTTCTGGGCAGCATTTGTGAGCAAACTAAAATGAAGTATACCTCAAAAATTAAACAATGCAATATAACTTTATCATAAATAATACATGAACATCTTGCAAACATCCCATGGGTTTTCCTCTAATTTTAGAAACAAATACAGCATCTGACTTAAAAGCCATTTCTTCTCCTTTCTTTTATCTAAAATTGCTGAAAGATAAAAAATAGCCACCAAAGAGAAGAAGGTGAGCATCACCTTAAGACTCAGGATTGATACTACATTAAAAACCACCATCTAGAGAGATAAGTAGGAGTATGTCTATGAGCCAGGGAAAACTCACATGCAGCACCATGTTGTGTGCTTTATTTTATTTTTCTGTATCATTGATACCTTTGTACTGGTCTAGTCCAAATGTCTCCAAGTGGCTCACCAGCATCCTCATCCTTTTGTATCAGTAAGAGATCCAGATTAGCTTCCATTAAGTATAAAACACAAAGCTTACCAGTATCTTGATGGAATGTGCTGAACGGGCACCAGGGGATTCCATCATCATCCACCAAATGTTCAATCTCCTCTGCTTCTACATGTAGCATTTCTCTATGGCAGTGGTGGCGAACCTATGGCACATGTGCCAGAGGCGGCACTCAGAGCCCTCTCTGTGGGCATGCGCACCATCACCCCAGCTCCGCCTCCTCCCGCACCGCCCTCACCAGCAGCCCCCCCGGAGGAGAATCGCCTCCAAGCAGCCAAGGACAAGACAAGACACTGACTCGTGCCCCGTTGCACACAGATGATGCTGCAGGGTGTAGGCGGAAGGCATGGCTGCCATGGCACTTCTGAGTTGCCTGGGCAATCTGTGGTGGGCCGTGGAGGCGGTCGGTGGCCCTGTGGGCAGGTGGGGCGGGGCGGGGGCGGTTTTGGGGCACTCAGTCTCTAAAAGGTTCGCCATCACTGCTCAGTGGGTTGGGTCAGCCCTGTGAGATGTGCCAGGTTAGGAAACAGACTCCAGGAGTTTACTGGAACTCTTTTGTTGCAGGGTATAATAACCAATCTTGAAAGCTTCTCTTTTTCTCTTTTATACTCAAAAGAATCAAGGCAGAGTATTCTGAGTTCCTTCTCATTCCTCCTCTCCATCTTCTTTTCAAGGCTAACCTGAGGTTCTGTTCTTTAAGTTATCTCCTCTACATTGGTAACTGTTGAATGCCAGAACTCCCAGCTGCATACAGAGGTGCCTGAATTAGTGTAACCCAAACCCTACATTAAAAACCAGTATCTAGAGATATAAGTAGATTAGGCAGAGATCTGAATCTAAAGGTCAAACTGTGATTCACACCTTGCATGGCCAAACACGTAGCACCTATCAGTCTTTTCCTACACTTGTTTATAGATTCTGCAGGAAAAACAACATTAATTCCAAATGTATTTTGTCTTTCAAATCTGGATCTCTGCCCAGCCTACTCCATTCCACAGTCAGAGGTTACAGTTGGACATGGAAATGGCTGTTGTCATTTGTGTTTGTAAAACTTTTGGTATCCCCAAAGGTGGATATTAATGATGATTTTGTGCCCTTTGAAAGGCATGAACATTTTTTCTTGACTTCTGTCTTTCTCTCACAGGCAGTGAAGGTTCGGGAGAAACCATTCAAAAGGAAACATCCACCTGTGACATTTGTCAGTTTGGGGCAGAGTGCGATGAAGATGCAGAGGATGTTTGGTACAGAAACATACTTACGTATTTATTTGATTTGGAAAAATATGATTTCTTTGAATGTGATTTTCCTAGCAGATCACCCCCAAAAGACTATTTAGGAGAACAAAATGTGCTTTTTCTGATGTATTAAGACCAATGAGATATTGGACTTATAAGTATGCGTTCTTTTTTGTGTGTGTATATTTTCTAAGATGACTCAACATTGCTTGAAGTTGGGCAGATTCTAAATTTAAAGAGAGGAGAGAACAGAACAGAACAGAACAGAACAGCAGAGTTGGAAGGGACCTTGGAGGTCTTTTAGTCCAACCCCTGCTCAGGCAGGAAATCCTATACCACAGAGGTCCCCAACCTTTTAGACACCAGGGACCGATTCCATGGAGAGAAGTTTTTCCACAGATCGGAGGGCTTTGCTTGTTTGTGCGGACCGATTGCTGGCATGTTGCTGTCATCCTGGTCCACGGACCAGGGGTTGGGGACCCTTCCTATTCCATTTCAAACAAAAATACAATTTCAGACAAATTACGATAGATGGATGGTTGGATAGATAGAAAGAAAGAGGGGGGCAGGCAGGCAGAAAGACAGAATATTTAAAAATGGAAGAAATGCTGCTGTAGAAATTTATCTTAAAAATAATATTAACGAGGGGGGAAAGCACTAGGATTTGATACTAACCTCTTCCGTAAGGAGAAATACAATTTACGGTATATATACACACACATATAGTTAGAATTAGAATATTAATTATATCATTGATTATTTGCCAACAATTTTTTGACCCCTAGCAACCACATAGATTTATTTTCTCTATGAGTTTTAAGTGACAACATGCATGCTTTAATTATTATCATCCCCTGTGGATGCCACTGCCAGCTAATCATTTCTATATGGACTGTCCAAGGAAACCATTGAGATTCATCCTTACTTGGGTGTACAAGGAATTCCACCTGTGATCTTCTGCATGTCAAGTATATGCTTTACCACTGTGTTGTACAACACTTCTATGTTAGGGAGCCCTCAGGTTGCTTTTCAACAATGCCTGGTTCTCAAGTCTATCAAATCTCTTTATCAAATCATATTGCACTCATTCTTTGGGTTTCTTTCCATTGGGGAGGCAAACAAATAAAAAAAAGTGTTTTGTGACCTGCCTGATGCTTGATGACAGTCCTTTTTTTTTTCTTAGTCATGGACAGACAGCAGAAGCAGTAGAATTATCCAGCCTCAAATGAGTCATAGGTAGTACAAGCCTTATGTTCAGGCTTTTCAACTGAGTATTTTTCTTACATTCATAGTCTCTGCCAGCCAAACTCAGAAAGGTTCACTTTATTAATTACTCTTCTGCCAACTAATTAAAACTCTGTCAAAGAAATGTACCATTTTTGACTCCGTATATCTCCAGGATATTCCAAAATGAAAAATATTTAATTAAAGGAAATATTTACTTAAGTTAAATAAAACAATGAAAACATCAGATTCTCAGAAACAGTGAGGCGGGGGACAGATGAGAATTAAATCTATTAAATTAAATTAAATATAACAAAACTGATATTCAATATATTAGACAGCAGTAAAATGTCCTAGTTTCCCCACTAAAGAACATGTTCAATTTAAAAATTTTCTGATAGAATCTAACCAGCTGATTGTGGCTAGTCACTGATTCTCAGCCCAGCCTAGCACCACCTTTGGAAACAAGGAGAAAATATCTGTAATCAAATCTATATGTCAGCTGTGCTTTAAATATATTTCGCAGCTTGGAGTTCCACAAGACATCCTTCCCTTCATGTAATCTCTTAAATTGGGATATATTTAATAGTAAGTATTAAGGGAGCAAAGGGACAACTCAGTGGTGGAGGCAGCAATGCAGATAGGCCAGGGTTGCACTGTAGATGGGGCTAGATTTTGCTTTTTTTTTTTCCAGGGTTTGGAGGGAGTTAAGTGGTTTCTTGTCTTTTTTTAAAGTCTGTTGAGTATTTGGGGGGCTTCCATCCAGCTTCTATGCATTATGGCACGAGCAGTGAAACATCTTTTACTAACAGTGACAATATTACTCTTAAAGTAGAAGGCTCAGAGGTGCTCAGATTGCAAAGACATTGTTATCTATGGCTAGAGGTAGACTATAAATCTTTTGCAAACTAGAAGATTTAATGGATTTATCTGAAAATCTGAATTATTGTCATTCCATATATTCCTGTGCCATAACTCTAAAAAAAGGGTCCATGGTTGAAGCTTGATAACCTATTATATGGATAGATCCTGAGCCACATATGGCCTAACAATATTGCCAAAAGACCTGCCAACTAAATATTTTTGAGATTCACATGAATATAAATATAAGTCTAAGGAGCTCTACCATATTAAATCGAAATATTTTCTTCCATTCATTCACTCAATCTTTCATGCAGTGTATGAGTTGCATCTTGTGCATTCAAGGTAAGGTCTCTAATTTAGAGACTATCCTGCAAGCTAGCATCCCTTTTGCCTGCTATAGGTAATATACTGGTGGTGAATTAGTCAGATGTAGATAATATCTTAGTTCGCAGAATAATCTCTACCTTGCATAAATCCTACCTTGCATAAGATAACATAAGCATGATTGGGGCAAAATTGGATTTTGATTGTGCTTGTGGTATACTGATTAAAATGTGGCCAAAATTAGCTACCTTTTTTTTTTTTTTACTGTTAGCAGAATGTACTACATATGACATGGTTATAACTAAGGCTTGGTTACCCAATCTTTGCTTTTTTCTCTCTTACTCAAAAGAATTCTGTGAAAAAACATGATTGACCAAAGCCATTATGGGCAGCAGAGGTTAACATCTATGGGGCCACCATCATCTAATGCATATGATATGAGGAAAATTGTGACTTGGAATATAAACAGAATTAATGGATTCAAGATGCTTATTGTAGCAGTGCAGTTGAAACCTTGTACCTTCTATACATACATGTATTGATGTTGTACATATATACAAAGGGGTAGAGCATCAATTATAATGCCTTGACCACTATTCTTGACCACTTTCTTTGACTCTTCTACTGTAGACACCACTAATAAATAGCATACAGTATGAATTAATTAAAAGGAAGAAAAGTAAATATGTCATCTGTAAAATTAAGAGGAAGATTAGAATGCAATACTTCCAAAGGAAGGTTTCCTGATCTTATGGAGTAGAATTGATAAATACATGCAGGGATAAGAATATGTAGGTTTAATTATGGATGATGAATCAAAAGGTTAAAATGTATGCCAGAAAGTATTAATTGCTGTCATATAGATAATTGTGTGTGTACAAGTGAACTATCGATCCTACTTTCAACCAAAAATGAGTTTTGAATGAAAATTTATTCTGCTGACTTGAATAGATGACAAGGAAGTATAGGAAAAGCAACTGGATCGTTTGGAAACCCACAAATGAAAAAGAATGGTGATTGTTATTTTTTCCAAAAGTCTGTTTTAAATATGTGGTATAAGCATACAATAAATCTATTTAATCATCAATCATGGCAGAGGAACTACTGTATATTTCAAAGCTTGGTTGATTTGATCTTCGATGAAAAAAAATTTAGAGAATTAGTAAAGTTTACAAGGGAGACGAGAGGTTCTAAATGTGTAACAGAAATACACACACACACACACACACACACATATCCAAGAGTGAATTTTGGGGAAAAATAGATATGGAAAAAAAGGAAACAAGCAAAAGAAATTAGAATAAAAGAAGAACTCAATGAGATAAAAGCACAATTTCTTTACATAGCCATATTACAAGATAGATTAATGGCTGAACAGAATTAATTGAGAGAGTGAACAGAAGACAAAAAGTTGTAAAAACTGCTTCGAACAGAATGAAAAAAAATAGTTAGAATGCCCACACAAGTATGTGGAAGTATGCTAATGGAAGGTATGTTTCTTTTTAATATTGAAATAAAAGAGATCTTAGATGAGAGGAAAAAATTAGAAGAGGCAAACACAGTACAGAATGAATTTGATGGAGTTTTAAAAAATGTTTTGGAAATGTGTGAAGAAGCCTGCAGCAAAGTGAATAGAGTTAAAAATAAAATAAATACATTTGTTTGGTATGAAACTGTAGTGAGGGAATGCTGAAAAAAATGTTTTAAAGATTGTGATGAGAACGATAGAGTTATGTTGAAGAAAAGAATCAAAATGAATGTTATGTTTTAATCCAAGAAAAACATTTATGAAAAGGAAGTCATAGATACTTTGAGAGTGTTGTAAAATGGGGAGGCTGCAGGTATGGATAATTTAACCCACAGTGTCAAACTCGCCACGTGACGTAACGTGTCGCGACATATCACAACTCTTTTTGCATTGCTGGCAATGGGGTGGGCGCAGCTTCAGTATGATGAAATCGGCCTGCAGCCCAGCAGTTTGACACCCCTGATCTAATCCAATGTTTCTCAATCATGGCAGCTTTAAGATGGGTGGTAGCTTTGCTAGCTAGGGAATTCTGGGAGTTGAAGTCTACTAATCTTAAAGCTGCCAAGGTTGGAAACACTGGTCTAACCAAAGAACAGTTAAACTATGAATGAGATTTGTTTACAGAATGTCTGTGTGACTTGTTAATATGTGTATGAAAGTTCTATAGCCAACAGTTGGAAAATTTGTTCCCTTCCACAAAAAATTATTTCTCTAACCGAGGATAAAAAGAAAAAAAAACAATTGTGAACACCAACACTATAGTAAGATTAGTTTTTTGCTTTCTTAGGTCAATTTACATTATTTACACAATTAAGTTATTATGCAGAACACTGAGTAAAAATAAGCAAAATTTGGAAAGTGCCAATGCAGAGGATAAAAAGACCAAATCTTTGCTCTTCTGTATATCCTTGAGAAATGTTTGAATATGAGAAAGTGTACTGTATATTTCTTGCTTTATAGAAAGAATATGATAAATGGAATTGGGTTGAATTACATGGTTTTTGCCCAAACCTGGAATTGGAGTTTTGTTGCTGAATATGATAAGAATGATATATGATGGAAATGGAGCAGATGTGAAAATAAATAGAATGTTTACTGAATGGCTCAGGAATGAACAAGGAGTGAGATAAGAATGTGTAATGTCCTCTTGGTGATTTACTATATTTATGATTAAATATAGAAGGAATCACGTGATGACATTAAAGGACTGCTGCTTGAATATAGTTTTATGTGCAGATTATGTCATGTTGTTGGTTGAAACCCAGAATGAGTTCTATCAAATTATATTTTATGATGCAATGAGAAGTACAGATCTGAAAATGAATTTACCAAAGACTAAGGTACTTGTGTTTAACATAGAAAATAGAGTAAACAATTTCAAAATACATAAATGACAAAAAAAAAAAACCTAGGCCAAGTGGATGAATTTCTCTATTTTGGTAGAATGTTTACAAAGCATGGGAAAATCGGTGGGGAAATTTTCAGAGGTGAGACTGATAGAAATGTACGGGACATGGGAAGTTGTAAGAAATGAATGTTTGTTAAAAAAAAAAAAAGCAAAAATGGCTATGTATCAGAGTGTGCTTTTGCGCACTTTGTTATATGGAAGTGAGTGCTGGGTACCCCAGGAGAAACATAAAAGTAAGTTGAATGCACTGGGAAGAAGTGTGTGGTGTGTGGGTTGAATACAAAATAAGTGACTACTGTGAAAGAAATATATTGTGAGGGAGTTTGGTTGTATAGAAAGAATGAATGAGGGCTGAATAGCCAAACAAATACATGAAGAAAGAATGAATGGGTCAAAAGAAAGGAAAAGACAGAGGAAGTCATGGTTGAATGAAATTGATAAGATTAGGACAAAAAGGGATGTTATTATTTCAAAAAAAAAACAAAAGGCAACGTAGGAAGTGTAGTATAGATGAAGCAGAAGAAACAATTCATTATCTCATGCCTTTCCTTAGCTTACAGTTTCGTATTTCATTTTTGCACAATATCAGTTCTCTCAAAAAATAGTGTGATGGGTATATGTATATGTGTAACTTTTTTTTTTATTTGCTAGATTTAAATTCAGCAATTCCTCCAGGAGGAGGAACTTCATAGCTTCCTCCTCTATTCTTTCTCCACAACAAAAATCATGTAAGGTACACCAGCTTGAGGAAGAAGGATTGGCCCCAAATTACTCAGTGAACTTCTTGGGCTAAAGATGGAGTTAAAACCAAGTCTACCTAGTCCTATTTCAACACAACTGTATTAGGAATACTTAGTTTGGACTGTTAAAAACTTCCTAAGAATTAGTCAATCAATCAGCTCCCTAAGAATAACTCTATATAGATTGTTTGTTTTCTAGCCTTAGATCTTAAGAGAAACACTAATGGAATGGTTGCAAAGCAAACTTTCATTAATCAAGCTGTAAGCAACTTTAGGTGAGTCCTATGCAATGAATACTGAAGACCCCAGGCTCAATTTCCAGCATTGGCAGGTTGGCTATGGTAGGCTCCTGCCTGCAATTCCAATACCAATTAGTAAAGAAAACATTTGCCAAGAAATATATATATATATATATATAGTAGAAGGCCGTTCCCTCTGTGCCTTGGCAGTCATCCCAAAGAACCTTATGAGGCCATGAGTACTTGAATTGTAACTTCATTACAAGTGTTGGGGTAGCATCCTGTGCTTCACCAAAGGTTGGAGATGGTTTAGGAGGCCAAGAGAGGCTATGTTACCCACACAGTTATTTTCTCTTCCACTGTTTTAAATAGTCTTCATAATTTTAATTTGATACAAATCACAAAAGTGTATGTTCAGAAGAAAGGTCTTTGGGCCAGATAGGAGATTGATCTCTGCCTTCCCACCTACACCAGAGAGGAAATATAACCAGATGAGCTAATTCTACTGAATGCAAGTCTGAAAGTACAAATACCCCTCTGTCTCTTTTTACAGCCTGATAAGTTAGGGTTTCTGTGTTTCTTTCTGTGCCTGTTGTGCCGCTGCACGCTATGCAGGCTATGTCCTGCAGTTGCCCTGTAACACAATTGTTCCCTAGGCACAATTGTTCCCTTCCTCCCATCTCTCAAGATCATCCCCGCATACTATTATAATTAAGTACATGTACGAGTGAAGAGAAAAATATTATGATGGCAGTATGGGTTCATCAACTTGGCCCTGAATGATCCATTCACTATTGGGCAAGCCTGAAATATCATAACTCATCAGTCATTTCCACATCCTCCTCCAAGATGTTGTGCATTGGACTCAGGCTGTATGGAAGCCCATGTCCTTCCATTTCTGCCCCTTCTTGTTAGCACATTTTGTTTTGGGAAATGTGTATCTATTACACATAGCTTGGCATCCATTAGTGAACATCCTTCACTTTCTTGAAAATGAAGGGCCCTCCATTTAAAGTCTTTAACGTCTCACTTGTTTTAATCTGTGAAAGCTTCTTGTCTGTAAGAGGATCATATATTGGCATTATTCCCACATTTAATGCATTTTCAACCTGTATAGGCTTCATGAATATTTGAAAGCAGGCCAGTGGCTGTGCCCATTTATTAAGCACTAGACTGCAATCTACTGGTAAATCAGACATTCACTGTTACTGGCTTTGGGGCTGATTTCTGAGCTAAGAAAACAATTGACTTGGAATGACAGAGCGTGATTCATTGTAACACCCGCTGAAAAAAATCAAAGGGAAAAAGAAGCACTAATGTTCTGAGCAATGTTCCAGAGGTAGCCCTCCCCACTCTTCCGAACCGAAAAATATGTATTTTTAAAATCATCTCAGAGCTCCTACAATGGGTATAAATAGAACTATATCAAAAAGAGTGTCCTTTCACCTTACAAAATTGCTTAATATCGGAATAACAGAATGAAGAGTTGGAAGAGATCTAGTCCAGCCCCCTGCTCAAGCAAGAGACCTTACACCAGTGATGGCGAACCTTTTAGAGACCGAGTGCCCAAACTGCAACCCAAAACCCACTTATGTACCATCTGGTGCTGGATGGGCGTGGCCCATTGGGTGGGTGTGGCCCATTGGATGGGCATGGCTGCAGTGGTAACAGCAGTCTGGGTGGGATTAAAAAGTTCAATCAATCAATTGCAACTTTGTGAGATCTTTTTTTCCCCGTGAGAAGTTGAAATTGATTGATTGATTGAACGTTGGTTTTTTTTTGCACATGGCGGCAGAGGCCTAAAGCGAAAAGATTTTATAAAACCCAGCTGAAGGACTGGGGCGATTGCGCGCGTGCCCACAGAGAGGGCTCTGAGTGCCACCTGTGGCACGTGTGCCATAGGGTCGCCACCACAGCGCTACACCATTCCAGACAAGTGGCTGTTCAGTCTCTTCTTAAAAGCTTCCAATGATGGAGCACCCACAACCTCTGAAGGGAAGCCGTTCATTTCAGTGCATGTCAATACATGGCTCCTTCAGAAAGTCACATCTGAAAGCCTAAAGGATTGTCCTGCAAGTCAATAATCTTTCTGATTAATTCTGTTTTATAATAAAAGGCTCTTTGGCTATAATTATAATAATAATTATAAATACTGTACATTGTTTTCCTTTAAAGGAAGTGGTAAGACAATGGATGAATATGTTGGCTTAGATGGACACACATTATTTTCCAGGATTATCAAAAACTCATAACCCACTTCAAAACTTAGTATGTCTAATTATTGATAACACATGAATTTATATTTTTTTAAAAAAGGTTTGAGTGAAGCATCAGAAAATTAGATGATTTTGCAAAGAGTGCCAATGAAAGCAAATATATTAAAAAGCCAAAAAATATATGAGTCAAAAGACCAGTACATACTATTTATTTCATCGCCCTGCTTTGCAATCTGGAGGGAGTTGTAGAAAAAGCGTACGGGTGGAAAATAAGTATTTTTTTTCCCCCTGTAATCATTAACCAGCACTGGCAATTCTGGGACCGTATTAGCTTATATTGGAAGTACCCAAATTCATAGAAGTCTGATCTAGAGTGTTGATGGAATATGCTTCTCCAAGAAGTTATCAAGTGGACCTTTGTAAAACATTAAGGAGTGATCTAAATTCTATATTTAGCATCTGATTCAGCATCTCTCCCATCACACCTCATTCATTAGATGAACATATTATATTTAGAGCAGGTGATGTTATAAATATCCAGGTTCCAAGCCATGTTGGACTTTATAGCATTACACTGCATCTAGGGCAGTTTCATATTGAGTGTGATATAGAAGTCAGGAGGTGACAAAACATGATTAAATAGTGGAGGGGATGTGAAAACTACCATAGGTAGCTTCATGTTGTCTGTTTGATTTGAGTAGGTATGTAGCAATAGCAATAGCACTTAGACTTATTTGCCACTTCATAGTGCTTTACAGCCCTCTCTAGGCAGTTAACAGAGTCAGCATATTGCCCCCAACAATCTGGGTCCTCAATTTACCGATCCTGGAAGGATGGAAGGCTGAGTCAATCTTGAGACAGTGAGAATCAAACTGCTGGCAGTCGGCAATCAGCAGAAGTAGCCTGCAGTACTGCACTCTAACCACTGCACCACCAGGGCTCTTGTAAGTGTTTTATCTCCCAACAGTAATAGAAGCCACTGATGTTTGATAGCAAGATAGCAGTGTACCTGAAGTGCTTGTTTCTTCTCTGAGATATTGAAATTGAAAGCTTATATAGTCAAATGGAGAATGGAGCAATGTGAAGAGCCAGAACAAATGTGACTGGCATTGCCCAATTCACTTCCCCTCCCCCCGATGCCTTCTATCCCCCCATGTAGCGAGATGAGGGAAGGAACACTTAGCCCTGAACTGATTTTTGCACAGCACATTTCAAATTAATCTGATGACCACATGCAGTTCTAAGGCTGCAGATTGCTCACTCCTATTTTATAATAACCAGTAAAGAAAAAAAGATTCATGAATGGTAATGGGAAATACAGTATGGGCATAAAATAAGTGGGCGAGAGAAAGTATTGAATAAATTCCTAGGGGCATAACTGCTAATGATGTTCATTTTATTTTCATGCAAGTGACTTCATGTCCATACTTATGTATGGAGCTGCTGAGTCTCTAAGGTTAGTTCACTCACCCTGAAGGAATAACTCACTCATCTAGGAAGATTTTGCGAATTCAGTGAGGTTACTCCTAAGTAAACGTATATAAGACTATGCAAGTCACTCCATCTAAAAGGAACAAAACCCAACCACGACCAAGCTGTCTAGGGGAATTGTTTGTCAAAGAAAGTTACCAACAGGATTTATTTCAGCTTTATATTTCTTTCCTAATTGCAGGTATACATTATATGCAAATTTTGTGGTATGCCGATTCAGCAAACGAAACCTCACATCAATACACTCAAACTGAATTCTCATGCAAATAATGTCCATTTTCTGAGCATAGAAATGTGTACAAATCATATAGCTGTCAGCAACAACTACCCCTAAAATCAATGTTGCTCAAGTAATCAATATCTTTATTATGGTTAAAAATATCCAAAATTGAGCAATGGGAAGATACAAAAAAAAACAAACCCTGATATATTTTTTTCCAGCTTCCTTTTTTCCTATGGCAATTAGATCAGTAAAAGGTCATATAGCTGATCTTCTTAGCTAGAGCAGAGGTCCCCAACCTTTTGGGCACCAGGGACTGGTTATGTAGAGAGAGGTTTTTCTGTGGACCAGAAGGAGCGTGGTTTTGTGTGCTGCCTGCATCCTGTGGATGGGGCTTTCCTTGTTTGTGTGGACCGTTTGCTGGCATGCCGCAACCTGATACTGGTCCATGGACCAGGGTTGGGGATCCCTGAACTAGAGCATCTAAACATGATGATGCAGTGCCATAATTTGGGATAATAGCATTACAAGATAGTTTGAAGGATCTCCTATACTATACAAGTACAGGCTATTGGATGTTGAACAGTGGTTGCAGTCATTATATTACCTACTTGCACTGTGGTCAGAAAATTTTAGCTATGCAGCAAACTCCATGGTGCTCTGCAACTGGCATATATCTAAGGGCTAATATATTATCTTAGTACAGAAAAAATGGATACCGGTAGCTGGGACACTTGTCGACCTTACTCTCTTCCCAATCTTCTTGAATATATGGAATACAACAAAATCTAAATAGTTGGTTGGTTTGTGCTTTATGTGGATTCCAGATTCTAAGAGATATTGACTTCTTTTGATGGGAATCAGAATGCAAGCCAATTCACTTGAATTCCAAATTGAAGTATGACACTAGAAAGAATGCAAGTGCTTATGAGTTTAAGCATCACCAGCAACCAGAGCAATCCTATGTGGGTCTTCGTGGACTTTTGAGATGAAATCCCAAACTTAATTGTTGGGAAGAAGAAGACCATATCTACAATGGCAGAAAAAATCCACAATGGAAGTTCTGTCATACAGTCCCAGAGACAAATCAGGCTATATTTGTGCATGTATCTTAATTTTCTAAGCCACGGGTGTCAAACTTGTCACATGATGTGTCGCGACGTATCACAATTTCTTTTGCATTGCCGGAGCTGGGGTGGGCACAGCCTCCGTATGATGCAACCATCCCACGGGCCGGCAGTTTGACATCTCTGTTCTAAGTGATTTTGCCATCTAAAAATGCATGAGATTGGAAGAATTAATATTAGAAATATGTGATGCAATAGTTTAATTTGATCCAGATCAATTGATCTGGCAGTAAAATTCCAGAAAGGCAAAATGCAGTCCCTAATGCTGCAAACACATCTCGTTCCCGCTCTGCTCTTTGGTTCGTATGTTCAGATGTACGACCCTCAGAGGCACTCTGGGATGTCTGGCATTATTATTCCGCATGGAGGATATAGTTTGTCTCCAGCTCTATAAGTGTGCAAGGATTCGAATCCATATGCATTAGGATTTCACAAGAGCTACCTGATCTCCTTCAAGGGTCCATAATTCCAGAAATAGTCCCTGAATTATTACAATCAGTTTGATATTCCATTCAGGGAATGGTTCCTTTTCTTTCCCCTCAATATTCCCTGTTGTATTGGGGGGAGGGAATCTCTTCAAGATGTGTTTCTTTGTATTCTGTTATTTAATCGGAGATAAGGTAAATGCAAGCTAATTGATTAGCTCAACATTCTTTGGAGCAATAAATAAGGCCCAGAGCTTTTGAGGGATTTCCATTCACTCTGAACTCATGTAGATTAGAAGCCCAGTCCTGGTACACATAGAGGGGGGGGGGAGTTATTCACCACATTCTGGTTTTATGTGTGTTTGTGCATGCGCAATGATTGTGTGGTATTTATAGTTACCCCTATTGATCCAGTCTCTGAGATGAAATGTACAACTTCTCACTTTACACAAAACTGAAGCCTCACTTCAAATTGGTATCGGATTCTGTGACAATGGTCACTACTGAAATTCTTGTTTGTACCTTTCTATAGTCTACTGTGAAAATTTTGATTAAAAAAAAGCATAAAGATGATAATAAATTATCTGCTAATTTGGTATGCTTAATTTCTTTTCTTTTTAATGGAAGTACATTAATAGTGATATTATTGTTTTTTGGCATTTTTTTTTAAAAAGGAATAAAGGCTCCTAAATTGTAGTCTTTTTAAAAACATTTAATTTTTGTTTTAGAACAAGCTTTTGAATCTTTCTGAATACCTCACACATGAACACATGTGATCTTCCTGATACATTGTTTGTACCTAATGATTATAAATTACCTGCTAAATTGGGCAAAGTCAAAAATAAATAATTTAGATGCCTGTGTACTAATGCGAGGCAATTGGATAACAAAACAGAAGAAATTAAATGATCTTTCCAAGATGAAAAGAAACAGGTATTATAAGAAAATCCTAATGTAATTGAACCCATATCTGAAATTGCATCTATTGATGTGGATGCACTGGATAGGAAAGGTTAATGGCAAATCACTCAGAGTTATTTGTGTATTAACAAAGGACTTGCTAGCTAGTGATAAAATAGAGAATGAGGAAGGTGGAGAAAGAAGATCTTTTTTGCTCAAAGGTGACTTTCAGCCAAAGACTCAAATAAGAAAGATTTCTCAACAGAGGACATAGAATTGTAATTGTGTACACCCATAAGAGCACAAATTGTTACTTATAATTCAATCCTGACCAAAAAACAAAGATCCTTTAGAGTTGCATGACTACAAGAGTGGAACCTCTTCATTGATTTCCTGTTCTCATTAGCACTGAGTTGGTGGCTTGTGGGGTAACAGTGTTGTGTGAATGAGAGAAGGAGAAAAAGCTTATTTACGTGCATGCCTACATATGCAGAGTCTTCCTTCCTGACTCAAACCCTAATACAGCAATGAAGGGATAAAAATTTATCTACCCAAGTGGATCATTTAAACTTTTCTATTTTAGAAAATCATAGGGTTGTCTGAACAATTTGCCACTTTTTGCCAACTTTTCCATGTGTTTTTTTTAATTGTTGTAGAAATGCCACATTTACACAGAAAAAGAAAACAAACTCAATTTGAAGATGCCTCCTCCCAAAGGAAGATTAAATAGTATTTAAAAACCAATCAGTCTTCATTACTATGGTCTCAGCTAATCTAAGCCACCTTAAAGGCAAAGGCACACCTTTTTGCAGGATGGAAACTAATCTTTGTTTTATATAGATACTAAAATAGCTTTGTTGACTTCATAATAAACCGGAAACAGATAAGTATGATACATTGCGATAGGAGATTTCATTCCCATCTATCATTATTATCTCCAGCCTGGAACAATAATGTAGGTAACAATGAACATAAGAACATAAGAAGAGCCATGCTGAATCAGGCCAAAGCCCATCGAGTCCAGCATTCTGTGTCACACAGTGGCCCACCAAATGTACATGGGGATCTTGAGCAGAAAGAGAAGGCAAAACCCTCCCTTTCCCTTGACCCCCAACAAATGGTACTCAAGGGAATCCTGCCTGCCTCAACCAACATAGAGGCGGCACATGGACATCTGTTTTAATAACCACCAATACACTTTGCATCCATGAATCTATCTAGCCCTGCCTTGAAGCTGTCAAGGCTGACAGCTGTCACGACCCCTTCAGGAAGTGAATTCCATAAATCAACGACCCTCTGGGTGAAGAAATATTTCCCTTTATTTGTCCTCACTTTCTTAGCTATAAGCTTTAGGGAGTGCCCCCTTGTCCTGGTATTGTGTGATAGAGAAAAGAATTTTTCTCTATCCACATTTTCTATCCCATGCATGATTTTATACACTTCGATCAAGTCACCCCTTAAACGCCGTCTTTCAAGGCTGAAGAGACCAAGGCATTGCAATCTGGTTTCATAAGGGAGGCGCTCCATTTCCTTGATCATTCTTGTTGCCCTTTTTTGCACCTTTTCCAGTTCCATTATATCCTTCTTTTTTTTTTTTTTTAAATATTTTTTATTGACTTTTTTTTTTCCAATTTTAACAGAAAAGAAAGCTAATCATATCAAATCTTAATATATAAATAAACAATCAACAACAAAACATAAATACAATTTCCAATACTTCTGATAATAATAACTCAACTAAAAATAAGCATCTCAAACAATTTACCATCATTCTTCCCCCTTCTTATCAGCTCACACTTAGCTCATCCTTCAATCCACCAAAGGCCACCCAAACAACCCATTAGTAACAATAATTAATTATTCTTCCACCAACCCTAATTACAGCTAAAAAAAACATCATACCTAAAATTATACGGCTTCCCAGAATGATTACAGGGTATAACAAAAGAAAGCCCCACTACATCAAACAAAATTATTATATGAACTTAACAAGAATTTTAAACTATATACTATCTCTTACTCAAAACACACCAAAAAAAAACGAAAAACAAGGGAAAAAAACAAAAAAAAACAAGAAAAAAAAACCCATCTTATTAAAATTAAACAAATAATATTAACCATAACAATATCAATAAATCCCTCGATTCAAAATAATAATAATAATATTAATAATAATAATTATATTCTTATTCAATTTAGTTTATCATAATATATCTTAGTATATATCATCATATAAACATCCTCTTCTAAACCTTACTTATAATATAAACAATCAACTCATCTTGTTAAGAATAATATTTATCATTAACTTCTAAACCGTCAATCTAAGTCAAATCTACTAAATTTAGTTTATAATAATATATCTTAAAATATCATTTAAACATCCTGGTTTGCAGCTTACCTATGAACTTATATTAATAATAATAATTATATTCTTATTCAATTTAGTTTATCATAATATATCTTAATATATCATCATATAAACATCCTCTTCTAAACCTTACTTATAATATAAACAATCAGCTCATCTTGTTAAAAATAATATTTATCATTAACGTCTAAACCATCAATCTAAATCAAATCTACTAAATTTAATTTATAGTAATATATCATAAAATATCATTTAAATATCCTATCTTACAGCTTGCCTAAAATCTTAATCTTTAAATCAACCCATTATCTTAGATTAACCTTAATTCTCTCATTTAGTTATAAATTTCTTTTAATCAATCAACTTCTGGACTCTCTCACCTGACAAATAAACCTCCATAATAAAAACAAATTATTTATAGCATTTCTAACTTACATTCCAACCTAATATCACACCTAGAATAATTCCTTACATACAATTTTAAATTTCATTACTTCAAGCGAACTCTAGGTTTCTTTTTCAACCAAATAAAAGGCCATAACAAGGCCACCCTTCCAACTAATAAGTCTCTCTTCTGTATTTCTTCAGCCCCGTAGCTAAGTTGCTTGTTGAATTGAGTCTTCCTTTCTTGAATCATATCCTCTTGTTTTACATAAATAAACTGTTCGTCAAACAACATCCATTTCGTTTTATAGTTTAATTGCTTCATAAAGTAGAACAATGCCTCTCTTTTGTCGATTAAATCATCTTCTTGCTGCCCAGCTAGACAGAATTCCCCTTCTTGAAACAAAACCTCTTGCTCACTATAAACAAACTTTTCATCTAGCAAAATCCATTTGTCATCTTCATTCTCGAAACCCTCCTCATCTCTTCCCTGTTGAACTTCTTTCTCTTGTGTTATGTAGTAATCATCTCCATATACAGATTGTGAAATAAATTGGGGCTTCCGGTGGCTCCGCTGGCGCCGCAGGGTCTCCTTCGTGAGACTCCGTCATCTGGATGTGTAAAGCCGCGAAAAACAGCGCACATCAGCTGTTTTTTCGCGGTGAAAGATCCCCTCTCCGGGCAAAGGAGAGGTGAAGAGCATCGGGAGTAAGGTTGAGCCTTCTTAAATCCCTGGAAAAGAAGTTTTCAGGGATTAAGAGTGAGCTCCCTATAGCTCCGGAGGACGCTCCTATCCAGAGACGCTTCTGTCTTCAGGCAGAAAAAGACGCCGCGACCACCTCTGCTTTTTTTTTTAAGATTTAACACTGAAGAGATTATAAGCAGGCTGAATGACTACAGGAGTCCAAATGGTTTGCAAGTATTTTTATTGTTTTTTTTTCTTGGTTATACATTTCTAACGTTTTCAATCAACAATGTTTCAAGATGGCGTTTAGCTTTCACTGTTTTCACTGTTAGGGAAAGTGCTGGAAAGTGAAAGTGGAATCTGTTACTTTTCTCTCTCTTCTTGTTCTTTCAAGCGCAGCTAGAGAGACGGCTGTGATTTGAAATTTAAAATGGAGTGGAATATACAGCCAAATGCTAAATCTAAGTTGGATTTTACTGATGAATTTTACGAAAAAAGGTCTGATACACAGAAGACTTTTGCGCAAGAGGTTAAAGAGTTTAAAGCATTTGTGAAAGAGGCTTTGACAGAAGTATTTTTGAAATTAGCTAAACTCCTTCCTCCAAATGAAATCGATGTACAACCTACTGTTGAACAATTTATTCCATTATATCCTTCTTGAGGTGCGGTGACCAGAACTGTACACAGTACTCCAAGTGTGGTCTCACCATCGATTTGTACAGAGGCAATACAACACTTGCTGACTTATTTTCGATTCCCTTCCTAATCATGCCAAGCATGGAATTTGCTTTTTTTACTGCTGCTGCGCATTGGGTTGACATCTTCATCGAGCTGTCCACCAAAACCCCAAGATCCCTTTCTTGGGTTGTCTCAGAAAGTTTGGTCCCCATCAGTTGGTAAGTATAATTGGGGTTCTTTGCCCCGATGTGCATAACTTTGCACTTGTTTAGGTTAAAATGCATTTGCCACTTTGTTGCCCACTCACACAATTTCGAGAGATCCTTCTGGAGCTCCCGACAATCAGTTTCACTTTTCACAACCCGGAACAATTTAGTGTCATCAGCAAACTTGGCTACCTCACTATTAACTTCTACATCCAGATCATTGATGAATAAATTAAAAAGTAAAGGCCCCAAAACTGAACCTTGGGGTACACCACTTCTCACTTCTTTCCATCCGGAGAATTGTCCATTTATTGCCACCCTTTGCTTCCTACAATTTAGCCAGTTACCAATCCAGGACAAGACCTGTCCTCTAATTCCGTGGCTGGAGAGCTTTTTTAGGAGCCTTTGGTGAGGGACTTTGTCAAAAGCCTTTTGAAAGTCAAGATATACAATATCAACTGGGGCCCCTTTATCTATGTATTTATTTACACCCTCAAAGAATTCTAACAAGTTAGTAAGACATGATTTGCCTTTGCAGAAACCATGTTGATTTTCTTTCAGCAATGCCTGTTTTTCTATGTGCCCTGTAATTTTATCTTTAATAATGGTTTCCATCAGTTTGCCTGGAACTGAGGTTAGACTGACTGGTCTATAGTTTCCTGGATCACCTCTGGATCCTTTCTTGAAGATCGGGGTTATATTTGCTTCCCTCCAATCCTCCGGTACAGTGCCTGATCTTAGAGAAAGATTGTATATTTTAGCTAGAAGTTCAGCAATTTCACACTTGAGTTCCTTGAGAATTCTAGGGTGGATGCCATCTGGACCCGGCGATTTGTTGATGTTTAGTTTAGAAAGGCATGCAAGAACATCTTCCTTGTTTATCTCTATCAGGTTTAATTCTTCTATTTCTTTCCCTGGGAAAACTAATTCAGTGGCAGGCAAATGTTCTCTATCCTCCTCGGTGAAAACGGAGGCAAAGAAGTCATTTAGCCTCTCAGCAATCTCCTTGTCTTCTCTGATTATCCCCTTCTGACCATTGTTATCAAGTGGCCCAACTGATTTTCTGGTTGGGTTCCTGCTTCTGATATATATGATAGGGCACCACTTTCTGTTCCCCAATTGTCCTTTAACCCACAAGAAGAAAATGCTACATTGGTGAGAGTGGAAGAATTGTAACTGTTCCCAGCAATCAAATGGAAACAGAGGGGTTTCCTTTGAGGAATTGAAATGATGTCTATGGGACTTCTCTTTGGGGATGAAATATACATGTATCTAACAATTTTTTAAAAATGATATTGACAATACTTCAACAGACTTGGTATTGTTGCTAGGTGTTGTATGGATTTGGATCTGCTGATTGCTGCAAATCCAAAATAGTAAATAAATTCTGACAAATATGTAAGGCATGGTCTAGTATACCTGAATCATTCTTAATGTGTAAACGTTTCTGGCAAAGATGCCTTCTTTGCCCAGAAAGAAAAGAATGTCTATTGAATATCACTTATATTTTCTTCCTTTTTAAAAAAATATTGCTATTAATGAGAGAACAGTATTCTTGATTTTTTTTTATTTTAAACTCTTTTATGAAATGTTACACTAATTTATTTTTCAAGATCTGCTTTGTGTATTCCATCAGTCTAAATATTGAAACATCTTTGCAGGTTCTTGATTTTTTTTGTGGCTGTTTTGTTTCACATGTAAAAGAGAAGGGCATAGCCTGAACTTGCATATCTCATATCCAAATAATAATAATAATATAATAATTAATAATAATAATAATATTGGAAGGTACCTTGGAGGTCATCTAGTCCAACCCCCTGCTCAAGCAGGAAACCCTATACCATTTCGGACAAATGGCTGTCCAGTCTCTTCTTAAAAACTTCCAGTATTGGAGCATTCACCGCTTCTGGAGGCAGGTTGTTCCACTGGTTAATTGTTCTAACTGTCAGGAAGTTTCTCCTTAGTTCTAGGTTGCTTCTCTCCTTGATCAGTTTCCATCCATTACTTCTTGTCCTGCCTTCAGGCGCTTTGGAAAATAGCTTGATTCCCTCTTCTTTGTGGCAACCCCTGAGATATTGGAACACTGCTATCATGTCCCCCCTTGTCCTTCTCTTCGTTAAACTAGACATACCCAATTCCAGCAACCATTCCTTATATGTTTTAGCCTCCAGTCCCCTAATCATCTTTGTTGCTCTTCTCTGTACTCTTTCTAGAGTCTCAGCGTCTTTTTTACATTGTGGTGACCAAAACTGGATGCAGTATTCCAGGTGTGGCCTTACCAAGGCATTGTAAAGTGGTATTAACACTTCACGTGATCTTGATTCTATCCCTCTGTTAATGCAGCCTACCACTGCGTTGGCCTTTTTGGCAGCTGCAGCACACTGCTGGCTCATATTTAAGTGATTGTTCACTATGACTCTGAGGTCTCTCTCACAGTTACTACTATTGAGTAAGGTACCCCCTATACCAGGGCTTTTCAATCTTTTCACCCATTGTACCACTTTTAGGATATGAAATTTTCTGCTATTGTATGTCTGTGGAAGGGTACATATGTACACAAATGTGAACTCCTTCTCTTCCCACCCACCCCATCAGTTTACATATTGAGCAGGAGTCATTCCCTAGTAATAAAATGACTAATGGCGTGAGGACGGCCTATTTAGTTGCAATAAAATGCCAATTGGCTTAATGTGCAGTTGAGAAAGGAGTGACATTTATGGCTTCAGTTTATGATACCGTGGACTGAGTGAGCTTTTCAGCCTTTCAGTACCTTCAGAGGAAAGGAGATCACCAGCTGTTTCTTATTTATACCTTTTCTATTTTCCTAGTAGCAGTTTTGCAATAAATAGCGTTCACACTGAGTTTAATGGAAGCATGTTCAAGAAAACAAAGATTGTGACATTGTAAATCTGAATTCTGCATATTCACTATATAGATCACCAGGGAAAGAAGCAGGATTTCCCCTACAGATTCAGTTTACTACAAAAAGCCAATTCACATGCATCTCCCTTTGTCTGTTTTTGCTTTTTGCTATGTTTGATTTAGTACTATGCACAGATGGAAACCACAGCGTTGTTTCAAAATACTGTATACTCTGTGCAAAGAAATCAAAAGACAACCTGCTGCACTATGGGTTGGTTTGGTTTTCATTTAACTGTTTGACCAATTTTCCCCCAAATTCATGTTTAAGAACATGGATGTGTATATAGGTTGATCTATATTACTCTTTTCATGTCTGACTTGCCATTCCTTACAGCAGTCTTTCCAGCCATTTTACACTGAAGGAACTCTTGAAATAATGTTCAGGTCTCAGGAAAGTCCTGCATAAGAACATAAGAACATAAGAAGAGCCATGCTGAATCAGGCCAAAGCCCATCGAGTCCAGCATTCTGTGTCACACAGTGGCCCACCAATTGTACATGGGGATCTTGAGCAGAAAGAGAAGGCAAAACCCTCCCTTTCCCTTGACCCCCAACAAATGGTACTCAAGGGAATCCTGCCTGCCTCAACCAACATAGAGGCGGCACATGGACATCCGTTTTAATAACCACCGATACACTTGGCATCCATGAATCCATCTAGCCCTGCCTTGAAGCTGTCAAGGCTGACAGCTGTCACGACCCCTTCAGGAAGTGAATTCCATAAATCAACGACCCTCTGGGTGAAGAAATATTTCCCTTTATTTCTCCTCACTTTCTTAGCTATGAGCTTTAGGGAGTGCCCCCTTGTCCTGGTATTGTGTGATAGCCCAAAATAGCCAAAACATGAAAACTTCACAATGCAATTAACTTCTAACATATACGTAGTTTTACAGCATTTACAGTAAGTAGCTGAGTCATGGCAAGCTAAGATTCTCAGCACTTTGGACACTATTACTCTGTAGCATTCAAAGTTCCAAAAACAATGTGGAGTGTATTTTTTTCCCTATCAAAAGATCTCACAGAGCCCCAGTTGAAAAAGGTCCCCTGCCACCAGTCTTTTATGAGTCTGAAAAATAACTTTAGCTGAGAGCTCAGTTATTTCAGGGGCCTCAGGTTGAATGGCAAATGCAACCCAAATTTCCTTTTTGTTATGTAAGGCAGAACTATTCAGCTGCCCTGGCTGTTGTAAATATATACCTGTTCTTCAGCCGCAAAATAAAGAATTGTTCTAAAGGATGAAAACGGCAAAGAAGTATCTTACAAAAGTCAACAAACTGTCACTCTTGAGGGACCAAATGGAATCAATAGAGTCACATCAGTATGATCCTTAGCACACATTCACTCAGACAGGATAATAACTGGGCTGTAGCATTTTTTTTACTAATGCCCTTCATAGTGACAGTGTTTGTTTATGAACCCTACTGAACTCTTCTTGCTGTCTGAGTTCTCTATTAACCTGTTTCCCTCATGTTGGTTATTCCGATTTCTCTAGTTACCAATGGATACCATCTACAGCAGGCATGTCAAACTGCTGGCCCATGGGCCGGATGCGTCACGCCAAAACCGTGCCCACCCCATTGCCAGCAATGGGGGGAAAGTCGCGATACGTCGCGAGTTTGACATGCCTGATCTACAGTGTCAGTTATTTGGTGTCCTTTCTACATTAAACATAAAACAAGCTTTTTCATGAATAACTTTGTTTCCATCAAGCCTGGAATACAGCAAAGAGGATAATTTTATATAACTGGAAAGAAACTTAACCTTCTGATTTTAAGAAATGGATGCATGCTATGAGCTATTACCTACTTTGAAGAAGTCTGGCTTCTCATGAGATGTGAGGTGTAAAATGATAGTGAGTAGTTTCACTTACTTTGTCCCAAAGGTGCTTTTTCAAGTGGCAACTGGACTTTCTTCGGTTTTTTTGAAGATGACTGGACTTTCTTGGGGTTTTTTTGAAGACATTTTGCTTCTCATCCAAGAAGCTTCTTCAGATCCAACTGGAGGAAGGATTTATATTCCTTGCAGACAGCTGGTCATTTGCATTCTTTTAGAGAGTCATTGAGGCCTCCTGGAAGTTTATCTGTGTCCTCAAGGTCACCTGAGGGTGCAAATGGGTGTGGAGCCTTCTTGGAACTGCTGAAAGGACTGTGTTGTAGACTGGAGATAGATGATGTCGTATCTCTCCCCCTCTGTTGAGAGAGGGCCGTTCAGTCAAAACTGAACATAGATGACTTCTTTGATCCCTCTTTCAAACCAGTGGTTCTCTGTGTCTAAAATATGGAATTTGCTGTCTTCAAAAGAGTGGCCTTTGTCTTTTAAATGCAGATGGACTGCTGAATCTTGTCCTGATGGGTTTGTTCTCCTATGTTGTGCCATGCATTTATGAAGTGATTGTTTTGTTTCCCCAATGTACAGATCTGCATATGTCTCACTGCATTGTACTGCATATACCATAAACCTATGGGGGTTTTATCCTTGGGGTGGACAAGCTTCTGCCTTAGTGTATTCTTGGAATTCTAGGAAAAATCCTTCCTCCACCAACATAATTCACCACCTTGCAATATTGCCGTATCAAGACCCCATCCAAACCTACCTACTTTGCTCCATTGCCTATAGCCAAAGAAAGGTTGTTCCTATTGAGACCCATTCAGTGGTGGTATTCAGCCAGTTCGCACCAGTTCAGTAGAACCGGTAGCTACATTTTGCTGCATTCGGAGAACCAGGTGGCTTCCAGAAGTCCAGTCTAGGCCTTGGAGGCCCAGGCCAGCATCAAATAGGAGAACCAGTTGTTCAGGTATTTGAATTCCACCACTGGACCCATTAATATTGTTGATGTTACATATGTAAATTAATTAAAATACATTACTAGTACAGTGTGTCTTAGTGCAAGCTTAAATGAACAGTTCAATTACATTCATCCAGATACAAGAGTATGTGTGAATTGTGTTGTCCGCAAGATCCCTTTTAACTAAACATTGAATGGTTTAAGCTTGAGTTATAAAACAGTATTTATACTTTGATTGATTGATTGATTGATTAAATGCAATCACGTTATTGTTGATTATGACTACATAGATTTTTCTCTTTGATGATCTGTCAAACAGAAATTAATAGTATTACAGATGATAGCAAAACACTTCAGTGGAAAGAAAACTTGCTTCTGATGGGATTAATACTAAATGAGTGGGTTGTAAATTTGGTCTTATACATTGGCCCCAAAGTTGTTAATAACAGCAACATTTCTGAATTGTATTTACTTTCTGGAGGGATTCCTTCCAGCTCTGAGCAATGGTAGGATGTGTTTGCAGTATGTATGTGTTCTGAAGATTACAGTAGACAAGGACAGATTTACTGCTGGCCCCATAGATTGACCAAGGTGTGTCCTGCTGCAGACAAGGAATATCATTCCTACATGTAGCATTCATTAATTGACTCTGGCTATGAACAAATTTTCATCATCAGAATCAATGTATATCAAGCTTAATGTTACTGGTGTACAAAGAATTTCTAATTCATGCTGCCTGCCTGAGTATTCAAGATCTTTATATTATTTTTAAATTAATAAGATTACTTTTAGAAATGTACAATAACAAAGTCATATAAACACCTTTTTGAATATCCTTTTTTTTTTAAAGTACAGCACTTTGAATATATGCTTTTCCCGGCATTTGTGCTTGAAAAATATTAGATCAAAGTACACACTGGTGACTAAGTATTTGGACGAATGTAGAGCAGCTACTGGTCATTCCTATAAAACAATGGTAGATCCAGGGCCATTTGGGGTAGCTAACATGCAGCCAGGCTGCCAGCACAGTTATTGGTATTTCTATTTCAGGGGAAGGAAATAAAGGAATAAAGGAAGGTGTACCATCACTTCGACATCCAAAGACCATAGATGGGGCATGATGACAAGTTGTTGGAAATTATGCAAGCTGTTTGGGTTTGCTTGTTGCAAAAGAGAAGACTGCCTCTTCCCAGTGTTGAAATATGTTTCTGCTGGCCATCTGTTCAAATGTTTTCTGCCTGTCTATTTTATATAGACAATGGGATTAATTGCCTCAGGCAGCACATTGTCATAGGCCAGTTCCAGCTGTTGTTACTGATCAGCTTCCTATATCAAAGGAATTGTTGGAGAAATTCTCCTCCCTCTGGGGAATATTCAGCAAAACAATATCTTCCCCCTCCCCTTGGTATCGTTGCCTGCAGTTTGCTTGGAGAATTCAAAAAGCACATTTAGCTCTCAGCTATGACTTACTGAAGTATCTGCTGCCCTAGAGCAGATGAAATAAGCAGAAAAGGCAAGGGGTTATAAATGGTCCAGGAAGAAAATAGGGGAAATCAAAAACTTTAGAGAAACTTTAAAGGGCATCTGGAATAAAAGCATTCCAAAGCATCACACACAGAATTTCTATCCTACATTTAACTTTAACTCAACACTCATGTATCAGGGGAGGAGACAGTCACATTTGAAATATTGAGTTGAAGATATCTGGATGGAACTGAGTTGAAGATATCTGGATGGATATCAAGGGTTAAGAACTCTGTGTGTGACAGAGAGAGCGTGTCTTGAGCAGTAGCACAAACTTTGGACGTTTTCTAGTTTCTCAGAGCGTGCTGTGCTGCATCTGCTTAATCCTGCTCATGGTTAATTCACTTTTCTGCTCTCTCTAGATTGCAGTGATTTTTAAGAGAAGAAAAACTGACTTTTATTTTGTCTCACGTTGCTGTAGCATGCAGCTAATACAGTGTTGAGGTCTCCAGAGACAGGTGTGAGCTCAATGAAGGTTGTATAATAATTGAACTGAAAGTAGGAGAACGGTTAGAGGTGGGCACAGAATGAAAAAAAAAGGATGGCAAGGAATTTTAATAAGCAATGAAGGAAAAAGGTGACAGTCTGGGATCTACTACTGCCAGCTTGCTGGTGGTTTTGTTTATCCTAACTCTGCAGTTGTTTAAAAGTCTGTTTTATGGTCTGTGAAAATTGCTATTCTTCAGTGAAAGACTTTGAAACTACTGCTGTTCCTAGTTTGTATGACCTCTGATAGTCATGTATGGGTCATTCTAATTCCAATCTACATCTGGCTTGTTCCACAGATGTGCACATGGATGCAAGTTGGGAGCATTACATATATACCATCTCCTGAAATATGAAGAATTTTGTATGTGCGTTATATTTTTTAAGCAAGGAGCTTCAGTGATGAATTTGGGGAAATAAACTAAAGAACAGTTTACTCCACTCTTGAAACAATCTAAAAAAAGATGAGCCAGATCTACCCATTTTCCAGAAGAGGTAGATGTAGTTCTGCAAAATCCTGTAACATTCTATTCTCGATTTGATAACTGGTTTGAAGAAGACAACAGTTAGAGAGGAACAAGCAGCTATAATAAAATGGAATGGAATGGAATGGAATTGAGAGGAATAAAAGAGCTACTTTATATGAAGGTTCCAAAAGGTGTTTCATTCCATCTTGCCATCTGAGGCCTTATTAAAAAGCAGTGATAGACATTTTTAGTTCTTTCTATAAGCACATACCATATGCCAATATGCACATTAACCCCCAAATTAGAAGTGTGCATATCCATATCAAAGCCCTAAATTGGATCAGAATGATGGTGCTTGACTTTCTAATTGGGACGTTTTGCCCATCTACACCTGCCTGACTCACATAGCTATATAACCTACTTTATCAAAGAAATTCCTCTATCTTTCCTGCTGTCTAATAAAGATTTTTTATAGATTTTTTATTATATATTTTAAGGTGGAATCTTGAAATTGCATAATTCAGAAAGAGTAGCACAATCTATCTGCATCAATCCAATTTTGCACTGATTACTAATGTACATCCAGATTCTTTGCTCTTCCTTTTCTTATGGTATATTGTGGCTAAGGGAAAATATAGGATGGAGGGAGGGACGGACAAAATGGTGTCTCTTATTTCTCTGGCCACTTATTCAAAGGTAAAACAATAATTACAAATATCAAATGGCAAATTTCTGTGGCAGGAGGTGGTAATACTGCATAGAAGTATAGTTAATAAATACATTTTGCTCTTGGAACTGCAGGTATGTTTTCAAGTTTGGATATCTAAGAAACATAAAAAATGGTTATAGTTTATTTAGAAGAAAAGCAATTAAGAGGAGACCTGTTAACAGTGGCCCAATTCAAGAAGCTCTTGTCCTTAATGTGCAACATTAACTTTTTAATGAAAAAGTAAAGCCAAAACCAAAATAGGAACAGGTGTGGTCCTGATAAATGGAAATAATTGAACTGCCTACCATCCAGAATTAACCTCATTTAGAATATATATTAACATTGGCAGGAAGAAGGCAATATTCATATTTAGCCCTGAGCTAAATATGGGAACTTTGTAGTAAAGCTTCTCAGATCCAAAATATTTTCCCTCTGAAAATCCTCCATTCCCCAAATCTTGTTCCTATCCCTTTCCTTTTCTTTCCTCCAATCTCCAAAAGGCCAAAATTTATCATTCCCTGCCTTATGAACTGAAGAAAAAATATCATCAAAGACAGCTTGAGGTCAACCTCTCCAGGACTTCAAAATGGCAAGTCGTAATACCTTGGCCCAGGTTTTTTAACCCACCTCTGGTCTCAATTAAACTGAACGTGGCAGCAAAATATTAGCAGCAAACCTTCACCAGCTAAGAAGAATGGTGGCTTCCATTATGAAGCAAGATGTCCCGCTCCAAAATTTTTGTTACCTAGCCAGTTATGCCATCCTGCTGGCTACTACGGTAAACAGCTAGAAGGGGCCCCAGGAAATCAAATTGAGTTCCTTCTCTCTGGTTTTCTGCTCATGTTCTCAAGGCAACTTCCTTAGCCCTTTGCAATGAGAGATCATAACTGAGCAGAATTTTGGAAGGGAAGAAGGGTGAAGATGCACTTATGTGAAGTGGAGATGGCTTAACTGGGATGGAGTGAAACTGTATGTCCAGATGCAAAGAAACATAAGGTTGAGGAGAGGGACTGACCAGAGCACTCTTGCAGGCATGAAACTGGGACGAAGGTCATTAAGTGGAAGTGACCTGCCTGTAGGGCTGAATTAGGTGGGTTTGGTTGTTCAAGTTGAAACCTGGCACTATTTGTTATGCAGATACTCACATCTTCTTTGGATAGGTTTCCACTGATAGGTTATCAGGATCTATTTACAAAAAGGCATACTTGCATTGCTAGAATAGATGCAAACAGCCAATCCGATTAGCACTTCTCCACGGATGTCAACTCCATTTGAACTCAGAGGATCTTCTGGGTTAATACTGTGCATTCTTTTTTTTTTTTAATGTATAAAAATTCCTTTATTAAAACAATCAGCATTGTACATAAAATCTTTGTATGCATCAAGCATCATAGCATCTGATATACAACACTACGTATTATTCTTTGTAAACGTCTGGTTTGGTAAACATTTTTCACTCCTCACTTCACTCCTCTATTATACACCTGTTACATTTTTTATTCTCTACGATCCCTAACAATATCTTCTGAGGTAGTAGTTAGGCATTAAATATAAGATCACATTAATAATCAATCATCTTAGAACACAACATATAACACTAGGTATTAATCTTTGTAAACGTCTGATTTGGTAAATATTCCTTACTCCTCACTTCCAGCCTCAACACCAGTGTGTATTTTCACACATTGCCAGTAAAAGGCTATAGCAGGACAGCTGACCAATTCCAACTTCCCCTTTGGATCCTGACCACAGGTTGACCCTCTGGTATGGCATATTTAATATGCCAGTCGGGACAGCAGGAGATAAATAAATAAAAATAAATAAAATAAAGACTTACTCTTTAGTGTATTTGAGCTTAACATTTGTCTCCGGTAAACAGCATTGCCTTCTATTGTGTCTTTTTAAAATCACAATGATGATTAAATATATCAACTAATTATTCAAAGTTTCATTATATTATGAGGCTTTAGAGCCTTTCAAATTATTTTCATTACGCACTATGTAATAATAAAATTCTCTAAGCAGCACACAGCTAATTCCTTGCATGGTCTATCATTTAATTGTTTGAATAAAAGCATGTGATTGAAATGCCACATCTATACACAGCTGCACCCTCTGAAAATAAAGCTTTTCTCCTGTTGCTGTTTAGCAAAGCAAACATTTGAACATGGGGAAGAGGTATGACATCTCAGGGCTCCACTGCAGAAATTAGACACAGTAAGCCTTTATTTATACACACACACACACACACACACACACACACACACACACACACACATATATACACATATACATACACATATACATACATATACATATATACATATATCATTTCTGTTTTTTCATTTTTCATTTTTAGCACTTAGGCTGCAATCTTTTATTCATTTCCTTGGGGAAAATCCTATGGAACAGGGTGAGATTTATTTCAAAAAACATATAAAAGCATGGCACTGCTATTCTCCCCACCAAGACAGGAGACAGCAGTCTTTTATAATGGACACATCTCCCTCTTGTACTCCCTGTTTTACCCAGATAAAAACTCACTTGGTATGTACAAGGTGTTTGGGAGGCAAAGTATCAACAGATTTTGAGGCAGCCCCCTCTTTTCTCCCTTAAGATTGAAACCATTAAAGCAGGGGTCACCAACCTATGGTCTGGGCTGTGGGCTGTTGGCTACTGGGCTCCGTTGAGTGGCTGGCCAGAGTACGTGCATGTGTGCGCTCGCACCCCCCCCTACTCATGCTAGTGTCATGGCATTGCGAAAGTGCTAGCATTGCCATACGTGTTGGGCAGGGGCTAGTGTTGCCATGAGTGCACCTCCCCACTCATGCTGGCATCGCAGCATCATGCCAGTGCTATCATTGCTGCAAGCACAACATCCCCACTTGTGCTAGCATTGCAGCATTGCACGGGCCCTAGCGTTGCCCGAGTATCACGCGAGCACTCGTGGCCCCATTTGAGTCATGTGCGCAATCATGGCTCTCATGCATAAAGGCGCCTCCACACACCCCGCCCCTGGTCACCAACCCAGAAAAGTTGGGGATCCCTGCATTAAAGGAGACCACTGCTTCAAAGTCTATATCCATTGTATTATTCCTGAAAAATTCCCTTGACTTCTGAGGAGACATTATCATAGTCTATGAAATCATATGCTATGCTTACTTTAGGCAACTACTAGTACAGAGGAAGCCTATTTGTCAGTGGATTTGAGGTTGCACATCCCATTGCTTCTGGCCAGCAGAGCTAATAGAAAAGGCTTACTATTAGTTGTTATGGTCTACATCATGTGTACTTGCTTACCATTATACTAGCAGCTTATGATGAAACTCGTTGATTGTACCACGACACTCCAGATCCTATAGAAACATCTCATTCTTTTTTTTTTAATTATAAAAATTCTTTTATTAAAACAACATTGAACATAAAAACATATTATGCAGCAATCATCATGGCACCTGATATACATTCTTGTTGCAATGGACCATCTTTCTCTTCCTTGGACAACGTTTTGCCCTTTGGGAAGAAAATGATAAGTTATCAAGCTGGAAATGTTCATCAGTAGATAAGAAAATCTATAACTATGCTCAGATGGAATGACAGCCTTCTGTTGAATGTGTTAGCTGTTGGGTGGATTTTGCCCATCTATAAATAAGAATGCAGTACGCATAGTATCCTCACAATCACCATCTTAGAATCAGTTCATTAAAAGTCTTTTAAAGATATTTCTGACTTTAGTTCCCACCAGCTTCCAGCCTATAAGTTGCAGTTGTAACTAGAAACATCTGAAGGTTGTCTTTCCTCCAGTGTAATGGAAAAAGTATCTACTTCGTACAATTGCAATATCTCAGCTTGTATTAGGAGATGACCAAGCTGAGACGGAGGATGGGGTCAATTGCATAATAAGTCTAGAGTCCCTACGCTCCCATAAGAGACCTAAGTCCAGTCCCTCCTTGAATTCCATTCACTCTTATCTAGCACCAATTTGCCTTGACCATTAGTAGATCAGCTTCTTATGTATAGGTTACGTGGATTAAACTAGTGGTGCTTTCTGACCTCTATCCAGCTCCTAGTTTCTTGTGCCTGACAAACTGAATGAATGAGAAACCTCTTTGAGCTTCTTGTGAGGCTTATTTGACCATCAGGAAAGCAGTGTAAGTCAAGATGGTATAAGTACTGCCTCCCATTTTTCCTCACCATCTGAAAGGTAAAAGATAAAGGAGTCCCTGGGGATTTTATTCCACTAGTCATTACTGGCTATGGGAGGGGTGGGGGTGTTCATCTCCATTTCAAGGTGACAGTTTCTGTGGTCATGTGGCTAGTAGGACGTCACGGAGCACTGTTACCATCCCAGTGAAATGGTGCCTATTTATCTACTCACATTTGCATGATTTTGAACTACTAGGTTGGCGGGAACTGGGGCACCCCATTGCGTGGAGCTTGGGTCTCGAACTTGGGCTGCTGGCTTTTCAGCCAACAAGCCCAGCATTTTAACCCTGAGCCACCTCACCACCCTTGGCAAGGTAAACTAGGCTACAGATAACTGACCCAAATATATCCAGGACAGACTTGAACCTGGATTTGTCTCCCTAAGTTCAGTTTTTTAACAATTGCATCATACTGTTATTCTCTTGCTGATTTATAGTCATCCAGGAATAAAGACAATACATTGGTAAAACTGCAGTATAAAGGCTGCCACAGGTAGTGTGATAAAGTGGTCATATGATCCTATTAATTAAAAATTGGGAGGCATTGAAGCATCTTTGGGATGAGAAAAGATGTAAGTACTGCCAATTCTCAAGCCAGCAGTCACTTGCTTCTTTACTTAAGCAACTGTAAAAATAATTCTTCGCTTTGAAGGAAGCTAAATTTTCAGGGTTTGTTTATTTAGATGCGTTGCCATTGGAGTCAGACCAGGAAGAGAAAAAAAATCTGTCATTTTTCTTTTTTCAAAATGCAAAGTGATCAGCTTTGCATTCTGATGCAGTTCTATTCCAAAGGCTAGGATTCTGTCGAAGAATTTGGAATTTAGAACAGCACCTCTCAGCTCTCAAATACCATCCAGGATAGCTATCCGGTTACATACAGATACTACAACTGGTCTTAGTGCATCACCAGTCAACGATGCCATCAATTTGCATTGCACACTAGAGCCCACTTTGAGTGAGATATGAGACTTAGTTTTAATCTTAGGATTAATTCTGCTCAAGTTTAAAAATCTAAAGGCTTCATCAAATCATCATGTAAGTCAAAGGCACTATGCAGATTACATGCCAAAATACTTCACAAAACTTTGTGAGACTTATTTTGATCTGTATAAAATCCTTTGATATGGATGTTCAGTTGTCAATAGTGTGTGCTGAGCTACATTCTAGAGCAGAAGTCTCCAACCTTTTGGGCACCAGGGACCAGTTACGTGGAGAGAGGTTTATCCGTGGACCAGAGGGGGCGTGGTTTTGCGTGCTGCCTGCATCCCGTGGATGGGGCTTTGCTTGTTTGTGCGGACCAGTTGCTGGCATGCCACAGCCTGGTACTGGTCCACGGACCGGGGGTTGGGGACCCCTGTTCTAGAGCACAGTTGTGTATCATTAGGACTTATGTGATATTTTCCGCTACACAGTATATTGAGAGGTGTAGTGGTTAAAGCATCAGGCTAGAAATTGGATCCTGTGAGTCCTAATTCTGTCTTAAGCACAAAGCCAGCTGGGTGACTTTGAGCCACTCTCTGTCTCTCAGCCCTAGGAAGGAGGCAATGGCAAGCCACTTCTGAAAAATACTGCCAACAAAACAGCAGGGATTTGCCTTGGCCAGGGATAGGCAACCTTGGCTCTTTTATGACTCGTGGACTTCAACTCCCAGAATTCCTGAGCCAGCCACGCTGAGGGGAAAGGGAGAGGTTTCCAAGCTGAACCATGTTGGCTCAGGAATTCTGGGAGTTGAAGTCCACGAGTCATAAAAGAGCCAAGGTTGCCTACCCCTGGCCTAGGCAATTGCCCTGAGCCAACTTTGACTTGAAAATGTCAAACAAAGTCATATTGAAAACTAGTCTTAATAACCCCTTTCTATAGAAATGTTGTATACTTGTGTGACCGCAGTGTCTCAAGCACAAATATATAGTTGTAGATAACATGCCTCTAAGATCACTATATATGCCAGCTTCCAGGATTCATGTAAAACAGTCTACCTGTACTGTTTACAGTATAGGAACATGGAGCTGCCCTGCTGAAAATCACAAATAGGTTCTCATCAGTTTCACTAGGACCTAAACCTGTTGGCTTTAATAACTGGCACCTTAAAATTAATTCAGTGGGCACTTGTCAGATGCTGAGAGATGGCGTTGAAATGCTATGCATAGTAGATCCTGCCCATTTCTCTGTGACTCTCTAGAGAACCTAAAACCTGTGGTTATCTGAAATGGAAATGGGAACTCGGTACACAAGGGTCACTTTTGCTTCTGAAATCTCATTCTTTAGCTGCCCTTTCACAGGCCTCCATTTCATTATTTTGCTCCTAAATGTGCAAATAGATGTTATTATCCCTGCCTCTTTCTGTTCTTTAATTTGTTACTATTTACACCTGGAAATGAGTTCCATAAATTACATAGGAAAAGCAGTGCAGTGAAGTTAATACTGCTGCTGATTTAGCATTTTTTGCCTTTTTAAATTTTTGCAACCTTGCAGAGATTTAAATAATACATATACATGCACAGATACAAACAAACACAGAGTAATTAGACTGAATTTTCTCAAAATACATCATAATAAAAAAGTACATCATCATAATAAAAAAAACAGATGACCATTCTTTAATTTTGTTACATCTTTGCTTCTTTATAGCTTCTTTATAGCAGTTTTAGGTTGCAGGAGTTTTTTTTTCCCCCTATGGACATATTTCTTTATGCTTCTTCAACGGAATAGTGATGACAGAAACTTCACATAAACTAGAACACAGGAATATCATGTTGTAATTGGTGCATATTTTAGCTGAGGTTAACCATGCATAAAATTTAAGTCACAAAGAACATTCAGTAGGTGATTCCCATTGCAAAAAAATAATCGAAATAAAAAGATTAGCATTCACAAAATCTGGCACTATGACCAAATTAAGTATCCAAATAGGTCTTTTATTGTATGAATTAGCATATAATTATAATACATTTATTAGTGTATTTTATATATTTATGTGTATTAATGTATACACACAGAGACTGTATGTGTGTATGTGTGTGTGTGTGCGTGTGTGTGTGTGTGTGTGTGTGTGTATGTAGGTCTTTGGTTCTTCGGGTTTTCTCCCACGTACAATTTGAAGTGTCTTGGCGACGTTTCGACGAAGTCCCATTCGTCATCTTCAGGCTGGTGCTTTCGGCTTCGTGCTTCTAGCAGCAATGTGTGACTGTAGCTGTTTCTTCCTTTTAACTGCCAGTGGGGGGGTTGAACTGATTGGCTGGGAGCTCAGCTGTGTTCTGATTGGGTGAAGGTGTGTTCTGATTGGTTAGGGGCTTGGCTGTGCTCTGATTGGATGGGGGAGTGTTCTGTTTGGGTGGGGGCTTTGTTGTGCTCAAGTTAGTCTGAGTTACAGGGGGATTAGAGATGGTGAGCTGCATAGCTTTTTGGCTTCGCGTTCGTGGTCTTGCCTCATCTTCATGGTGGGTGTCAGTTTGCTTCTTGTATGGATTGGAGGGGTTTAAGGTGGCTAATGATGCAGCTGTGGTCTGGTTTCTGGTTTGTGGTCGTGCCTCATCATCGGTCTGGGTTTGCGTTTGCTTTTTCCCTGGATGTGTGGTGGTGACATCCTGTGTGGTTTTTGTGAGTGTAGGTCTGGTGTCATTCTTTGTGTTATGGACGCGTTTGTCAATAAGGGCGGGTTTCCAAATGGCTGGTAGGCGGGAGGTATCATCTCGTTTGTTCGTGCTGTGAGGGCGTTTTTCTATCTCGATGGCTTCTCTGATTATTCTGTTATTAAAGTGTTCAGTTTTGGCAATAGTTCTGGTCTTTTTGAAATCAATATCATGTCCTGTGGCTTTAAGGTGTTGGACCAGGGAAGAAGTTGGTTCCTCCTTTTTGACTGAGTTTTTGTGTTCTTCAATGCGTGCACTTATTCTTCTGTTTGTTTGACCGATGTATGTAGTGGGGCAAGCAGTACATGGGATTTCATACACTCCTTGATTTTCTAACTCAATTTTGTCTTTGGGGTTTCTTAGGATGGTGGATATTTTTCTGTTTGTGCAGAATTTCTTGTTCTCTGTCTTGGATTTTAGTGGGAGTTTCTTTTTGGATTAAGTTGGCAATTTTATTGCTTTGGAATCCATTGGATGTTAGTACATTAGTGAGAGTGTGTAGTTCGGTTTTTAGGTGTTGTTCGTCAGCTAGGCATTTGGTTCTGGAGATGAGTGTCTTGGCTACGGAGTTGATCTGTGCTGGGTGGTGGTGTGAGAGTGCGTGCAGATAGCGGTTTGTGTGTGTTTTCTTCTGGTAGATGGTGTGTCCTAGGGAGCCATTGGATTTCTTGTAGACTAAGACATCCAGGAAGGGAAGTTGGTTATTAGCTTCTGTTTCCATGGTGAACTGTATTTTGGGGTGTAGGCTGTTGAGGTGTGTGAGGAACTTGTCCAGTTTTTCTTTCCCATGTGGCCAGATTACGAAGGTGTCATCTACGTATCTGAGCCAGAGTTTGGGTTTGTAATCAGATTTTTCTAGGGTTTGGGTTTCAAAGTGTTCCCTGTAGAGGTTTGCAATGACAGGTGAGAGGGGTGATCCCATGGGTGCTCCTTCTATTTGTTTGTATTTTTGTCCATTATAGATGAACCCCTCATCCAATCAGAACACAGCCGAGCTCCCAGTCAATCAGTTCAAACCCCCACTGGCAGTTAAAAGGAAGAAACAGTTGCAATCACACATTGCTGCTAAAAGCACGAAGCCGAAAGCACCAGCCTGATATATATATACATATGTTTTTAATTTAAATTGCTAACAAAGAATAAGGGAGAACTGGTGTAGGTATTTCGAGTTCCTTAACTCTCTTCAGCCAGATCTTACCCTTCTGAGATTCGAACCTGGGCTGTCAGCATGTTAGGCAGTTGTATTAACCTCTAGGCCACAGGCTCTGTCTCACTTTGTTAGCAGTCAGGGAGGGAATAGATGTATATCAAGTGTTTCTTTTTTAAATTGCACCCTGTAAACCCAAATATGGGAGAAAGAAATCTTTCTTTCTTTTACCTGTTTCAGCTCAACCCAGAGCCATCCGCAGGAATGTGTGTGTGTTAACCTAGAGGTTAATACAACTGCCTAACATGCAGACTGCCCAGGTTCGAATCTCAGAAGGGTAAGTTCTGGCTGAAGAGAGTTAAGAAACTCGAAATAGCTATACCAGTTCTCCCTTATTCTTTGTTAGCAATTTAAATAAAAACATATATATATATTTGTTCCTGCGGATGGCTCTGGGTTGAGCTGAAACAGGTAAAAGAAAGAAAGATTTCTTTCTCCCATATTTGGGTTTACAGGGTGCAATTTAAAAAAGAAACAATATATATATATATATAGTCTACAAGAAATCCAATGGCTCCCTAGGACACACCATCTACCAGAAGAAAACACACACAAACCGCTATCTGCACGCACGCTCACACCACCACCCAGCACAGATCAACTCCGTAGCCAAGACACTCATCTCCAGAACCAAATGCCTAGCTGACGAACAACACCTGAAAACCGAACTACACACTCTCACTAATGTACTAACATCCAACGGATTCCCAAGAAATAAGATTTCCAACTTAATCCAAAAAGAAACTCCCACTAAAATCCATGACAGAGAACAAGAAAACGGCAAAGCCCTCCTCCCATACATAAAAGGCACCACAGACAAGATCAGCAAAGTCCTGCACAAATATAACGTCAAAACAGCATTCTGCACAAACAGAAAAATATCCACCATCCTAAGAAACCCTAAAGACAAAATTGAGTTAGAAAATCAAGGAGTATATGAAATCCCATGTACTGCTTGCCCCACTACATACATTGGACAAACCAACAGAAGGATAAATGCACGCATTGAAGAACACAAAAACTCAGTCAAAAGAGAGGAACCAACTTCTTCCCTGGTCCAACACCTTAAAGCCACAGGACATGAAATTGATTTCAAAAAGACCAGAACAATTGCCAAAACTGAACATTTTAATAACAGAATAATCAGAGAAGCCATCGAGATAGAAAAACGCCCCCACAGCATGAACAAACGAGATGATACCTCCCGCCTACCAGCCATTTGGAAACCCGCCCTTATTGACAAACGTATTCCTAACTCAAAGATTGACACCAGAAACACACAGGATGCCACCTCCACACATCCACGCAAAAAGCAAACCCAAACCCACACCAATGATGAGGCAAGACCACAGACCAGGAGCCAGACCAGAGCTGCAACAGTGGCCACTTTGAACCTCTCCAGCACAACAAAGCCCCCACCCAAACAGAACACTCCCCCAGCCAATCAGAACACAGCCAACCCCCCAGCCAATCAGAGCACAGCCAAGCCCCTAACCAATCAGAACATAGCCAAGCTCCCAGCCAATCAGTTCAAACCCCCACTGGCAGTTAAAAGGAAAAAACAGCTTAGACCACACATTGCTCCTAGAAGCAGAAGCCAAAAGCACCAGCCTGAAGATGATGAATGAGATTTCATCGAAACGTTGCCAAGACACTTCAAATTCTACGCGGGAGAAAACCCGAAGAACCAAAGACCTACATATATATATATATATATATATATATATATATATATATATATATATATATATATATATATATATATATATATATATATATATATATATATATATATATATATATATATATATATATATATATATATATATATATAATGATATGTGCATAATCCACACAATGACCAAATAATCATTCCTAAATATCTCCTCAATAAACAATTATTAAATATTGTGATACAATAAATGTGAGGCAAAAACTCTAAACTAAATATATCTTTTCGTATATTATGGTATATTATGTAATGTTGGAATAGAATGGAATGGAATTAGCCATTCTGTTTTAGCCTTAATAGTTTGGAGGTTTAATGATAATCATGAAATCTTCTCATTCTTTCCAAACAAATTTGTTATTGACCCGATATTATTTGAATCTTAGAATAGGGAGCGTTCACATTTCTCCACTGCCACAGTATTCCAAACCCTTGGCTCCTATTTCTTTCAATACCTAAGCCACAAAGGGAGAAAAAATGGCTGAAGGAATTGTAATACAGAAGAGTAGAGGGGAATTTGGAAGATCTCCTCCCTTGTACACACTTCCCTCCATCTGACTTATATGTGAGCAAGGCAGGCACTATGAAATGTAATTTTGGCAGGCTGCTCAAAGGACACCATCAAGTCAACCCTTACCATGGCGTAAATCAGGCCTCGGCAATGCTTGCAGACTCTGACTATTTTGCTGTGTTCCCCTCCAACAAAACACATTGCTGAAACATGTGAGATAATTATTTCATTATATGGCAGAGGGGTATGTAGAAAATTTCTGAAATTCTCAAAATTTCCAGTCAAATAATATCCGAGACTTGTATTTTTAGACATTTGCAAAAAAAAAAAAAACCCAAACCCCTGACATTTCCAAACAGTAAAGCAATATACTTAGCACAACGCAATTGGGTAGATCAGTCATATGAAATTAATAGCAAGTGCTACTTGAAATGGAAGTTTTCAAAACCTAGGGTAATTAATATATAAATATTCACTCAAAGGAGGCTCTCCGCTGAAAAGTTTTTCTGAGCAAAGTGTTATTATAAAAAAACTTAAAAAGGCCCTGATCACAGGCAATATTGAGTTAGAACCTTGTTCTCTGTCCTGCCTCAGATGAATATCTGGACAGTATGGAGTCAGGAAAGGCCTTTTCATGGCAGTACAGGTAGTCCTTAACTTAACGGCCACAATTAAGCCCAATATTTCTGTTGCTAAGTGAGACATTTGTTAAAATCAATTTTGACCCCATTTTACGACCTTTCTTGCCACAGTTGTTAAGTGAATCACTGCAGTTGTTAAGTTAGCAACATGGTTTTTAAGTGAATCTGGCTTCCCCATTGGCTTTGCTTGTCAGAAGGTCGTAGAAGGGAATCACATGACACACACCCCCCCGGACACAGCAAAGGTCATACATACATTGTCAGTTGTCAAATGTCCAAATTTTGATCACGTGACCCATGGGGATGCTGCCAAAGCCATAAGCATGAAAAATGGTCATAAATCACTTTTTCCAGGGCCATTGTAACTTCAAATGCTCACTACATGAACTGTGATAAGTCGAGGACTAGCTGTGTTAAAATACTTTCATTTTAGCTTTCTTTTCTAGTCACTAGTCCTCTGCCAGCCCTCTCTTTCATTTGATTCACATCATAATTGCAAAATCACAGCACTTCTTAATTTATTATTGGCGTCATTTATTTTTAAAATAAAAGCCCTTTCTTTTATTGTAAATTGATGCATTTTTACATGAGTTATTTTTTTATCTTTTCAGGTGTGTGTGCAACATTGACTGCTCACAAACCAACTTTAATCCTCTCTGTGCTTCCGATGGAAGATCTTACGATAATGCATGTCAGATCAAAGAGGCATCATGTCAGAAACAGGAGAAAATTGAAGTCATGTCTTTGGGCCGATGTCAAGGTAATGCTCCTAGCCAAATTCAGTTGGAAGGTAGCGCTCCATTTTTACTCTGTTGTGTTTAAGAGACAGAGGGAGCTGGCGTGAATTATTGCAGTATTAGACATTTCTTACGTTTTCCATAGATTTTCAGGCTATGAACAGGTGTGACAATAATTTTCTTTTTATTATGGCTCACAGCCAAGGGTACAGTTATTCAGCATCCTTACATTCAATTGAAACAGAAGATAAACAACTGGATTGCTGCGGTCTTTGTATGTTAACCTAGATTTTTGACAGTACTTATGATATACCCAAACAGTGTAAGAAGCAAAAGAAGAAGATGTACCAGACTTTTAAAAATAAATTGAAGTCTACATACTGGGTCAACAGCATATATTGAGCTGACTTTAAAATATTCCATGAACAAGGAAACACACACACATGTGGATTTGCAAGCCTTTGCAGAAAGAAAGATCCCTTTGACAATACTGAGAGGTGATAAGCTCTAGGGCAGTGGTCCCCAACCATTCTGGTAATAGCGACTGGTTTTGGAAAAAAAATTATCTTCCATGAACCAGGGAAGGATGGTTTCATGCGCAACCTACATCCTGTGCGTGCGCAGGTGAAGCTTCGCTCGCTCGCTCACCACTTTCGTGGCCTGGTTCCTAACAGGCCAGGGACCAGTATAGGTCCACGGCCTGGGGATTGGGGAGCCCTGCCCTAGTGAGATTGGAAATGTACTCTACTAGCAGTTGTGGTGGTTGCAGTTCTCCTCCCATTCCCACTGCCTCCCTTGAAAGTGCCCTGTATCATCTCGGGGTTTCAATCTGCTTTCCAGATGTTTTGAGCTATAACCCTTATCATTGGCCTTGATGGCTGGAGAGAATAAGAATCTGGAGAGCACCAAATTATGGAGGGTGGCTACAAATTGTAGGAGATGAAATACTTTGATTCCAAGTGAGAATGTAGGGAACATAACTTTGTTTCTCTAAGATTCTAAAAAAAACCTTTCATTTTTCTGACAAATTTGAACCTCAAAATATCTACGTAGCTCTGCTTTTTCTCATTCCCCCTTGTATTGTCACAGAAAAGCTCCATTTAGGTTGTTTGTCATTGTTAAAGAAAAACCTGAAAGGAACATCTGAATCAAGGCCCTAATCCAAGGTTCTGTCAGGTAATATCTGTACATATACAAAGCTTCCATTAACAGTTGGCAGCAGCTGATCGTAACAGACCCCAGTTCCAAGCAGAGCAGGATAAGACCAAGATTCAGGTTCTCTGCCTTAATTTGGAATTGCACTACAACATATGGAGAACATAAAGTTTTCTATTCTTGCATAGAATGTGTTCAAGTCCAAAGTGGATTCTGGCAACCAGACATTAACTGCACATATGTTCTGGGTACGGCTGTGAATAGAGTGTTTACTTTGCAAGGAAACATTCAACTGGCCAAAAAATATGCTCAAAGACACACAGTGTGCCTTCATTATCATAGCTCTGTTCAGGCACACGATACTCACCCAAGAAAAATTTTAAAATATGTAAGGGACTACGAGCAATATCTGCTATGTAGGAGCCCTGCCTCTTCAGTCCCTGACCTCTCCAGAATATTCTGAGAGATCTGAAAGGGCTTTTGATATGTCTTCACTCCAGTAGGAATAGAATCCTAAGTGACAAACTCCACTGTTTTATCTACCAAGAAGCTGGAAGGTTTGGGTTTTTTTCATTACAGTATGTATAGCTACATCTCCTTGGAATCCAGCTGGATTCCTTGTGACTTCATGAACACAATGCTGTAGTTTTCCTGTTAACAGAATGAATTTGTTGCCTTCAGAGAAGTGTTTTTGATAACCTACAGACTTAAGATCTTCTCTTTAAATACCGACTGTGCAACTGTGCTGGGCTTCCAAGATTAGGCAAGACCAGGCATTCCTATGCTTTGGTCAAGCACAGATGGTTCATCAACTTGATTTCCAGCTCTCCAACAGAGACCCTATAAGTAAATAATTCGTTCTGACTACTGAACTTCATTTTCCCCCAGTATGTAATAGTAAAGCTCTAACAGAATGTGCACAGTAAAGCTCTAACAGAAAAAAGATTTACTTTCCAGGGTTTCAATATAGCCCATGCATGTCTGTTCAAAAAAATAAGGCTGACAGAGTACAGACTAGTTTTAATCATTTCATACATGACTGCTGTTTCTCATTTTTCCTCCTTGCATAATCTACTCTGGATTTTTAATTCTAGAGGGAAACAGCTGACTCTCTCAAATATAACAAGTTCTCATAAGCTCTCTTAATTGAATAAAACAGTTCGTTTGGGATTTCTGTCAGATTTTGTTTAGTTGGAAGGTTCATTTATTGCCAAGAACTTCTGATTTGTTCAACTATAGTAAAAAAAATGAAAAGAAAGGTGTTCATACTTTACACATATATTTATTTATTTATTTATACTTTTAAAAATTAGCTGAATTACTGGGGGAAATCCATAAATATAGCCTGACTATATAAATGGTTCATAATAATGCTTTACTTCCACAGTTTTTGATAGAGGTGTGTATTATTAAATGTTTTATATGATTCTTTTGAGCTATTCTTGTATAGCCATTATAATTTACAAAATACCCATAATTTTGTAAATGTAATGTAGCATACATAGAATGCAAATTGTCATTACATTCCATCAGAAATGCAAGCCTCTTATCTTAACTATTGTTTTTTCTTCTAATAAACATTCAGTCAGTTATGACCATCAAGACTTCCATTCAAATGCAAGTAAAAGCCACATTCCTCATAGCAGTCAGGGAAACTATCCATAGTCGTGTAGATGAGCTCCCTCAGATATTAAGTACAATCCCCACAGCTTTCATGAAACTGTTCAGATATATAGATTGAGAACTAAATAAGTCATAAGATTAAAATGTTCCTGTTCCAACCAAGAGAAATCTAACCCCTGAGGCATTTCAAATTTAAGTCCTTTACAGTTTATCTGAGGTGGTAAAAAATGTGACAATGGCCACTAAATTGATAACTTCAAAAGGGATTAGATAAATTAATGAAGGACTCATCTATCAAGGATTATTGGTCTTGAAAGCTCAATGTGACTTTTAACTTGTATTATTTCCTGCTGCAAGAAAATTCTATCTCTGTCACTTGTATGTGAACATCTTATCTAGATGGTTATGATTATGATGAGAAACAGAAGGATGAACTAGGGAGAACCTTGGTCTAATCCAAAAGGATTTTTTTTATGTACAGTCTTGTAAATTCTTGTTTACTTTTCTATAAACTTTGGTAAAATGATTGCATTGGCTTTAGAAGGAAAGTAACCAAAGCCTTCTTACATTTCATCACTGGTATAAAGCTAAACTGTGAATCACAGCTGTGATTTTAAAATGCAAGAGAACCATTTACCCTAGCAAGGGATTTGATGTCAGTTTGCAACCAAAGTAAACAAATGCAATGTCTTTCAGATAACACAACTGCCACTACAAAGTCAGAAGATGGACATTATGCAAGAACAGATTATGCGGGTAAGTAGTCCCACCAAAGGTAGACATGGTTTTTGAAAAGCAAGGGGAAAGTATATTTGAAAAAATGAAGTCATAAATGAAGTCTTCTTTCATTTCCCATGAGGGAAAAATAGGATTATCCTCAATAGGAGTTCAAGCTTAAGTCAATGAACTGGAGCAATTTCTATAACTACAGATAAAAACCCTTCTCTTCATATTTCCATTCCCTCCCTCTAAAATTAATTGGTGAGATTGAAAAAGCTTGAAGACTTTACTTGGTTGCATAATATTTTCAAATTTCATCTACTCATCACCAAGTGTTATTAAAATGAATGGGTAAAATGGATTGAGAAGAAATGTAAAACTGGCTTTTTTTTTTTTTGCTCCAGTTGGAATTTAAATCTTGCAAACCAATTGTATTCTACCCAGCATCAGATGTGTTATACTTTTGCTCTTTGCTCCGAGAATTGACATGTATTTTATTTTATTTTGCTTTCATATACAAGAATACCTAGCTCTCATTATAGTCTTCTAACATTAAATCTGTGGAGGGCTGATGCTGAGAGAGCTTGGTTGAAAGAGACTCAATTGCTTTTAAACCTGGACTTTCATGGGCTTTGATTTTTATGAACCATTATGGTTGTTATATGTTATCAATGGACTACCTTTTACGGTAGATGAAAGAAAATGTAATGAAAGCACATGCAATATGTTTCTTGGGCTAAAATATGTTAGCCTTCAGAATAATTGTTCCCTTCCTTCAGGATTCTCCCAGATACGTTTTTCTTAAGCTTATGATATTTAAATCAATATAATGCAGTTCAAATACTTCATGATCAGGATAGCTCCCCTGCCAGATAAATACAGCAATTTAACAAAAGATTAAAATAAATGAATCAGTTGATGTTACTGCTTTTAAGGTTGACACTCCTTTTCATCTTTAATGAGTGAAATCTCCCCACACCCCATTTTTGCTACTGCCAGCCTTCATCAGCATTCCCATTAATCATGGTGGCATCCACTGTGTTTAAATTTCAATTTTAAAAAATTCAACATGTCACAAAGCTGGAACCAATAATTTCTTACAGCTCACTTCGACCTATTCTTTGGTTCTAACCAAGATAAATATTGCACCATACTTAAGTTATACTTGGATGCAAAGTTAATTAGGTATTTTAGAACAGTTTTTTTAAAAAACAATAATGATAAATGGCTTTAATTTATTTGGAAACACCAACAAAATAATAACCTCAGCTCTTGCTTAATATAGCAGTTTGGAATATAATATATGTGTAAACGTTATTTAAAGTTTTATCAAACATTGTTTGATGAGGTAGTACCTTCAGTTTATTTTTATTTTTCAAATCTGCTTTACTAGGAAGATTAAGTTTTAAGAAGTCTTTAAAGGTTTGTGTAAATTTTAACAGCTTGACTTAAGGTTTGAGAATAGGAGGGCCAGGAGTGTAATCATTTTAAAAATAAGGCAAGAAAGGCATTTTTCTTTCCACTTGCAATTTTCTTCGAGATGAGTAAAAAAGATCTTAATGAAGGTTATGGCCTTGTTACACTAAATAAGAAATGGTGAAGCATCTTTTATTTATTAAGATTTTATTGTCCTTATTTGACAGCAAAATGTTCCCTGCAATGCCTAATGTGAATTAAGAATAAGATACGCCGGTACATACATAGTGAAACTTTTTAAAAACTGTTTTCTAAATTTGAAATATCTTTGCCTTATGAACACCTGATACTCTCTATATCAGGGGTGTCAAACTGCTGGCCCGCGGGCTGGTTTCATCATACCAGAGCCACACCCACCCCATTGCCGGCAATGGCAAAAAAGCTCCGATACATTGCGCGACGTCACATGACGTTGTGAGTTTGATATGCCTGCTCTATATGTTAAGGAACCAAGTTCACAGAGAGCAATTATTGTAGCCTTCTCCTAATCCGTTGGCTTCTAAATATGTTAGGACTAAAGGGGCTTGCTGAGAATTCTGGGACTTAGAGTCTAAAGACATTTTGGACTATAGGTTAGGAAGACTGCATTATGATATCAATAGTTTTGATCCCTTGAAAGAGAAATTCCATGGCTTTTATAAGGGGCATTGCCAAAGTGAAGCTCTGAAAAATTGTATATCCTTACCAGTGAGTCATTTTGTTTGATCACCACACAGCAAATGCAATTCTGTTAAATGTTATCCATGACCTTGTGGTACTCAAAAGAGATTCTAGATTGGCTTTGCAAAATAATAAGGTTTTGACATGGATGTGGCCATAACTGCTTTGCAGAGATGTCCGAAACATTTTCACATTACCCTCTACCAATACCCAAACATTCCATTCCAACGTCAGGTGTCCCAATGTTAAAATGGGCGCTTTTGATTTTATCAGACTTTATTCAATCTGAGATCAAAACAGCCCCTTTCAGACACAAAGGTTTTTGATCAGGATTCAGGATTCCTGAATCAGAAAAGGTTAGTCCCAAATGCTTTGCAGACCTCTAGTTTTTTGTTCATTCACTTGGAATTGAGTGATGTATGGGGCGGGTGAGAATGGCTTTTCATCTTTATATAGCTTCAGCTGCATCAGCTGCTCCAGGTGAAAGAGAAACGTGTTATGGCTTCAACCCAAGCACATTTTCACCACCTCTCTTCCACTCCACCTCCTGTTCTTTGTTTATAGCCATGGGAAAAAGAAAAAAGATCCAAATCAAGCACACATCTGGAAAAGGAACCAATGTGGCTATGAAGTGATCTTCACCCTCTGAAAACAAGCAGAGGCAGCCCTGAAGTGATGGGTGGCAGAGGGAGTGAAGTTGGGAAAGGAAAGCCAACGTTTTAAAGCAGCCTAGTTTTTTCAAAGAGAAGAGAGAATGAATTAGTGTCCTGGTAGACTTGAAATAGCAAGGGGAAATATAAGTCAAGAGGATAACTTGTCAGCAGATCCCTTCGCTGTGCTTTTGCTGGCATCAGCAGAAGACACCTCCACCAGCAGTGCCCTATATAAGGTTAGGTAAGGCAGAACTGAAAGTTCTTCTACAAGAACTTATTTTGTTCAACAATTCTGAAAGAGAACTACACATATGTAGTCACACGCAAATACTCATACCTTGTAGTTAGAAAATTAGATTTCCCAAGCTTTAGCAATAGGGAAGTTGGTCAGATAAGCTGACCAAGCTTTAAAAATACAGCTATCATGGAATTTGTAAAAACTTTCAGGAAAATTAATGTGTGATGACTGAGTGGGAATGATTTTTTTAAAAACTTGTTATTGCTGAGTTGTCAAATGTGTTAGGTTCATAAAGATTAGGATATTGCAGAAATCCATCCTCTATTTTCAATCCACTGATCTTCTCAAGGTCAACGGGTAACTGAGCTCAGCACTATATGAATCGAAAGAGACTCAACCACTCACACTACCTAAATGAGAAATATAAGTAACAAAATGATTAGTTTAAATGTTATTACTTTAAACCACCCAGACTCGTGACCTTGGTTTTTAAATTGTGCAAACTCATACACCACTGATTCCTTCATGTTTGTTTGTTTGTTTGTTTAAAAAAATCATATGTTTCAGCAAACTCTAGTACTGTATATGAAAAGCCTTAAACTTTGGCTAACTTAAAAACAAAACCAAATTTGTGTAGTCTTCTAGAGCAGTGTTTCTCAACCTTGACAATTTTAAGGCATGTGGACTTCAACTCCCAGAATTCTGGCTGTGGAATTCTGGGAGTTGAAGTCCACATGCCTTAAAATTGTCAAGGTTGAGAAACACTGTTCTAGAGCATGATGTTTCTCTTTGTTTGTGAAACAGCAAATTATAGCATGGTGTTAGATCCCAAACAAACTAATTACCAGTAAATGAGAATATTATAGTACAGGTAGTCCTCAACTTACGACCACAATTGAACTCAGAACTTAAGTTGCTAAATGAGAAATTTGTTAAGTGAGTTTTGTCCCATTTTATGACTTTTCTTGCCACATTTGTTAAATAAATCCCTCCAGGTGTTAAATTAGTAGCACGGTTGTTAAATGAATCTGGCTTCCCCATGTTCAATTCCAACCAGTAATGTTTGTAGAAGGGCACTCAGTGAACCATAAGAAAAGTTTTGGTAGGTTGTAGGCAACCACCAGGCTTCAGTTTATACAGTGATTGCAGAGATTACTGTTAACTTTGTGCAAATTTTACATAAGAATAACTTGGTAGTTACAATAGATTCTCCTTGCAAGATATTTTGCCTTTTATAAACATCTCCTATAAAGGAAGCAAAAACACATATATTCCTAAGCTAAGGTCAAAGGGATCCAGGAGAATTATATATCAGAATTATATATCAGAATTCTCTTTGTGTATTGAAATGGGCCTAGAGCAGGGGTAGGCAACCTGGGCTCTTTTATGACTCGTGGACTTCAACTCCCAGAATTCCTGAGCCAACTATGCTGGCTCAGGAATTCTGGGAGTTGAAGTCCACGAGTCATAAAAGAGCCCAGGTTGCCTACCCCTGGCCTAGAGGATCAGCTGTCTTATGTATTTTTATGCATTCTTTTGTCAAGACTTAATAAAGGTTTGAAATACCCGAATAAGTAGTGGATATGAAAGTCTGGTATAAATATTGAGTATTCCTTCTTCGTTTATTTTTCCATATTCTAAGATTCTTATGAAGAAATAGTAATTGTCACATCTTAGAGAAATCTGGCTGCAGCTTCATTGATTGCTAGGGAGAAGCAATAACCTCCTGAAACTGAAGTTTGGGTAGATGTTTGGGAAGAGCCAAAATCAGTTGGAAGGCAATAAGATTTCAATTGTACTATTATGTAATACAAGGTCTTCCTTGTTCCTCACGTCTAAACTTTTACCTTCAAGGTACAGTAATGATTCAATAAAATAGCCAACTACCCAACAGCTGCCACCTGGTTCTAATCCAGAAATCTCTGAAGCATTAATATATTCGAGATGTTCTGTCATTGCATAACACTTTCCAAAAAGTATTTTAACATCTCCAGCCTTTTCCAATGCACCCATTAGCCATGATTCTGGCAAACAAGCCAAAAAAAAAAGTGGGGGGGGGAGAAGTCCTTGAAGTATATTAGTACAATTGCATGCACAACTCACCAATAAATCTGAAAAATCGCCCACTCAAGAACTTGCCATTATTTAGGAGTTCTAATCTCCAATTCTAACCTCCGCTGTGCTTCTAATTACAAAGCTGTGGAATCTGTGACTCTCTGGATGATACGGACTTCAGCTCCACTGCTTCTCACAATTAGTTCTGTTGGCTGGAGCTGCTTGGAGCTGTAGATAAGCAACATCTGGAGGGTCAATTTTTTCTCAATTCTCCTTTATGAAGCAGTCTCCTGAAAGTTGGAGGCATTTATTTTGAAAGCATCTAGAACACTTCTTCCAAACTATAAGTCAGGTAGCAATAAAATTCAAGTTCATTATAAGTTCATCCCTGGATTTTGGATACACACACGCACACACACACACACACACACACACACACACACACACACTGCATGCTGTTCTGCTTTCCTGAAGTGCTATCTTGACAATATGTAGAGATTATTTTACAGATTCTGTCTACAGTCTTTGGACCAGTTGATTTTAATGGGGCCCTACTTGTGGTCATTCATGCCCTGCTCACCTCTCAGTTGGACTATTGCAATGTGTTCTATATGGGGCTGCCCCTGAAAAATATCTGGAATATGTCAGCTGATGCAAAATGCAATTATTGGTGTTTCTGGTAGAGTGTACATTACCCTTCTGCTATGCAACCTACATTAGTTACCAGCTTGTTTCTGGGTTCAGTTCAAGGGGCTGGTGTTGACCTTTAAAGCACTACATGGCATGGGACCTGGTTATCTGAGGGACCATTTCCTGATTTCCTCTGCCCATCCCACCAGATCCAACAGAATGGGTAAAGTATGGGTTCCTTCGTCTAGGGAGCTACATTTGGTGGGCCCAAAGTGGGTGGACCTTATCTACTGTGGCTCCTTCATTATGGGGTCTTCCTCCACCCCCCCCCCAGAGATGAAGTCAGCCTCACTGTTGCTGAGCTTTCTAAGGTGCCTCAAGATATAGTCAAGGGACCCCAGAGTACGAGTGAACGTGTGAGTTGGCTTCATTATGATTAACACCCCTCTATTATTCCCTTTTCCTGCTTTAGTTCTGCTTTTATAATTGTTAATCTCTTCTAATAATCTTCATATAATGGTTTTAGGTAATTATTGTTTTGCTTATTTTACTGTTATTGCATACTGCCTAGTGTCACTCTCCGTGAGATAGGCAGCCATTTAAATTTTATTAATAATAAATAAATAATGCCTCTTACCTTATTGATAAGGTAAGCAAATGTGAACAAATAGCGTTTTCCATTCAATAGCCTCTTGGAAACACTGGTTTAAGTTTACACACAATAATTGTATAAAGATGTTCAAAGCAGAGGGTTGGGGTGCTAGTTCACTAGCTGTTGCCCCACCAGCTCGTCCTCCTCCTTTTTCTTTCTTTAACTGAGTCTGCTGAACTCAGTTTTTCAAAGCAGACTGAAGCAGATGGGAATGATGTCCTCTGAAAAATACAAAATATATGACTGAGACCACACTGGGCTAGATCTACAATTATTGTAACAGTTTTGTTTTAAAAGGGCTTCAAAGGAAAGGATTTCCACTCGAGCTTTAATTCAGACATGTCAAACTCACAACCTCATGTGACGTTGCGCAACATAGCGGGACGGTTTTGCCATTGCCGGCAATGGGGTGGGCGCGGCTTCCAGATGACACATCCGGCCCAAGGGCCGGCAGTTTGACACCCCTGCTTTAGCTGAAAAATTCAAAAATTTTATTACTATTTAGAAAATTGCAAGGAAGAGCCTACCCTGTTTATAAAATTGTCATCAATTCTATACTGTAAACACATAGGAAAAGCTTATGTTCTGTGCCCATAACCAACATTTTGTGAGGGTTTCTTTTAAGTTCATTTATAATTCTTCCATTCATTAGTTTAGACCCTGCTTTACATCTATCTAGCTCATTCCACTTATGTAGAGACATGATTATGTAGCGAATGAGCAATGAAATGAAAATGCTTGATTTGTTCACCATGACATTGCTGGAAATACTTATTTCTGCAAATACATTGATCTCAGTGAAAAATAAACAAGGGGAAATGTAGGTTCCAGCTTGTAGCCCTGTTATTGGTTTGAGCAACATAATAAATAAATTGCTGGCTTGAGCTATTACATTGTCGCCAGTCTCCCAGAAAAATGCAAGTCTTAGAAATAAATTAAAATGTCAAACCTGTTCATGGTTTGGGGCAATGAAGTGGAGGCAGTGGTGGGATTCAAGTATGTGAACAACCGGTTCTCTGTATGGATGCCGCTTCCGGAAGTCCATTCTGGGCCTGGGCAACAAAAATTTAGCTACTGGTTCTGCCGAACTGGCGCAAACCGGCTGAATCCCACCACTGGGTGGAGGCCAGGAGAAATTTAGCAATACATGTTTTTCCCTTTTGTGATTTACATTTATTTATTTATTTATTTATTTATTTATTTATTCGATTTCTATGCCGCCCTATTCCGGAGAACTCAGGGCGGCTTTAGGGAAGGTTCATTAAAACAGCTTGTGATAAACTGTGGTTCAGAGTTTTACATATACATACATACACACACACACACACATATATATACACACACAAACACACAGTAGATATACACACGCATACACACACACACATTCCTCTACTACCGGTACTAGTGTGCTTTACTTGTTTTCCTATAATACCACATAGCCAGTCATCTGTGACATTATGTTATGTTAGCAGCAGACGGCTATGAAGAAACACAGAAATTGTATTTGTAGTGAGAATAAAGGTTTTATAGAGAAAAACCCTGAGCTGGCATGAACCAATTCGGCACTTTTATGCCCCAGTTCATAAATATATCATGCATCATTTATATTTCTTTCTGCTTATTTGAAATTCAGATATCCCTGTCCCAGAGTAAATTAGAGGCTTTTTAATGCTCAGTAATCCCTTTCTTAGTCCCTTTACCAATGCTCAGAATAATGTCTCTGCCAGACTCAATAGGATAAATTAGCTTAAATAAGATGCCATCTTCATTATAAAATAAATTTGGGGAAAAAAAGAGAGATTTTCCATCTTGCACAGGCCACTTAATCCCACAGGGTTTAATTATGTGCACTGGTGTTTTTCCTACATTTTAAAGCAAGCTTTTCAAAATAAATAAATAATCTTTGTATCATGGGATTGCTGTAACTAAAGAGAAATACCGTAAAAAGAAATGAATTCTAATTAGAAGTAGATTTTTTTTCACTTTCCATTTCATTTTTTTTTAATCATTTGATTTTACTTTGCCTTTCACCTGCTTTCTGATTTTATACAGAGAATTCTTATAATTTATTTTGGACACAGCACAGGTACCACATGTTCCCCCATCTCCCTTCCATTTGTAGAAATCCCCCTCTAATCCTCATCCTTAATTTAAGAAGCACAACTGGTCCTAATACTGATTTTTTTTTAAAAAAAATAAGTTGCTACACAGAATGGCATCATGTATTTTTTTTAATAAAAAAAATTTTTTATTAAAGCAATCAACATCAATCATAATATCATATTAAGAAGCATTCAACATAAATCATAAAATACAACAGTAAGTATTAGTCTTTGTATACGTCAAATTTGGTAAACATTCTTCACTCTTCACGTCAATCCTCAACTATACGCCAGATACATTTTATTTGATTGGTGTTTCTCTTGTATATAATCTATCCACTGTTTCCAGTCTGTCATAAATTGTTCATTTGAGCGATCCTTCAAATATGCCGATATTTTCGCCATTTCTGCCAAATTTATTACTTTCAAAGTCCATTCTTCCATAGGTGGTATTTCTGGCTTCTTCCAGTATTGTCCCACCAGCAGTCTAGCTGCTGTGATCAAGTTCAGAATTAAGTTCGTCTCTGTGGTAATGCAATCTTTTATGATCCCTAACAAAAAAAACCTGAGGTAGAAATTCAATACGCTTTTTCAAAATGGTTTGGAGTGTCCACCATATCTTCCTCCAGAAGGCTTTAATTTTTCTACATGTCCACCATACATGAAAATATGTAGCCTCACCATTACCACACCTCCAACATTTAGGTTGGGTGTCTGGATAGATATATGATAATTTTTTCAGATCTAGATGCCACCTATAGAACATCTTATAGAAGTTTTCCCTTAGATGTTGCACTTTCGTAAATTCTACATTTCTCACCCAGATGTCCTCCCACGTTTCCATCATGATAGAATGCCCAAAATCTTGTTCCCACTTTACCATACAGTTCTTGACTAGCACAGTTTCAGAGTCCATTTCTATCAGAACTCCGTACACTCCTTTGATATGCATGATCCCCTGCTCTCTAATCTGTTCAATTAAATTCTCATCTGTCAGGGATAAGCCCTTGTTGGCATTACAGAATGTCTTATGTTTTGCATATTGTATATTCCTTGCCACTTGGTCTGCCAACAACAAGTCAAATTGCTTCCTTAGAATCTTGATTCCTTCTTTGGTGACTTTGTCCTCCGGTCTTTTTATTAATAGCTGCTCCTTCTTACTTATCTCATCTTCTAGCTCCTTTCTTTTTTGTTCTTGTTTACGATGGTGCCTGTTATTCATGTCCATGAGAATCCCACGCATGTATGCCTTGCTGGCGTCCCATATCATTTCTATAGGTGTCTCATTTTTCATATTTATGCTAAAAAATTCCTTCATAGCAGTTTTGCATTCAGCCACCTTTTCTTCGTATTTGAACAGGTTTTCATTAATTCTCCAGGATCTCCTTGGTTTCTGACCATGTCTTAATTTCATCCGTACCGGGTTATGGTCTGATAGTACTTTGGGTAGGATTTTCACCGTTTTCAGGCTAATCAGCAAGTCGCTAGTTGTTAATATAAAGTCAATTCTGGAGAATGATTGATGTCTGTCTGAGAAAAATGTGAAATCTTGCTCTTTGCCGTGTCTTTCCCTCCAAATGTCTGTCAGTTCAAGGTCCTCCTTTATGTTGAAGAAGGATTTGGGCAATTTGGAGTGTTTTTGCAGGTTAGAGGCAGTCTTCTTTTTGTCCAGGGCAATCTCTATGACACCGTTCCAGTCCCCCATTATAACACATGATCTGTAGTTGAGTTGTGTTAACTTCTTGTGTATCATTTTGTAGAATTTTCCTTGCTGTTGATTTGGTGCATATATGCCCATCACCAGAATTTTCCTATCTTCCTGTATTATTTCGATTGCTAGGTATCTACCTTGGGAGTCCGACTCTAATAGCTTAGGTCTTACATGATTCTTTACATATATAACAATTCCGTTCTTCTTTCCTGCTGCCGCTGCAACAAATTGTGTGCCTAGTTTGTTGTTGATTAAATATTTCTGATCCGCCGCTCTGACATGTGTTTCTTGTAGGCAGATTATATCATTTTTACCTTGATTCAGGTAATGAAATATTTTCTTCCTTTTCTGTGGGGAGTTTAACCCGTTGACATTCCAAGTCAAATATTTACTTGCCATTATCGGCTTCAGGATACTCCTGCCAGACCGCTTCTGCTTTTTCCCCTGCTTTCTTCCTTGGTCTCGCTCCCATGGTATCCGGGTTGGTGCTCGTATTGTTTTGTGGGATCTTTTCTTGCTGGTCTGTGCGTTTGGTAGTGGACCTTAATTGCCTTGATTCGGTAATCTGCCCTGCTTCCTTGTTTTTGTTGCCATCTGCTCTCTGTGCCGTCGCATCCTGAGGTGGTCCTTTCACTTCTTCTGCTGCTGCAGCAGACTGTGTTTCTGTGTAGTTTGCTCGTTGTTCTAAGTCCCTTCTGCCTTCATGTGGTCCGTCTACATTGCCCCTCGTTGTGTGTTGAGGACCTTCCGCCTTCAGTTCCTGTTCAAGAAATTCTTTGGCTTTCTGGATTGAGTTCAGATGGTATCTTTTGCTTTTATAGAGTATTGACATTCCGGCTGGGGCTTCCCATCGATATTGTATAGCGCGTGATCTCAGTTCATTGACCAGGAATTTGTAGTCCTTTCTGTCTCGTAGCATCTTTGGGGGGATCTCTTTCAGTATCGCCACCTCTTGATCCTCTACATATAATTTCTTGTTGTAGGACGTTGTGGAGATAAAGTCCCAGAACCCCTTTGTTGCAAAATGGATGACCACGTCCCTTAGTAGGTGCCTGTTTGCTGCCATCCATGAGTTAACTCTGTGGACCCTGTCGAATTGCCACGAAATATCTTCGGTTTCCTTTCCCAGAAATTTTGCCAGGGCCCTTACGAAGATTCTTTTCAGGTCCTTTTGGTTTTCATTTGTTGTCTCTCTCAATCCTCTAAATCTGATTGCTGACACCATCTGCCAGTATTGCATCATAGTGGATTGGTCCTGAGCCACACTTTTCATCTCTGTTATCTGTCCCTCCATGTGACTCTCCACCTCTTCCATCCTTTTTTCCACACTCTCCCTGATTTCCTTAAAATTTTTTCCCATTTCATCCTTCATTCTCTTGTTGTGTGTTTACATTGCTTCCTTGATTTGGTCCAGGTCTGCCGTCACCGCTCTGCGTTGTTCTTCCCACTTTCTCTCCAAATCTCTGCCTTGTTCCTCCAGCTTCTGTTCTATATCTTTGCACCGTCTCTCCATCCTTATGCCCAGTTCCTCCAACTTTTTATCCATTCCCTCCATCCTTTTCCCCAATGCCTCTATCATCTCTTTTATTTCTTTCATCATGTGTGGTTCTGGAGAGGCCTGAGTTGATGGATGGGTCTGGGGGCCTGTGGGTGGATGGGGGGTGGGAGGGTAGGTAGAGTGATCCCTGGTGTTTTAGGAAGCTGAGCTGGGGAGGATGCAGCTCCCTTTGGGGGTATCAGTTTGGTCTGCTTGGTGGCCATCCTGAGTTCAGCCTACTGTTGGCCAGGCTTTTCTTTAATTTTTTAAATAAACCAAATTAATCACCAGTCAGTGTTCTGATGATCCAATATTCTGATCTTTCAGGGAGAAGGCTCAGGATTCAAACAGTTCAGGGATAAGAGTCAATATTCAGGCAGTTCCAAGATAGGAGTCATCTATGATCAGGGAGCCAGATCAAATTGATTCTCCCCAATGTAGGGAACCCTGTGCTGCTTATATTGTCCCTACCTTCCTTCTGTGACTCAATTCCACACTTTCTCCTTCCTGGTAGCTTTGCCTTGGCTGCCACCATGCTATTGTCTGCCTGCCTATCCCTACCCTGTCTGTACAGCCTTTCTGTATTTATTTTACTTCTGTGTCTATTTTCTTCTCGGCCAGTAGGTGTCTCCCTTTTCCTTTCTCCCCTTCAATGCTGTATGGTGTTCCGTGGTAGCCAAAATGTCAGCTTCCTGCTCCCTCGGAATTTTCTCACCCTAAGTTTTGTGTCTCTTGAGAAAGAAGGAGGAGGGGCTACCCTTTGAGTTTTACCCTTTTCAGCCCACGAAGTCCAGCTGGTCAAGGTAACAGTCTCATTTGCCCCTTCTTTTCTTCTTTTCTATCGCCGCTAGTCCATGGGGGGGGGGAAGTTCCACCCCCTTTCTGCTTTTCTCTTCTCCCTCTTTGGAGATCTTTCTGGGCAGCTCTCCCCTCCCAGATCTCTCTCAGCTTGGATTATTTCTGGCTCTCCCGGGGCTCGCCTCACCTCTGCCGAAGCACCAGAAGTTCCTCTCCAAATTGCCTATCCCTCCAGGCGGCAATCGCTCTTGGCCGCCGAGAAAAAAGCAGATAAACAGAGATCTGTCCCGGAGCTCCCCTGAGATTGCTCCGTCTCCATGCCACTGGACGTGACCGGCATCATGTATTTTTAGTTGCCAAATAACAGGGCATTGATTTCATTTATATAAGAACTGGAGATAGTTCTAGGGAACAGAGAAAGAGAGTCATATTTCTCCATTTCATATTTGTTCAACTTGCTATACATAAGGGGTGGGCAGCTTGGAGTCTTCCAGATGATGCTGAAATATCACTTGCAGAAGCTCCAGCCAGCCAGCGATGAGGAATACTGGGTGTTTCAGTGCAGACTTCACTAGAGAGTCCACATTACTGATCTGGCTGTCTGTTATGCTCCCTGTTCACATGACATGACACGACACCTGCATGCATTCAGCAGTGCTGAAATGCATGTAATGATGCATTACTATACGTTTAAGAACTTTGTGACATGTGCGAAAAGACAGAATATTGATGGGCTGGGAAAGGAACAGATGAGTTGTGATGGGAAAGATACTTCAGTTTCACAGTCTTCTTCAACACCACACACAGTGTTGTCCCTCTTTTTTTTTTTCCCTCTAAAAATCCATGGGCCCTGAAATAGCATGGGGAAAGAAAAGAATAGTTGCTACTTCATTGTTGTACACAACCCAAAATCCCTGTCCGTGAGATAGGTGGTTATACAAATTTTACTAGTTAATGAATAAAAACTGGTCTAATTTACCAGAAATCATAAAAGCAAATATATGATGTGATATGTCCCTGCGGAAGCAGTGGGGGAGACTTTTGGCAACACAGAATTTTCCCAGAGAGAGACCAGGATGTAGAAGCTGCACAGGACCGAGCTAAATGGAGGAGGGGGGAAGAGGTTCAGGGTAGCCACAATGAAGAATTTCTGAGGATATGTCTAGTACAGACTTGGGCATTTTACACCCCCCAACACACATCCGGCCCTTTTGCTGTCCCTGTCTGGCCCACATGAGGTCAACTGGAAATTAGAAATTAAATATAAATAAGAGTACACCATGCACACAATTGAGTTCAGCCTATTAGTTTGGACCTCCGTTTCTCATGTGGTCACTTGGGAAAATCAATTGCCCACCCCTGATCTAATAAGTTAGAAAGTTGTAGCTTGAATTTGGCAAGATTCTCTCCATTAGATTTAAGCCGATAAAGGATCAAACTCGATTGGATCTTGTAATCATGTCTCTGGGCTTAGGTCTAATAAACATCACAGTGGCTTTTTATGCTGGCCATTATCTTTATACAGAAGTTATGATTTGGGTCAGATTCTCATGACCCAGAACTGTGCAATTACAGTTCCTATTTTAAGAATACATCTAGATCAGATCTCCAATGCGCCTATTTCCTTCTGATTGTTATTGGTAAAATTACACCATATTTTTGAAGTCAGGGCTTAAATGGAAAGTTGCCAGGGCTTGCCCTATATTTTTCTGGCCTTTTTTATTTTAATCACAATGTTGGCTTGGGATGTAAGCAGTGACTGTAGTGCTTATTCTAAAGACATCATGGCTCTGTAAATTTTTCACATTTTTTATTTTGCATGAAATATACAGGTAGTCTTTGACTTAAGACCAGTCAGCTAGTGACCAGTCGAAGTTGTAATGGACCTCCATAAGGATACTTATGACCCAGTTCCAAAGTACTGATGACCAACATCACCACAGTCACGTGTCATCATTTCAGACACTCGGCATTTCTGGCCCACATTTCTGGTCCTTCCCAGCATCCCTCAGTCATGTGACCACATTTTATGGCATTTTTGCTGAAAACTGGCAATTACTTCTGGTTTTCATCAAAACCAACTCATAGCAAATAATTGGTTCACTTAATGACTGCAACATTTGCTTTACAGCTTTGGCATTCACTTAATGACTGATGCAAAAATGGCTGTAAAATTCAGTTAGTCGTGTGTATGTGTGAGACCCATTTTCTAGTTGTCAGGATTTACAACTATAATGGGCAGGCTCCATGATTGTGCATGACTATCCAGCTTGTGCATGAATTATGTGTGTCATTAATAGTTACTTACAGGAGTGTCAAACTTGCAGCTCACGGGCCGGATGCATCATAGTGAAACTGCACCCACCCCATTGTCGGCAATGGAAAAAAAGTTGCGATACGTCACGACCCGTCACGTGATGTTGGGAGTTTGGCACCCCTGGGTTAGAAAGTACTTGTGTTTCAGTAGAGGGCAATGTTTTTTGACCCATGTCTCCCTACACAAATTGACCCTTAATCCTCTAAAATCTACCAGACCTGTAACCTGTCGGGTAAGGGATGTGTATTCTCTTTTATAGAGGGAAAGGAGCCAAAACAATTGCCGGAGGAGAATCATCCATTTAAAGATGCTACTTGAATGAAGGGCAGTCCGTTCGAAGACTAAAAATCTTAACAGAGCTGAGCAAGAACCTGATGTTGCTTAGTAACAGTGAATATCTGGGCAGCAGTCCTACAGTCCCAGCTGGACTCAGCTGTACTATGGCATAACGTGCTATAATTACACTATGGTCATGATTTCTGCATAAAAGACACAGAATTGGTCATAATACTTTAGTCCTTGAAACAAAAATGCCTCCATTGACCTAAGAAAGTCTAAACCTTAGAAACATGGTGTATCACAAATACATGATAACATGTTGACCTTGGATACTGAAAACTAACTTTACATCTCTGATCAGGCAAATCCTTTGTTGACTCGCTTGAGGTACATGTCCAAGTACTTGGAGCAGAAAAGGTCCATCCGAAGCACCTCTGCAAAAGGGCAAGTTGAAAACACTGTTAACAGGTTCTCTGAATAGAACCGGCTGTAGCCTAAATGTTCCATGATCAGTGACAGCTTATTTCCAAAAGTTATCATCTGATTGAATTAGAACGTAGACCTATTGTGACAGGTTTTATCAGCTCTTGTCAGTATTACATAAAAGGAAGACATATTTCTGACTTGATAAAAAGAGAGAGAGAGAGAAGAAGAAGAAAAAGAAATCCCATAAGTCTTTTAATCTTTCTCTTTTACGTTATCAGAAATTTAAAGTTATGTGTGTTGTTCATCAAAAACACCACTTCCCAAGAGTATTTCCATTTACAGTTCCATTTAACAATAGAAGTGTGGGTCTCTTGAGTTAAGATGAGGCTAGATTAAATAAGAATCAATGAAATTAAGCCAAATCTGCAGCCAAAGGCTGGAGATGAAGCTGTTTGAGGAAACCACAGCATTATTTTGCTTTATAAAATTATCATCTTTGTTGCATTTTAACTGAGGACTGTGGAAAGTCTCTCAAAGACTCATCTTCCTAAAATAAACCAGACACGTTATTATAGTAATTGTTCCCACTTTCCATTTTGTGTCCTTGTTTCCTCTCTTTTCATAGCCTTGGTCACAAGGCAAAAATATCACCTCACTCAATTTACTGTTAATAGGAGTCTCAATCACAGGTTTTCCCAGGCTGATGCCTGACAACAGTGTTGGAACTACAGTTTTCAGAATTCCTAATCAAGAATTATCACACTAGCTGGGGATTATAAGAGTTTATGTCACAATAATCCTGGAAGTTATCTGGAAACACTGTTCATTATAATGTCCTAACTACTTTCACTACTCTGAATGCTAAAGTTTCACAATTGGTCAATTCACAGTTACAACAGCCATGGAAAAAGTTCTTTATGACCTTTACTCTTAACAACCATTTCACATATATTGGTAAAGTTAGATTTGCTAGATGAGCCATGGTGGCACAGTGGTTAGAGTGCAGTATTGCAGGCTAACTTTGCCCAAAGCCAGGAGTTCGATCCCGACCGGCTCAAGGTTGACTCAGCCTTCCATCCTTCCGAGGTTGGTAAAATGAGGACTCAGATTGTTGGAGGCAATATGCCGACATTGGTAACCTGCTCAGAGAGTGCTGTAAAGACTATGGAGCCGTATATAAGTCTAAATGCTATTGCTATTTGTTTAATGACCAAGTGATTCACCTAAGGACTGCAGAGATTTGTTTTATGTCCATGGTAAAATGGTTGTAAAATTGGATCTCATCATGTAAGTTTCTACAAAATAAGGTTCTACATTTAGGCAAGAAAAACCAAATGCACAGGTATAGTATAGGTGGTACCTTGCTCAATAGTAGCAACTATGAGAGGGATCTTGGAGTCCTGGTGGACAATCACTTAAAGATGAACCAGCAGTGTGTTGCAGCTGCCAAAAAGCCAACACAGTGCTAGGCTGCATTAACAGAGGGATAGAATCAAGATCACGTGAAGTGTTAATACCACTTTATAAAGCCTTGGTAAGGCCACACTTGGAATACTGCATCCAGTTTTGGTCACCATGATGTTAAAAAGATGTTGAGACTCTAGAAAGATTACAGAGAAGAGCAACAAAGATGATTAGGGGACTGGAGGCAAAAAAAACATAAAAAGAACAGTTGCTGGAATTGGGTATGTCGAGTTTAATGAAGAGAAAAATGAGGGGTGACATGACAGCAGTATTCCAATATCTCAGGGGTTGCCACAAAGAAGAGGCAGGACAAGAAGCAATGGATGGAAACTAACCAAGGAGAGAAGCAACCTATAATTAAGAAGAAATTTCCTGACAGTTAGAATAATTAACCAATAGAACAACCTGCCTCCAGAAGTTGTGAATGCTCCAACACTGGAAGTTTTTAAGAAGAGACTGGACAGCCATTTGTCTGAAATGGTAGGGGGTTGGACTAGATGATTTCCAAAGTCCCTTCCAACTCTATTGTTGTTGTTGTTGTTGTTGTTGTTGTTGTTGTTGTTGTTGTTGTTATCAACTTACAAGCACCCTAAGTTACAACAGAAATTCAGGCCCCATTATGATCATAAGTCAAGGATTACCTGGAATATAAATATGGATAAAGAAGATACAGCCTTGTTTGTTTTGGATCTCCAAATTTTGTACCCTGATTTTTGTTTCTGTGTCAAACAATTGAAATAATAACTACATATTTGTATTGGTCCAATATTCTGATTCTGCCTAGGGTTATTTTCATGATTTCCAGTGTGTTTTTCCCTGACATTCCTGCCCTTGTATGGATGTAGTTTTTCACATTGTTTTGTGCATTATTCTAAAACTATTTTCTGTAGATGGGAAACACAGTGCCTAGCAACACAAGTAATAATGTCTGCTGGCAAACACAATTCTGGGTACGTTTTTTGGATAGAGGTTTTATGCCTTAAACAACCACATGACAGTCAGAAATCACTGCAGCATGATGAAATGACAACCCTACAGATACAATAAAGGCCAAGAAGTGGTGGCTGGCAACAGTGAGTTTCCGGTATTTGAGCAGCCAACCAATTCTTTGGCTACAAGCTTATAATAAATCTATGTAGGAAGTCATCAACACCGATTTTAAAAAGTAAATTTAAGAGACCATAGATTAATGACAACGCCGCCTAAGGTATCGCTAACATATTCAATGCTCCTTGCATTAGTAATATACTGTATATAAATCCGTAGATTTGCCTCACATGATTAGCTTGTTCCATTATATCTTTGGCCTTAAATGTGATTTTTTTAAAAAAAATGTTTAATTTAATCTTGAACATTTTGAATTGTTATTACAAAAGTGACACATCAATGACTTTCCAATTCCAAGAAGATGACAGAGGTTATGAAAATGTCCCTCACCCCGCCCTCTCTGCTTTTCCTTCTTTGCCGGTCTTCCTCACTTCAGATAAGACAGTGATTTCAGGAGGGGAGGCGGTATTTAAAATATGATCATCCATTGCTCTATTCATTTCTTGCTCCTGTGGATTGTTTTAACAATTTTGAATATGGCATAACTAAAGTAAGAAACCAGAACTCTGGAAGATTATCTTCTCAGCTCCAGGCATACACATAAAACATATTGTTTCTCTCCTAATTACTGCTGTTTCCAAGCAGTGCCTTACACTGCTAAGAATTTAACCACTTGAAAAAGCACACCAAACAAATAGGACAGTAAAAATGGAACACTCAGAATAATATTGTCAGTTTACCTCCTTTTTTAATAGAACAGAGTGCTGAGAAAGGTCTGCAGAGCAGAATCTAAAACAATTTTGAAGACGATATTCATAAACCAAAGGCACTAATACTTCAATTAAATCAATTTGAGATTTGGATTAGAGATCTACGGTCATGGCCAAATTTAATTGAAAAGTAACTTGTGGGGGGAGGAGTTGAAGTTGACAAAGGCACAAATGTAGACTGTAGATTAACGCCTTGATTTTTATCCTGTATATGCAGAGCAGCTGCAGCCCATATGTATGGGCAAACAGCCTTTGAAGCAGCGGTGCAAGCCTTACAAAGGATGCAGCTGTTTTAATGCTTCAAGGAAAGCTTCTTCACTCACCTTCACATATTTTTCCAAAGGACCTCATTTCATAGTCTTTGCTGTACAACCTGTCATTCATTCTCAATTCTACAGTTTTGTCCCAATTTTCTTCGACATTTGAGATAATGTGTTTTACCAGGTGCTCATATGGGGCTTTGTCTATAGCTTATAATTTTGGGTACAATTCTGGAATTGCACTGCTTTCAATCATGCAGAACCCAGGCTGTTGAATGAATTGCTTTTGCTCAGGAGCAAAATTATCCCTCTAGCACTTCTGCATGCATGTCAGTCAAAATGTTGTATTTCCCCCAAAGTCTTCACTTAGAGTAGAAAACTGATCTATGTGCTGCTTAAAAAGTGGTAAATTTCTGAGGTCCCCATGGCCTTCATGTCATATAGTGTTCTATCCTATTACGTTGTCTACAGTTAGGAACAATTCAGGTTTGGTTCATAGGTCTTAATGAGAGCATTAAGGAGAATTCCTATAACCTTCCTTTGTTAGCTTTTGAAACCTGCATTTGTTTGATTGATTGTGTCATCTTGTTAGAAGTAGAAGCTCACATTTTCCTGGGCGACATTGCCAGTATCAATCAGCAGTGAGCAGAAAGCGTATCTGCTACAAAACCTAGTTGTTCTCTGTTGTTTACAAAGAAAATGAAATAAGTACCAAAGTGGAGCTGTTACTATTTCTTTCCCAAACCCATACTTTGAGAGAAGTATCCAGGGGAGTACATATATTTATGGTGATAGTAAATGAGCACACCATAAAGTGTTCGAAAGAGTGAGGGTAAGCATACAGATAGTTCTCGACTTGCAACTATAATTTGGACCAGAATTACCATTGTTAAGCAAGGCATGTGTTAAGTGAGCCACATCTGATTTTGCGACCTTTATTGCCAGATTTGCCAAGCAAATCATTGCAGTTGTTAAGAGAATCATGTACTTGTTAAGGCAATCTGATTTCCCCCATTAATTTTCCTTGTCAGAAGCTGGGTGGGTTAGGTCACAAATGGCAATCACATAACCCCAGCATGTTGCAACTATCATAAATATATGTTGGTTGCCAAGTGCCCAAATTTTGGTCATGTGACTGGGGATGTTATAATACATGGCATTGGACCAGGATACTTACGGGACCATCTTCTGCCACATACTTCCCTTTGACCGGTGAGAGCGCACAGGGTCGGCCTCCTCTGGGTCCCGTCAGCGAAACAATGCCGTCAGGCGGGTCCTAGGGGGAGGGCCTTCTCTGTTGTGGCACCCATCCTCTGGAACTAACTGCCCCCTGAAGTCCGCGTTTCCCCCACTCTCCCGGCCTTCCGGAAGAATCTAAAAACCTATCTATGCCAGCAGGCCTGGGGATGACTGTGATTGCGTGTGAATTATGAATGTGTTCGGGGGGGGGGGATTAAAACATTTTGTAGATTGCTTTTTGATTTTAAACTCTGTGATGTTCTTTTGTTTATGTTGTTAGCCGCTCCGAGTCCTTTGGAGAGGAGCGGCATAAAAATTTAATTAAAATAAATAAATAAGTATGAAGACTGATGTCACTTTTTTCAATGCTATTGTTAACGTCAAAAGGTCTCTAAATAAATGGATATAAGTCAAGGATTATCTGTAATAAAATAGATCTTAAATGTAAGAAAATATGAGTTATGAAACTGTATGTAGCAGATGTGCCCATGGCTCCAAATGCAAAGCCTGTTTTTTTAAAAGCTAGAATTTGCACTGAGAGTAATGATGATGATGATGATGAAGTTGGAAATGACCTTGGAGGTCATCTAGTCCAACCCTCTGCTCAGGCAGGAAACCCTATACCATTTCAAATAAATGGCTGTCCAGTCTCTTCTTAAAAACTTCCAGTGTTGGACTTCCGGTTCCGGGTCGCAGCGTTTCTAGTCATACGAAGAGACTCATCTCCTTGTCGGCTAGCCTCCCTCCCCCGGTAGACCCTTATGCGGGTCTAAAGTCGCCCTGGAGGGTGCAACTTCCATCGAAGAGGCTTTGCTCAGCCGCGGAGGAGCAGTGGCTCCTCCAGCTATCCAGGCCAGACTCTTGAAGGCCGACGGAGAAGATCGGCCAGTAAAATGGCCGATCACTTAGCTGCTAGAAACCGCAAGTCAAAGAACACCTAACCTTTAAAGCCACCGTGGTGAATCCGGGTGAGATCTTTCTTTTTTTCCCTCTCTTTATGCTTTTTTATCTTTTTTGCCTGTAAGAGCCCTGTTGGAACTATTTCCCTGGCTTGGAAAGGCAGCTTCTACATGTCTGGGAAGAAAGGCGAACAAAAGAATAGAATGAAGCCTTAAAAATTACGCTTTCTTTATATAAGTACATTTTGGGGTACTGGAAAAAAATTTTTTCCTAAGAACTCTATTATCAGTCTATCTTGTGTCTTTTTTTTTTACTTCTTCCTCTATATAAGGGAGAGAGAAAAATGAATGACTTTTGAAAAAAGATTTTTTAGCTTACTGAGGACATCTACTGGTTAAAAGTTAATATTGCAACTGGAGAGGAGATTATTTCTTTATGAAAAAGTTAATTTGATGAAGTTGAACAATTTTTTTAAAATGGAGCTGCACTCACATTTAAACTGTAAACTTATTCTGGAAAAGATCTATGAGACTAAAGTGGAAATATGTGTTACAATGAAAGAGCTTACTACAGAATTAAGAGCCAGAATTTCTTCTTCAAACTTCAAAATTGACTTTCAGACTACACCTGATTCTTCTATAAAACAGATTACACAAGGAGAGGACTTAACTGAGAATAAAGAGAAATTGACCTTGCCTTATAAACAATTCACTTATGGCACTGAGAACCAGAAAAAGCAAAGACTGGGACTTCAAATCTTAAAGCAACAAGTCTTTATGGTTAAGAAAATCAGAGGGCCAATGCAAAGGCCAAGATGGCTTTTACTGATTCAAATACTACTACAAGCAATAAAAAAAGACTTATCAGCTGGAAGGGAAGCTCTGCTATGGAAACCCACTTGGCATTTGAAAAAACCTAGAATAAGACTAAAAAAAAAGAGTGAAAGTTAAAGTGTTACGTAATGGACTAAAGGCAATCTAGAATTATGGACTGATTTAAGGACTAAGATTATGAGTTAGATGTGTGATTAATGGAAGATATATAAAACTTATCTATATGAAAATTACTGATGATTTATCTGATTGATGACTAATGAATTGAAATAACCTAAAGTTTGATGCTATCTGGTCAGTTTAAAAGAGATTGATTGATGGATTAGATAGCTTTAGAATAGATTATTATTTTAATTTAAAAAGATATTTTTAGGTAATGGATTAAAGGTAATTTAGAATTATGGATTGATTTTAGGATTAAGATTGTGAGTTAGAAGTAAGAAAAAGGGGTGATTAATGAAATATATATTAAATGGATTAAGAATATGTGTTTTTTTTTGCTTTAAGACAATAGGGTTACTTGCAAGAAATTTATTATGTAATTTTGAGTTAATCTAATAAGATGATTTGTTTGTTTGATAACATAAATGTTATTAGTTATGACAATTAATTGGATGTAATTTGAATTCTGTTTAATGGATCAAAAGGATTTAAAGTCTCATTCTTTTTTGTTAGTAAAAAGAGATTGATTAATTGATAGACTAGATATGTATAGGATTGACTAATACTTTATTTTAATTAAGGGATATTAGTGGAAGAATTAAATAAAATTTATGATAAAATCAAGGAACTAAAATATATTTGGAAGGGTTACCCGAATTGATAAGGTTTGTATTTAAAGTTAATTTGATTATGGTAGTGTAAATTGCTAAAAGTTTTAAAAACAGGTATAGGTTGATTAAATTTAAGCTAGACTGAACTACTTTAAATAAATTATGTTATTTAAGGGAATAAGAGAGGGAATACTAGAGGTATTTATTGAAATACGTATAAATGTTTTGGTTTTGGATGTTTGTCTACCCTAACACCACGGTGTGCCTTGAGCATTTTGTTGTAAAAATTAAAAAACCAATAAAATTTATTTTTAAAAAAAAACTTCCAGTGTTGGAGCACCCACAACTTCTGGAGGCAGGTTGTTCCACTGATTAATTGTTCTAACAGTCAGGAAATTTCTCCTTAGTTCTAGGTTGCTTCTCTCTTTGGTTAGTTTCCATCCGTTGCTCCTTGTCCTGCCTTCAGGTGCTTTGGAGTTGTTTGAGGTAATGGCAATTTCATCCTTCCCATTCCATTACATTCCTTCCAAAACAACTAATAAATGCAGTTACCTTTTCAAAATCCCATAAACTAGATTATCAGAGTGTCTAGTGCCTAGCTTATATAAGGAGGGGTCCCCAGTCTACGGACCACCACTGGTCTGCGGCCCGCCAGAAACTGAGCCACGCAAATGAGCGAAGCCCCATTCACACAAGCAGCATGCAAAGCCATGCCCCTTCTAGTCCATGAAAAATACCTCTCCACAGAACCAGTCCCTGGCGTTCAAAAGGTTCGGGGCCATGTTGTAGAAAACCCAGTTCTTTCATTACAGTTATATATGAAGCATCCATTTGGTTGGAGATGGATGCTTCCTTATCCATCTAAGGATAGAACAATTAACAACTGCGTACTTAAAACATAGTTCTGAACTAGATCAATTATGAAGTTATGCTGTGGATATATACAAGTGTAGAATGTATGCCATAATTTAAGTGACATGGTTTCCATCAACAAATCTCTGCAGTTAAAAGTTTTCTAGTAATCCACTGAAGATATTGAAAGCATATGCCCTAAATAACAGCTATTCAGCCATTTTTTTATAATTTCATTGTTGTTGTTTTTCATATTTATTTGTATCTGTTAGCTTTAAGTTTCTCTTGAGATGGCTTATATGGTATCATCTTTCAGTTTTATCTCCACAACAACCATCTGTGAGGTAAGGTGGGCTGAAGGAGAGTGCTGGAACAAAGCCATCCAATGAATTTCCATGACTAAAGTTGGACTTGAATATGGGTTTTCCCAGTTCTAAACCAGCACAACCACTACACTACACTGGCTCTGAAGACAGCTGATAATAAAAGAACAGAACCTAGTTTTTTTAAAGAAAAATGCAATCATAAACCAATGAAATATGCCATAGAATTTGTTTTTAAAAAACTGGGAGTCTATAAAGACCAGGCAATACTGCCTTGGCTTTACTGCCAGCATTTGAGCAAAGAACTTTTTCTCCTTGTTTTACAGGGCCAATTCCTTTTGTCATCCTCTTCTCACTCTGTACAGATGTTTAGCCACTGAACCAAGATACATTCATACAACTTTATCCACAGAAATCACTCTCCAATCGACATATCTCTCTAATCCATGATTGTGTCATGTGACATATCATGACGTATCTCAACTTTTTTGCCTTTACGGAGCTGGGGTGGGTATGGCCTGCATGTGACGCATCCGGCCCAGGGGCTGCCAGTTTGACACCCCTGCTCTAAACCACACTGTTAGCTATTCTTTCGTTCTTCAGTCCCTGTCTGAACTTTGGCTTGATCCATTTTTAGGGGTCGTCACATGATGGTCTCCGCCAATGATTACTTCACCACACTGACATTTTGTCAGTCTGCCTGGGTGATCTGAAGCATCTTCAGTCAACTAATTCACATAGGAATACATTCATTTCAAATGTTGCCAATCCATCACAGCTGTTCTGATTGAATGTCTATTGGGATGTAAACATTTACTGTATTTCATTAGTCTTATTGAATTCCTTTTCAGCTTCTTTCAGGATTTTATTCATTTACTATAATGTTGCCTCTTTGCTTATGGGTCCCAGATGTGGAGGATTGATGTAGCCTATCATGGTCCAATATGATGTGCAATCATAATTTGGCAAAAAGAAGTAGTATGGTAACTCAGGGAAGCAAGTCATAATTTATGGAGACAATAAAGTACCACACAGATATCTGGATACTCCAACCTGTCCACTTTGGTAAGCCACAATGAATGAACCTCACTCTCAAAATGCAGATAATGGTGGTGGTGATGATGATTCCCATTTTATGATGTGCAAAACATTTCTCAATATTTCTTCAGGTTAAAATTAGTACTCTTAATTCTGTAACCCTTACATCTTACCTGCTGCAATAATAACTCAGTTATTCCTTTTATAAGTATATATGTCTATTGGTGTTTCCGGTGTTTTCACTTGAAGAGAGAGTACTAGTTAGATTCAAGCTTCCCTTTGGCTAAAACTGAGTGATAAATCTTTAATGAAGTCCGCATTGGCTTGTTCATAATTCTCCAGATGTACCACCTTAAGGACAAACCCTAATTCACTTCAGATGTTGATTCAGGATTGTGCATCCCTAGGACTATACACAACTTCCATGCTGTATTTGTATAGCCATAAGATTCCTCATCAGAATTTAGCAGTGTGGTTTCTGACACCAACTGTGTGATTTTCCACCATGCTCAAAGGAGAAATACATAGAAATTGAAGTACTATACAATCCCTGAAATTCAGCAGATCCGTACTATTTAGGAAATGAAAAAGAAACAACTCCCAATCTCACCATAAGAAACTGGGGAAAGAAATATAAAATATATAAAATCCTAGTTCTGCTCATGTACACAATGTGACTGGGACCCATTTTACATCATCATTCCATGGAGTGTGCTTTGCTCGCATGATAGAGATTAACTGTATCCTCTGAAAAACAAAAGTTTAATGTAAAACCTATAAAACTGCTTCCCCCTCCACACTAGTTTTGTAGTCCCAGAAGTGCTAGGACTTTAAATCCAAGAATTCCTAGCCAGTTGGCCAAGCTGAGCAGAGAGAAGTAGTCCCAACACATTTGGAGGGCATTAGTCTCAGGCAGGCTACCTTAGGGTCTTTGAACTGTCAAATAACCTTTTTTTGAAGTTCACCAACTTGGCTTTCAAATTCTCAGTGCAAGTTTTGGGATAGTAATAGAAGAATATCAAACACAAAGAAGAATCCTTTTGATCCTTTGAGTCACAGGTATCTTTTGAACTCCTGTTCTTTTTTCCCCAGTGTAAAAAAAGAGCATTTTTTTTGAAGGGAGGGCCATTTCTCCCCCCCCATCCAAAAATACTTTGTACATTCAGGGTGACAAAAGTCCATTCCTTCTCTTCACCCTGGGAAAAAGGAAGCCAAGAAACATCATTAATCATGCAAACCATCTCCTGCAGTAGTGCCAGCCAAATGATCTTCTATACTCCACACATCAATAATCTTGACACTTGTCTTAAAGTTAGGTCATGCATATCCATCTGCCATTAAAGAAGTGTCAGCAAGCAAGCATCCCCTTGCTATTTTTAGGGTCATATCTAAAGAGTTCATCAACTTTCTGTCTGCTCAGCCAATTTGTCACAAATGATATTATCTAGCAGCATTCCTATTGTCTCCCCCATTCTTTCTTTGTAAACCAAGCTCCCATTTGGAAACAAAATGAAGTTTGAGAATGAGTGAGATTGAGAGGTGTATCATGGCATCTTTATGAGCTGCTCGTTTCATTTCTCTGGTTTCTTCTGTTTTGTCTTAATCTGAAAATATAGAAACAGCTGTTTAAATAAAAGTGCCTTTGGTTGTTTCAATACGGTTCATTGCTTCTTGTTTACTCACATCAGTTTTAGACCCATAACTTGGCCTGCAGTTCTATCTGTGTGCTTTGATGCACAAAACTGTTAGGGACCCTTATACTGAGGGAGCATTTTGACAGGTTGATGAGACTATGCTTCATTCGCTCATTTCAAAGATGGGACGTTCCCTCTTTATTTATTGGATCTTCAGTATCTTTTAAGGATTGGAAACAACGGAAGGGTTTTCTTACTAGTGTAATGTAATTGTTAAGATGTTAGACTTGGACTAGGAAGTTCCAAATCCCTGTGCATCAGTGGAAGTCATTAGCTGACTTTGGGGCAGCCATTCTGTCTCAGCCCAAGCTATCTCATAAAACTGCTGTTGCTGTTGTGGACATTAAATTAGATGATAGCCTCATTTACATTACTTTGAGTTCTAAACTAAATGGTAGGGTATAAATGCTCTGATATTCTTTTGACTTTTACAGCTAGAGTTTGTCCTTCCAACAATGAAGACCACTGCTTCTTAAGTGCTCATGTATATCCTATGAGAAGGTTAAATAGAGGTTGCTGAAATATCTACCTCTTTCCTCCTCCTTCCCCATGTATGATTTTGGTACAGTATACCCTAATCCCAGTGTTATGTCCAGGGTGGGGATTACGATATAGTATTAAGTTCCTGCTTAATAAATCAACATCAAACTATACTAGACCTTCAGTACTGTCATTTCCAAGTACCAGAAGCAGCATGACAATCTCAGTGCAGGTAGGAAAAAATGAAAGGAATCATATGGACCAACAACTTACACAGTATCTAGAAATTCGTAAATATTTTGTCCCAACCAAGCTATATTTTTCTTTTCCACTTACTATATTTCAGATACTTCTAACAAATTGCTTCCACATTGTGCAAGAACATGTGGAAATAGCAGTATTGTCAGAATATAATATGCATTCTGTAAGAAAGGAATCACAAACTGAAAAGTGACTTTCCAATCAAATTTATCTTGTTGAGGACAAATACCAAGACTTTAATTAAGAGTATGTTCACTCCTACAGCCCAGAAAGAAAGAAAAAAGTCTGCGTCTTATTTAAATGGCTTTCACTCAAAGCCTTCTAGGTCATCCTGAAAGATTTTATAATGTGCTTCAGACTTGTTTTGTAAATATTGATTTATTTTACAGATTACCTTCATCCATATTTTTGTGACATCTTCAGGTCATGCTCACGGCATTAAAGCTATGATCATCAATCAGAATGACAGGCTTGAAGCTATCATTGGTAGCTATAGCTTCATTGAATTAATATTAATTATCATCATCAGTACTAGCATTACCACTATTTTTATAACTATTATTTTCAGGAGTTGGACTGAAATGTATGAAAGATTCTTTCACAGACATTTTCTTGGAAGCTATAGCAAAATGGGATATGTTTACTTAAAAGCGGGCGGGGGAGGAAGGAGGGGGAAAACATCATATGCAAATCTATGGCATTTGAAAATTCATATAGCTGCATCTCCATATAAACACTTTTCCAAATTCTGCTGCAGCCAGTCTGTTTTGATACATATATTAGATAATGCAGTGTGAGAGGTAAAACCTGTGGGATATTGTTGAGCAGAATTACAGTTCCTAATTTCCTCAAATGAGCATCACCTAATTGAGTTAACTGTGGCTGCTGTTTGATTATGTAGATAGGGGACACGGACCTTATTGCCTATAGAGTGTTTCATTTATGTCTTTACACATGTTGCGGTGCTGATAGAATGTGATCTTTGAAAATTATCCTTCATTAGGTTCGTGCTACAGCAATCAGAAATTGCAAACATGATGCATGGATCAGTTCTCACATTAACAGTTTCTAGCTAACTCTTGCAAATGTGGCCCACAATGTTTACTTTTTATGCGTTACATTTGTATCCTCAGTGGAGCATGAGGAAAGTTTCCTCCCTATATTTGACCTTTACTAGGCAGGATAAGAAAAGTGATAGTTATCCAGTGAGATTTGAACTACAGATTTTACATTCTTATCTGACAATATCGTTCTGCCTTCCTGTTTTATCTCTATGAACATTACAAAGCTGAAGTTAGTCCCTTCCTACGTTGGATAAGGAGCAAACAGTTGAGATTGGGGATGGCCTCTGAGTTTTTCTGGTTGCCAGGGAAAATAGGAATGTTCTGAAGTGCTGTATTGTCAATCTGATGTTATAGTATCAGCCTGCAGAAATTCTGAGAAAAACAAAATTCCTGCATCTTGAGAGAAACATCAAATCATCTTCTTAGTTGTGTAGTGGTTAGATGCAGACAAAGAAAAGGGAAATTCCAGAGTTTACTTGGACCACTTAAAATCTTTCCCTTTGACCTGCCCCAAAAGGTTGTTCACAATGTGGATGCAAAGCTGACAGAAACTTCCTCCTTTGAATGGCAGCTTTGTGCTCTAAGGCTGGGTTAGGGTTAGGATAGAGCAGTGGTGGTGAACCCATGGCACGGATGCCAGAGGCGGCACTCAGGCCCTCTCTGTGGGCACACGTGCTGGTCCCCCGGCCTTGCCTCCCCCCGCGCCCCCCTGAAGGAGAGTCGCCCTCAAGCATGGCCCACACGGAGCAGTGCAGCCAAGGACATGGCAGCCAGGCAGCATAGACAACACTCTGCCCTCACACCCTCACAGGTGTGGCCGCCATAGCGCTGTTGGGCTGCCTGGGCAATCTGCGGCGGGCCATGGAGGCAGTGAGTGGTCCTGTGGGCAGGCAGGGCGGGGGGCAGAGCAGGGGTAGGGCCAGTTTTTGGGCACTCAGTCTCTAAAAAGTTCGCCATCACTGGGATAGAGACAGTTTTTTTAAAAAAAAAAAAGGTACAAAAGAAATTGTTAAAATAATGCAATGATGTAGCGATTACTGGATATAGATTGATGGTAGGAGGGAAAAGAATGGGGGCAATGGGAATTACTGAGTGGAAGCCTGAACGAAAGCTTGTCTCAGGGGAAGTCTCCAGTGTAAGTTCTGTGACTAAAAAAATAGGAAAACGGAAGTCATATTCTTCTCTTCTCTTAGCTTGTAGCCCATGAGAGTAACATTTTTAAAACCAACATTAATTTCATCAGATTATGTGGCTTGAAACAGAACAAAATATGTTTATTATCATCAGTGCTGTCTGATGGGGCTCTGATTTTAGGCTGTTAAGTGCATTACATAGTCCTATTTCCTGCATTTTTAATTCTGAATAACAGGAAGTAATAATTTGCTCTCCTTGCTGGTAAGGAGAAGCCTTTCCTAACAAGAACATGTTTAAAAGTTAGAACAGACTCTCCTGACAAGCATGTGGAAGGCTCTTCTGACTATAAAATGCCTGTTTATAAATTTGAAAGTGGTAAAAAAGTAAAATAAATAAACAAACAAACAAATAAATAAAGGTGTGATTTCACCACTTAAAAATGGACCTGGAGTGGGACAAGAAAATGTAAAAGATTTTTAAAAACTGTAAAGTAGAAGTAGGTAACATGAATATGTACAACCATTATTCACAGGGAGAGAAAGGGGGTATGAGACATTTTCTTAATATGCTTCACAGGGGTAGGAGTCTTTTAATAGTATAGATATAACTCTTTAAGTTATCAAAGGTGACATATATTCATATGGTAGGAGTTGACTTTTTTCCTACAGAGGTAAAAAGAGACCTTAGACATAATTTTAAAAAATTCCTACTCCTTGCAGGATCCATAATGCTGGCTACACTACCCCTGAAAGTTATCAGCCCCCTACCTGCCATAGAAGTACCTACAACTTATACAGTCCTCTACTTAGAAGACATAACCTTTTTAAGAAATTCTGATTCATACCAAACATATGGGAGACGATGCCCTAATCTTGTTAAGTCTCAGAATTGAATCTTGGGGGCAGCAGCAAGCTAAGCCTCCCTGGTCTGTTGCCAGACTCCTACATGCTAAATAAAGTTTCATCAGGAATCTTTTTCACTAACAAGGGGGAAGATTTTCTCATTTGAGGGCAGTTTGTTGCCATCAGAGGCACCTCAAATTCATCGGACTGCTTCCAGATGAAATGTACTAGGTTAAGGTAGAAGGCATAGAGAATGGCTTTGTCATGGTCCAGGTCTCAGCTTATGAATACGAAAAAGCTGCTCCAGCTGAACCTGTGAAATGTCAGTCTTAGGAGACATCAAGCCAAAAATCACATGAGGTTGTTCAAATACATCTGAACAGCTGGAACAGTCTGATGAGGATGACATAAGATCTCCCAACCCCCTGCACCAGTCAAGTAGAAAGCAGAGCAGAGCAGAGGTTACTTGACCAAGCAAGGGAGTAAATCTTTTGATTAATGCCAGGTGTCTGCAGTTCTGATTTAAAAGGCAGCTCTGACCCTTATTCCTTTACTGGAAAGAAGAGTCTGATCTCCTGTCCTGGTCTGTGATTCCTGAAACCTGACCTTTGGACTGACTGACAAACCTGAGTTGGCTCTCTGAACTTTGTACTGGATTTTGACTGTTCTTCTACATTCCCCTGTTGAATGTAAAAACATTAAGGCAAGCTCCCATTTTTTTCAGAGAATCTATTTTATTTTACATTCCTTACTGTTATTTCTTCAGCCATGAGTAAATTGCTAATCTCCATAGCAACCATTTTTAAGTGTGTAATTGAAACCTGAAGCAAGACATCTTTGACAGTGACAGAAAGAAGGAAGACCGATAGCAATCAAATAAATGAGATGTAATGGCATTTGTTTCTTAGTCTAGTTTATCTTGTTGGGCTGACAGTTAATGACATACATTGCTTGCTGAAAATAGCCATGGATTGGTAGAGCCTCCAAAATATCAACATTAATGGAAGTAATTCTATTTGTATTCTGAACTATTGATAGTTTCTTTTAACATAAAAATTGGCTACTATAAAAAAATACTGATTCCACACACCAAAATTATTTTAATATTCAAAGTAACAGAACTGGAAGAGACCTTAGAGGTCTTCTAGTCCAACCCCCTGCTCAAGCAGGAGGTTGGACTAGATACAGGCCGGATACGTCATGGCGAAACAGTGCCCACCCCATTGCTGGCAATGGAAAAAAAGTCACATGACATTGAGAGTTTGACACCCCTGCCCTATACTATTTCAGACACATGGTTATCCAATCACTTCTTTAAAACCCCTTGTGTTGGAGTACCCACAACTCCAAGTATTTTCAAATACTTGCTGCCCTTTTAATAAAAAAGGATTGAGTTGATTTAATTTTATAAAAGCCAGCAAACCTTAATAATCAATCAAATAATAATAATAATAATAAATACTCAAATAAGCTTCGCCTTATTTCAGCTTCTTTAAATATTATTTACATATTACAATCATGATACCGTACTTTTCTTATAGATCAAATAGTTTGGTTTACACTATTGCTAATATTCCCTGAAAAAAACTGTTTGCAGGTGACATAAAATACAAAATAGATGATTTATTTTAACCAAATAATTTCAATGTAAGAAAAAGAAATAATTTCTAAATACAACAGAAAGAACAATGGAATGCACTGATTGTAGCTCTACAGTTCACTGTATTTCATTCTCAAGACTTGAAAAAATGATTTCTATTCTTCCCTCTGTAATTTATCTTTTCCTTTCTATCCAGCTCTGTTCTAGCTGTGAGATACCACAATCAGAATTACTGGACAAGTAACCAATGTAAAATATGATTACTAAGTTACTAACTTTATTGAAAATAACTATAAATATTTTAATTCATTTTCTTCTACTATTCAAACTACTGTCCTAGATAGATTACTTCAGTGAATTGCAAACTTTGCTTGTAATAAACTTAAAAATTAGAGAAAAAAAATAGTTTTAACCATTTTTTAGGTAAAAACCCTCATTGATCCTTATAAATAAATTCTTGCAAAGTTGTTTTCAGTCTATTAACTAGAATTGTTGTGAACAACTTGTAGTCATTATTCAACCTCAGACTGTAATTTATTGTTAAAGTCAAAACTTGTCCCTCTTTGGATAAGAATGTTTCTTATCTTTCCTCCTTATTGGATAGAGTTCATTGTGTTTTGTAAAAATTGTAAAAGTTCATCCTCAAAACATTTCTAATAAGAACCTGATCATCCATCTGGTGCAGGCAACATTCCTACTTTAATCTTTTTTATAGCATCGGAAACTTACTTTATTCTTATGTAGCTCCATTCACTTTATTCTTATGTAGCTCCATTCATTAATCCCTCTCTATTCCTCTGTAATCCTTGGTAAATTTTGTTTCTTTAAATATTCATCTAGTTTCTCTAGAGAGATGTCACTTCCTTTAGCAAATTGGAATAATAATGAAATATTTTTGCATGGCCATCTTGTCCATTAATATTTGGAGCAGCATAATGAAGAAAAAAACTGCATTGATCTCCTTAGCTCCAGAGAAGGCCTTTGACAATTTGAACTAGGCTTCCTTGTTCAAAGTTTGGGAAGATATGATTTTTGGAGATTACTTTATCAAATGGGTAAGGGCAATTTGCAATTCACAGGAAGCACAAATAAGTGACACAGTTGTGAGTTGAAAACCCACAGGACTATGCCACTTAGTAATGGAAGTTCTGGCAGTCTCGGTTGCCATCCTTAAGTGAAGACTGCACAGGGCCTAAAGTGAGGATTTCACATAACTGCAATTTGAAAACTTTCTGCCAGCTTCCCCATTGACTTTGGTTGTGAAAGATGCCAGGAAAGGGTACAAATCATGATCATGTGACTGTGGGGATGCTGCAGTGGCTATAAATACGAGGACTAGTCATAACTACCACTCATTCAGTACCATCAGGAAAGAGCCATGGGGACACAGTGGTTAGAATGCTGTTTTGCAGGCTAATTCTGCTGACTGCCAGCAATTCAATTCTCATTGACTCAAGGTTGACTCAGCCTTCCATCCTTCTGAGATTGGTAAAATGAGGACCCAGATTGTTGGGGGGCAAAATGCTGACTGTGTAAACTGCTTAGAAAGGGCTTTAAAGCACTGTGAAGCGGTATATATAATAAGTCCAAGTGCTATTGCTATCATAAGTTCAAACAGTCAGGCAACTCATTAAAGAGGAGTAGACGTTCTATGCAGGGAGGAGGAGGAGGAGGAGGAGGAGGAGGAGGAGGAGGAGGAGGAGGAGGGAGGACTTGGTTAGAAGGATTAAATAAATAAATATTTGCATGGTGAATTTATTGTTTAAGTTTATCCAAAGACACTGCAAGCAAATACCTGCTTCCATGGGAAGAATCCTCATTGACTGCATTTGCATCTGAATAGACAAATAGAGGATTGCACTGCTCAAATAACAAATCCAGACTTACTATAGAAAACAAGCTGCTTCCTGAAACAATTTCATACTTAAAACATTAACACAGCCGTTACTGTGTTATTAATCTAGTTAGATTATTGGCTAATTCTCTACAAGGAGGCTACAAACTCAGCCATCTTTTCCTGGGAATAAACCATACCAAATCTAGTGAAACTTGCATTTGAGTAAGCTTATAGAAGGCAACTTTTTCAGCTAGTGCTCTTCTCATTTTTGAGTGCCAGACTGCACAAAAGTATATGCAACCGATGCCTTTAGTTAATTTTAAAGTGCAGGGAGGAAAGAATCTTTGTTGCTGTTGTGGGTTGTTAGTTGTGAAGTCATGTCTGACCCATCGTGAACCCATGGACAACGTTCCTCCAGGCCTTCCTGTCCTCTACCATCTTCTGGAATCCATTTAAGTTCACACCTACTGCTTCAGTGACTCCATCCAGCCACCTCACTCTGTGTTGTCCCCTTCTTCTATTGCCCTCAATCTTTCCCAGCATTAGGCTCTTCTCCAATTTGGACCTAATAGAAGTTGAATGAGCCCATGATATCTTTCCCAGAATTGGGCTAATTTCTCTACCCAACATAAGGAAAATTAAATGGATGTCTTTTTGTGATAAACTCCTATGAAGACTCTTTCTTTAAGACTGGAGAGGCAAAAGGTTTTGGGGGTGGGCAAGATTATTCCATGGGAGGCAGATTGATTTAATCCTCAATATGTTGGCAGACTATGTTCATACTTACATGTTAGATTTAAATTTTAAATTCTTCTTTACTATGGAAAGAGTTCATTCAGTGTATACTTATATAGCTTATTTGGTGGCAAAACTGCAGAGCGTTATTAAGCAGAGTGAACGTGTCATCTTGGGTATGTGAGTGTCTGGTCTTGTCCAATAAGCTTTTGGAGACAAAATGGAGAATGGAGGAACCATCTTTTCTTTTTCCACACAGCGCAGTATATCAAGCTGATCATACAAACTTCAGTCTGGTGAACATTAACTTCTAGGCTATGTTGATGAGTTGAATCCATTCTTTCTTCTAACTGTGATATTTCCTATGCCATTCGCTATCAGAACAAACTCCAAAGCATAACAGAACTTCTCCTATATGTAATAATTATTATGGAGTCTTTCTTCAAACCTTCACCTTTTCCCGCCAAATGTATCTAGTATGGACATGTCCATGGCATTTATCATCAGTACGAAGTACTTTGTTCAAAAATATTTCAGATTTATCAGTGTTTTCTTTTACACATTTTAGACCAATGTTTCTTAAACTTTTTTTCTCTTAGCATCCCTTTCCATTTAAAAAAAAGTATAGAGGTCCCCAAAAGAGCTTTTGTTTGTATGGGGCATATTTATCAATATTTACCATATTAACAATTAAAATGCATGCATTTGTTGCCATTACCACTTCTCACAATTGATAGAATTTTAGTACTACATTATTTGTCAACATAGGCTGGTAAATAATTTTGATTTCACAAGTCTCTGAGAGAATCACGAGGGATCCCAGAGCTCCTAGGACTACACTATAAGGAACAGTGCTTTAGAGCAGGGGTCCCCAATCCTCGGTCCTTGGACCAGTACAGGGCCGCGGCATGCCAGCAACCAGTCCGCACAAACAAGCAAAACTCCATGTGTGGAATGCAGGCAACACACAAAACCATGCCCACTCCGGTCTGTGGAAAAATCTCTCTCCACAGAACTGGTCCCTCCACGGAACAGGTTAGGGACCTCTGCTTTAGAGTATAATGTTTGTAGCTAAATTGGAGAGCAGGTTTCTTTCTGACACTATCCTATGCTATTTTATTTACATCGCTGTATTTTGGACAACTTCTAGGGGCATGTCAGCTAAACTTTCCAGAACATTTGTAGTGATCTGTCCAGTTTGGGGGCAGTTCTAATAGAGATTTTGCCTTCATTCAGTGGTTCCATGTAATTTCCATTCCTTAATAGTCTTTTTCGCAGTTGAAAATTGCTAGTTGAAAGGATTAAGATATTTTTTATAAAGCTCCCCTGCCTTGTAAATTATCTTCATTTCCAGATGCTGAGACTGTTGCTTAGAAAGCTGTTATTGAAAATAGACAGAACCACAATTATAACTTGCAACGGTCAGAGTTTTTCTTCACCTATGGAATTATCTTTATCTCAGAGGTCCCCAACCTTTTGGGCACCAGGGACCGGTTTCATGGAAGACAATTTTTCCATGGAGGGGGGGGTGGGATGGGATGGGGGGGTAGAGGGGATTCAGGATGATTCAAGTGCATTACATTTATTGAAAATTTTCTAAATAAACAAACAAATAAATAAATAATGCACTTATTTCTATTATTATTACATTGTATTAGATTAGATCAGTGACTTTCTGCTTCTAAGAAAGTGGGAAGGAAAAGACAATCCTAAAAATTCAGCCTTCCAGCAAAACCCAGCATGTTGAGAAATCCCTCCTCCCCCTTTGCAAGCCAGATAGGCTTGCAAACTTGGAGAGATAGCTTCAGAAGAAAGGGGAGAAAACACACACACACACACACACACACAAAATAAACTACGAAAAGCAGGCAGGATGTTGCCAAAACACTGAGGCACCTGGAGCATCAAAGTAAAAGCAAAAAACTCCGGGGTTGAAGTGCAACGGAGCCCAGCGCTCTTAGAAAAGATGCAGATGAGAGAGACAGAATCCCTTGGAGACGCAGGGCTTAAGGTGAAAGGTAGCTTCTCCCTGCCCCTATTTGCACTCTGCCAAAAAGACACTCTTACACGCACATACTTTGGGAAGATTCCCCTCTAATGAGGCTTTGGGAAAGCTCCCAGTTGCAAGCTGGGCTCATGCGTGCTTGTCTTGCAAACTTGGAGAGTTGCACGAAGGGCACGCAAGCTCAGCTGGGGTGCCAAGAGGAGGAAAGTGAGGAGGAGAAGTAGCCAGTTGCAAGTGCAGCTGCCGGAGGACCTTCGCACTGAGCAATACAGTTTCTGCCCAGCCACTCTCCCGCCCCTGCCCAGACCCCTGCAGTCTCGCCTCATGCCTTGCAGTAGAAGACATGCCTTCAGCATACCCCCAGTTCCTAACTGGCCGCAGTCCAGTACCGATCTGCAGACCGGGGGTTGGGGACCACTGCTTTATCTGACTAATTATAGGCTTAATGAATGAATCAACTTTTGGGGGATGTGCTAACAACCTTACAGTAAAATAAATTGAAGTGGGGTTGAATCAACTGGAAGAATATCAAGGCTTCTACATTTGACATATGCACTATAGTCTTATTTTGAATCTGTAAACAAGCACATATAGTAATTATGGATTCAAATTTGTAGAAAAGTATTAAATTTATAACATGTAGAAGTGATATCTACTTCTGCTCACATAGAATTTGTTGAAACAAATATTATGATTATAAGTATTCACACCTCAGCTATGTTATTGCTAGATATTTTTAATCTTCAGTAAAGAGTTCTTTTTGTGAAGTCACATTCCCACTGTTGAACTGTCATTTTATTATCTCTTTGAAAAGCATTGCTACATAGGCACTCATGCTATAGCGTTCCTTTGCACCTGCTCATTGCATAAGATTAATAAGTGGAGAGTGATAAAAGGAAGTAACACTTTTTCCTTCAAATCCAAACATAAGGTAATTGCTTATGTGTCAAAAATGACACAACTTAGATAAACCTGTTTTTTTACAGCAAGAGACATTTTGTCACTAGGCTTTAAGATTGTGTTCCATATAAATTTGGCTATACCGAGCAAAGGATGAAAAAAGAGAAAAATCTTACCTCAATAAGGCAAAAATAATTCCTTCCTATCTAATAAGTACAGCGAGAGTTTGGTATTTGAAGATGAGCTGTCAAACATAATATAATTGCAAAGTGATTAATGTTGAAATAATCATAATCTGAAGCATTGCTCTATGAATAATTACAAAACTGTGCCATAAAGAAATAGTCATGGTCTTTCCTAATGTGATTATCATACGGGAAACCAAGGCCTTGGTCTAATAATTAGAATATATTGCCCACAGAATTTGACTTTTGGAATTATGAGATTATGTGAAGGAGCAATTTGTCAAGGTTCTAGGCTGAAATAAAAATGCTGAATGTCTAAAATTGCAATTTGATACCTATGTAAGGAAACAAAATCCCTTGATTTCAACAAGACCTGACAGGTTTCTGGGAAGTCCAAGAGTTGGCAGTGGCCACATATCTGAAGGTTACCAGGTTAAATAAAGTGAATAGAGAATATGTGTAGCATCCAAGAAGCCCCGTTGAACACATTACAAATTTGAAAAGATGAATGTGTATTAAAATAGAAAGTATAGATTCAAAACCAAGAGGCAGAAAGAATCTTAAAGAAGGGGTAAGAGCATTAGATGGGTATAGGGGAATATAAAGGTTAGTATGTGAAAGACTATATCAAATTACAGAGCACTCTAATGTAGCAAAAAAGAGGCTCATTAAGTCTAGTTTATGGCAAAGGTCATCATCGTCATCCAACAAATTTTGAGCACTGCTGCATAGGACCTGGCAACATTTTATGTTGTAGCACGGTTGATACCTGAAAGCAGCAGGGAAGTGTAAAATTATCCGGTGTGCCTTGGGTATTTATGCAGTAACGGTGAGATGAGGCTAATACGAATGTATTTACTAGATTTAAAAGCCATCCATCTCCAGAATTATTCTGGGCAGCTTACCCTGAAAATAGAAAAACAATTAAAAAAAAACCTTAATGTCTGGACAGACTAAATAACAGCCAATCTTTGACCACCCTACTCCAAGCCTAAATGAGGGAAAGGGAGGGAGGGAAGGAGGAGATAAGAGAGAGAGAGAGAGAGAGAGAGAGAGAGAGAGAGAGAGAGAGAGAGAGAGAGAGAGAGAGAGAGAGAGAGAGAGAGAGAGAGAGAGAGAGAGAGAGAGAGAGAGAGAGAGAGAGAGAGAGAAAGAAAGAAAGAAAGAAAGAAAGAAAGAAAGAAAGAGGTGGGGTTTTTTTAATTAGTTTTACATCATTGCCCATCATACAAAGAACAACTCTGGGCAGTATACAACAATTAATGAAACACAAATATGTGAAAATAATTATAAAAGTATTAAAATCATTACTAAAATAAAAACCACTGAAAAATTACACACTGCACAGTTACCCCCAAAAAAAGTTTTTAAAAAGCCACTTGAAGAGTTAGAGAAGAGTTTTAAAATAGATTTTTGGGGAGAAGATTTGAATTGAGATTAAAAGCAAATCAAATGAATTAAACCTAGTTATGACGTGTGTTGGCTCATATTTTTAAACATGTGAAAAATTGTACCTCCTTTTGAATTTCAGACAGATGATCTGAATACAAAAATGGGCCTACGGAACTAGTGCAAGTTTCAGTTGTAGGTTGTTCATTCTTGGTCAAAAAGAGGTCTACATTTCTAGAAGAACTCCTGCAATTTTGCTTGTTCTCACTATGAATCTGGAAGGAGGATCAAACACAAGGAATCTGGCTATCATCTTCACGTTCAGTAAAAATTATGAAACAAATGGGATGTTTCAGAGGTGTCGTATAAAATCTGCACACACACAAAAAAATAGCAAGGGAAATATAGCTTTTTGTGCTTGGTCTATACAGATTACACTTGGATACCAGGCTTATTCCAAAGTAAATTACTGACCAAACTAAGCCTTTCTCCTGGATTCACAACATTTGTCTCCAGTTAGCTAAATATAGTGTATTATACTTCCATAATACTCTTAATGCGTAGTTAAATGAAAATTGAAATATTTAGCCCTACTCCCACCTCTCTATACAGGTAGTCCTTGACTTACAACAGTTCATTTAGTGACCGTTCAAAGTTACAACGGCACTGAAAAAGTGCCTTATGAATGTTTTTCACACTTACAACCTTTGTAGCATCCCCATGATTATGGGATCAAAATTCATATGCTTGGCAACTCACTCATACTTACGACCGTTGCGATGTCCCAAGGTCATGTGAACCCCTTTTGCGACCTTTTGACTAGCAAAATCAACAGGGAAGCCAGATTCACTTAACAACCATGTTACTAACTTATCTACTGCAATGATTCACTTAACAACTGTGGCAAGAAAGGTTGTAAAATGGGGCAAAACTCACTTAACAAATGCCTCCCTTAGCAACAGAAATTTTGGGCTCAATTGTGGTCATAAGTCAAGGATTACCTGTATGCGTGTTTGTTTGGGTGGCTATCTTTTGGTCAATTCTACATTGTAGAATGAACCTGTCATCACTTTTACCCAAGAGGAATACTTTCTGATTGCATTTAAGAAGCAATTAGAAATTGTTTGCTTTTTCTGGCCTTAGGATAATTATTCCAAATGTTCCTTCAAAATTTAAACAGACCCAGTCTTATGTAGGCCATTAATCAAGTGTCTATTTCAATTTCTATCATAATTCATATTTTTGAAGCATCCGTTTGTTCTTTTCTATTTTTGAAATGATTCCACATGAAATTCATATACAATTCATGTACATGCCCATATACCAGCGGTTCTCAACCTATGGGTCGCGACCCCATTTGGGGTCGAACAACCGTTTCGCGGAGGTTGCCGGACACCACAGTCCGCCATTTTGGTGTTTTTTTTGTTTGTTTGTTTTTTTCGTCGCGCGCGCGCCGCACATACGCAGTTCAGGCCATCGCGCGCTGCACCTGCGTGGATCGGCCCGTTGCAGTCCGCCATTTTTTTTGTCGCGCGCCGCGCATGTGCAGTTTGGGCCATCGCGCGCACACCGCGCATGCGCGGGTTGGCCCGTCGCGGTCCGCCATTTTGTTTTTGTTTTTTTTTTGTTTTTGTCGCGCGTGCCTTGGGAATGGACATTAACAGCTGGGAATCCTTGACCTCTGTTCGTTCAGCCTGGAGGCTAAAGACACAGCATGGCCTTCTCCAATTTGAAGAGACACTTGTGCGGCAGGCTGAGGCAAAGAGGCAGTCCTGGAACCAGCGAAATCTGGCGGCTGGACAGGAGACAGATTGTATCTGCCCTCAATGTGGAAGGGACTGCCATTCTCGAATTGGCTTTTTTAGCCACATCAGATACTGCCTTAGGACCTCTTTCCAGAGCACGATACCATAGTCTCTCGAGACTGAAGGATGCCAATGGACATGCCCATGTGCATGGATTGAATATGAAGCTTCATATAGCATAAGTTGGTTTTTCTAAAATCACATTTTTGCCTATATTGCCTCCTAACGTATGCCTTTTTAATGTAATTTCTATCCAGAATTTTGTGCAATGTTTGTATATTTGTACTCACCTTCTACATTTCAGAACTGCCCTGCAACACTCTTGAGAACTGTCAAAAATTAAAAGACAATTGTGTGGGTTCATATAATAGTTTGGACAATGGAAGTTAGCTTATTGTTAGCTTAAGAAGTAAATAAAATGAATTTTCCCTCATTCATACAATGGGCAGCAAAACTAAAAGAACAAATTATTTTGTGTGTTAAGTCCACTTGTCATGTGACATTACTGTACTGACTTTTCCTGGTTGTATTATCTAATTTAGAGTAAAGACAGAGGCTTTTAGTGCTAGCAAAGAGCTAATAAAAAGAGCACTTTTCTCAGAAGCCTCTTTGGGCCATACAGTAGTTCTGCATGGTGGTTAAGCTGATCTTTAATGAATACCGTATTTTTCCATCTATAAGACGCTCTGGCATGCGAGTGTCTCCGCAACGATCAGCTGTTCGGCGGAGCGCCAAACAGCTGAGGCGGCAAATCCGGAAGTTCGGCCGGCCGACAATCTTGCCCCCTCCCCCCTCTCGTTAGTGGCAAGCCCACAGGGGCTTGACACCTGCACCAGGTGGCATGGCAGCAGCATGTAAAGAACCCACACAGGCATGCCCTGGGCTGTGGAAGTTACCATTATTTTTCGTGTATAAGACACTACATTTGTAGAAGACGCACTTGATTTTTGAACAGGGTGTTTGCGGGAAAAAATAGTGTCTTATACACAGAAAAATACGGTACTATACGTCTCAGCATTTAGAAGAATGACTTGTTAATTTATTTATTTGGTGGCAAAGACTCACACACGTAGATTGGGGTTATTTTAATTGTTAGAATTTTTGCTACTGCTACTTTGCAACATGAGTAAATCACTATGGGTTTTGGACACAGAAGGTGTCTACAAGCAAATAGTGAGGAGGCAGGGGAATCAGCCATTTCTGTGCCATATGAAGTAATATTAGAGTTTCAGTATTGCAAAGAATTGCAGATAAGCTTCTTATCGTGCATATTTTTTTTCATTTACAAAGCATATATATTTAAATCAAGAAACATATATTGAAGTATGAAATTATTTTTGGTGCTGCTTCCTCACTTAAGGACTGCTTTGCCTGAAGTGCAAGCGTGAAATATTGCTGTTATTATTTCTTCTTCTCCTCCTCCTCCTCCTCCTCCTCCTCCTTCCCCTCCTCCTCCTCCTCCTCCTCTCTTAGCAATACATTGACAGATCTTGTTGTTCACAGAAAATGCAAACAAACTGGAAGAAAGTGCCAGGGGAATCTACATTCCATGTCCAGAACATTATAATGGTTTCTGCATGCATGGAAAATGTGAGCATTCTGCTAATACGCTGGAACCATCTTGCAGGTAACTTTTTCTTCAAACTGATCACCTGAACAGGCAGATCTGATAAAAAGAAATGTCCCCCCTCCCACATGCACTAAAGAAAACAATTGTTGAACCCTCATCTACCCTAGATCTAAATTATGTACAGAGATACCTAATGTATGCAGCCAAGCTGCGCTGAATTATGCAGCAGCATTAATCTGTTTATAAAAGCATTCCTGCAATGTCTGTCAATCCATTCCTAACTAAAAAGGCATAACAGAGCATAGGCTGGCCCGGTGGGTATTTGTTGTTGATTTTTAGCACATGGCCAACAGTTCTTGTCCCAGGAAATCCCACAGCGAGCAAAAGTCAAGAACTATGTCAACATCAATTTCTCCATGTGGGAAAATGGCTGAAGACAGAAGATTTGCACTGATGAGGGTTGAAATAAGGTTAGTTTCAGAAAGGAGCATTGCATTGCATGTAAGGGAGTTTAAGTCAGTCTTGTCTTCTCTCACCTAACAGCAAAGTTTGAGGGCAAGCAGGAAGGTAGATTGTTGGATTTCCAGCCCCTTAAGCTGTCAGACTTAGGACTTTGGAACCTCTGAGAGGAATTCCAAAGTATAAAAAAAGTAAATTGATGTCCTTTGGGAAAAGGAATATCCAAGGAAATCTGGATTGTCTGCTTGGATGAAAACAAGCATCATATGGACAGTCCTTTAGACAATTCCAACAAAGAGGTTGGAGGGGAGGGTCCTGCTTGACCATCTTTTCAGCAAATGTCCCACACTGCCCCAAAAACATTCTCTGCTCCTCTTATTCATTTTAATTCAGTCTCAGAATTCCAGGTTGCCTCTTTCACTCTCATCCAGCATATGAAGCCATGAAGGCAACATCCTCCTCTTTAAAAAAAACGATTAAAAGGCTAGATCAAGAGTCAAAATGGATGTACTAGGATGGTATTAGTTCTACATTGTATAAATACAGATTTGCCTCAGGTATTTATTTATTCATTTATTTTCCTTCCATTTATATAATGCTGTAATTCAAATATAATTCCCAAGAATTAACATAACTAGACCTAACGTTTAAAATTTTCCACAGTTGATTATGAATAAAACATCCAGAGCAAACATAGCAAACTCAACAAAGGGAGCAATGATAATGAGCTAATCAATGGCACATAAACACCTTCTGTTAATCACACACAACCAACTCAATGCATGCAGCATGTTGAACACTGAGCAGGAGTCCAAATGTAAAAGCAAACGATGCACGTGGGTGAGGGCGGAAGAACCCTCATTCTTTTAGAATAACTCCTGGGGTGGATTTCTTTCACTTTGAACCAGCATCCGAACTCAGCTGAGAGAAAAAGGATGTGGAGAGAGTATGGTTTATAGTACATTGCAGGCAAGGAAGAAATCAGTAGTGCTCTCACAGGGATCTTTTCCTGGGACTTCATATCTGCATTTAAAGCCCATGACTCTGCTATGGTCACATTTAGTCTGTGCTAATGCTAGAGGGAATGGCCTAACTGTTGGTTCTTGGTAAATCACAGAGCCCCACTGAGGCTACTCCTCAGAGCTAAGGAACAAGCCATTCAAAAGCTTAAGACAGCTGTCCTGGTCCTCCCAAGGTCTCTGGGATATATATATGCATGGTTCCAGTAGAGATACTTTATGGGTATGACCATGCATTCCTTCAAAAGACCTCAAAGCAGTCTAACTCCTGAAGTGCAGTTCAGCAATATCGTCCAGTGGAAGCAGATTTTCCACCATGCCCATGCTCTCGGAGCTACATATTAGGAATAGCTAGAAGTGATAATGATGTGCTGAACAACAGGCCTTATTTTACCCCTGGCTAGAACATCCAGAACAGATTAACGGTGTGGTTGGCTTAATATTCTCCTTTTCTTTAAGATGCCAATGCAGCATCAGTTTTTTCCTGGATTATTTGATTTAAGTAAAAGTATGAATTTAATAATGAGTAATAACAATTAACTAACCAGTTTCCTTCAAACTAAGGCTCTTCTCATGTGGTAGACCTGTAAAATCCTCAACCACTGTGGCCTTTAAATTAAAGGCCAACATAGGGAAGGGTGACTTAGAACCAACTAATCGCTTCAAGAAGACATTTCTTTTAATGTTTAAATCAGCATGTATTGAGATAGGCAATTTCCTCTAATTACAAAAATCAATTTCGTCTGTTACTTATTTATTATTTTTATGCCATCCATCTTCCCTACAAGATGACTCTGGGTGGCTTACACAAGTTATTAGAAAGGCCTCAGAAAGTTATTATACCAAGCATGCCCAACAATTGTCTCTTGATCCAGTTATCAAACTTTGTTTGAAGCTGAATTTATCTCTGCAGACAAAGGAATGAAGGAATCTGTATTTCTCATTATAGATGTGATGCGGGCTACACTGGACAACACTGTGAAAAGAAAGACTACAGCGTTTTGTATGTGGTTCCAGGCCCTGTTCGATTTCAGTATGTCTTAATAGCAGCAGTGATTGGAACAATTCAGATTGCAATCATCTGTGTTGTCGTTCTCTGCATTACAAGGTTAGTCCAGTATCATCTTTTTATGACATTCTTCCAGACTATGACATCTGAGTGTCAAGACATAGAAAGCCAGCATGCAGGTATCATGTATTCCCTCCTTTGATCTAATCCAGTGTTTCTCAACCTTTGGCAAATTTAAGATGGGTGGACTCCCAGAATTCCCAGATAGATATGCTGGCTGAGGAATTCTGGGAATTGAAGTCCACCCATCTTAAATTTGCCAAGGTTGAGAAACAGCGGTCTAATCAATAACTAAACAGAAGCTCCTGGAGACACTGAGAAGCAATACTAACTACAGATGGGATAATCTTTTCCTGCTTTCAATATTTTGGACTGGCTCATGTATTACTCCTGAATTACTGAGAACAGACTATGAACATCAAGTAGATTTCTTCCTCAGATGTTCAGCTTAGCACCAGTCACAAGAGGCCATCCTATAAAACTGCAAAAATTCAGTGTCCATATATATCTTAGTCTTTGAATTATAAACCACCCTTCTCAGAGCCCTATTTTAAAAATATAGTAAGCTTTGAAAAATGATTTGATTTTCATTTAGATCAGCGGGGTTTTTTTTTCCTAAGTCATGCTCTAGGGAATCCTTGATTTCTTTGAAAATGTTAATGGCTGTAGCAAGCTTCACTGAAAGTCTCCTAGCCTACAAATGTACCATTCTTTCAATACAATGTTCACTCATCATAGGCATCCTGGCTACTTCTAGGCAGCCTTTCTCACATTTTGCAACTATATGAGGGGATCCAATTAAACAAATGTCTCTCTTCAGGTTTTCATATTTAGAAATGTACTTTTGGGTGAATAATAAGAAATATTGTTGTCACCCATTTCCATTTTTAAAAGCCTCTTTCAGAAAAATTTTATACCAGAAATATAAACCCAAGTTAAATATTTACCACTGGAGGTTGATTCTGACATGGGTGATGGGGTCTGGCTTGTAAAGACTGAGATTCTGTAGCAGAATATCCTTCACCAGCTGTGGTCTGATCATGAATTTTAATGAGGTGATCCAGAGGGCTACATTTGTTTGTGCCTTATTACAATTGACAGGGCTGTGATACTCTAGGCCCCATCCATCAAAAAATGTCATCTTGTAGGACCTAGGAGTCTTACCTTCTCTGTTTTGAAACTTGCCACATGGAAAGCAGAAATAAGGCTGTCCTTGACTTTTCTGGCCTTCACAAGATTTTGAAGACTTGGATGTTCCCTCACACTTGGGTTGAGAGGCTGACATAGCCCTGCTAGTGGACTAGTTTGTTCTGATTTGGGATTTGGACATAGATTGAAAATGGAATGTTTTAGGCTCCAGGATATATTATCTTTATTTACTACTACCCAGCCATGCATTGATGTGGCACAGTGTGGTTAAATGGAAAAGAAAGAAAAGAGAAAGTGCACGTTTGTAATATGTTTAATTTCACAATGCTTGTGGGTATACAATATTTTTGTTGTTCCATTGTGTGTGCAGATATAGAGATTACATCCAACAGATTTTCAAAAAAAGCATGTTTTTACCTGTCACAGGTGTGATGTCTATATAATATAGGTATATAAAAACATGCACGTATTTAAATGCAACGTTGTGTCAAAATTTCAAAGCAATCGGTGAAGAACTTTCGGAGATTTAAGATTTTGAACAAACGAACATTTACATTTTTATTTATATAGATTATTATAAATTTATGTTCTATTTTGGTGTTCTTAATTATTTGTGTACTGTCCTGTTTGCTCATTGTTGTGAGATTAGCAGCTTAGTTAGTTAGTTAGTTAGTTAGTTAGTTAGTTAGTTAGTTAGTTAGTTAGTTAGTTAGTTATAGAGGCTACAAAAAAGGAAACGGGCACATTGTGTGTGTGTGTGTGTAGATGGGGCTGCTTTAGACAATTCAAGAACATTCTGTAAGGAGAGACAAGGATTATAATACATAAAAAAGCTTTTCAAATAATAGAATGGAATTTGTTTTCATTGAAACAGTTCCTCCAAATGCATTCTTCTGAATTTAAAATCTTTGAAGCACTGTTGCTAGATTATACAGAAAAATGTTAAATTGATCAATATGTAATTTTCAGGACCAAATTTCACAAAAAAAAGGCCAGTTGGTTAAAATATTAGACTAGAAGCCAGGAGCTGGTGAGTTCTAGTCCCACCTTAGGTATGAAGCCAGCTGGGTGACCTTGGACCACTTCCTCTCAGCCCTCGGAAGCAGGCAATGGCAAACCACTTCCCCAAAAAAAACTTGCCAAGAAAATTGCAGGGATTTGTCCAGGTAGTCTCCAGAATTCAAAAACTGTCTTGTAGGCAAACCCACCCACCCCCATCTGAAAAATGTGTACAACCAGTTGGGAGGGGGGAGTTTGTTTCTCCCAGCTTCACAATTTCTTCAGGCTTTTTTTCCAAACATCAGAAAGTGATTCAAGTTTCCTGAAACTACTCCTATAAATCATATGCCTGTAAAATAAAAATCTGTCCAACAAATGAGAAACAGGAAAAAAATACATAGCAGTTTCCTATAGAAAGTAAAAAGAAGCTCCACTATATCTTAAACATCTACATTTCACATTCAGATCAAGAATAGATACAAAACAATTCATAAATCCTTTTCCAACCTAAAGGCATAATAGAAAAATGTCTGCTGAATCTTGCAGAAGTTGCCGACCAAGTTAAGTTCATCAATTCTTCCCTCAGGAGTAGACCCTCCCCTACCAAAAAAGGGCAATGTATTACATTATAGTGGGCTTCAGGAAACACAAAAATAACAGCCAAAAATACAGCATACATAAAAGGAGGGAGATGGGAAAGGAACTGTTAAACTGAAAAATGGTGCTGCCTCATGTTCTTCAAGTAATCTTCCTTCCAGCTTACAAATTCCCACATTCCTTAAAAACTTCCCTATTGCTTTTCAAAATCACATCTACGCAAACATATTATTGATAGTCATTTGATAGTCATTTGTACATTAAAACCAAACATCAGTCCCCAAATCACAAAAATATGCAAATGCAAACTATTGGTATTCAAGACTCTATATGTTTATTTAAGATGATCACGCCAACAAGCTATAGGAACAAGATATTTCTCTTTCAAGGGATAGATCTCTTTGAGCAACTGACTGATGAGTATGTATGGGGTTTTATTTTTAATGTTTTTTGTTCGGATTTAGTCGAAATTGTTTTATATATATGCTGTGAGCCGCTCCGAGTCCTCGGAGAGGAGCGGCATACAAATCCGAATAAATAAATAAATAAACAACTACGAGAAACATTATGCTCACAAATAATGTTTGTCTGACTTGGCCATTTGGAACGATTGTGTTAGAAGGAGCCATTTCTTATCAGCCAATTGCCATTCAGGAAATTCCTACAGAATTTCTTTCCCTGCAAATCTTACATAAACGTATATTATATCATCTTGGCACTGGCATGTATTTTGCTTTTCTCCTTAAAAAAAAGGCGGGGAGGAAGAATCAGAACACAAAGCAAAATAAATAAATGAATATTAAGATATAATGTTGCGCTATCTTATACTGTTCTAAGTGGGGACCACTTGTAGCTCCCAAACATGTCCATTGCAATTCAATTGACTCTGTCCCTGGAAAGTTGCAGTGTGCATTCCCATCCTTTTGAGCCAGGAAATGCATGGAAACTGTATAGTAATCCCTAAAATAGGATTTTCACTTTTAAAAAGAAAAAGAAATTAACCTGACAAAACCAGGTGACCTCCAGCACAAATGCAGCTGCCTATGCAGGAAAGGGGATTATGACATTAAAGATTGGGCAAGACCTGGCTTAAAAACAGTAACTATGTGAGGGACCTCGGAGTCCTAGTGGATGATCACTTAACCATGAGCCAGCAGTATGCAGCAGTAGCCAAAAAAGCTAATACAATCCTGGATTGTATAAACAGAGGCATGGAATCAAGATCACGTGAAGAATTAGTATAAAACTCTAGTAAGACCACACCTGGAATACTGCAGCCAATTTTGGTCACCATATCACAAAAAAAATGTTGAGAGTTTGGAAAAAAATCAGAGAAGAGCAACTAAGATGATCAAAGGCCTGGAGACTAAAACATACAAAGAACAGTTTCAGGACTTTGGTTTGGCTAGTCTAAAGAAAAGAAGAAATAGGGGAGACATGATAGCAGTATTTCAGTATTTGAGTGATTGCCACAAAGAAGAGGGGGGTCACGTTATTCACCAGAACACCAGAGGGAAGGACGAGAAACAATGGTTGGAAACTGATCAAAGAGAGAAGCAACCTGGAATTAAGGAGTAACTTCCTGACAGTGAGGACAATTAACCAGTGGAATAGCTTGCCCCCAGAAATCGTGGGCGCTCCATCAATAGAGGTTTTTTAAAAGAGGCTAAAGACAATCACTTGTCTGAGATGGTATAGGTTCTCCTGCCTGAGCAGGGAGCTGGACTAGAAGACCTCCAAGGTCCCTTCCAGCTCTATTCTATTCTAAACTGATATATTTTCACTGGCTTTCTGCTTTTTTGACTCAGTACTTTGTTTTTATATGGCTATCCCATTCCACACCTTCTAAACCAACTGTTAAATAAAACAGGATGTCTGCAGATTCCTTTTTCTTGAACCTGTATAATAGATGGGGAAGGAGACCCAGAAGAATGGAATTAATTCATTAATTAATTAAAATTTAAAACCATGGGAGGAGCTGAGAAGAAATTCAGAGCTATGTTTACTGCTTGACCCAAGGCTTTGTTACTAGCAGAGAAGGTGGGAGACAAGGTTTTGGGGAGGAGGGCAAATGATAACAATGAGAGTTGTGATACAAGCCTTGTCTCTTTTGTAACTGCATCATGACAGCACACAAACACACACACACATTTAAATAAGGAGCAGTGCTGCAGGGCTCATTTCAACATCCTGATGAAACAGTTATTCTGTCAACATCTCTGATGGAAGATACATTCTTTTTTCACCTTTTTCTTCCCTTCTTTCCCTCTCCTTCTGGTGTCTGGATATAAATGTGCACACAAGATAAGTCATACTGACCTGACAATAAAAATACATTTGAGTATAGTCTAATGCTGGATAAAAACACGTAATAAAATTAATTATAAAAGATTATTAAAAAGATCTAAAATATTTATTTATGTTTCTGGCGAATCCCCCATGCTGCTACACAGAATCTAGCCACCTGCGCTGTGATCACTGCCTGCTCATCCTTAAGCAGCAGCCACTGGAGATAAATACTTTCTGAACGACCAGGATACCTATCAATTATGGGGAGGATATGGTTTTTCTGAAAAGCTCTATAGAAAGGAACATCAAAGGGGTATGTGTCCAATGGCCTCCACCTCTCCTGAGCCACAGGAGCAGAGTCTTTCAGCCAATGGTGTCTTTTTATACTTGCCATACAGGATGGCCGATGGAAATGCATAGCACCGTGCGAGAATGCTTTCCAGTGATTTACTGACTCCAACTAAGATACCTAGCAGGTGTAGCCATGTATCTAATAGAGCCTGGAGCCAGAAACAGCGGAGCTATACCCAAGTCTGCTTGCCTCTTGATGTCCTCTACCCTTTGACGCAAGGTTTGTTTTGCTTGGTCATAGTCCAATTTGAGAATTGAGGCTGACGAGAAGCCTAGTTTGGCAAGGTTGGACTCGACTGCCTTGATCCATGAAGAGGAGAATATATCTTGAAAAATTAATGGAGCAAGGCCTTGCGGAAAGGAATTAAGCCTTAGCCAGATGTTTAAGGAAGCTATACAGATTCTTGCTTCAACTTTTATCAGTCCTGTGTCCAGGCACAGAAGTGCATTTGGGACACAGTGCGGCATCTGGAGAATTGTTCTGATAAATTTGGATTGAACTCTTTCCAGTGGTGTAAAACACGAAGCTGAGGGTCTCAGCAAGGTCCTGTAGAGAAGCTGTACTAGCGACTTGGCCAGAAAGAGCTTAATTGCAGCTGGAAAATAGTGTCCTCTCTTTGTGCGGAAAAATTTAAGAATGGCATTCGCTGATCGTTGGCCAGAGGCAGCCACGTATTCTCCATGGGCTTTTTGTGAGCCAGTGGCATGGATGACCACCCCTAGGTACTTAAAGGTGGTTACCTGCTCTACTTTGTGGCTATTTGAATATCACGAGTACCGTTTTGGCCTTTTTGCAAAAGCCATAACCTTTGTTTTCTCATAATTATGTCCAGTTTATTATATTTGCAATACTGAACAAGGGCTCACAAGGCTCTTTTAAGGCCAACTGGAGTCCTGGAGAGAATCACAGTGTCATCTGCATAGAGCAGCAGAGCAATGCTTCGGTCACCTATTTTTGGGGGGCAGTAGTTTGGATTATTTAACCATTTTACCATATCATTTATGTAAAAATTGAAGAGCAAGGGGGCCAAAATGCACCCCTGTTTACCCCCCTTTTGAGTTTCAGCAGACCTCGAGAGAGACCCTTGCATATTACACCTCACCTTGAGGGATGTTTTGGTATGTAAGGCACATAACAGATGGAGGAGTCTGATCAATTGAGGTAACTTTCTGTTTCTCCCATAGCTTAGTCCTTGTAACCATGTCAAAAGCTGCCTTAAGATCTATAAAGGCAGCATATAATGATACAAGACTATCTGATGCATATTTTTCAATCAAATGATGAAGAACTGAGCACTGATCTATGGTGTCTCTCCCCTCTCTAAATCCAGCTTGTTCTTCAGCAATCAGGTTCTCAAGATCCATCCACTCCTTTAATTTATCTTGAAGGTGTTTGGTATAGAGTTTGCTGATTATATTTAGCAGACTTATTGGTCTGTAATTGGCAGAGCCGTGTCTCTCTTTCCCTTTTTATAAATTGGGACCACAATTGCCAAGCCCCAATCCTCTGGGACATGGATGGTGGAGTCAATATAGGTGAATAGCGCTGCCAGGAGGGGTATCCACCACTCCATATTATTCTTTAGTAATTCGGCTGAAATGAAATCAGCTCCTGGAGCCTTCCCGATCCTGAGTTGGCCAATGAGGGATTTAATTTCAGACTCTGAAACTGGAGGCCACTCAGGTGAATCCATCATTATAGACCTTGTACTCTCGCTGGAGGGGCCTTCATACGTTCTCCGAAAATGAAGTTCCCAGGTTATAGGAGATATATGACAGTCTAATGGGGTGTAGATTCTTTCAGAGTGGCAAGCTTTTAGATGCCAAAATGAGGAGTTCTTTTGCTTTGCTACCACGATGAGCTGTTCCCAGGAAGACCTTGTGTCTTGTCTCTTCTGGAATGCAATCAATTGCTTGAATTGTTTTTTGAGTGTAAGTAACTGTTTAAGAATTGCTTTATTGCCATATCCCAGTAATGGCGAACCTTTTAAAGACCGAGTGCCCAAACTGCAACCCAAAACCCACTTATTTATCGCTGGGTGCCAGGTAGGCGTGGCCCACTGGGTGGGTGTGGCTGTGGTGATCATGGCAGATTGGGTGGCTGTGGCCAAGGTGGGCATGATTACCTCAAAGTTGCTCATGGGGAGGGACGTCTGTGGGGGCTATACAGGGTTGGGGGAGATCCAGGGGGTCTCTGGCAGGTGGGGCAGTGTGCAGGCGGCTCGTCCTGTGGGGTGAGATGAGGCAAGGCAGGGCAGGAGTGTCATTGTCACAGGGGAGGGGACGGAGCAGCTGCTGCCTGACACCATCGGCCCCTGCACACAGAGGCCAGTGAGCGCATGGGTGCTGAGATGCATCCGGCCATGTGGTACCTCGGCAAGTTAGTGGGTGGCTGGTTGAAGAGGGACAGTTGCCATCTCCGGGGCATGGTGTGTATGGGCTCTGAGTGCCGCCTCTGGCACACGTGCCATAGGTTCGCCACCACTGCCATATCCAGTCTTGCTTTTGTACTCTTTGTATGCCAAGTTAAGGGCTTTCTTGGCTTCTACACAATCCTTATCAAATCATGGTTTGGAGGTGGTACAGGACCTCTTAACTGAGAAATTTCGGCCATGTGCTAATAATGGTTGTAGCTCAGAAACTAAACTTTTATATAGTTCTTATAAGTCTTGAGTCTGGTTGGCTGATATAAAGGCTACAGGGATTTTTTGAAAATTATCCTCTGTTAGGGCTGTCCTTACCTTTGATCAAGTTGTTGGGTCCGTTTGACCCAACATCTTGTTAGGCCTGCTGTAGAGATTGAAGGGATAAAATGGTCCTTGGAGTGTATCTGCCTGATAAAGGGCTTCATGTATATACACAGAGATAGATGATCACTTTCTAGGTAAGGCAAGACTTGAAAGTCTCTATATAATGTACTAAGTCCATAGAAGTTAAGATGTAGTCAATGGTGCTAGTTTTGGACCCTGTCAGGCCATGAGCCATTAGATATTATTATTATTATTATTTATTATTATTATTATTCCGGAGAACTCAGGGCGGCTCACAACATAATAGAAATCAACATTTAAAAATACATGTATATAAATCCCCTTAATTTAAAAAAACCAATCATTCAACATACACACAGACATACACTGGCTTGGGGCAAGATGTTAACTGCCCCAGGCCTGTCGGCAGAGGTGTGTTTTAAGTAATTTACGAAAGGCGGAGAGGGTGGGGGCGACACGGATTCTCCGGGGGAAGTTATGAAGAAGTTAAATTTATTTGCCAACTTGGCAAGGCAGAGGCCAGAGTCATATGAGGGAGGTGTTGGTTTGTATAGGGACCTCTGATGGTGGGTATTGATGATATTTCATGAATAATGTATAATCATCTGCTCCCAATCTGGCATTAAAGTCTTTCCAAGTAGGACCCTGGCATTTGGGTGTTCCATGAGTTGTTTATTAACAGTGTTCCAACTCCAGCCATACAGCAGTGGTTTCAGCTTTTCTTAGTGAAGGAGGGAGATAAACATTAATTATCAAAAGCAGGACCGAATCCAACTTGAGGAGAAGGGCCATAGCTGAATGGTTTAAAGGGGTAGACTCTGCTCTCAAGTTGGTAGAAGTAAATATACCCAGCCCTCTTTTCAGTCTCCCTGGGCCTCTGCCTGGCCTTGCTTCCAGCTTATATAAATAATAGCCATTAAGCAGGAGATCATCAACAGTCCAAGTTTCTTGCACCAATATAATATCCTTACCTTTCAGAGGATCAGAGTGATTAAGGCCTCTAAATCAATACCACCCGGCTACATTCCATGACATGATGTTTAAAGTGTTTTTGTTCCACTGGCCTTCATATAGTCAATTCAAGTTCTCCATAGGGGCACTTGTTGGAGGATAGTTATAATAATTGTTATTTCATACATTAGATTGAGTAGTTGTTGTCAATGCTTCTTTTAAACCATCCAGTCTCTGTGTATTATTAGCTTGCTCAGGTTCTGGCAATACATCGTTAAAGTCTATCAACATTTCTTCTGGCACGCCCTCAGCAGAATCAGTGACTGTGGGTAACTCTGTTTGTGGGTCACATCTCTGTTTTCTCAAGGTCGATTCAGCTGCCCCTGCTTCAAACTTATTAGTATGAGGTCTGTTGCTGCTTGGATTTAAAGCAATAGTTCCCTCATGGAGAGACTGAACCAGGAGTGTGTGCAGGTTCCCTGAGCAGAAGACACGTATTGGAAATATTGAAAAACTGCTCAGGAGGTGCTTCATTCTAAAAAGCATTGAGGGAATTATGGACTGCTTGAAGGATAACAAAATTCACATACATTGCCTTCTTACTGGCAACCACTCTGCATGTAATAAAGCAATCTGAGTATACTTGCAGGGGAGCAGCTGGCTCAGAGACTGCTTAACCGTTTTTTTTTTATCACTCCAACGTCCTCTATTCCTTCTGTTGTCGTAGATTTGCAAGGTAACCTGGTTGGTCTGTAAACTGAGGTTATAATGGTCACCTCTAGAACTATCTGATTGAGTGTTGTTTTCTTTGTGGATATTCTTTCCTCTCTTGTTTATAGAAGGGAGAGCAACCCCAAGATTGATAAACCATATGCAAGATCTCTTGAAGAAACGAGAGGACTTGGGATTGTGTGAATCCATGGTCTCTTTTCACCTGCTACCTTTGTACATCTTATTGAATTAGTCAGTAATACTATAATCTAGATTTATAAAGCCACCTGATGCAACACTAAGTCTGGGTGGTGTATAGATTAAAAACAGATACAAAGCCTAAAAACAAACAAATAAAGATAACAATAACCATCATAGGGGAGAAGACATACTCACTGTACACCAGATGATCCACCCTGATCTGGTCCAGAGCTTGGAAAGGTGTGGTGGGAAACTGGCTTTCAGAGATTGTCAACAGAAAAGGAACCTACACTTCCTAGATGATATCAGATGATATTACTTAATGGATGGGACATGAAGTACAACTTCTCTGGTGGATCTTATGGGGTAGGCAGAAATGAAGGGAAAGAGGCAGTGCATGAGGCAGACAGGCCCAATGCCAGATGTAATGAGTGGAAAACAACTGCTATGTCCCTCTTATCACCACAATGTAATCCCTTTTATACATTCTCAGATCTGGTCCTGGTCTTTCTCCAGTCATGCTTTATGCATCTCTTTTGTTGTTTCATCTCTTGAAGTTCCTCAGCAAACCAGGGAATCCAATAGGATCAAAGAATGGGGAATACTCAGGAAAATTCCAGCCTTTCCAGGCAGACACCTAAGGCCTCAATTAAACTGTCTACCAGACTTACAAGACAAAGCCCAAGCTCCCTCCGAAACCCACATAGATCTAATAATTATCCATGGGGGGGGTGTTTCTGTAGCAGCCAAAGCACAAAATAATGAGAACAAAGATTTTTGCCATAACAAGACAATTTTTGCCTTACTCCAAAGTAGGCTAAATCAAGTATCAGTGATAATTTCAGATAAATATGCCAGTGGTTATAAACCTAGCTCTGTTTATTTAGAACTTAAATCCCATTGGTCAAAATGTAATATGAGCTACATAGATTCAACTATAAGCATCAGTAATTTCCCCAAACCTATTTAGACTCTAATATAAATATTCATAAACTGAAAACTGAAGTTATTGTGGAGGTTCAGATACTTAAAGAGTATAAAGTTCATTTTTCTGTCGCCAAAGAAAAATCAAAACAAAAACTAAAAATGCAGCATTCAGACAGAAAAAAACAATGAACATTATTTTATTTTTATTTATTTTTACGATTTTTATACCGCCCCCTCCCGAAGAGCGAGAAAGAGAGACAGAAGCCTATGAATATAAAGGGCTTTTCAAATAATTCAACTTTGCAAAGGTCACCTTATAGCCGCATTGCACAAGCAAAAACACCCCTCCAAATCCACTTCTCCAAACTTCACAAAAGCACATTATCACAATTTAAAGACTGCTTATATAAAATGAAACAATTCTATCTGGATAGCACAAACCTTCTGCTACATATTACAAAACATATGTGACATTTAAAAAAAATATCCATATTCAATATTTCTATCAGTGTAACAATTGTTTGGGGGAAAAATAATCTGGTAGGAAAAGCATTGTTAAAGATATTGCTAGAAGAAAAGAGCAAACTTGAAACAAATGCAGAGTTTTTCAAAGCTTTTTGTTCTTGTACTAGAGTATCAACCCAGATATCATTGATCTGCTTAAAGATATGTTTTAGTTTTTCAGTTGTTTATGATAATGCATGTAGCTACTAACATTAGGAATTGAATCCATTTCTTATGATGCATAAATTTATATGCCTTAGGAAATATAAACAATAAATCAATGCCTAACAGGGTTCATTGTGAATAGGTGATTTTTCTCAGTAACTTTAAATCTTTCAACTACAAAGTATACATTGCCACCAAAGATGATAATATATCCTAACCCTTAATATAACCTACAAAGGTTACAATTTATGTAGTGTAGTGTAGTGCTGCATATGTATTCTTTTCAGGATCAATTCCTGATGATTTCTTAAAAGCAATTTAAAAGGACTTACATGATATACCTATTATTAATGACATTCATTAAGTCCAAATTCCAAATCATTCTCTAAGATGATTGTTTGTTTGAGAATCTGTGAGAACCATAGGCTATAGTAAAATTTCTGCTGCACCAAAGGTTCCTAAGAGCACAGTGGTTTCCATAATTCTCAAATGGAAGAAGTTTGGCACAACCAGGACTCTTCCAAGAGCTGGTCGCCTGGTCAAACTGAGCAATCAGGAGAGAAGGGCCTTAGTAAGAGAAATGACCAAGAACCCGATGGCTGATCCAGAGATCCTGGATCCAGATTTCAGAAGGATAGTCATCACTGCAGCCCTCCACCAATATGGGCTTTATGGCAGAATGGCTAGATGGAAGACTCTCCTCAGTGCAAAACACATGAAAGCCTTCTTGGAGTTTGCAAAAAAGCACCTGAAGGACTGTGAGAAACAAAACTGTTTGGCCTCAATTCTAAATGTTGTGTCTGGAAGAAACCAGGCACCGCTCATCACCTGCCCAATACCATCCCAATAGTGAAGCATGGTGGTGGCAGCATCATGCCGTGGGGGTGTTTTTTCAGCAGCAGGAACTGGGAGACTGGCCAGGATTGAGGGAAAGCTGAATGGAGCAAAGTATAGTGATATTCTCAATGAAAACCTATTCCACAGTGCTGAGGACCTCAGACTGGGCCAAAGGTTCACTTTCCAACATGACAACAATCCTAAGCACACAGCCAAGATAACACAGGAGTAACTTAGGGACAACTCTGTGAATGTCCTAGAGTGGTCCAGCCAGAACCCTGACTTGAACCCTATTGAACATCTCTGGAGGGATCTGAAAATGGCTGTCCTCTGACGGTCGCCATCCAACCTGACTGAGCTTGAGAGGAGTTGCAAGGAAGAATGGCAGAAAATCCCCCAAATCCAGGTGTGTCCTGTCATACCCCAAAAGACTTGAGGCTGTCAAAGGTGCTTAAACAAAGTACTGAATGAAGGGTCTGAATACTTATGCCAGTGTGATATTTCAGTTTTTTTTCTTTTTAATATATTTACAGACATTTCTAAAATTCTGTTTTCACTTTGTCATTGTGGGGCACTGAGTGTAGATTAATGAGAGAGAAAAATGAATGTCAACAATTGTAGAATCAGGCTGAAGCATAACAAAGTTGGCAAAAGTGAAGAGGGTCTGAATACTTTCCAAATGCACTGTATGTGAGCGTAAACCACTTTGTTGGGATCTTCTTTGTTTGGGATTGCATAGCACAGCCATCTGAACCTTAGAAAGGGCACCACTTCTTGAAGAACAGGCCCACAGGTATTCTCTGAGTCCTTTTGTACACTGATCTATCTTTTCCCCTTTAATGTCTATGGAGATTTTCAAACATCCAAAGGTGCTTTTCACTTGACTTTTTTTCCCTCGAAAATGTTTCGCTTTGAGAAGTGAAACATTTTCAAGGGAAAAAAAAAACTAAGAAAGTCCAATTGCTTTTGAAAAGCATCTTTGGGTTTTCCCCTTTGAGTCCCAATCACTGCATAATCTCAAATACTTCATATTTAAATTGTTGTTAAAGTTTATAAGTAGATGTTTTATAGAAGAATTGGACTGAAAGTGGGCAAGAAATAAGAGAAGGAGAGAAAGATCAGGGGCCAGCATTTGTTTCTGTCCTTTTTGAGATTTCTGAAGTAAGTTATAGTTTTGAGATAATAAGTGCTAATTTCTTAATATTAAGGAACAATTGTATTACTGTACCTAAGAATCCAGTACTATCTTGATTTATACCCACTGTTACTTGAATTCCTTATTATATGAGTTAAGTGAACATTCATAACTATATTAATTGAATTCATAATTAATAATTGAATAACATTTTAAATTCAGTATGCTTCAGCCTCCATCATACTTTTACTTATATTTAGTGATTTGATCAATCTTAGTTTTTAAAAAAAAATAATTAGCACATTTTTATTTATTTATTTTATAACAACAACTTACTTTATTGATACATCATCCCATTCCAACGAATCAAGGCACATATGAAGAGAAAATTCTTCGGAATATATGAAATGAAGTAGCAAAGGAAGAAATTGGCAGTGTTTGAAACAAAAATAGATTTTAGGAAGAAAAGTAATTTTGAATGCAGCTATTCTCCCAATCCATGATAATGGAAAATGGTGCCACGACTTGTGCCATTTCAATCCTTCACAGAAGAAGACTGTAATTATGTTTCTTTGATGGTGGGAACTGATGGTTGATCCTGATGGCATTTCAAAAGACTAGGGCCTGTGATGCATTGATAATAGCTAGCTCTACTCAGAAACTGAAAATAATGAATGCCGTACAATATTACGCTCTAAACATGGAATACAAGACTTCTTTTGACATCTATAATTCTTAACCTCTAGAGGTATTGGGTTTTTTTTATTCCTCCAGCAGAGCATCTGATGATTTAAAAAATGTGTATAGTTTACATTGCACTGCTTGGACATTGTTACAGTTTTTATCAATTGGGGGTGGGAGAACAACCTGCTGGTTTATTATTGGCATTGACAACTTAAAGCTAATGTGAGGATGATCTTTGTTCTTCTTTCATGGTCTCCAAGCTGGCTGAAAATAAAGACAGTATGTTCTCCATCTTTTTTCGTACCTCCCTTTTTCAATGGTTGCAAAGCCCCTATTGCTTAAGGAAGAGATATAAACTGGGGCTGAGAACCCGGACCTTTCTAAATGCAAGCCAGGTCCTAGGAGAAATGATCTGGCATTTCCAAGCTCCAAAATTAAAGCTGGGTCCCCAGGGTAAAGCACGGGGTTGCCTTTCTTTACTAGCTCTGTTGCTGTGCAGTCAAGAGAAGATGAGCTGGAGTGACAGGTAGAATCTCCGGTTGCCCTTAAATAGCTGCAATTCTCAGCTGTCATTTAGGAAAACAAATTTCATGCTTTTCCCCCCCTCTTTTCCCCCCCTCCTTTCTCTCCCCCCCCCCTGCTTTCAGGAAATGTCCCAGGAGCAACAGAATTCACAGGCAAAAGCAAAACACAGGGCACTACAGTTCAGACAACACAACGAGAGCATCGACCAGGTTAATTTAAAAAAGAGCGCATGTTTCCACAATGGCAAAAGTAAACTGCAGAGAGCTTGGACTTAACAAAATACAGTATTATAGACAAAAGTTCTACACATGTTGCCTTGCATTTGTGGTAATCGACACCAATGAAAACAGAACGAAACATGTACTACAGCTATATTTGATTATGTATGGATATATTTGAAATAGTATACATTGTCTTGATGTTTTTTCTGTAATGTAAATAAACTATTTATATCACACAATATAGTTTTTTCTTTTTCATGTATTTGTTATATATAATAAATACTCAGTGATGAGAAAAAAAACCCTACTTTTTTGGCTTTCTTAAACTTGCTATATTCTAACCACTGTGTTACCTTTTCAAGGTGCTTCTATTTCTCAGTTCCACATCTAGTTCATAAATCATACACACACATATGCCCAGACCTTCATTAACGATTTCAAAGGTTTTTGGCATAGAGCTCCTTTTCTGATTTTTTAAGGAAGTTTCACTCCTCCCCAGCCAAATGTCCGTTAAATCTGTTCCCCATTTTATGTTTGTGGAAAGACATCCATCTGTCCTCTGTCCCTCAAATCCCAAACAATCTGCCACTAATCTTATCCAGCCCTGCCCTGTTCTTCCCACCATTCATCCCCACCTTCCTACAGCACACTTGTCAAATGTTGTGGTGCTTCCTTCCCTCCAGTCAGCATGCACACTCCCTCAGACTTCCCAGCTGATCAGATTTTCATTTGAAAATTATTATGGGGTTTGTTTGGTGTTTTTTTTTGTACAGCAATCATCTTTTTCACATCTTCTCACACCCCCTGGATTTCCCTCATGACCCCTACTTGAAAACCTTTACCTTAAGGTTTCTTTGTTTTTTTAATCCTTTCTAACCCAATGGAATATTGGAAGCAATTTATATGCAGGAGCTCAGGGTAACATTCCAAAAATGAAACAAAATGTCGGGAAAGCCAACAAAAGAAAAATCAAGTTTGAAAATGGCTTGGATTTGGCCAGAAGTTGTAGAGAAAATATGCTATAAATGTCCCCCCCCCATGCATCCTTTTGAGAGAAATAGATGGGGAATGGCTCAGAATATTGGTGTCTGCTCCATTCTAACCACCCACAATCCCTCCCTTCTTGGTCATGTGAGTTTTTCTTTTTTTAATAAATTTTTTATTTTTTATTTTTCCAAACTCTCCCTGACACATATACCGTGATATTTATGAGATGTTATCATACATTCTTTTTACCTTCATATATAAGATACTTTTAATAAAATGAAATAAATACCCACACATGACTTTTGGTGTTGCTCGCCCATTTCCCCTTTCACTGTATCCACACTCCTTCTTCTCTACCTTCTTTCTCCCTTTCTTCTCTTCCCTACTTCCCTCTTCTCTTCTCTTTCCTTCACCACTCTCCTCCCCTTTCTCCCCACTTCTCCTCTTCTCCTCCAACCTTCCTGCTTCCTTCTCCCCTACTTTACTCTTTTCTCTCTCCTCTTCTTTCTTCCCTCTCATCCCTCTTCAGATACAGTTCAGGGGTAATGTCCGAGCAACTCCTCTCTTCAAATTTCCCTATCTGTATTATATACAATAAGATTAATTTTCTCTTACATTAATACTTCTATTTATCTAACCTTCTCGGTATATACTTCTATAAATATTTATAGTTATGTGAGTTTTTCAAACTCTGACTTTCCACAGCAAGATCTGTGATGGTGCAGTGGTTAGAATGCAGTACTGCAGGCTACTTTTGACTGCCACCTGCCTGCAGTTCAGCAGTTCGATTCTCACTGGCTCAAGGTTGACTCAGCCTTCCATCCTTCCAAGATTGGTAAAATGAAGACCCAGATTGTTGGGGGCCATAGGCTGACTCTGTAAACCGCTTAGAGAGGGCTGTAAAGCACTGTGAATCTGTATATGTTTAAGTCTTGTTGCTATTGCTATTCCTTTGTTTCTTAATCAGAACTGGGAAGGGGGGGCAGCAATGTAGTCAGTCACAGGAATGCCCCATTCAACTTGAGCACTTCGATGCAGGTACCCTCTTCAGTAGTCTAATCAGTCCGTGTCAAAATTACTCTGCTTAAGTTGTAGGCACAAGCATTCATTCAAGGAAATTAAAATAAAAGCATGGTTTTTAATGTATTGATTCAAAGTTCTTGCTGCCCATTTCTTCTCTGGTCTGCTGCTGTTTAGTCACTTGTTATTTATTTATTCATTAGATGCACATCCACGGGCAGCGAAGTACATGGTGCTCTCCATTCGCCCCCCCACACACACACACATACACACAATAACAGTTGTGGGGAAAAGGTTGCTGAGAAATAATAACTGGCATAAAGCCACCCAGGGGGCTCCCATTATGGAGCATGGAACTGGCCTTCGGAGGCAAAGAACACTCATAGAATGGATAAGCAAGTGGCAGGACTTGCCTGTTCACAAAAATCCCTGCTATCAAACATCTCTTTCTCTAAAGTCAAATGGCTGAAATTTCTCCCTACTGTTTCATCAAGTAGTCCAGGACACTTTTTGCTAATGAATGTTACCTTTTCTTTCTGGGCAGGTGCACACACTTCCAGTCAGAGGCCATCCACCATTTTGCTTCCCAACATGATATATATCATATGTATATATATGATACTCTCAACCTTACACGGGAAAAGACCCAAATACACCAAGACCTGCATATATATATACTATCACCTCACACGTAACAAACTCATTCCAGTTCATAGAGATCATAAAGAAACAAAACAGCCCAGCGACCTACTCGTTAGCTTCGATGTCATATCCCTCTTCACCCAAGTGCCAATCAAAGAAGCCTTAACAGCTATCCAAAACAAATATAACCCCCCCAAACATATCCTAGATCTGACCAACCACTGTCTATCCAACACATACTTCATCTATAACGGACAAAAATACAAACAAATAGAAGGAGCACCCATGGGATCACCTCTCTCACCTATCATTGCAAACCTCTACATGGAACACTTTGAAACCCAAGCCCTAGAAAAATCTGATCACAAACCCAAACTCTGGCTCAGATACGTAGATGACACCTTCGTAATCTGGCCACATGGGAAAGAAAAACTGGACAACTTCCTCACACACCTCAACAGCCTACACCCCAAAATACAGTTCACCATGGAAACAGAAGCTAATAACCAACTTCCCTTCCTGGATGTCTTAATCTACAAGAAATCCAATGGCTCCCTAGGACACACCATCTACCAGAAGAAAACACACACAAACCGCTATCTGCACACACTCTCACACCACCACCCAGCACAGATCAACTCCGTAGCCAAGACACTCATCTCCAGAACCAAATGCCTAGCTGACGAACAACACCTAAAAACCGAACTACACACTCTCACTAATGTACTAACATCCAACGGATTCCCAAGAAATAAGATTTCCAACTTAATCCAAAAAGAAACTGCCACTAAAATCCAAGACAGAGAACAAGAGAACGGCAAAGCCCTCCTCCCATACATAAAAGGCACCACAGACAAGATCAGCAAAATCCTGCATAAACATAACATCAGGACAGCATTCTGCACAAACAGAAAAATATCCACCATCCTAAGAAACCCTAAAGACAAAATTGAGTTAGAAAATCAAGGAGTATATGAAATTCCATGTACTGCTTGCCCCACTACATACATTGGACAAACCAACAGAAGAATAAGTGCACGCATTGAAGAACACAAAAACTCAGTCAAAAAAGAGGAATCAACTTCTTCCCTGGTCCAACACCTTAAAGCCACAGGACATGAAATTGATTTCAAAAAGACCAGAACTATTGCCAAAACTGAACACTTTAATAACAGAATAATCAGAGAAGCCATCGAGATAGAAAAACGCCCTCACAGCATGAACAAACGAGATGATACCTCCCGCCTACCAGCCATTTGGAAACCCGCCCTTATTGACAAATGAAAACCCACACCGATGATGAGGCAGGAGCCAGACCACAGCTGCATCATTGGCCACCTTAAACCCCTCCAGCACAACAAAGCCCCCACCCAAACAGAACACTCCCCCATCCAATCAGAGCACAGCCAACCCCCCAGCCAATCAGAGCACAGCCAAGCCCCTAACCAATCAGAACACACCTCCACCCAATCAGAACACAGCCAAGCTCCCAGCCAATCAGTTCAAACCCCCACTGGCAGTTAAAAGGAAGAAACAGCTTAAATCTCACATTGCTCCTAGAAGCAGAAGCCAAAAGCACCAGCCTGAAGATGACGAATGAGACTTCGTCGAAACGTCGCCAAGACACTTCAAATTCTACGTGGGAGAAAACCCGAAGAACCAAAGACCTACATACAAACACACGCGAAAACCTCAGAAAACATATATATATATAATCAAGGAGCCAAAACTGAACACTTTAATAACAGAATAATCAGAGAAGCCATCGAGATAGAAAAACGCCCTCACAGCATGAACAAACGAGATGATGCCTCCCGCCTACCAGCCATTTGGAAACCTGCCCTTATTGACAGACGAGTCCATAGTACGGGGAATGACACCAGACCTACACTCACAAAAACCACACAAGATGTCACCACCACACATCCAGGCAAAAAGCAAACCCAAACCCACACTGATGAGGAGGCACGACCACAAACCAGAAGCCAGACCACAGCTGCATCATTAGCCACCTTAAACCCCTCCAATCCATACACGAAACAAACTGACACCCACCATGAAGATGAGGCACGACCACGAACGCGAAGCCAAACAGCTATGCAGTTCACCATCTCTAATCCCCTTGTAAATCAGACTAACCTGAGCACAACAAAGCCCCCACCCAAACAGAACACTCCCCCAGCCAATCAGAGCACAGCCAAGCCCCTAACCAATCAGAACATACCTCCACCCAATCAGAACACAGCCGAGCTCCCAGCCAATCAGTTCAAACCCCCACTGGCAGTTAAAAGGAAGAAACACATAAAATCTCACATTGCTCCTAGAAGCAGAAGCCGAAAGCACCAGCCTGAAGATGACGAATGAGACTTCGTCGAAACGTCGCCAAGACACTTCAAATTCTATGTGGGAGAAAACCCGAAGAACCAAAGACCTACACACACACATACACACACACACACACACACACACACACACGCATGCACCAATTTCTCATTTGTGTACTTATTTATATTTCAATTTACTTTGAATTGAACAATGGTTGCTGAGGGTTTTTCCAGATACCCTGCCTACCCTGGACTTGAAAAAGAAAAAAAGACTCAGGCTCCCCTCTAGGCTGAGGGGGTGGGCATGCTGATGGGAGAGAAGGAAACCCTACAAAGTTTGACAGTATGCCATAGGAAGATGAACAACCTGCCTCCAGAAGCGGCGAATGCTCCAACACTGGAAGTTTTTAAGAAGAGACTGGACAACCATTTGTCTGAAATGGTATAGGGTTTCCTGCCTGAGCAGGGGGTTGGGCTAGGTGACCCCCCAGGTCCCTTCCAACTGTATTGTTGTTGCTGTTGTTAGTATTAGTATTATTATTTGGAGGTGAATGGTGGGAAGAACAGGGCAGGGCTAAATTATGAGAAGATTAATGACTTCATGAATGCTTCCTTGAGGTTCTCTTGCCATCATTGAACAGCTGCTGCTAGAATCTAGATTGTTCCAAACACAGAGAGAGAACTAAAATAGTAGAACTTATTTGATCTCCTATGCTGAGCTTCTGTAACTTAATGTTCGTTCTTACAGCTGTGGCCAACAAAAAATGCATTTACTGTCAGAGGCAAAGCAAGGTGTTTAGTGGACTTGCTGATGTAGGATAAGAGGCAAAACAACCTTTAATCATTTTGTTTTCAAAGGAGCTTTTTAGGTCTTTTGAAGAAAGACTTTTTTACTGAGATCTATTTGAATTTTTTTTAAAAAAAAAAAACCGGAACAGAGATAGGGAGATTTCTCCAAGTCTCTTTTTATGCAGTCCTGCTCTCTAGGTTAAACTTAGCAGAAACCTACAGATAAAAACTGAACTGCACGCAGGCTGTTGCTGGATTGAAAACAATCAGAACTGGTGATTTGGTACACCATCAAAATAGTGCATCACTTTTGTGGCATTCAGATAAGATGTACCCATTGCAGTCCAGAGAAGATATGAATGGTCTATTCAATTCACGGTTTCTTGGACTATGCTTGGCGTGCAGTGCAACAGTGGCCCCTAGCTTTCACTAGGCTGAGAATTTGATGTCAAGAGGCACCTTTGGAT